>OX451735.1:246239036-246839036 GCA_948472305.1 Vicia faba
TTTTATTTATATGATAAAAAAAGTATTTTATTATTTTATATACAAATATATACTTAAAAATATATTTTAACTATATGATAAAAAAATGTATAATATGTACAAGATATATTTTAAATAAAAGAGTAAATAAATAAAAAGAAGCAAGTATTTTCAATTTTAATATATGAAAAAAATGTTAAGTTAGAAATATATATGGTTTTAGTATTAATAAAAATATTTTTGTAAAAGAAAGGTTAAGTTAATTAAGAATGTTATATTTATTAAAACTACATTTAGTTAGAAAATAAATATATTGTTTGTAAAATAAAAAGTTATCATTATTTTGTTTAGAAAGGAAAAGAAAAGAAGCATTCAAATGGGCTTCAGAGGGACTTAGAGACAGGTCAGGCCCATGTTAAACTTGAAACGAATTTAGGGTTAGGGACTTGGTTCATTTGAGGCGAAAACGCTTAGGGTTTGGGACGGCGCTGTTCACTGAGTTCCGTTCATCGTTCTTTCCATCTTCGTCTTCATCCGGCCACCAGTGTCACCCTCGAACCTCTCTTCCCTCCATGGCACGAACTCAGCATCCTCTTGATACAAGGTTTGTTTCAACGTTTATGCTCTTTTCTCTTTCTTTTTACGAATTTTGCGTGCGTTGTTTTAATTTGAGTCTTAACTTTTATCTTTCATTATGAGATGAAGGAGAAGAGAAGAGGGAGAAGATTATACTACCTGACTTTGGAGGAGGAGGAGAGAAGAGGGGCTGTGGCGCTTAGGAGGCCGGGACGGCGTGAACGTGACGAATCTTTGAGCTTTCCTGGTATCTTTTATCTTGCTCCTTAGGGTTTTGATGATGATGTTCTGAAAAACCTCTTTCAAAAAGATTCACTTTTTTTTTCTTCTTCTGTTTCTGTCTCTTTGAATTGTTGGTTGCCGTTAGAGATTTCGCCCAATGATGTTATACTGAGGGCCTGTGGGTTTGTTCTGAATGCTTGCTTGATATATGTGATGCTGGCCCTTTGAAATTGATATGCTTTTAGAACATTTGTCGTCTTGACACTTTGCCTTGAATATGCTTCTTTCTTCTTCTTCTATCCCTTTTGCCTTTGGATGTGTTTATCGCCTATGATGAGGAAACTCTGAGGCCTTAGTGCTGGATGTTGTTTTGAGGTATTATGTTTGGATATGCTTTGAGGTTGGGCTTCAGGTTTGCCTCATAACTTAGCAGGTTTTGTTGTTAGAGGTTATACTGTGGTTCAGGCAGGTTGATGAGGTTTTTGGTGGTTAAGGCTTGGATAATGCAGGCAGCAGGTAAGCTTCAGGCTTGCTTCAGAGCTTTCAGGTTCTGGACAGGTTTTGGTATGCTTGTGACTGGTACATGGCTTGAGTTTTGTATCTATCAGGTTATGCTTGGTTTATCAGGTTTATGTGGTTAGGCAGGTTGGTCTGTTTCTGGTTTTTGAGGTTAAGTTTCAGCATGTTATGGTGTTTTGTTTATCAGGTTTTGACAGGTTTTTGAGGTTAATGCAGGTTATGGTAGTGCAGTTTATGTGTTTGGCATTTTTTTGAATGATTTTTGACAGGTTAATGGTTGTTTCTTATGGTTATGAGATTGGATGGTTTTAGTGATGGTTGAGGTGTTTGGTTTGACAATTGACAGTAGGCCAGTTGTTTTTTGCTTGTATGGTTCTATATTTGTGATGTTGGTGCTTGGCTCAATCAGGTTCTCCTTTTAAGCTCAGTATATTTTCTTTTGTTCTTTTGTCTTCTTTCTCTTGGTCTTTGGCGCCTTATACTTATTCAAACCTTGGTCTTTTTCTTGATCCAAGTTGCTGGTTAATTTTACAAAGTTTCTTGGCATTTTTCTGTTTTGGTAATTGCCTCTGCTGTGTATTTCTGCCCAGTTTTGAGTAATGCTGAACTAATGCTTCTTTTAATTTTTGCCTTACTGTCTAAGCCTGAAAAACCTGCTTCTATCTCTCTTTTTTCTCTCTCTGTACAATTTGCATTATAATATTATGCTTTTTGTACTATCTTTTCCTGAAAGTGGCCCTGATGGGAAATGATGAAAAAAAGGACTTGCTTGCATAACATATTACTTCTGCATCTTTATCTCTTTTTGACAGCTTGGGTGGACTTTTTTGTATTTTTGACAGTAGGTTGCACTTTTGGCTTTTGATAGAAAGTGGTAACTTGGATTTTTTCAGTTTGGTTTGGATTTGAAGTTTTGAGATTTTGAAACTATGCAGTTTGATATTCTATGCATTTTGACATTTGCATTTTTCAACTTTGCATAAAAAATTCTTCCCTCTCTGTGAACCGGGAAAAATCCCGTGATTTGCAGAGAGGGTTAACTGATCCCAGTCAGTGGCCCTTAATGATGAGTCTAATTTTAACTGTCCCCCTTTTTTTTTAATTCAACTGCTTTCTGACTTTCTCCTTTCTTTTTTTTTTTTGCAGATAAATAATGGAGCACCGGAGCGAAGTGAAGAATGAAGAATATTAGAAATAGGATAGTTTTTTATTTTATTTAATATTTAAATTAATGTAAATTATTGTTTGTAATTTAAATTATAAACAACAATTTGTACAAATAATTCAAATATCAATAAAATCTTTATTACCCAATTAATTCTAATTTTCTTTCTTTATTGTTTATTTATTTATTTAAAACTCTTTGAATTAAAACAATTGAAAAATAAATTTCAATCATTCAATTTTAGAATAATAAATAACTTAAATAAAAACAATATTGATCAATTAAACCTGTCTCTTCCAATATCCAAAGCAAAGCAGCGATCAACCAAAATAAACCGATCAAGCGCATTCCTTCTTCCCTGATTTGCCATAAACACTGTGAATCCAATACTGCATACTGTATTTGACTGGCTCAAGGAAAACAACATGAATTCAAACCACTGTCTCTTTCACTGATTAAATCAAAACAATGCGAATTTAAACCCGAATCTCGGAATAAACTGCAAAGTGCTGTGGAATCTAAATCCTTCTGAGAACATGCCCCTAAGACCTTAATTCCTGATTAAATGCCAAATAACGCTCGCCTGATCAAAATTGAACCAAAAATCAACCAAAACCCTGAGCCAACTGTTTGAAATAATTTAGAGTCCTGAAAATCAATAAAACCCTAATTTTGTTTTGACTGACGAGAAAAGTCCGTTTGTCCGATTCTTGAGCCAGTTTGAAAAGTCAGGAAAGGCTTGAAGCTGAGATTTCTTGGGGAAAAACGCGAGGGCAAATTTTGGGGTACAACAGGCACCATTGCAATCATGGTCTAAACGATGACCCGTGCCCGTCCCGTTCACATCCTAACACAAGATTGTCCACCAAATACAATGGTGGAACAAAATTGTTAAAAGGGTTAAAACATAGGAAAAATCTTTGAGAAATTTAGGGGTAGACAAAACTCTTAGTTACTTGAATCAAACTTGCAAAGAACACTTGCCCACTTTTCAAAACCACACATCACAACACATTTTTCAAAACAACTTTCAAAAACATTGAAAACTTTTCAAAAGACATACACCTTTGTATACATCCACACATGGATCATTGCAAAGTTTGCCACCACATTGGCCTCTTTTCAAAACATTTTCAAACCCACACACAAAGCACCGTTTCAAACAATTGAAAATCAAAGGCAAGTGATCTAAGCAAGTAACTAAGAGCCCATGGATAACCATGGATAGAAAGGGTGCTAATACCTTCCCTTTCTATAATCTACTCCCAGAACCCAAGAAAACATCTCAAAGGTTTTTGCTGTGCTTTTTAACCTTTCCTTAGGATAAAATAAAAAGTCGGTGGCGACTCTTGCTCAACCGAAACATTTGCGAAAACAGACGCAAAACCTCAAGTCAGTTCTCCCACCGTATCACACTTTGGAATGGAAAACCTCTAAGGATCATGGCATCAACAACATCCTAGGAGATATATCAAAGTGAGTCACCGCTCGCTCTAAGTTAAGTAACTTTTGTTATCATTTTGCTTTCGTCTCTCAAATTGAACCCAAAAACTCTAAAGATGCCTTATTCGATGAACATTGGTTTTTAGCCATGCAAGAGGAACTAAATCAGTTTAAAAGAAATGAGGTTTGGGACCTTGTACCCCCTCCGCGAGATCATCGAGTTATTGGAACTAAATGGGTTTTTAGGAACAAACTAGACGAAAACAGATTATAACTCGCAACAAGGCTCGACTTGTTGCCCAAGTGTATAACCAAAAGGAAGGCATAGATTATGAGGAAACTTATACTCCAGTGGCTCGACTCGAGGCTATACGCCTTTTGCTTGCATATGCATGCTCGCAAAACATCAAATTATTTCAAATGGATGTAAAAAGTGCCTTCCTAAATAGATACATTAATGAAGAGATTTATGTGTCTCAACCTCCCGGTTTTGAGAATTTTGAGAACCCTAACTATGTTTACAAACTTAAGCGTGTGTTATACGGTCTTAAACAAGCCCCTAGGGCTTGGTACAAACGTCTTAGCAAATTCTTACTAGATCAAGAATTCTCAAGAGGAAAGGTTGGCACAACCCTTTTTATTAAGCATGAAGGAAAGCATTTTATTTTAGTTCAAGTTATATAGATGTCATTATTTTTGGTTCTTCTAACACATCTTTGGTCAAGAAATTTTCTAAGCTATTTCAGGGAGAATTTGAGATGAGCATGATGGGGGAGTTAAACTACTTACTTGGACTTCAAATCAAGCAATTAAATGAAGGAACATTCATGAGTAAAACTAAATATTGTCTTGACCTACTCAAGCGATTTGACATAGCTAACTCAAAAGCAATCGATACTTCTATGCCTACGGCCGTGAACTTAGACCGAGATGATAATTGTAAGCCCGTCGATATAAAAAGGTATAGAGGTATGATTGTTCCATTCTTTATCTTATAGCCTCTCATTTAGATATTATGTTTAGTGTTTGCATGTGTGCTCAGTTTCAATCATGTCATAAGGAGTCACATTTAAAAGCCATAAAGCGCATACTTAGGTACCTTAGTGGTACAACTAAGTATGGACTTTGGTACTCCAAGGGTAGTGATTGTTCTTTGGTTGGCTATTCTGATTCAGACTTTGCCGGTTGCAAATCGGATAGGAAAAGCACTAGTGGTACTTATCATTTCTTTTCAAATTCTTTGGTCAGTTGGCATAGCAAAAAGAAAGTTTCAGTTGCCTTGTCAACCGCCAAAGTGGAATACATTACAACCGGTAATTGTTGTGCCCAAATCTTGTGGCTCAAACAACAACTACTCGACTTTAATGTACAAATTGATCACATTCCTATTTTTTGTGACAATACAAGTGCCATCAACTTAACCGACAATATGATTTTGCACTCTCGCACAAAACATATTGAGATAAGGCATCATTTCCTAAGGGATCAGGTGGAAAAGGGTGATGTTATTTTCGAGCATGTTGATAGCAAAAATCAACTTGCTGACATTTTTACTAAACCACTCACTACGGAATCCTTCTTTCACATCCGTAGGGAACTTGGTGTTCTCGATATCCCGGATAGGTTGTAACTTAAGTAAGTTGCATACCCCTTATTTTATTGAACATATTCTATTAATGCTTGATGCACTTATGGGTAGCCTTAGTGAAGTCTCTTATCAACTCTCATGAAGGTAATATTATTCTCATCTATTCTCTATTCTTAACTAAGTGTAAATGCTAAACTTGTTCTTCTTTATCTTTATTGTTAAGTGTAACCCCCCAATTCTACCTGGCAAATATGAATGTGAATCAAAGTTTTAAAATTCATACAACTGAATCATGATGCCACAAATTAAACATAAAAACACATTTTATTCAATGTGGATACATAACACTTTAGAACTTCGGATAAACCATCAGCATAATAATTTAATCTCTTAATTTAACAACTTGAACATCTACGCAGCGGAATCATATAACATCTTTGTCTAACAATTACAGCAACTTCAAAATAACACATACTTAGAAACAATCAAATTAAAGTTTAACAACTGAAATAATCAATAATTAAAAGCAACAAGCCTTCATCCCCCCGAGTGTTACATATCAGAGCAATGACACCGACTCGAACTACTAAAGGTAGACCACCTTCACTCTAGATTACCTGCACGTTACCAACGTAAGGGTAACATTCAAACATAAGGGGTGAGATATCTAACAATATAATAAAACATATGATAAATAATATGTTAGATCATCTCATATAATAACACCACTTCACATATCATAAACAACAATAATCGGAACAGAATACCAATAATATACACATTTATCGCATCAATACATAACTTATTTATGCAATCATATAATGCGACTCAATATTATGCAAATGCATGTGGTACCATTGGAGCAAAAATCCCATCTCAAAATAATTACCAATAAATAGAGGCATCAATAAGGCATAAGCCTTCATCTTAATATTCTCCAATACAAGCCATCTTAATGAGCATCAGCTCCATCTTGATATGCAATGTATGCAACACAATCATGAATGTAGTAACAACAACCACAATTAACAACATCTCAACACAACATCATCGTTGGCCAGAAGCCTACATCTTAATAGTTGTCAATTATTAGAGGCATCTCAACATCATTCATCAACATCATTCATTAACATGATTCATCAACATGATTCATCAACATGATTCATCAACATAATTTATCAACATAATTCATCAACATAATTCCACAACAACTCAGCCATAACAACAATAGAAAGACAGATTGGCAATCCCTCAACGTTGGCCATAGGCCTACAACATGATAATACCTATAATTAATTAATCAGCTAAAGCTTATCTCTAATTACCAAACCTCTACATATTATTATTCTGTAATACTACACCATTATCATTATAAATCTTACTGTCATGAACCAAGCGATAATCTAAGGTCGTCTTATCCTCATCATACTTCACAAAATCATCACGACAATTATCACGGAAAGCTAACTCTATCCTAAATTAGGTACTAGAATTATTCTTCTTATCCTTAATTTTAATCCTTATGAATGAAGTTCATTGCATTAGTTACCCAACGCTTCAAACGACACCTCAAACGGAGTCCAGATACTCAAGTTACAACCTTTGGAACGAATCTGCCAAAAATCAGACTACATGAGTCGACGCATAATGTTTTAAGTCGACGCATACTGGGTTAAAATCTTGCATGAGTCGACGCGTAATCCTCTTGCGTCGACTCATACTGAGTCTGTAACACCGCATGTATCGATGCATAATCCTATGTATCGACTCATCCTGAGTCCAAAAGCCTGCATGTGTCGACGTATGACCTTTGAGGTCGACTCGTACTGTTCTGCCATGAATATTTTCTGCGATTTCACTGCATTTTCACTGTGATTTCCCTGACTTAAGCCCTAAAAACATCCTTTAATCATAGGTAATCATCAATTATAATAATCTTATGTTTCTACATCAATTATACAGCATTAGGACATCATTATTCATCTCTAAACCATTGATCCTTATCAAACAGCAATATATACATTTCAATCATAACAAAACAACTTTTCACATCTAATCCCACATACTACTCATCATAAACCCTATTATAGAGTCAAAACCCCACCCTTACCTTGGATTGAAGGTTGCTCTACAACTTTTCTGATTGAATTCCCTTCGGGCTCTTTTCCTTATTTTCTGCAACTTTCACGTTCTCTTTCTCTCTTCCAACCCTTATTCTTCTTCCTCTTGACAAAACCTATTTTTTTCTTCTTACTGTCATATCTAATTTCTATTATTATAACCAAATTCAATAATAATAGAACTATTTCTCTTGGGCTTAATTCTCACACCCCCTTAGTACTACATACCACCATATAAAATAGGTCCAATAACATAATCTTATATTATTCCATTAATTCCAACATTATTATTATTATTATTAATCAACTACTTAATTAATTAATAATAATCTAACAACTTATACCAACAATCCACAACATCGCGCAACCAATAATTAATCCAAATTTTTTTATTTATTAAATAATTAATTAAATTAACGGCCGTTACAACTCTCCCCCACTTAGAATATTTTCGCCCTCGAAAATATGCTCGATACTACCACTTTTAACGCGAATTTCGCATCTCATTCTCTGATCCCCAAGTCACGTCTGGCAACACTTCGACCACTACTTTATCGACATAACAATAACTCAACATGATTTAGATCTAATACACACATGCTAATCATTCAACACCTCCGCGACATAATCGTTAACAACTTATCAACCGCTTTAACAATATCTTGACATATCAATATTTTAAAGTAGTAACACACTTATACTTGGATATACAACATCACATTATCATCTAAAAATCATCTTCAACACAAAAACACACACACACAATTCCATTTCCATATATATATATATATATATATATATATATATATATATATATATATATATATATATATATATATATATATATATATATATATATATATATATATATATATATATATATATATATATATATATATATATATATATATATATATATATATATATATATATATATATATATATATATATATATATATATGTCAATTATCAACAACTCTATTCATATCGTCGTATCACCCTTATAGTGACATCAGCATAGCCAACATAATCAACTTCGTCATATTATGGAGTATTATTCACCCTTTATGGTAACCAACAACAACATCACGACAACGGGAACAAAATCATTATAACGTCAACTTAACAAAATAACTCAACAGATATACACACAACGTACCATCAACTAACAACCACATTAATATCCTTATAAATCAGCAAATATCTCCGAGTTATCACAACACCTCGGCACATCGTCCCTACATCAACAATTTACCAAATCAAGCATGTAGGGATACTCATAGCAACTGCGCCACATACGCTTCAGCTGTGGAACTCTGATAATCCATCTTAAGTCACCATCCTCATTAAAGTTTCTGCCAACTATACAGTTTACAAGTCTCATTTCAGTTTCAGATTTTCTTCAACATCCACCATAAAACCATTGTTCACTTGATATTCTCAATCTTTCAATTTGCGATGTTAGCTCGCATATCAACCCGCTACTCCGAATTGTTCAATACGTCACAACTCTTTCTTAGAAATTCCTCTATTACTTCACACAAAATGGTGAACGACTACCACCTGATATAACATCAATCACTTTACACACCATTAAGGTAGCAAGACAAGTCTACACCATCCAACACGATCTCGTCTACTATCAACAAGAGATTAAGGGTGATCAGTTCCTCAATTTGTCAATAGATAGCCAACAACCATATGGAATATACATCATCATTACCAAACTATAATAGTGTTCCTTTAGAACTTGTACTAAAGTCACCTAAAGCACCATATTCCAATAATCTCCAATGAGGTTTACAAATACTCCCATAATTTCCCTCTCATTCGATTTTTGTCGATGAGACACCAACGCTTAACATATTACACGGTCCATATTACACTCACTTAGCCTCACATGAAGGTTAAGTATCCTCCAACTCAAGAGTTACTTTCTTCATCTCTGCATCATTAGAAATACAAATTTGATTATGGAATCTCAACACACCTTGCGCACCTAACTCGAAATCATCATTCTCAGACTAATCAAGTTCAACCATCGAATCTACCAATTTCACATCCAACTTCTGAGCTTCTCTGATACTGTCCAGAAAATCATTATTAATATTCAACATCCCCAACATAACACTCTTCGATGTCACATTGCAAACTAAGCTCATATCTTTGAACTGTTCAATTAATTCCAATTCTTTAACCATCATTGCCGACATATGTAAAGTCTTTTGACTTAACACATCAACCACCACATTTGCTTTACCTTGGATGATAAATCAAACCGACATTATAATATTTCAACATAAACACCACCGCTGCTGACTCTAAGTCACGCATGTAGCAGAAGAAATGTTCAAAACTAAGCCATTAGATTGACTAGACTTTATACAAATCAAAATAAAAATTGCCACCGCGCTTTATTGTTTCCAAAGGAATGGGAAAAGAGAGAATAACCCAAAAAGAGGGGGAAAGATTCAAGGTAAGGGGGTTGGTTATGCAAAGGGAAGATATTAGCACCATAAACATCTACGGTACTCCGCAGGAGCCTCTTTGTAAAATCTGTACATTTTGGATATAAAAAAAAAGTTGTATAAAAATGGATGGTGGAGGTGAGAAAAGAAATATATTTATTTTATAATTTTTGCACCCGTCGCGGTTGCGAACCTTTAGGGCCTACGTACTACCTTTTCGTGCAATAAGGGATCAGGCTACACATAGTTCCTCTTTTAAAAATTTAAAACACAAATGCGTTGGTTAATTTTATGAGATAAAACATCATCGTCATTGTCCGTGTGGAAAACATACCTACTACCCACAATCATGAAAAAGGAGAATTTGCATCATCTCAAAGTGGAGGATATGGCTTGGATTTCAAAATTAACAACGCCTCACTCAATACCAAGTGGAAAATATCTCTCTTCATTACATATTGTAGAAGTATAGTTGTTTGCATCACTACAAGGATTGACAAGAGTTCATCTTTTTTTTGAGAAAAGTTTAAAGATAAAAATCCAAAGTGGCAAAATGGTTTGAAATGAGATTGATAGACTTTTAATCTTCTCACAAAAAATGTCAAGGTATTATTAAGTTGATTGGAGTTTATTTATGAAAATATTTTGAAAATGCATGGACATAAGTCCAAGTTTATTTTGAAAGTGGTTCAAGTTTAAAAATAAGAAGAGTTTTCAAAAAGGGGGAAGAAGATTTTTGAAATTAAAGAAGATGAGAGGAGAAGAAGAGACTACCCTAAAGCATAAGATAAAAGCTAGGGATAAGAACCATCTAACTAACAAGAAGCCAATACTTGACATTATGAGCCAAGATAGAATTCACATTCCTTGTATTGAAACCAATCAAGCAAGAAAACACTAGACCTCTTGAGAGAACCAAACTTCAAGTGTATTAAGTCTTGATGAAAATTAGGCAGAGTAACAAATGTATACGGGTGAATTTCAGATTACAAACAAAGGGTGTAATCACAAAACCTGCACACAAAAACAAACAAGAAACCCAATGTCTTGAGGTAAACCTCAAGAACTCCAGACAGAATAATTAGATAAGATCACAAGGTCTCCAAGATAGGCCAAGGTTTCTAATCCTAAGTCCAAGAAAAATTCCATGCTCCATAATGCCAAGGATAGTAACCAAATAGTCCAAATACCATTAAAGATTTTTTAGGGTTTAGGTTGATTATTAAGTATCTTAAGAAAGGAAAATAAAAGCTCAAGTGAGCAAAATAAAATGGCAAGAAAGTAAATACTCAAATGAGCAAATATGAAAATGGAATGAAATATAAATGCTAAAAGTAAATAATACATAAAGCATAAAAAGAATAAAAGTATAAGGTAAAACAAGTCAATAATTAGTGGTTAGTTGGATGACCATCTTGAAGCTTGCATTTGGAACTCATTAGAGGATTGGTAGAACCAAAGCTTCCATACAACAAGTTGCATTTGCTTTTTTTCAAGTATATGATCCATTTGGAATTCTCATAAATACCATTTAATGATCAACGGTGTTTAAGTGATCCGCGTTGACAAAAGGTGTTGTAGATCCGTTAGAGGATTGGTAGAACCAAAGCCTCCACACAATGAATCTCAAGGTTATTGTATCAAAGAGATCAAATTAACACACTTGGGCTTGCAATCATAAGTTTGGGCCACGAATGATCATTTATTCAAACCAGGACAAAATTTAGCGCTATTTTAAGTAATCGTAAGTGGACTTATATAGAAGTCACACCTATTTTGAGGCCGGTCAATAGAAATCTATGCACCATTTGGTTTGAGACATGATATAGAGATCATGCTCCAAAAACATTTAGTGCAATAAGAAAGGGATGAGATGAAGAGGGATGGGGAGAAAAAAATATACAAACCACATTTGAATTAAATTTAACCAAACTATTATTAAAATCATTCATCCATTTTTGTGGAGTTAAACTCAACACCAAGGATCCAATGATATTAATAAAGTTCATGATCCAAAATATAACCCAAGATCAGCCAGAAAATAGTCACAAAATAATATCACATTTAATATACACAAAAAGGGTTTAAAAATGTTTTAAAAATAGAAAATAATGAGAAAAATATCAACTATGTTCAAATTAATCAAGAAATAAAAAGTAAGACCATAGAAAAATAAAAAAAAAAGACTCAAATAATTTTACAAACTTTTTGGTAATTTTTTAAAGTCAGAAACTATTTTTAAAATTAAAATAAATGGGTAAAATAAACAAAAAATGGTAAAAAAATAGTAAAGTCAGAAACAAAAATAAAATAAGGTCACCAATATTTGTCACAATATCATTGGATCATTTCATAATTTTTTTCAGAATTAAAAAATGTATAAAAGTATTTTTAAACATTTAAAACAAATCAAATAAGTGTAAAATTTATAAAAAAATACCAAAACACAAAATTAAATTGTGAAAAAAATGAAATCAGAAAGAGAATAATCAAAAATATTTTTCATAATTTTTTCAGATCTTTTGGACAAAAAATGAATTTTTTATGATTTTTTGAAATTTAAAACAATTAAAGTATAAAAATCAGAAAAAGAAAATAAAAGTAAAATATGTGGACCATTGGATTAGAGTCAAAACGCGTTAGTAATCAAATCCAAGGGATCTGGCGCGCTGTGCATATCATGGTCATTAGTGAATATTGTACATAATCATTAATTAAATCAGAATTTGAAAAATACAGATGGCGCGCCTTCATTGGTTGGAAGATGAGACATTAGTCATCTTCAACCTCCAGCCATCACGAATTGCATGTCTATCAAACTGTAAAATCAGAAGCTTAGACCTATGCCATTCGCTTCGTCTCTTCAAGACAAAGACAACCACACCCTCACGCCAAATTTATATAAACTGTAGCTCAAGCAATTTGGAAGGAATGTTTTGAAAAGGGATTTGGAATTTCATGGTCAAAATGTGTTTCTAGTAAAACGTAAGTGTTGCGACTAGAACCGGGGCAATGAGAGCAACACAATGATATCAGAGTTTTGAAGAATTGATGAAGGAATATACCTATTGAAGTTGAGTTGCAGAGCTCTGAAACTGGACTTCTATGGAGCAGTATGGGGCACGATTCTTGAATGTAATTATGTGGTTAGCTTCAGGGAAGATCAAGGAAGGTGAATTGATGAAAAAAATTAGATTGAAAAAGGCTCGAGAATGGATTTTGAAGTTACTAAATTCTGAGTTGTGAAACAAGTTTGGCAGGGTGATTCTGGCTATCCAAGCTTGGGAAATTGAATGGGATAGTACATGTATTTATAGGAGAAGCGAATGGGATCAAAAGGAAGAGTGAATGATGCGTTTTTGAGGGAATTCGTGCAAACCTGATGCACGAGTGAAGTGTGATCCAAACTTCACCAAAACTCATCCAATTCTTGCGTTTTGATGCACTAATCCACTTGGGAAAGTTGGCTAATCATGTTTAGACCCAAAACGCGTGTTAATTTGAGGTTTAGAGGTTGTAACATGAAATTCAAATTCTGACTTGCAAGGAAACTTTAATTCCAAGTTACCATTTTTGAAACCATAGCATTCTCAGCTCAAGGGGTCTTAAGGCATGACTCTTGATGCTTTAGAAAGACGAGGTTACAATCTTTGCAATGGAAAAAGAATGGATTTAAATGGATGCTTGAGTTGAAAGTTATATTGAGTCAAAGTTGGAGAAAAAGGGTTTACTTTCCATACTTAGAAATATTTCAAATTCTTCTTCAAAAATGACCTATAAAGTCTTGCATCCAAACATGGCCTTCCACTTGGAATATGCTCTTGACCAAAAAAGATGGCATGAAGTATATCTCTTGAATGACATTTTGAAACTTGAATCATTCAAAATCTCCAAAATTTTAGCAAGTTATAACTTGTTGAAGTTGGCAAAAAATCATGAAATGACCTACAATCATTTGCATCTTTAAGGCAACTTCCATCAATTTTCCCACTTTGAACATAAAAGAAGGCATAAATTTCACACCTTCAAGATCATTATGGAAAAAGAATGGACTCAAGGTGATAAATATTTACCAAGTTATGACCATTTGAAGTCACATATGGAAAATTAGGGATCATCTGGAGGACTTGTAATCTTACTTCCTCATCAAGTCTCTTCCTCATGAAAACTCCTTGGAACCTTTGAAGTGATTTGTTAATAACCCTTTGAAGGGAATGATGTATTTGGAATCACTCAAAAATACCAAAAGCTGAGCAAGGTATACTCCTTTGAAGTTTAAAACCCTAGCTCCTAGATCAAGAAAATGCTTTGAGGAACTTTGACAATTTTGAACAAACTTCTTGTACCAACACAAATGCTTTGTAAATATAAGTTTTTGAGGATGATAATGAGGACTACTAGCCACCAAAAACACTTCCATATCTTGAAATGTGATGAACCAAAGCAACCTTGCCATGCCAATTCTTCCAAAACCAATCCAATGGTGAGGTTTGAACTTCTCAAGATTTATTGGCTAGGGCATGGAAATAAACTCATGAACCCATGGGGTTACTTATTAAATCCCATTGCCTTCACCTACATGGATAACAAGCAAGACAAACCAACATTTCATTTTATTAGTGAACTGAAGAAATCAAAACAATATTCATGACCACAAAAGGAACATAAGTCAAGGTGCTTGGTAATCCCTCAAAAAGGGAAAAACTAAATGTAGGGAGGGGAACCAAGAATCGTAGTGTGATCTTGTTGTGAATGAATCAACATGGTATGATGAAGGGATCTTAGGGGCAAAAATTTGGGTACAACAGCTTCCCTTATTTAAGTTTCTTCTATCCGGAGATACGAAGGTTAAAAATCTTCGTGTCGACGCGATCGAAGATACTTAAATATAAAACAAACCCTATTTTTGGCCCTAAGATACCATGCAAATGCTTATGATCATGAATGCATATAAATAGTACCAAAGAGACGCAAAACAACACTGGGGATGTAACAATAATAAAGAAATAAAGGAGAACCCCCACCAGGAAAATAAATCACTGGTGGACCAAAAGAACTGAATTAGAGAGGATGGTAGAATGGTCAAAGGATACACCAACTTCTACCGAAGGCGAAGCTACCGACGTTTACCGAAGGCATGGAGAAAGATAACAAACATCGGCGTTCACTGCCAATGTCCTACCAACTTTCACTGAAGGTAGAAAGAGAATATATCATATCACCGCCGTTCACTGACGATGAACTACCAACGTTCACTGAGGGTAGCAAAAAGATAACAAACACCGACATTCACTGCCGATGGTCTGCCAACTTTCACTGAAGGTAGAAAGAGAATATATCATATCACCGCTGTTCACTAACAATGAACTACCAACGTTCACTGAGGGTAGGAAAAAGATAACAAACACCGACGTTTACTGCCGATGGTCTACCAACTTTCACTGAAGGTAGAAAGAGAATATATCATATCACCGCTGTTCACTGACGATGAACTACCAACGTTCACTGAGGGTAGAAAAAAGATAACAAACACCGACGTTCACTGCCGATGGTCTACCAACTTTCACTGAGGGTAGAAAGAGAATATATCATATCACCACCGTTCATTGACGATGAACTACCAACGTCCACTGAGGGTAGCAAAAAGATAACAAACACCGACGTTCACTACCGAGGGTCTACAAACTTTCACTGATGGTAGAAAGAGAATATATCATATCACCGTCGTTCACTGACTATGAACTACCAACATTCACCGAGGGTAGAAAAAAGATAACAAGTTTCCCCAAGATTCTGGTGTTTTACCTAGAAAGTGTCTCATCTTCTTCTTTAACCAAGGCAATCCGCCTGGAAAGAATAATATATAAGCTGTCTCCAATAAAGAGACTTGCTACTTGTGGTCGCGGAGGATGGTAAAAGGAAATGGCTTCTTGGGAAGGAGGTATGACTTCCTGGGAAGATGCCATGATATTCTTGATGAGGGGATAAAGTCTTCTCGTGCAAAATAAATGCACCAACCAAAGCTTGGAGTTTTTAGCAATCCAAAGTGAATAACATTGCCGGGGAACCACAGATCCAAACCAGAAATAAACTGGAATGAAACAGTAAACCAGAATACATCCTTTGAGAAATAAACTCAAGAGGGAAAACCAAATCCATCCAAACAAGGAGCTGTACCGGAAGGCTAAAGCAAGAATCTTCTATGAGGGACAACTCAGTAGGGAAATTGAAAGAGTATACGTTTTCTGCTTAAGACCAACACTCTATTGAAAAGAGGGCAACGTAACTCTTCAAAACAGGGTAATATGTCAACAAAAATATTAACAAATGTCAATGAACAACGACTTGCCAATTTTAGCTATGCATGATGTATGTATGAATGTATGAGTGTTATCGCGCGTATGCTGGCAAAACAGATATACAACATGGGAGCAACCAGGCAAAACTGCCCCGGTCACTAACAAAGCTCGGCTAAACTTCATCCAAGACAATCATTCCAAGAAAGGTAAAGGCTAGTTGAGGAACAAAACCTACTTCCTGCTTTAACTTTACCGAGGAGAAACATGATCCGAAGGTAGATAAATCAAAGTGATGAAATAATACAGATACATGGATAGAACATCCTTCTTCAGGCTTCACCGGGGAAACCAGTGTTTGTTTTTCAAAAGTAACATGCCTACTGGAGATTGAAAGACCAGTCTCAAATAAAGCAGACTAACACCGAAATTTGCAAACTTTCGCTGGGGAGTTCAGGCCTACTTCATTGGAGAAAAGGCGGATTGAAACTTCACATCATGAAAACTCAGAAAAGAGGAGAAATGAATCCAAACTTGACTGAGGATACCGAAATCATAAACCCAACATGGAGACAACATCTCGAGTAGACCTTCCCGAGGGGAACAAAAAATTCTCAAAACAACTGGAGTTTGTCCATTCCTGGGATCACCATTTTTTGTTGTCATTGTTTCATCACAAATCTCAAAGTAAAAGTACATTGTAAAATATTTTTTTTTGAAAAATCAATTTTGTTATTTAATCCCTTTGCTTTGAAAGTTATTATCAATAATAAATGGAGTATTTGCAAACTAAATAAAATAAGAAATACAAAGAATTGGATAAAAGCTCAAATTTCATTAATAGAATGGTAGTCTGCGAATGGTGAGACTCCATAGATGATTAAAATGTTTGAAAAATGGTAACATATAATGGAAAAGATACATTGAGATGCAATGACAACTATCCCCTCTAAAACTTTTGAAATCCTGAGCAGCAGCTTCTGTTGAAGTATGGTGAGGATCCGAGTAGATTTTTGCTTCAACGATCAAGTCTTGTCTGACGTAGTAACTTGCCAAGAAAATACCTAACTTTTGCCTAAGCTGCCCTTGCGGGTTTTCAACTTAGCGGGAAATTTATTCTGTTTAGGTCTCTAATTTTTTCCTAGGCTGCCCTTTTTGGTTTTCGGCCTACCGAGATGCTCCATTTTTTCCTAACCCTCCCTTTCGGGTTTACAACTTAGCAAGCTGTTCTTTTATTTCTTTAGGCGAAGTATTTCTTGACTGCGTCAACATTCATGGGACATGGGAACTCCTCGCCATCCATAGTTTCAAGAATTAATGGACCGCCAGAGAAGGATTTCTTGACAACATACGGGCCTTCAAAATTGGGAGTCCACTTGCCCCTAGAATCAGTTTTGAAAGACATGGGCTAGATTATGAAAAAGGATGGTGCTAGCACCCTTTTCATCCATGGTTTTCCATGGGCTATTAGTTACTTGTTTAGATCACTTGCTTTGCTTTTTTTTGTTTGAAATGGTGCTTGGTGTGGTTTTGAAAGTATTTTGAAAAGAGGCCATTGTTTAGGCGATCTTTGTAATGATTCTCGTTCGTAAGAATGTATACAAAGATGTTTGTCTTTTGAAAAATGTTTCAATGTTTTGTAAGATGTTTTGAAATGTGTGTGTGTTTGTTTTTGAAAATAGCAAGGATTGTTTTGAAATTGATCAAGTAACTAGAAGCTTATCTACCTACTCAAATGTCTTTCTTGGGTATATTTTATCATTAAAAAAAATGCAAGTAATAATATAAAAATATGCAAGAAAAATGAAAAAAATATAAAATAATGGTCAGGGGGTGCAAAAGTAATCCAGGAGGTGCAAAAAGTAAAAACAAAAAGGCCAGGCGTGCCAAAAAGCCCAAGGCAACTCATCCCTGTCCTCCAGCCATCTCTGCACGTGCGTGTTATGGTTCAAACTGCAACTTGCTAATGCTTGCACAAAAACAAAAACCCATAACATAAAACATGTAGCATTTAATCTCACGATTCCAACCATGTAAAATTTGTAACCTAACTCTCAAAGATCAGAGAGAATTTTGTCAGCCCTAATTCATGACCTAGAAATTGTATGAACTTCAAGCTTTAAATTCTCACAGCATAGTTAATATAAATGGAAAGTATGCATATGTACAACTTCACCATGTTATAGACTACATATTTTCTTCATAAATTGTGGCTTGAGGATGCCTAAATAGAGAGATAGAGTTTTGAAAAATACCTCCTTCAGTTGCATTTGGATAGAGAAATGTAGGGACTTTGATGGAGGCCTAAGGATCGTGTGAGCTTCCTTGAACTTCCTTCAAGCTATTCCAATGCCTAGCTTGCTTTGTGGATGGCCAAAAGTCTCTGCACAAGTCAAGTTACAAGCTCCAAGTTTGAAAATGGAAATGGATGAAACATGGCTTACAGATGCTGGTTAAGGGCTTGGATAGCTTTGATATGATGTGGATAAGATGTTTCAAGTGTCAAGCCACAAAACGTACGAGCAAAAAATGACTTTGCTATGGTTTTACAGAACCTGGATGTTTGGGCAGAAAAATGGAGTTTTTGAGTTTGAGAGAGTTTCAAATGTCAAGCCAGCCTCCTTTGCATTGTGATAACTTTGTATATTTGTATAGAAATGACACAAAGGTCAATCCTTACTAGCTATACAAGTTCTAGCATCTTTTGCAACCTTTCTTGTATTTTAAGTAAAGTGAAATTACAAATGCAATATGCTTGTACTGGCTACCTCAAGGCCTGATAAGAGTTGTTATACATTGCTTGAGACCTATGGAAAATGTTTTTACCAAAGGGATAGGTCCAAGGCTCAAGATTTGTAAAGTTGCAAAATCTCACCTTTATGAAAATAGCATTGTAAACTTTATGCCTAAAATGGAATTATCTTTTGTACAATGTTCCAAAAGCCAAGATAATGCCTTTGTCTTCTGAGTTAGAATTTAATTATGGAGTGTAGAATGATTTTAGGACCTGTAAATCAAGGTACAATCAACATAGATCTGATTTGCAACTTGATCTCATGTAAAAATGGCTTGAACAAAAGTGATAAAATGCCAACTTCTCCTCTTCGATTCTCCCTAACCAAATATGATCTTGGAGAGTTCTTGGACATTTTGGAAATATTGTAATATGCTCTATAATCCATCTTTGAAATGCATTTTGAGATACCTCTTGGAACTAGGTGAATAATGTCCATGAAGTTGGGTAAAAAAACTGCCTAAATTAGGGCAAATTTTCACTAAGTTAAGAAGTTCATGGACCTATATTCACAAATTCATAACTTGAGATCCAAGCATCTTTTGAGAAAAGTTTGTGAATCAAAGTTGTAGATTTCATGGAGGAATACAACTTTCATGTTGGAAGTTTTCTTTGAATCAAATTGCATCATGGTGAAAAAGTGGTTGAAATTTGGGAAAAAATAAGAAAATTTTCATACTTAGAAAAATTCTAAGTTATGAAAATTTTCAAATTCAAAACCCTAATTTGAAATTTTGAGTTTCTTGGTGAACAAGTTTCATATTTTGACATATCTTTATGAATTATGACCCTTGGCACTTGATTTTGACCAAAAAGTCAAAGTTTGGCTTCTCAGTGTATAGTTGACTTTTGATCAGTTGACTGCAAAATTCATCTGTCAATCCAATGAACTTGAGATCTTTTGAACTATGTAATTAGGTCAAGATGATTCCATTGGACCCTTGAAATCATGTTTGAACCCAATTGGTCATTGGCTAGGTTAAAAATCAGAAATTGCCCTTTCTCAGTAAAAACCCTAATTTTGACCATTTTGCCCTTTTGATGGTTTGATCAAATTTCTTGAGGAGTTGTGATCCAAACTTGATAAAATGGTACATGAGTCTAAAATGTTGATGTGGATAAAAAATATGAACTTTGACTGTAAATTGGCCATGGTTGACTTTTTCCCCAATACAGCTGATTTTTAGGTCAACTGTCCAATTGACTGAGCAAAAATGTGATTCAAGGCTTGAAACTTAACATGAGAAATCATAGGGATCCAACATGATGTATGAAAGTAACATGAAACATTGGTGGTCAAAAAATCCTTGTGCAAACTTAAACCCTAATTTTGGGGTATCAGTGCAAGATGAGATGTCTTGAGCTGATCAAACCCTAATCTTGTCTTGAGTCCAAGAAGTCTTGTGAGAAAAATCTTGATAAGTGAGAGGGAAAATTTTGGGGTGCAACATCTGCCCCTATTCAATCTTCTTGAACCTGAAGAGTTAGATTGGCGAACTTTGTCGTTCGTGACTCGAAGGTAAAAGATGATTGGACACTAGAGTGCCCATAAATTTGCACTCGTAAAAAATGTAGTTGAGGGAATGGGCTTAAAGATGCCATTTAGAGATGTGATAGAATCTTGTTGGAGATGGGATTGTAGATGCCATCCAAGAATTTTTGCTGAATTATAAGTTGTAAGTCAAAAAAATAAGTATCAGAACGGTATTCACGTCTAGAATGTATCTGAGTTGTATCTGGAGACTTGAAATCTGAATGAGAAACAAAATAGCATCTGTGTCTAGAGCGTATCCGTACTGTATCAAGAGTGTGAAATCTGAATTTGAATAAGTATCAGAATGACATCCGTATCTGGAGCGTATCTGAACTGTATCTGAAAGCTGAAATCTGGATAAGTGACAGAATGGCAACCGTGTCTGGAGCGTATCTGAAGTGTATCTTGAAGTTGAATCTGAATGAGTAATAGAATGACTTTCGTGTCTGGAGTGTATCCGTACTGTATCTGGGTGTTGAAGTTCGAATGAGTAATAGAATAGCATCCACGTCTGGAGCGTATCTAAACTGTATCTGAGATCTGAATCTGAATGAGTAACAGAATGACTTCTGTGTCTGGAGTGTATCTGAACTGTATCTGAAAGCTGAATCTGAATGAGTGACAGAATGGCAACCGTGTATGGAGTGTATCTGTACTGTATCTGAAAGCTGAATCTGAATGAGTAGCAGAATGACTTCCGTGTCTGGAGTGTATCTGAACTGTATCACGATTGCATATTGTTTAAATGGTAGCTGTTAATCTTATCCTGAAAAGGGTAAAATGTTAGTTGAAACACAAAGTTATGTTGCATGAAATGTATGATGCAATATATGTGTTTTATCAATGTTTATGATATATGGATGTAATGTATGCGCATGTAAGCTGATGTGATGTATTGCTGAGGAAAATAAATCCTTGACTGCTGTCGGGGAAAATAAATCCTGGACTACTGAGGATAAGAAATCCTTGGCGACTTTTGGGGATTTAAAATCCTTTATTTCTGAGGATAAGAAATCCTTGGCGACTTCTCTGGGGATATAGGAATCCTTCATGTCTTGAAGTTGGAGTATTTGACAAAAATTCTATTGTGAACAATGCCATACTGCTTGAGTAATCCGCAGATACTGACAACCTAGATAATTGATTCACGTCTATGTGTAATTCTGTTTAAGTCCTTATGTTGCCCTTTTTGTTAATTTTATGTACTTATCCTTATTGGCTGGTTTGTAATATGCTACATGCGTTTATCTAATTATTTCACTTTATGATCCACAGTAATCTAATTTTATGTGAATGATTGTTAGTGTATTAAGTTACAAATAGTAGATGATTTTGCATTTAAATGATTTTGTTACTCTTGATCTTGTGCTTTTCACTTTTTGATGTTGTCAAAGGGGGAGAATCGAACACACATAAGATCAGAAGATTATATGACGCTTACAAGTGATGCTTTACCGAATGCACAAACTCAGGGGGAGCATATTTGAGCATTGTTTTGCCATCATAAAAAAGGGGGAGTATGTGAGGGCAAGGTCCCTCTATAAGTATTTTAATGATGTCAAAACGATTACTAATCTCTCTCTATTTGGGTTTGTCCTATGATCAATCTTGCAATGTAACGATTGGAATGAAGATCTTCAGAAACACCTATTTTTGAGAAAATTCAATCTGTGCGTCGACTCAAAGATATGTGTGGTCGACACATCACCTTCAATCAAGCTCTGGATGTGTCAGGTCGACCCTTCCGGTCGACTCAACCTGGAAATCAAAATATTAAACTATTGCAATGACGCAAGCCCTGTAGCGGTTGACGCACTGCACTTCATAATGGAGTTCCCTCAAACTGTTAGATGTGTCACGTCGACCCATCCGGTCGACTCAACCTGGGAATCAAAATATTCAAAGTTTGCATCGATGCAAGTCCTGAAGCGGTCGACGCATTGCACTTCAAAACAATTTTTATTTGTTTGCGGGTTGTGTCGCGCCGACCCCCTTTTCTGGTTGAGTCAACCGCTCGCTGGCTTCATCTGATTTTCTGCTATGATTGTGGGTCTTGACTATTAGGTAATATATATATATATATATATATATATATATATATATATATATATATATATATATATATATATATATATATATATATATATATATATATATATATATATATATATATATATATTCATTATGCATCATTATTTGAAGTTAACAAGAACTAGTGAAAGATACACATAGTGCTCATCATCTTCATCCTCTCTTCTCAAAAATCAACATCTACACATAAGCATGGTTGTTGGTTCAAGAAATTTTTTCTGGTGATAACGTTCAAATCAAGGATTCAGTTCAGATTTGGGTTGAGCAATTATGGGTTGTTCTTGAATAAAATCATTTGGATTTTCTCCTCCAAGATTCCTATTGGTGCAGGAGTGTTTGCACAAGTCTTTGCTTCATTGAATTCAGCCGAGTGAAAGGATTAAGAAAACTATGGGTTTGCTTAATCAAGTAGCGGTAACTGGAGGATTGTGAAGATTGATTTAGGGTCAAATTGCTTGCGATCGAAATCATCCGAGTGAAAGGATTAAAAAATGGTGGTTTGGCTTAATAAAGTAGCGGTAACCAGAGCTTTGTTCAAAGAATTTGACACTTGGTTTTGCTCAAACCAAGGAAAGGGAAGAAGACTGTTACATCAACAACATTGGTTTGTTTGTATTGTGAACTCTCTCTCTTCTCTTGTATCATTTGCAACTTAATATAAAATATCTCAATTCTAGATTCTAGAATTGGGGGCAGACGTACCTTACGCGAGGACGACAAGGGGAACTGCCTTAACAAATCGTGTGTTCTTCTTATTTTTCTTTATCTTCATATTTGATTAATATAATTTGTGAAAATTAATTGGTCAAATCTGCATGTACTGAAATTATGGTGTGTTGAGATCATTTTTCAACATTGGTAACAATCATTTTGATTGATACCCAAGAAAACTCACCACTACAATTTAGTGAAATCAAACCTAAGGTGCTTTGCTCATAAGGCGTTTGACAAATTGACTAATTCACAAATTATTCATTGTGTATAGTTTTATCTCATTCAACTCATTGGAAGTAATTCATATTCATTGAGAGTGTATAAGTGATTGACCAATTGAGTAAAACTCATTGTTTCTTTCTTTTTCATTATATCCCATACGGTTTCGCATATCCGATCTTTTCAATAAAGGATCATTTAGACGATTGGATATTTCGGGAGCTTTCACATTTAAAAACAATTTCAAAAAGCATAAATTATTTTAAACGATCTATTCAACCCCTCTTCTAGATTGATCACATCGTCTAACAACACCTACTCTCATGAGATTAATCAAGTACACCCCTTGGTTAATCATAACCCGATCCAATCCCCATACACCGAACATTCCATTTACAACTTTCATGATACTACTCATTTTGTCGTTACTTTTTTCTATGATCAACATGCACGATCACTCTTCACAAACACTTTCTCCCTTTTCTTTATGTTTATAACATGCTCCCTTAGGATGATAGTTTCCTCTTCTTTAAGATGTGAACTAATTAGACCTTAGGTTGAAACCCATGCATGACAACATTAGGGTTTTTCTAGTCTCCCTCTTAACCTTTTTCTTTTCTTTTTTAAAACTTATCATTCATAAATCAAAAATCCAAAAACATTTAATCATTATTCAAATTCATTTTAAAACTCGCAAAAAACTCAACCAATCAAAACTCCCAAAAAGGGCATTTATCTTCATTCTACCGTGATACATGCCGTGCCTATTGCTATAATGCGTACGTTAACGTTTCCCACTAAAAAACACCAACAAACCAACATTTTCTAGATGAACTACGGTGTTCTGATTCCTTCACTAGATACGTAGACAAAGGATTGCGAGACCCTCACGAATGCACTAATAAAAAATCATTTTCGTTACCCTTAGCAAGTACAATTATAGATGAACACACCCATAGAAGCAAACAAACAAAATGGATCCCGTTGAGTACAACGAATATGAGGGGTGCTAATACCTTCCCCTCGCATAACCGACTCCCTTACCCTTTCTCTTGGTCGTAAGACCATCTTATCCAACCTCTTGTGGTTTTCTCGATATTTCCCCTTCCTTCAGAATAAATAAAGTTCGGTGGCGGCTTTGTGTTTTCTACTAGTAGCTTCAGTTGGCGACTCTGCTGGGGATTTTTGTGAGTCTCTTTTTGTTTTGTTTATTTTTCTCTTTGGGTGTTTATTTATTTTCTTTATTTTGCTTTAATGTTTTATTTATTTCTTGCTTTATTATATTCTTTTATATATATTGCATTATATTTTTGCTACTCACATATTCATGATATGCTGTAATGTTGGGTTGGGTGTTTACATTTGATAAGTCCTATACCCGGACTTGGGTTACACCTAGGATTAGGACGGGCGGTATAGTCATGCTAACTTTGAGGGAGTAATCCCGAAGAAGGAGGCATGAAAATACTCCACTCAGTGGAGGTCCCCTTGAAAGTAGCGTTGTTTACCGAGTAATTGGGAAGACATTGTTGCTTTCTACCTGGGAACCAGAGAAGATGAGAGACGTAGAAACATTAACCCAACCCGGCCTTTTAGGTGTAGTGCGGAGACTATAATAGAGTAATCCGAAAATAGTTGTTATGCAATGCTGCAATTGGACGATTTTTTCCTGCGAATATTACTGATTACTGGTAATTGGGGCGTCAGTAATATCCAAAGGAAGAGCGTAGACTCTGAGGTTTCCCTAGAACCTTGTTCGGTAGGTGATAAACCCATAATACATACCTTATGGGTGGTTACTTTGACTCCATGCCTGTGATGTCATATTTTTGATCCTGCTACTTTCAGTTTATGTAAAGGACTACACAATGGTTATTCAGAATATGTGGAGCTCAAATCTGATGCCGTAGCATACCATGACATCATACCATCATGTATATACATCTCATATCTAAGGAATTCCAAAGACAAGTCTCATTGGTCGAGCTCTTCAAAAATGAAAACAAAATCTTTAAAAAAAAAGATAGACGAGTCTTTGGATTTCCTCGGAAATGAAGATAAAACATTCATTCATACTATCATGCATTCATTATTCACAACAAAAAATTATTGGGGTCGCTTTTCCATCAGACTTCAATAAATAGCAAAGACGACTTCTCCACATTCCTACGGTATAAGAAGCAACCATCGAAGACTTATGGATCTTTTTAAAGAGAATCAGATTGCTCTCTACCGAGATAAGGACACCATGGGCACTCGCATGGATCAGCTTATGGAAACCCTTCATGCTGTTATCAAGGGTCAAGAAGAGTTACATCAAAGTGTTGCCAAGCTTTCTACTGCTTCCCCCTCCACTTCTACTAATGGGAGGAATGATAATGCATATGTTGAGACCCCTACTGGAGCTCCTCGAAATGATGTTGATGATCATCATGACGTCATTGATCTTGATGAACCCCACGTGAATCTTGCCTCTGAAGTTGCTGAAAATTCAAATATGTACCATGCTCTCGTTGAGCGTCTCAAAGCCATGGAGGGTATCAAGCCTTTGGGATTCAATATTGCTGAAATGTGTCTCGTGCCTGGGGTAGTCATCTCTCCCAAGTTCAAGGTTCCTGATTTTGACAAATACAAAGGCACCTCCTATCCAGAGACTCATCTTAGTTACTACTATTGCAAGATGGCAGCCTATGTTGAAAATGAATTGTTACTCATGCATTTCTTCCAAGATAGCTTGATTGGGGCACCGTTGGACTTGTATATGCAACTAGAAAGAACTCATGTCAGTACTTGGGGAGAACTTGCTGACGCCTTTTTGAAACATTATCATTATAATACTGCCATGGCTCCTAGCCGTACTCAACTTCAAGGGATGATACAAAAATCTGAAGAGTAATTCAAAGAGTACACTCAAAGGTGGCGTGAATTGGCTGTAAGGGTTCAACCTTCTCTCTTGAATCATGAATTGAGTTATTTGTTCGTGGGCACCTTAAAAGACCCATATCTCCAACACATACTTGGTAGTATTTAGAATTATTTTTTAAACTTGTTTACCATTGGGGAATGTATTTAAGATGGCCTCAAGTCAGGAAAAATTCATTGTGTATCTAGCGTTATCAGTGGGAATAACAAGAAAACTTGATTTGGCCTTCTCAAGAAGAAAGAAGGAGAGACCAGTGCTACTATCGATGAAGGGAAGGCTCTGATCCATCATCAAGACCAAGCTCTGCACCGTCAAGCATAGATTGTTCATCCTAATAGATATATTCCTCGAGCATGTGCTACAATCTCAGCTCAACAACCTTGAGTGGCTCAACATCAGTCAATCTGTCATTAACAGCAGTACACACGGAGACAATTGTATGTTCAACAAGTATGACCTAGGCCTTTTCAACTGAATCAACAACCCCAGGAGCAACAAGGACGAAAGAGGAAGAAAGTTCCTGGGAGAAGGTTTGATCCCATTCCTATGTCTTATGCTCAGTTTCTCCCTCAATTACTTGCCAATCAGTTGATTCAATTGCGTGAACTTGGTCCAACACCAAATTCTCTCCCACGGGAGTATGATGCCAGTGCTCGTTGCAAATTCCATTTAGGGGCTTCAGGCTACATCATTGAGAATTGCAGGGCACTAAAAAATGGCGTCCAAGACCTCCTTGATGCCAAAGTTATCACATTCACTCCAAAGGGTTTAATAATGGATTGAATCCTCCAGTTTAAACAGATGTCAAGACTACAAGGGCGCCTCCTACAATAAGTCCAACCTGAAGGATCCTCTTGAGCATGACAATTTCTAATTTCATTTGCATTATCATTTGTAATATTTCTTGTTTTGTTCAGTACTTTCTTGTATGCAAAATTGTTTGTTTTTATCAAATCACAATGCACTGACTGTGTTTGTCTTGAACTAATCCATTCGTATTCACTCATTTACGTTTTTGTTAATTGATTCTTAACTCTTTTTAATTTAAAGAACAAAATAACTTTTGAGGGAGGATGATGAACATATGACACCTATATTCTCGAACGGTATGCTTTGGAATAAAACCCTGCTGACGATGTACAGTCATTGTTTCGAATCCCCAAACACTGGAGATATAAGGAAGATAGATCCTTGTCAACCCTTTCGAGCCTTGAAGTAAGAGTTTCTTTTATGAAGAAAAAACCCTCAATTTTAACCCTGGGGCGGGTAGATTTCAGTTGATCCGATCGAGCTTTCATAACTCATCAAGAGTGTGCCTTTAAGGATACACCAATAGTTGTCCATTAAAAGGCTGGGGAAAGTCAAAATCATAATGGCTAACCTTCATCTATCAACTGTGTGCATCAAAGAGAATGATGTCCCCATGGGCATCTCTCGCACATCAGGAGGTCAACAGATGACAATACCATAATGGTTATCCCTCATCTATAAAGGACTCAGGCAATCACAATCATTTCCAACAAATCGAAGACGACGCAAAGATCCACGACTTGTTCAAAAAGAAAGAGACAAAAAGCCCCGCTAAGTAGAAACTTGAAAAGCAAGTGACTTAGGAAAAATTCAGGGCATCTTGCTGGACTGTAACTTTAAAATAAAAAATTGTCCAGGCAAAAATTAGGGAAAATGAAAGGATTTCAAAATAAAGATCCTCAGCAAAGAACAAGGTCGAGTGATCAGACACCAAGAAGTCAGTGACTGTCGTGTTCTAGAAACCCCTGTGATTACTCAATCATCGCAAACTCTCTTCTTGAGAGATGAGTGTTTGCATCGAGTTAATTGAACATATCAATGAAGAACATCATGGAGAATGGGTGGCACCAAATAATGTTAAGCCTTAAATCCTTTTTTCTAAAACCGTGAACCAGGCCACATTACAAACCTTAAAAGTTCTAACTGAAGCACAGGTTGATTCAAAAGCAATACTGTAACGAGACTGCAATAACTTGACTCCTCAGAGATGTGTTAAAAATTTGAGTTGGTAACACACCACCTTTACATAAAAAATAAAAAATTTGATGCTTCAAAATCTTTTCAATAAAAGTTTTTAAACTTCAAGACAAGCGTATGATTTGCATTAGAATTATCATTCTTAGACAAACATTCTTTGCATGTGAATAAGTGCTTGAACATCAAGTAAGCTTGCATGACGAGCATGAAATGGAAACCTGGTTATCTCGAAGGACGAATTGCTGTAGAAACCTATCAAAAAGAAAAGAATGATCTTATTCTGGGATATTCCCTCAAGCTGCCAATCAGAGGCTATCACGTCGATAAATATCTTCCATCTTTTGCCAACCAATCAAAGGCAATCATATCGATGAATCTCTTTGAATTCAAACTGGGGAAATCAGGCCGAGTAACCTATTCAGAATTTGTGCAACCTAGGGCAGTTACACCGAGATTCGACAAATCTCTCCAAGAATCCATGATCAGTGGCAGATATTGGGGCATGCCACCTTATGTCATATTATGACATGAATCTTCCAGCCTTCCACTCGAAGAGATCATTGTAGACAGGGGCATTCCTCCTCCCTTCTTATGAAGATGCTCAAGCAAATTCTTGTCCTCCGTACAAATGTAATCAGGCTAAAAGCGTCATGACATTCACTTTGGCTCAGGAAACATTCTCATAATCACCGTCATTCCCTGTAGATGTTTAAGCATACAACTCTCCATCAATGAAGTGAACTCTGGGAATCTGAAGACACTATTGTCCATTTCCTAATCCCTGAGTGGTTTATGGAGTAAGGAAAGTTAGATGGGGCCCTTTCCTCCCCGATAATATAGAAAACTTGGGGCCTTTGATGATGTCAACATCTCTACTCAGTCATCCACAAGAAGTCCAACATGTAGGGAAATCCAGATCAAGCTACTCCTCCCTAACAAGAATGCGATTCAATCTCCAACAAGGTTGTAACTCGATCCTCAAGACAACGAGCAACGAACCCCAATAAGTCCAATTGCTAGCACTCTGCATAGAGTAATCATCACTGCATATTACATTACATCTTCAAACGCATAGCATATCCATGGATCATTATGCCACACTTCAAAATGCATATGAAGCATGAGCCATATTTGGTACCTTGCACGAAAGCCTCGAATCAACCCTCAAATCAATAAAACATCCCCACAAATAATATCATCCTCATAGTTCCCAGTTTACATCCGTCATTACACTACCAACCAAAAAATAAGTCATGGTGCCGGTACATTGTACTCCCCAACTCTCAATACTCACGTTATCTTTTATAGGGTCATAAGACGTTCGTAGGTATTACCCTCACGTTATCTTTTCTAGGGTCTTAGGTCGCTCGTAGGTCTTACCCTTATGTTATCTTTCATAGCGTCGTAGGTCTCTCGTAGGTCTTACCCTCACGTTATCTTTTCTAGGGTTGTAGGTCGATCGTAGGTCTTACCCTCACATTATATTTTATAGGGTCCTAGGTCGCTGGTAGGTCTTACCCTCACGTTATCTTTCATAAGGTCGTAGGCCGCTCGTAGGTCTTACCCTCATGTTATCTTTTCTAGGGTCATAGGTCGCTCATAGGTCTTACCCTCATGTTGTCTTTCATAGGGTCGTAGGTCGCTCGTAGCTCTTACCCTCACGTTATCTTTCTAGGGTCGTAGGTCGCTCGTAGGTCTTACCCTCATGTTATCTTTCATAGGGCCGTAGGTCGCTCATAGGTCTTATTCTCACGTTATCTTTCATAGGGTTGTAGTTTGCTCGTAGGTCTTACCCTCATGTTATCTTTCTAGGGTCGTAGGTCACTCGTAGGTCTTACCCTCACGTTATCTTTTCTAGGGTCGTAGGTCGCTCGTAGGTCTTACCCTCACATTATCTTTTCTAGGGTCGTAGGTCGCTCGTAGGTCTTACCCTCACGTTCTCTTTTCTAGGGTCGTAGGTCGCTCGTATGTCTTACCCTCATGTTATCTTTTATAGGGTCGCAGGTCGCTCGTAGGTCTTACCCTCACGTTATCTTTTTTAGGGTCGTAGGTCGCCCGTAGGTCTTACCCTCACTTTATCTTTTCTAGGGCCGTAGGTCGCTCGTAGGTCTTATGCTCATGTTATCTTTCTAGGGTCGTAGGTCACCCGTAGGTCTTAACCTCATGCTATCTTTTATAGGGTCGTAGGTCGCTCGTAGGTCTTACCCTCACCTTATCTTTTCTAGGGTTGTAGGTCGCTCATAGGTCTTACCCTCATGTTATCTTTTCTAGGGTCTTAGGTCGTCTGTATATCTTACGCTCATGTTATCCTTTCTCTCGAGTCATAGATCATATGCGAATTCTTACCCGTTGTCTTTACCTTTCTTTTTGGGTCGTGAATCCCACACGATGGATTCTCCATTGTCGTCGAGTTTACCCATTGTCTTTAAGTTACCGTGTTGTCTTTAATCATACTTTCTGTCACCACGACATCATCAACCATACCTTTTCAATCAATTTGACACCCACTTCCCCGAGAACCTTGTATTGGCACCGTTACTCCAGTACAAGCTGCCATTATTCAACCACACTTACCCATCATGACCAATTAACTAGAAAGTTCAATTTTCATCCCCAACAGGCATCACAAATAGTAACACTCACACCATCTCTCCAAGACAAATTTCAGGTCTTAGTATTTAATCATCTTCTACCTCGAATGATTGAAAGGCTGACACCAATCTCTCCTTCAGGTTTAAGATAATTAAATAGGGGCAGCTGTCATACCCCAAATTTGTCCTACTTGTTTTACTTTTTTCTGACTTAGGCTTCACATTTCATCTACATCATCTTCACTATTTCATTTTCATATCATGCATTTCATTGAATAAAGACACCCGAGGTCCAAGAGTTTAGTGGTTGGGCAATATTAAAGTTTCACCATGTTTTCAGGAAACTAGGATTTTTGCTTCAAGGTCACATTGAGCTTTATCTCCTTCTACAAATCAATTGCTTATCAAGAGGTTTAAGGGGTGAAACCAAGGAATTCTTCTCACATGGGTTAAAATTTTATTTGAGGAGTTTTCTTGAGGGACTAAATTTTGAACTAATATGGCATCTATCATTTTCAAAGTGGTTTGAATTTGTCATGAAGATTCGAAATTAAAAGAGAAAGAAAACTTGGATTTGGATTGCAAATTGGAAATAATGGAAATTGGATTTTCATACAATGTCTTTTGGTTCACAAGTCACCAATTCCTTACATTCAAGTTACTATATTTTTGATTCATGACATGACCACTTGAGATCATACAAAGGATTTTCTCATTACAAGTCCAAATTTTCCAAATATAAAAGGCCCAAAACAAGTCCAAACTGCACAAACATAACATGCCAAAAAAACCTGTCCAAACTATCAAAACCTGCATAATAATGCTTTCCAATTGGCTGCAGTATAAGGCCCAAAGTTTGCACCAACCAACCCCACAAACTGTCCATAATTGTTGATGTCCATCCTGCTGCATATCAGTCTAAAACCTGTTGTTCCTACACAAAAACAGTCCATGCATAACACTCCAAAAACCTGCAAAGACAACAGCTAAAACTGTCAAATCTGCTGCAAAAAAAAAAGCCAAACATTACACAAATTAGGAATCACCAAACTGTAATGACAAAGTAGGGAAACAACATGTCAAAAGTGTTCAAGAACCCACCAACCTTTCCCCCCAATTTCCACCTCTCAGCTGATATACAAACAATAGAATGGGCAGAGAAAAGAGGGGGGACAAGGGCAATATTGAGACAAGAGAAAGAAAAAGGCAGCAGAGAAAAGAAAAAAACATTATGAGAGGGAGAGAAGAAAAACACTGTAAAACCTGAAAATCAGCAACAACCATGAAACTATTTTGAACCATGAAATTGTGTTGAACCATGAAATTGTTTTGAACCATAAAACAACATCAACAAAAAAAAACAGTAGCAACACAAAGGAAAATAGAAACAGAAAAAACCTTCAACCCCCTGTACAACTTTGCAGCTCTCAGCAAAAAGTGAGGGTTGGATAAACTTCCTGGTGGTTCACTGAAGCCATTCTGATCATCACAGCCTCTTACAAGGTGTTCAAACTCAAAACACAAATTTCAGTTTCAAGGTAAGTCTTCTTGACTTTGACCTCTTCATTTAAAGCATCATTAGTGATTCATTTTTTAAGATAAATGTAGATATCATACCTGTTGTACCCCAAAATTTTCCCTCTCATTTTACTCAATACATATTCCTAGAGATCCTCAATTTGCTCAAGCTTGCCCAAGAGTTGGCCAGACAAACTCTCTCCTAAAGCAGTGTACCTCAAATTAGGGTTTCAATTTTCATCAAGATGGGTGAACCACAAAGGCCTCATATGCTCTCCATGGTCTTAATATGTTCTCAAGACCATACATGTCAATTTTCATGCCTTGCACAAGAAGTTTGCTCAGTCAACTGCTCAAATGCTTGAGAATCGACTATATTAGGTCAAAAGTCAATTGTGACCCACATACAGTAAAACTTCAATATTTTTGGTCAAATATAACATTTTGAAGTTACTTTCATCATTTTATCAAGGGTTGATCATGATTCCTCAAGGAATGCTCCAAATTCATCAAAACCCAAAAGTTGCTAAATTAGGGTTTCTTAGTAAAAGTCAACCCAACTTTGACCAAGCATAACTTCCACATGCTTTATCCAAAATTTTCCATCCAAAGCTCATTTTGAAGAGGATGCAATTACCTACAATTCATATTCATCTCACAAGTTCAAAAAATGCACCCACAAAAAGATAGAAAGGGTGCTAACACCTTCCCTTTCTATAATCTACCCCCCGTACTCAGAATATCTCGAAAAAATGTTTTTTCTGTTCTTTTTCCTTTTCCATGATTGGATGAAATAAAAGTCGGTGGTGACTCTTGCTTACCGCGACATTTTGCAAACAAAAAAATGCAAACTGCAAACTAGTATAAACAGTTGGTTCTGCCACCGTATCACAGAACTAGAGACTCTGCTGGGGATATATAAGTGGGGTAAACCTTAGGATCTAGGTCATTAAATTGATTCTCTTGATTGTCTTGATAGCTTTACTTTTGAGGGTTTGTTTGGGGTTACTATAGATCCTACACCCGGATCTGGGGGCACTCATTAGGTAAACAGCAATAGATCGTGGAGACTGTACGGCATAGACCGATATGGTTTAAGCGATGACTGTGTTGGTGTGGCACTTTGGTTGGTATCTTTGATCGGTGGGAACGAGAACTGACTGTTTTTTAATATGCTGGTTCACGTTTGTGTTTGTTTTTGCAAAGTGTTGCGGTAAGAAAGAGTCGCCACCGTCTTTTATTTTATCCAACAAGGGAAAGGACAAAAGCACAGAAAAAATTCCTTTTCGAGATGTTTCTCGGGTTCGGGAGGTAAATTATAGAAAGGGAAGGTGTTAGCACCCTTTCTATCCGTGGTTATCCACGGGCTCTTAGGTACTTGCTCACTGTGTTTTCAAAAGGTTTGCTTTTCTTTGTGATTGTGGGTTTTGAAAAGAGTTTTGTTTTTGAGGAAAGTGTAAGTGTGAAAAGTTTTTATTTTATTTTTAAAAGGAGCAAGTACTTGAGAACCTCTACCTACTAAAAAAGGAATTTAATTGTGCAAATGTCCTTTAGACAGTGCTATCCCACTATTGAGAAGTAGGTAGCACCATCATTGGAGTTTTCGGGTCAATTCGATTTAAGGGACTGGTGGTCACTAAAGCAACATTAGGACGCTTTAGTGGTAATCCTAATGTCTTAGATCATTTTTCCGAGGCAACCATTTCGAGGCAACTTATGATCTTGGGACAAAAAGGACGACCTCTAAAACACCCTATACTTAATGACCACATTCAAGGAAACCAAATGAGGTGTACCCTAGGAGTGGCATGTGCAAGTGTGTCAATTTTCAGTTATATTATCTTTGTTTATTTAGGTGTTCTACCATTTGTTTTTAGATTTTGTCATACCATCCTAGTTAGCATACATCTAAACAGTTAATATATGTACAGGAATTTAAAGTGCAGAAACTGTAAATGCTACACTATTACAAGGCTTCGGGGAGGGGGATTATTTACATGTCCAAAAATTGGGGGAATAAAAAGCAGTAAAGTAAAAGTCTTAGTTTAAGCTATTACAAACCAGTAAGCAGTTACAATAAAATAAACGCGCGCAAATATGAAAATAAACTCTAAAAATCCTAAGAATAAAATCTATTTGTTTTATTTTATTTTGGGAAAATGCTAAATGTTTAATTAAGTCGAATTTAATTAAAAAATTGATTAAAATTTACTCTAAAACAAAACTAATATTTTTTTTTGTATTTTTGTTTATGAAAAAGATTGAATTTGAATAAATCCTAAGTCTACTGATTTTAAAATTGAAGAAAATAAGTTAGAATAATTAACTAAATTAAATCCTAATTCGAAGTTATTTATTTTTTATGATTTCTTATGCTAATTAAAACTAAAACTAAAAAGAATAAACAGAAACAAAATAAACATAGTACAAATGGTCCAGGCGGCAAAATAAGAAAAAAATGCAATTCTGGAGGCCTGGGTCGAAAGAGAGGCAGGCTGTCTTTCGACCCAGTGAAGAGTCTGGATCGAAGGTGCATGAGGGGCTTCACTCTTAGGGGGTTCGATCTGGATATGTCATCCTTCGAACTGGAAGTCCTGGGTCTAGTTCGAAGCTAAACTGCTGAGCTTCGAAGCTCTAAACAAAAAGCTGAGCATATGGTTCTTGCAAAACGAAACACATATTAAAAGTCCAGGGGGGATTTAACCCCCTGGTTCGAATCTCCTCTTACTCGCACCTGCTGAATCTGGGTCTAGGTTCGTTTTATCCTGGGATTCAAAGGATAAACTCAGATTGTGCCCAAGCAATGGCACAATCTCAACTCTGCACTGTAGCTCACATGAAGCACATTAAAATCATTCACAAACAGAAATAAAAATATGAATATGAAATCGAAATGAATTTGAGAGTGAGCTTGAGATTAGATTTTTCTTTTACGAAGCAGATGTGCTTCGACCTGTAGTTATGAGGGGGGGGGGGTTCGCTGGGTGGCAACTTTGGCTTGGAAAATTCTGGGCAGCGTCTCTCCAAGTTCTCTATTTTTCTGTCTATTTTCCTGTGTGTGTTTTTCAGCATTTGTGATTTCTTTATATATAGGGGGTGGAGAGGACAGGAAGACAAAGGTTTAAATGACCTTGAATATGTGTTTTGACAGCCATAAAGGAGAATTCGTAACGTTAAACATGTGTTTGAAAGCCATGAATGAGATTTTGCAACGTTGCCTAAACACATGGGATTCTGTCCCTTTTTGAATTTTGAATGACAAGCAGCTGGCCTTCGAATGCTCCCTTTCGAATAGGCTGATGGCCTCCTTCGAATGCTCTTCGAAAGCTTCTTCGAATGGACCCTTTGAATGCTTCTTCGAATGGACCTTTTGAATGCTTCTCTGAATGGACCTTTTTGGAATTCCAATCGAAGTACTTGTCCTTAATGCCAATCGAAATGCCTCTTCAGAGTGTCAATCGAAATGCTCCTTCAGAAAGCCAATCGAAATGCTCCTTCAGAATGCCCATCGAAGGGTCTTTCAGAATGTCAATCGAAATGCTTCTTCAGACTGCCGATCAAAATGCTCCTTCAGAATACCAATCGAAGGGTCTTTCAGAATGCCAATCGAAGTGCTCCTTCAGAATTCCAAACGAAATGCTCCTTCAGAATGCCAATCGAAATGCTCCTTCAGAATGCCCATCGAAGGGTCTTTCAGAATGCCAATCGAAGTGCTCCTTCAGAATGCCAATCGAAATGTACTTAAAGCATCACTCGAAAATTTTCCTTTTCCTTAGGCTAGAGTTTGTTGACCATCCATGCAAGGGGAAGACTTTGGAAAACATGAGAGGGCAAATTTTGGGGTACAACAATATCGGTATCCTTCGTGGGGAATACGGGCCCGTCGCATGGTGTCGTGAAGCACTAACGGACCTTAGAACCTTAGTTGAATAAACTTGGACATTAGAAAGTAGTGAGATAACCGGCCTCGGTGTAGAGCTGAGGATTGGTTGATACTCGATGCTACACTCATTGAGATCAGACTTTCGGGATATTCCGGCTGCAAGAAAAGATTGATTGAGCTGAAACAATGCCTGATAAAGCATGGTCAGTGATATTGAGATCCTCTAGAACTCGGTTACTCTTTAAGACAGGTTTGAAACCAACTAAACTTCAAGAGGGTACTACCATTAACCTCATGCAAGCCTGTTCAATCTTCTTAAACCTGAGGATGTAGATTGGCCTGCGGGCCTTTCGTGATCCGAAGGTGGAAGAGGATTGAACACTAGAGTGCCCAGAAATTTGCACTCGCATAGTGAAGTATCAGCATTATGATGTCAGGAATGCGCTTACAGATGCCATTTGGAAATTGTTGGTAGGTGGTTCTATCCTTGTTGACGAGTTTGGCCACAGAAAAATCTTTAAGAATCGATTTAACTGACTTTGTCTCCATTGACTGGCTTCGCCTCAGAAAGATCTTTAGGAATCAATTTAACTGATCTTGTCTCCATTGACTGGCTTCGCCTCAGAAAAATCTTTAGGAATCGATTTAACTGACCTTGACAAGGTCTTGGAATATCTTCAACTGGATCGGCATCAGAAAAATCTTTAGGAATCGATTTAACTGAACCAGAGAAGGTCTGGAATATCTTCAACTGGATCGGCATCAGAAAAATCTTTAGGAATCGATTTAACTGAACCAGAGGAGGTCTTGAAATAACTTCAACTGGATCGACATCAGAAAAATCTTTAGGAATTTATTTAACTGAACCAGAGAAGGTCCTGAAATAACTTCAACTGGATCGGCATCAGAAAAATCTTTAGGAATTAATTTAACTGAACTAGAGAAGGTCTTAAAATAACTTCAACTGGATCGGCATCAGAAAAATCTTTAGGAATCGATTTAACTGAACCAGAGGAGGTCTTGAAATAACTTCAACTGGATCGGCATCAGAAAAATCTTTAGGAATTGATTTAACTGAACCAGAGAAGGTCTTGAAATAACTTCAACTAGATCGGCATCAGAAAAATCTTTAGGAATTGATTTAACTGAACCAGAGAAGGTCTTGAAATAACTTCAACTGGATCGGCATCAGAAAAATCTTTGGGAATCGATTTATCTGAACCAGAGGAGGTCTTGGAATAGCTTCAACTGGATCGGCATCAGAAAAATCTTTAGGAATCGATTTATCTGAACCAGAGGAGGTCTTGGAATAACTTCAATTGGATCGGCATCAGAAAAATCTTTAGGAATTGATTTAACTGAACCAGAGAAGGTCTTGAAATAACTTCAACTGGATTGACATCAGAAAAATCTTTGGGAATCAATTTATCTGAACCAGAGGAGGTCTTGGAATAACTTCAACTGGATCGGCATCAGAAAAATCTTTAGGAATCGATTTATCTGAACCAGAGGAGGTCTTGGAATAGCTGAGAACTTAACTGGATCTTTCCTGAAAGGTAAAAGGTCATTCATATGCAATGCATGATATGGATCAAGCAGTGATGCTCTCAACATGAATGAGATTGTATGGTATGATGCGTATATGCATGTATCATGATGTATGGAAATGTGATGTTTCGGTTGGGGAAAACAAATCCCGGAGCTGCTGGAGAATAGAGTTGAGTTCTTAGTTTCCGCTGGGGATGGTGAACTAAGATGATTGACCTTTAGGAGAGAAGAACTCCGTTGGGGAATAAACATGATGAAGAGATTACTCCGAGGGGAAATACTCTGTGGGGGCAGAGATACTTTGCTGAGATTTTAACGATAAACTGCGCTGGGGATTCCGTTGATAAGCTCTGTTGGGGATTCTGATGATGAACTCCGCTGGGGATTGATTACCATTGCTGGTGATATTGAGTCTGTTGAGGATAGAAGTCCTGCTTGGGGATGATCTTTCAGTTGCAACTTGCTGAGGATAACCCAGTTAGACTCTTGTGAGGGTAACCTTCTGAAATTGGCTGGGGAGATTTATTTGTGCTCTGCAGGGGATAAGCTTCCAAAATCTGCTGGGGAAGACGATTCAACTCTGTCGGGGAAGCTTTTTTAGACTGCGCTGGGGAAATAGCTCCACTGGGGGGTCTTGCATTCTGCCGAGGAACATTCTTATACTTTTTTGAGGAATATTAAGACCGCTGGGGATGCTCTTACACTTGCTGGAGAATGTCTTTATACCCCGTTGGGGAAAATCTTTATACTCCGCTGGGGAAAATTAAGATCTTCTGGGGATACTCGACCTTTTTAGCACTGATGGTGGATGAGCTCTGCTTGGGGAGAGCATTGCTGATTTGTTCATAGTTGCAAGTCTCGGCTGGGAGAGTTACCATTGCTGTATTACACTGGGGGAGTGAAAGTATCTTAGCCATATTCTTCAGCTGAATATATACCTTGGTACCTGGTGGACGGAGCAAACAGACCGCTCAGATAATTCTTATTGCCCCTACTTCTGATATCACCCGTAATTAGTCTTTTGTTTCGCATGTAAATATTTATGAGCGGCAATTAATGTCAAATGCATATATCAAAAATGAACATTGGACGTTCTTTGTAAAACAAAATAGATAAAGGAAAAGCAATTCGAATTTTGTTTGAAAATGAATTTGTATTGACTTTGAAGTTTGGCCTGTAAATAGGCGTTTTGTACAAGAGGCTGACGTCCTAGTAAGAGAACGCTGTCGGACCAATAAGGTTTATACAATTTGTGAAAATAAAACAGCCATGTGAATGATCCCACTGGGTTCCAACCCTACTACTGCCTTTATATCTTCAAGCATCTCATCACTTTGCTGCTTAGTTGAAGATGAATCTGATTGGCTGGTGTCGTCCGAGCCTGATAGTTGATACCGAAGTCCGGATGCGAGATGATCCAATGAGACATAGTGTTACGCCTTAATCCCTAACTTTTTCCTGGACAGCCCTTTCGGGTTTTCAGTCCACCGGGATACCCATTTTTGCCCAAGCCGCCTTTTCAGGTTTTCGACTTGCCGGGTGTACAGATTTTTTTATTTTCATCCCTTATTTTTGCCCGAACCCTTTTGGTTCGCCAAGAAGCCCTTATTTTTGCCTAGGCCAGTCAACCTAGCGGGTCTTTGATTATACGTAGTATCTTTTTACTATGTCTGCATTGACGGGGTGAGGAAGGTCGTCACCATCCATGGTGGTTAGAATCACCGCTCCTCCTGAGAATATGTTCTTAACCACAAATGGCCCTTTGTAAGTAGGGGTCCATTTGCCCCTGGGATCACCTTGAGGTAGAATAATGCGCTTGATTACCAGGTTCCCAACTTGATGCTCTTGTCGTCTGACTTTCTTGTTAAATGCCTTGATCATCTGTTTTTGGTACGTCTGACCATGACAAATAGCTGTGAGTCTCTTTTCATCGATTAGATTCAATTGATCAAGTCGGGTCTGGATCCAGTCGTCTTCGCTCAAACCTGCATCCTTCATGATCCGAAGAGAGGGTATCTGAACTTCAATGGGCAAGACTGCCTCCATGCCATAAACCAAGGAATAGGGTGTTGCCCCTGTTGACGTCCGTGCCGAGGTACGGTACCCATGAAGAGAAAATGGTAACATCTCATGCCAGTCTTTGTATGTCACTGTCATCTTCTGCACAATCTTCTTAATGTTCTTATTAGCTGCTTCTACAACCCCATTCATCTTCGGCCGGTAGGGAGAAGAGTTATGATGCTGTATCTTGAATTGTTCGCAGAGCTCAGTGATCATCTTGTTATTAAGATTGGTACCGTTGTCCATAATGATTCTCTCTGGTACACCGTATCGACAGATCAAGTTGTGCCAAATGAACCGTGCCACGACGTTCTTGGTGACCGTAGCAAAGGAAGCTGCTTCAACCCACTTTGTGAAGTAATCAATTGCTACCAGGATGAAATGATGCCCGTTGGATGCCGTAGGTATGATCTCGCCGATCATATCAATGCCCCACATTGCAAAAGGCCAAGGTGCTGTGAAAACATTCAGAGGAACTGGAGGAATATGCACCTTATCAGCATAGACTTGGCACTTGTGACACATCCAAAAATGCTGATAATAGTCGACTTCCATTGTGGACTAGTAATATCCTGCCTGAAGGATTTTCTTTGCCATGGTATGTCCACTGGAATGAGTTCCAAAGGTACCTTCATGCAGCTCTGCCATGATCCTTTATGCTTCAATTTTATCCATGTAACGCGGTAAAGTTGAATCATGGTTACGTTTGTAAAGAATGCCATTGCTGATGAAGAACTTTGCCGCGAACCTTCTCAGAAATTTCTTGTCATTAACAGATGCACCCTCGGGGTATTCTTGAGCTTCAAGGTACCTATTCACTTCATGATACCAAGGCTTTTTTGTTGCCTCTTCGGTCTCAAGATCACAGCAATGTGCAGGTTCATCCAATTTCCAAATAATGATCCGGGGAGCCTCGTTGTCCCACTTGACTTTGAACATAGAGGACATCGTAGCTAATGTGTCCGCCAACTGATTCTCCTCTCTTGGGAAGTGTTCAAAGGTTATCTCCTCGAAATGGGGAAGCAACGTCAATACATACTCCTTGTAAGGAATAAGATTTGGGTGTTTCGTATCCCACTCTCCTTTGATCTGACTGATCACGAGGGCGGAATCTCCGAAGACACTTAGAAACTTAATCCTTAGGTCAATTGCAGCTCGAAGACCCATAATGCATGCTTCATACTCTACCATGTTGTTGGTGCAGTTGAAACACAGTCGGGCGGTAAACGGAGTATGAGAGCCTTTAGGAGATATGATCATAGCGCCAATGCCGTTACCCAAAGCGTTTGAAGCTCCATCGAAGTGCATAGACCATCGAGATCCTTCTTCAGGTCCTTCATCCGGTCCAGGTGTTTCACAATCAGTTATGAACATGATATTCTCGTCTGGAAATTCAAAGTTCATAGACTGGTAATCATCCACTGCCTGGTGTGCCAAATGGTCTGCCAATACACTTCCCTTGATTGCTTTTTGAGTCGTGTACTGGATGTCATATTCAGTCAAGATCATCTGTCATCTTGCTATTCTTCCGGATAAGGCAGGCTTTTCGAAGATATACTTAATTGGATCCATTTTTGAAATCAACAGAGTAGTGTTAGTCAACATATACTGTCTCAGCCGGCGAGCAGCCCATGCCAAAGCGCAACAAGTTTTCTCGAGCAGTGAGTATCGGGTCTCACAGTCGGTAAAATTTTTGCTAAGGTAATAAATGGCATACTCTTTTCGGCCAGACTCGTCATGTTGTCCCAACACACACCCCATTGAGTTGTCAAGTACTGTCAAGTATAAGATTAGAGGTCTCCCTTCCACTGGCGACATCAGAATGGGTGGTTCCTGAAGATACTATTTGATTCTTTCAAAAGCGTCCTGGCATTCGTCATTCCAACGCACCACTTGATCTTTCTTCAACAGTTTGAAGATCGGCTCACAAGTAGCAGTTAGATGCGAGATGAATCGGGAAATGTAGTTCAGCCGTCCTAGAAAACCTCTGACCTCTTTCTCTGTCTTGGGAGCTGGAATCTCTTGTATGGCTTTCCCCTTGGCAGGGTCCACTTGAATACCTTTGTCGCTTACAACGAAACCTAGCAGTTTGCCAGACCTCACTCCAAAGGTGCACTTGTTTGGGTTCAATCTCAGCTTGTATAATTTCAACCTGTCAAACAGTTTCTGTAGATGGTCAAGGTGTTCCTCCTTAGTTTGGGACCTCGCAATCATATCATCGACATATACTTCAATCTCATGATGGATCATATCATGAAACAAAGCAACCATGGCACGCTGATACGTTGCCCCATCATTCTCCAACCCAAAAGGCATGACCTTGTAACGAAAGGTACCCCACTGGGTAACGAAAGTGGTCTTTTCCATGTCTTCAGGAGCCATTTTGATTTGATTATAACCGGAGAAACCATCCATAAAGGAGAATACCTTGTGTTGAGCAGTATTGTCAACCAGAACGTCAATGTGAGACAGAGGGAAGTCATCCTTAGGGCTCGCCCTATTCAAATCTCTGTAATCAACGCACATTCGGACCTTGCCATCCTTCTTCGGTACCGGAACCACATTGGCAACCCACTGAGGGTAAGAAGTTACTGCTAGAAAACCGGCATCAAACTGTTTCATAACTTCAGCCTTGATTTTCTCAGACATCTTTGGACGCATACGGCGAACCTTCTGTTTTACCGGAGGGCAGTCTTCCTTGGTAGGCAGGCGATGAACCACAATGTCAGTATCCAACCCAGGCATATCTTCGTAAGACCAAGCAAAGATCTCCACGTAGTCATGCAGCATCTGAATCAACCGCTGTTTCACACTAAGCTCCAGGTTTGCACCGATCTTGACTTCCTTCTTGTCTGTCTTGGTACCCAGATTCACTGTTTCCAATGGCTCTTTATGTGGCTGAATGGCCCTCTCTTCCTGGAGTAGTAGTCTTGCAAGCTCACCAGGAACTTCACAATCATCTTCACCTTCGTCTTCGGCTAAGTTGATCAGATTTTCGAAGTCATAACTGGCAGTAGCAGAGTCGTTACCAGTGAGATCCAGAGTGGATTGGGACCTGTATATGTGAGTGTGTGTAAAATAGCTGTTTTGCAATATGTAATAAAGAAAGACAAGGAGCACAAAATTTGAAATGCAAAAACGTCCAATGCTTTTATTAATGGTATATGAAAATGGCATACAAAAGCCCTTACAAATGAAGCCACGGTGCCTCGGGTAAGACACTGGGACATAAAGTTTCAAAGCATTGTCTGTTACAAATTCGAAACAAAGAGCTCATTACTGAGTAATAAAAGTAATAGGGATGAAATCCTTTGCTGTCCAGTTGTTTGGTCCACCGTTGGTCGTAGGATAGATCCAGCTGTCGAATTCAGTCTCCTCCACTTCATCTTCGATGGCATTTACTCCCGAGTTGCTGATGAACACAGGAGGTCTTCCAATCCTTGCACTTTGAACAGCCCTCTGAGCTTCTGCAGTGAAACCCAAACCGAACTTGTTAATCTTCTGAGTGAAATCAGGAAGCGGCCCCAGTTTGCATACTCACCCTTCTCAATAACAGCTCGGGCATCCTTTAAGGAAGCCATCTTCATGGGAGAACCTTCAATCACATCCTCAGCTGACGCCAGTTGTGATCGGTGGATCTGGAACTGACTGTTTAACGCTGGTTCGCGAAATGTCGCGGAAGCAAGAGTCGCCACCGTCTTTTATTTTCTCCAAATGGAAAGGACAAAAGCACAGAAAAATTCCTTATAGAGATTGCTCTCGGTTCGGGAGGTAGGTTATAGAAAGGGAAGGTGTTAGCACCCTTTCTATCCATGGTTATCCATGGGATCTTAGATACTTGCTCATTGTGTTTTCAAAAATGGTTTGTTTGCTTTTCAATGTGGGTTTTAAAAAAGTTTCTTTGAAAATTTCAGTTCGACTCTTGTGTCAGAGTGTTTGAAAAATTGCTTTGAAAGCTTTGGAAAAGTGTCGGTGTGAAAAGATTTTTGTTTGTTTTTGAAGAGAGCAAGTATCTACGAGAACCTACCTACCCTAAGGAATTCGTCTGTGTAAATGTCCTTTAAAGTAGTGCCATCCCACCATTGAGAGGTAGGTAGCACCACCGTTGGAGGTGTTCGGGTCAATTCGAGGGTTCGGGACATGGTGATCACCAGAGCAATGGGAAGACACCTTAGAAGCTACCATCATGCCAGGTTCCCGGATCATGAGGACTTACTAAGACATCCTCTACTCGACGATCACCTTTCGAGGCAAGGCAACAGTGAGGCGTACCCTAGGGGTGGTGTGTGCGATTCGTGTGTCGTTTTCATTTGCATTTATCTTGTCATGTTATTGGTGTTCTACGCTTGATTTTATTTAGGTCCATTCATTCTTGCATGCCTTGTTTAACAGTTAAGATATTTGCGGAAAAGTAAATCTAAAGCTATTACAAATGGCGCGGGTCCACATCGCCAAAATTAACCAGGACCCGATTTGACAGAAAGTAAAGAAATTAAAAGTGCGAGAAGTATTTACATGGCCTTGGGAGAGATACATAATTATTTGAGCAAAATAAAATAAATATGCGAAATAAAAGAATTATCGAAACGAGGGCGTTGGACCCTTTTGCAAATTTAAATTAATAAGGAATTAACATTAAAATTAAAAGAAAATGTTTTTGGTATTTTTATGTTTTTTAAGATTTAATAGAGAAAATTAATTAAAATAAAATACTAAACCTAATTCTAATTATTTTTTAAGTTATTAAGAAAAATGTTGAAGTTTTTAACCTAATTTAAACCTAAGTTATTTATGTACAATTTAATTATAAAATAAATAAATAAATAATATTATGGTAAAAAAGGAAAATTAAAAAGGAATAAAAAATTATCAATTAAACCTAGTTCTATATTTTTTAGATTTTTCATGAAAAGAATTAACATTAAAACCCTAATTTAAATTAATTTATTTACATGCAATTTGTTTATGAAAAATATTTAAAATAAAGTATTTATTATATTTTTATCTTTTCTGATTTTTATGAAGTTTTGTATTTTGTAAAAAAATAATTAATTAAATTAAAACAATAGAGCAAATAAAATAATAATTAAAAATAAAATATAAGAAAAAGATAAAAAATTGCAAACCAGGGGGGGTTCAGTCCCAAATTAGGAGGTTAAGTCCAAGCAATTCTGGCCCAATAGCATTCAGGTCCATTGACCTTTTTTGAGTAGCGTGTTAGCACTTTGACCAGGGTTCATGGTGCTCATCAATTTTGCACCCTTGGATTGCTTCTGATGGACGCGTGGCTGGATAGATCTGGAGGATGCATGGTGGGTCTTAACGCTTGCGCTGCATGGGAATTGCTAATGAAAAATATTATGGAAATTACACAGACCTGGGACTCGAACCCAGGTCTTGGACATTGCAAATCAACACATGTGCCACTAAGCCATCTGAATCACATTTAATATATAATAGTTAACAAATATTATAAAAGAAAAGAGAGTTAGTGGCCTCCAACGCGCGCTAAATTTAAACGGACCAACCAATGCCTCCCACGTAGTCGTCTTCCTCGCGTCTTTGTTTTTTCCTGAAATAAGAGAAACATAGGCAACGGTTTTCACGCGTTGCCTAAGGTAACATATCAAGAAATAGCGATTAGCCCTGTAGTATTCAGAAATTGATCGCGAGTGTAGATTCTTCTTCGTCTAAGCTTGCTGGTTTGAATGGTGGTGGTCACAAGCCTTAATTTTTCCTTGGGTGAAAAACCCCAATTCAAAACTCTGAAAACCCTAAAAGTCAAACATGGCATAATCGTATATAGCGCACAAAAAAGCAATTGGATATGTTGGTTAACATCAAAACATCATAATGAACATGAATCCATAAATAAAAAATGCAAAAGATGCTTAAATCATGATGCACGATTGTGGAATTTTCTTGATGCAGTTTCGGTTCAATATACCAATTCTTGGAGTGTTGATGAGTGTTATGGATTAGAACACGTTCAGGAACCTTCAAGGAAGCTAATGGGATGGTTTTTATGCCTTGAATCGACCTGAAAAGTGTTTTTCAGTTTTGAGTTCTTAGAGAAAAATTCAAGTTTGTCAATGGCTCTTTAGCGCAGCTTTTTTTCGTCCTAGCATTAGGTTTTCCCTCAGGCTTATGTACTGAATAGATTAGGTTAACAAAATTGATCCAAATATCTTTCATTCATGGGTTTGGAGATTTGATTTTTCACCATTATGTTTTCAATCTTTTCCATGTGCTCTTGTATCAATTATGCTCAAATCAAATCAAATCTTCCTATTTTTGAATGTGCACGAAATATTGAGGGCAAAACATGCATGAAAAGATTTATTAGGTCAAGTTATATATTTTTCACATATTTAAATGATTTAAATGAATTAATACAAATAAAAATTCAAATAAATAAATAAAAAATGAGAAAATACTTCCCTTTGGGCCAAGTGGTCGTGCATGTGTCATGGATGATGAATCATGGAAGAAAAATGGGCCCATTAGCATTTTTAGGTCATTTGCATCAATGTTGACTTTTCAAAATATCCAAAAATTTCCCAACTTCCACAAGGCATAACTTGCTCAATTTTTAAGCTTTTCTCATGTTCTTGGACATTTTGGAAAGGTCTTTGAGTCCTCTAACCAATTTCTTTGGTCCCATGTCATTTTGATTTACCAATCTCAAGTTATGGCCTTTGACTTAAAGTCCCTTTTTGTTGACTTTTGAAAATGACCTATAATGTTGAAATTGATAACTTTTTGTGAGAGCATTTCTTGGACTTGAAGTATGAAGATGAGTTGTAGGAAATGTCTTTCTCTTCAAAATGAGCTTTGGATGGAATTTTTCTGATAATCCATGTGAAAGTTATGCCCTGGTCAATTTCAGTTGACTTTTTCAGCTGTCCAAATAAGGAAACTTTTTGCATCTTGATGATTTCTGAGCCAAATTTTGAGAATCATGATCAAGCATTGATCAAATGATGTTTGGGGCTTCAAAATGATGTGTTGACCAAAAATTTGAACTTTTGACTGTCAAATGACCATTTTGCCCCTACAGTTGACTGTAGTGCAATTTGGGTTTTTGACTGTGCAATTTTGAGCTGAATGCCTTGAAACTTGGTATGAGGATGCTTGACCATGTTTGTAAGCATGTGAGACTTGATTGGGCCTTTGAAAACTTCATTTTCTTGATCAGCACACAAACCCTAGTTTTGACTGTATGGGAGACCTTTGCACTGTGCAACCCTTGGGGAATTTTGCAGCTTGACTTAGCAAATCTTGAAGAATTATGGGAGGGAAAATTTTGGGGTACAACAGTTGCCCCTGTTCAATCTTCTTAGACCTGAGGATGCAGATTGGCTGACGTGCCTTTCATAATCCGAGGGTAGAAGATGATTGGACACTAGAGTGCCCAGAAATTTGCGCTCACATGTTAGCAGTGTGATGGGGGGAATGGGCTTATAGATGCCATTTGGAGATTGCTGGATAGGACGATGGGCTTATAGATGCCATCTGGATGTTTGATTGCGTAGGAGATTCCTTAGCGAGAACCTGCATACCTGCAAAACAGAAAATGAGTACCTGACACGTTGCAGGAGCTGATTTTTAGATGCTTGGTATAGATGTATCCTGACTGGTTACAGGAGCTGAGTCTGGAGCTTCACACGGCGACGAATGAACCAGGGATGATTACTGCCTTAGTATAAATGGTAAGAGAACCTTGGGCGACTTTAACTTCAACAACGCTCGTTGAGAAAAATCTTGGGTGTCTTCTACTGGGATAAGAATCAGGGAGATCTTAGGGTCGATCTGACTGAACCAGAGAAGGCCTTTGACTGGATAAGAATCAGGAAAATCTTGGGGTCGATTTAACTGAACCGGACAAGGTCTTGGAATATCTTCAACTGGGTAAGCATCAGGGAGATCTTAGGGTCGATCTGACTGAACCAGAGAAGGCCTTTGACTGGATAAGAATCAGGAAAATCTTGGGGTCGATTTAACTGAACCGGACAAGGTCTTGGAATATCTTCAACTGGGTAAGCATCAGGGAGATCTTAGGGTCGATCTGACTGAACCAGAGAAGGCCTTTGACTGGATAAGAATCAGGAAAATCTTGGGGTCGATTTAACTGAACCGGACAAGGTCTTGGAATATCTTCAACTGGGTAAGCATCAGGGAGATCTTAGGGTCGATCTGACTGAACCAGAGAAGGCCTTTGACTGGATAAGCATCAGGAAAATCTTGGGGTCGATTTAACTGAACCGGACAAGGTCTTGGAACGTCTTCAACTGGGTAAGCATCAGGGAGATCTTAGGGTCGATCTGACTGAACCAGAGAAGGCCTTTGACTGGATAAGCATCAGGAAAATCTTAGGGTCGATTTAACTGAACCGGTCTAGGTCTTGAAATATGATTGAGAATTTCAACTGCATCTTTCCTGAAAGGTAAAGGTCAGTCATATGCAATGTATGATATGGATTAAGCAATGATGTTCTCAACATAAATGAGATTTGTATGACATAATGCGTCTATGCATGCTATAATGATGTATGTGATGTTTTATGAATGTGTTTTCGTCTAGGAAAGTAAATCCTTGACGGGTGCCGGGAAGTCATATCCTGGGCTGATGTTGCAGAATAGATTTTGCTTCCGCTGGGGATGATAACTGCAAGAATACCGGTAGGAGAAGATGACTCCGTTGCGGAATAAACTTGGCAAATGAAGATTCTGCGGGGAGAAAAGATACTCTAGCGATCATGCTGGGAAGCAATACTTTGTGGGAAGAGGGATGCTTTGCTGAGTGTTGTTAGTAGCTTGCTGAGGATATCCTTGTTGTGCTGGAAGTGTTGATAGACTTCGCTGGGGATAAGAAGGCTTCGTCGACGACGCTCTGTCTGTGGCTTTTGGCTGAGGATAACCCAGTTATATCCTGTTGAGGAAATAACTCTTTAAATCAAGCCGGACGACGCGTTCGTGCTCTGCGAGGGATAAGCTTCCAGAATTTACTGGGGATGAGCTTACTGCTTGGGGATATGAACTCCAACTTTCCTGGGGAAACTGGATTGGACTCTTCTGGGGAGTTTTGATACTGTGTCGGAGAAGAGTCTTGATACTATGTCGGAGAAGTGATTCCTTTGAATGTTGGTATACCGCCGGGGAACAATCCTTAGGCCAAGACTGTCGGGGATGCTTGTCAAGAATATATGTATCGCTGCTGGGGAAGTATTGAGATCTGCTGAAGGATACTCAACTTCCTTGAGATTTGATAATTGTTTTGCTTGAGGGGAGTATGTACTGTTTTGCTGAATCACTCTCTGGGGAATTAAAGTGTACTTGGTCGTGTTCTTTAGCTGAATCTACCTTGGTACCTTGGAGGATAGAACAATTGGATTGTTTAGACAACTCTTTTATTGCCCCTATTTCTAGTGTCACCTGTAATTAATTCCTTTGTTTCGTATGCAAATATTTATGAGTTAGCAAATTATTGTCAATGCATATATCACAAATTGAACCTTGGACGTTCTTCGCAAAACAAAACAGAAAAAAGAAAAGCACTGGGCACGTTTAACTGAAAATATGTTTGTATTAATTTTTGAATGGCCTGTGAATAGGCGTTTTGTATACAAGAGGCTAACGTCCTAGTAAGAGGATCGTTGCCGAACAAAAGAGTTTATACAAATTTTGTACAAAAGAAAATAAAACAGCTGTGTGAAATAAATGATCCACTGGGTTTCAACTCTGCTATTGCCTTTATAACTCTGAGCGTCTCATCGCTTGATGACCTTGGTTGAGGGTGAAGCTGACTGATCAATGCCGTTTGAACTTGAAGTAGATACCGGATTCTGGATGCAAAGTGATCCAATGAGACATAGTATTACGCTTTTATCCCTAATTTTTGCCTGGACTGCCCTTTCGGGTTTTCAGTCCACCGGGATACCCATTTTTGCCCAAGCCGCCTTTTCAGGTTTTCGACTTGCCGGGTGTACAGATTTTTTTATTTTCATCCCTTCATTTTGCCCGAACCCTTTTGGTTCGACGGGAAGCCCTAATTTTTGCCTAGGCGTGTCAGCCTAGCGGGTCTTTTTTATGCGTAGTATCTTTTTACTATGTCTGCATTGACGGGGTGAGGAAGGTCGTCACCATCCATGTTGGTTAGAATCATGGCTCCTCCTGAGAACACATGCTTAACCACAAATGGCCCTTCGTACGTAGGGGTCCATTTGCCCCTTGGATCACTCTGAGGAAGGATGATTCGCTTGATTACCAGATCCCCAACTTGATATTCCTGTGGTCTGACTTTTTTGTTAAATGCCCTGATCATCCGTTTCTGATACGTCTGACCATGACAGATAGCTGCAAGTCTCTTTTCATCAATGAGGTTTAACTGATCAAGTCGTGTCTGGATCCAATCATCTTCGTTCAGATTTGCATCCTTCATTATCCGGAGAGAGGGAATTTGTACTTCGATCGGTAAGACTGCCTCCATACCATAAACCAGAGAGAAAGGAGTTGCCCCGGTTGACGTCCTAGCTGAGGTACGGTACCCATGTAGAGCGAACGGTAACATCTCGTGCCAATCTTTATAAGTCACTGTCATCTTCTGCACGATTTTCTTGATGTTCTTATTTGCTGCTTCTACAGCCCCATTCATCTTCGGTCTGTAAGGAGAAGAATTGTGGTGCTGTATTTTGAACTGTTCGCAGAGCTCAACGATCATCTTGTTGTTCAGATTGGTACCGTTGTCTGTAATAATCCGCTCAGGGACACCGTACCGACAGATCAGGTTATGTCGAATGAACCGTGCCACAACAGTCTTGGTTACCGTAGCATAGGATGCTGCTTCAACCCACTTCGTAAAATAATCGATCGCCACTAGGATGAAGCGATGTCCATTAGATGCCGTAGGTTTTATCTCGCCAATCATGTATATGCCCCACATTGCAAATGGCCAAGGCGCAGTCAGAACATTCAGGGGAACCGGAGGAACATGCACCTTGTCTGCATAAATCTGGCACTTGTGGCATGTCCTGGAATGTTGGTAACAGTCAGCTTCCATTGTAGACCAGTAGTATCCTGCCCATAGGATTTTCTTAGCCATAGTGTGTCCACTGGAATGTGTACCAAAGGTCCCTTCATGTAGCTCTTCCATGATTCTTTCTGCTTCAGTTTTATCCACACAACGCAATAAGGTTGAATCATGGTTTCGCTTGTACAAGATGCCGTTGCTAAGGAATAACTTGGCTGCAAACCTTCTCAAGAACTTCTTATCATTGATAGAGGCACCTTCAGGGTATTCCTGAGCTTCCAGATATCTCCTCACCTTATGATACCAAGGCTTCTCAGTCACCAATTCAGTCTCGAGATCGCAACAGTATGCCGGTTCGTCCAGTTTCCAGATGATGATCCGGGGAGCCTCATTATCCCATTTGACCTTGAACATTGAAGACATTGTAGCTAACGCGTCCGCCAGCTGATTCTCTTCTCTTGGAAAGTGCTCAAAGGTTATCTCTGTGAAGTGGGGAATCAGGGTCAACACACATTCTCTGTAAGGAATCAGGTTTGGATGCTTCGTATCCCACTCTCCTTTGATCTGATTGATCACAAGAGCGGAATCTCCGAAGACACTTAGAAATTTGATCCTTAGGTCGATCGCAGCTTGAAGACCCATGATACACGCCTCATACTCCGCCATGTTGTTGGTACAGTTGAAACATAGCCGGGCAGTGAGTGGCGTATGAGTACCTTGAGGTGATATGATTATGGCGCCGATACCATTTCCCAAAGCATTGGAGGCTCCGTCGAAGTGCATAGACCATCGGGGATCCTGGTTCAGGTCCTTCATCCGGTCCAGGTACTTCACAATCAGTCACAATCATGATGCTTTCATCCGGAAACTCGAAGTTCATTGACTGATAATCATCTACGGCTTGATGTGCTAAGTGGTCTGCCAATACACTTCCCTTGATGGCTTTCTGGGTTGTATATTGAATGTCGTATTCCGTCAAGATCATTTGCCATCTTGCAATTCTCCCAGACAGAGCAGGCTTTTCGAATATGTACTTTATAGGATCCATCTTTGAGATCAACAAGGTAGTGTGAGTCAGCATATACTGTCTCAGCCGGCGAGCAGCCCATACCAAAGCGCAGCAAGTTTTCTCAAGCAGTGAGTATCGGGTCTCACAGTCGGTAAACTTTTTGCTAAGGTAATAAATGGCATGCTCTTTTCGGCCAGACTCGTCATGCTGCCCCAGCACACACCCCATTGAATTGTCGAGCACTGTCAGGTATAGTATCAGAGGTCTCCCTTCAACCGGTGGCATAAGGATAGGTGGTTCTTGGAGATACTCTTTGATTTTGTCAAACGCAGCCTGACATTCATCGTTCCAACGTACTACCTGATCTTTCTTCAGCAGCTTGAAGATTGGCTCACAGGTAGCAGTCAGATGTGAGATAAAGCGAGCAATGTAATTCAGGCGTCCTAAAAAGCCTCTGACTTCCTTCTCTGTTTTAGGAACTGGCATCTTTTGAATAGCTTTGACCTTAGCAGGGTCCACTTGAATACCTTTATCGCTGACCACGAAGCCTAGCAACTTCCCAGATCTTACCCCGAAGGTCCACTTGTTCGGATTCAATCTTAGCTTGTACAGTTTCAACCGGTCAAACAACTTCTGCAGATGATCTAGGTGCTCTTCCTCAGTCTGGGACCTAGCGATCATGTCGTCCACGTACACTTCTATCTCATGATGGATCATATCATGAAATAAGGCAACCATGGCACGTTGGTAGGTTGCCCCAGCGTTCTTTAGTCCAAATGGCATGACCTTGTAACAGAAGGTGCCCCACTGAGTAACAAATGTAGTCTTTTCCATGTCCTCAGGTGCCATCTTAATCTGATTGTAACCTGAAAAGCCATCCGTGAAAGAGAATACCTTGTGCTGAGCTGTATTATCGACAAGGACATCAATGTGAGGTAAGGGGAAGTCATCTTTGGGGCTGGCTCTGTTCAGATCCCTATAATCGACACACATTCTGACCTTACCGTCTTTCTTAGGTACCGGCACCACGTTAGCAACCCACTAAGGGTAAGAAGTCACTGCAAGGAACCCGGCATCAAATTGTTTCATAACCTCGGCATTAATCTTCTCAGACATCTCTGGACGCATCCGACGGACCTTTTGCTTAATTGGAGGGCAGTCTTCCCTAGTTGGCAAGTGATGGACCACAATGTCGGTATCCAACCCGGGCATGTCTTCGTAGGACCAGGCAAAGATCTCCATATAATCATGTAACATCTTGGTTAACCGTTGCTTCACGCTGAGCTCTAGGTTGGCACCAATCTTTACCTCTTTCCTGTCTGTCTCTGTACCCAGGTTTATGGTTTCCACTGGCTCTTCATGGGGTTGAATTGCCCTCTCTTCCTGAAGCAACAGTCTTGCGAGCTCGCCAGGCACTTCGCAATCATCTTCACCTTCGTCTTCGGCTAAGTTGATCGGATTTTCGAAGTCATAACTGGCAGTAGCAGAGTTGTTATCAGTGAGACCCAGAGTGGATTGAAACCTGTATGAGTGAGTGTGTGTGTAAATACAGCTGTTTTGAAAATTATGTAAAGGAAAAGAAAGACAGAACAGGAGCACAATATTTGCAATGCGAAAAATACGTCCAAGATTTTCATTCATGATATATGAAATGACAGTTTGTATGCCCTCACAAATAGAACCACGGTGCCTCGGGTAAGACACCGGGCCATAGAGTTTATCATTGTTTATTACAAAATAACGAAACAAAGAAATTTATTACTGCGTCACAAAGGTAACAGGAGTATGATCTTTAGCAATCCAATTGTTCAATCCGCCTTCGGTCGTCGGATAGATCCAGCTATTAAATTCCGCTTCATCCACTTCATGGTCTTCCCCGACAGCATTCACTCCTGAACTTTTAATAAATACCGGAGGTCTTCCGATCTTCGCTTTCCTCATAGCTCTCTGACCTTCTGTGGTAAAACCCAGCCCAAGTTTATCAGTCTTCTGTGTGAAGTCTGGAAGTCTGCCCCAGTCGGCACATTCGCCCTTCTGAACCACAGCCCGGGCATCCTTCAGGGAAGCCATCTTCAAAGGACCACCTTCTTCTGTTGCTGTTTCTGCTGCAATTGGAAACACCTCCTCGAAATGCTGAAAGGGGGTTTCAATAAACTCCCCATCCATCTCAATGTATCTGAAGGAGTTCAGGTGGCTCACCATATATTCCTCCTCTCCCTGCACAGTGACAATCTTCCCTCTGACGGGGTACTTCAGCTTCTGATGCAAGGTAGAGGTCACTGCCCCAGCCTTATGTATCCAAGGTCGACCCAATAGACAAGAGTAAGACGGACGGATATCCATCACATAAAAAGTGGAGTCGAACACCTGAGAGCCCACACGAATCGAAATGTCAACCTCTCCATGGACCATCCTCTTTGAACCATCAAAGGCCCTGACGATGATGTTGCTGGGTTTTAATTCCAGTCCTTCACAATCTAGACGGTCCAAAGCCTTCTTGGGTAGCACATTCAAAGATGACCCAGTATCCACCAACACATGTGCCAAGGTAGTGCCCCTGCATTCAATAGAGACATGCAGAGCATCATTATGGTCTCTTCCCTTTGCGGTCAAGTCAGCATCTGAGAAACCCAAGCCATTGTCTGCCGTCAGACTTGCTACGCAATCAGTGAACTGGACTGCAGATGTCTCATGTGGCACGTGGGCCGTCTTGAGGAAAGAGATTAAGGCCTTGGCATGGGCCTCGGAGCACATTAATAAAGAGAGCATGGAGATTTTAGAGGGCGTATGCCCCAGCTGTTCCACAACATTGAAGTCACTCTTCTTTATAATTTTTAGAATCTCCTCCATCTCTTGTGGGAAGGCCTCAGCAGCTATGGGTACGGGTGCCTCCATCTGGGCAGGCTCAACTTCAACTCCCTTGCCTCGAGCATTGGATGACTCAGCAGCAGGAGAAACAACTGGATCAGCAGCAGGAACAGGTACACTTGCGGGGGTTATGAGAAGCGGTCTTCGGGCAGCAGGTGGTGCAATGTCAGGCGAGAAGAGCCTGCCACTGCGGGTAACCTTGGCTGGGCCAGTGATGTCACAAATGCTGGCGCCAGCGTTGAGCTCTTGTTTAATCCCATTTACATATACGTCTGCCCCATAGTGCCAAGGGACAGCTTTATCAGATACATAGGGCAGGGGCCCTGGAACGGTGATAATAACAGGTGCAACAGTCATGATTTGAACGGGCTTCTTCGGGAGAGCCGAGATCGGATTATTGAAAATAGTCACCACAGAAACTTCTTCCACTGGAACCAACCGAACAACAGACTTCTTAAACAAAATCTCCTTACTATCCATTAGGCTTTGGATGCCTAATTTTAGCAAGGGACAACCAGATAGGGACACAGCACAGAACAGGCAACCCTCACTGCAACCCGGAAATAAACCGGCCAGCAGCAGGTTCCTTTTGACAGTCTTCAGAGGAGTGGCTAGATCATCCACAGAAACAGCATAAACGTCTTCATCAACAGCATTTACCCCATGTTGAGGCATAGGGGCAGTAACTACATTCGGCTTCGCAGGCGCTTCGAATTGTATCTCCTTTGCGTCGATAAGGTCTTGCACCTTATTTTTTAACGCCCAACAGTCATCAGTAGAGTGCCCCGGTCTATCTGAATGGTAGGCACAACGAGCATTCGGGTTGTACTTGGGGGAAGCAGTATTGGGGAACTTCGGCGCCTCCCTGACAGTCACTAAATTGGTTGAGAGCAACTGTGGCAGGATCTGCGACAAAGTCATGCTTAAGCGGGTAAACTTCCTCCGGGGTCTTTCAACCTTTTGAGGATTGTTCGGCCGAGGAGCGGCAGCAGGCTTAGCAATCATTACCGCACTGACAAATTGGCGGTGCTCATGTCTTTCTGATTTCCTGGAACCATATACGGCACTAGACTCCTTCTTGAAGGGTTTCTTCTCAGAACTAGATGATGCACCCTTCGGAATTTTTCCAGACTTTAACCCAGCTTCAATCCTCTCTCCAGTCAAGATTAGATCAGTGAACCCTGCGGACGAATTCCCGATAAGATGGTTGAAAAATGGCCCAGATAGGGTCCCCAAGAACATGTCTACCAACTCCCGATCAGTTAATGGTGGCTGCACCCTGCCAGCCAGGTCTCTCCACTTCTGAGCGTACTCCTTAAAACCTTCACTTTCACCTAACGACATACCCTGGAGTTGGGTACGTGTGGGGGCAAGGTCGGCATTATATTGATACTTCTTATAGAAAGCAGTAGCCAACTCCTCCCAGTTACGAACCTTGGTCCCATCCAGCTGATAGAACCATTCGAGATGAGTCCCTGAAAGACTCTCCTGGAAGAAGTGGATCCATAAATTCTTATCCGCAGAGTACGGCTGAATTTTCCGAACGTAGGACCTTAAATGCAGCTTGGGACAGGATGCCCTGTCATACTTAGAGAAGGAGGGTGCTTTGAATTTGTGAGGGATGATCACACCAGTTGACAAACCCAGATCTCCGAAATCCAGCCCAGGTACCTGTTGAACCTCCATAGCCTTCAATCTGTCCTCCAGTTGCTTATATCTGTCGTCTGCAGGAGGGTACTGCTCTTCATAAAAATCGGTCTCGTTGTCGGAGACTACCGGGCTAGGGACCTTTACTTCTGCCTGAGAAGGACTCTTGCCAACAGAAGAACCAGCCTCTTCATGCTGCAGAGTATTGTCAAACCTTCGGCCCGAGTTGAACAGAACAGTTCTTCTCTTCTTCTTCTTCTCCTTCTTCAGGAGCATAGCCTTCAGTTCTTCTTGGCCTTGAGCTAGACCCTTGATTAATTCCTGGAATTGTGCATTCTGCACCTGAAGAGCCTTGATTGATGTCTCAGTTGATGCAGATTCGGGATTCATGATGCTGAAATAAACAGCGAAGAACTGTAAGCAACCTGAAAAGGGAAAAACCTGCTATGCACATGATGAATGAGATGTGTTTATGTAATGCATTCAAGGGTTCGAAAATTCAACTTTGTTGTAGACAAAAAGGAACACACGTTATCATTAAAGAAATCATTGTTTAATACATCAAAGCCTCATGGGCAAAAGTACAAAAATCAAATCAATCCCAAAATACACTGCGCATCCTCTTTGGAGCTATGTAAGTGTTGAGATTCCTCTCCTCATGCAACAGGCGGGTGAGCTCCAAGACCTTCTTTTCGCTGGCATGTAGACTGGTCTCAAGGGAATTCCTTTCTTCCTTAAGTTGGATCCAGCTCTTCTGCATCTCTTCCCAGGATGTGGGCATATCAGGGTGCTGAATAGTGTAGGACACTTCCCCTTCCAAGACTGGCTCTTTGATCACAGGGAGCATATGGGGATAAGGCATCACTAACTTCTGGGAGCGAGCGCGTACCCACTTGAGATAAGGCTCCAACGGGATGGAGTTCCTGTGCCCCAGTGTCTTGCTGTCTATCCTACTTGGCATCCTCCAGGCTCTGATAAATCTCTGGCGAAGTCCTTGAGTATCGTTGTTGAAGTCAAAAACTATGTCAGGAATTAACATGTCATGAGGACCATCTCTCCGAGCATAACCAAATTGTCTCCAAGCCAGGCATGGGCTATAAGTAATACCTCCTCTGATTCCAAGTAAAGGAACATTAGGGTACTCCCCGCAACGATCAATGATAGTGACATCTTCTCTGGACCTAGGGCACCAATGTATATCTGCATGTGTAAGAGTCATCAACCGTTGTGACCATCTCAAACCCCGCTCATTCTTCAGGACAGATTGTGGAAGGTGCGAAATAAACCACCTTCTCAGGAGAGGAGTGCAACACATAAGGACACCTCTTTTTCTCATGGTTCGAGTGTAACATGAGTGAAGGATGTCCCCCAGCAACATAGGTATAGGATTCCTGGACATAAAGATCTGAATAGCACTGATATCAATAAGCTGATCTGGGTTAGGGAACAAAACCAAACCATAGACAAGGAGGGCCACAACCTCTTCAAAAGCTTGCAAGTCAAGGGAATTCCAACATTCAAGGGCCTTTTCAAACAGAAACCTGGCTAAGAACCCTTTGATACCACTTCTAACTTCCCAATGTCCCTTGAGGTCAGATAACTGTAGGTGCAAGGCTTTAGCAATCTCTTCAAGCTTAGGTTCCTTTTCTGTACCGTTGAAGGGTAGCTGATCAAGGATAGGGATCTTCAGGAGCCGGGAGAACTCCTCCAATGTAGGTACCAACTGATAGTCCAAGAAGGTGAAACAGTGATGCAGAGGATCAAAGAATTGGAACAGGACCTTTATCATATCTTCCTCAATGTTGGTGTTGACCAAGCTGATGAGGCTTCCATGCCTTTCACTGAATGAAGAGTTCTCGGGAATCCTGGATATAAGTTCCTTAAGCTGAGGAGGGATCCTTACAAGACTGATTTGAATTGTCTTTCTACGACCGGTTTCCATGTCCTACAAAACAAGAACAAAGATGAAAATTCGAACCCCTGAAATGGTTAGTCAATGCATATGATGCTGGATGATGTCATGATGCTATGATTAAACACACCACAGATATTTACAAAGACAAACATGTAAGGCACACAAGGCACACAAGACAAGCCCTTAAGGTTTAAGGCCAGCATGAGGTCTGGGTAGTACCCTCTTGAAGTTGGTGGGTTCAACCTGTCCTAATCAAAGTAACCGGGTTCTAAGGTTCCCAATATCACGGGATTGCTTTCATTGTTCATCGTTTCGATTTAGCCACTGAACTGGCGACCGAAATATTCCACGAAAGCAACCCTCAATTGAGTGTAGTATCGAGTATCAACCAACCTCGGACTGCACCAAAGTCAGTTATCTCACTACCCTAAAGAGGCCAAGATTGTTCAATTAAGGTTCCTAAGGTCTGTTGATGCTTCATGACACCACGCGGAGGCCCCGTACTCTCCTTGACTGAACTCAAGGGTTACCGGTACACACCAAAGTGCCACATCAACGTAGCAGACTGTTTCAACCATGTCGGTATACCCCGCACAGTTCCCTCACAACCTTGTTGCTACTTTCTAAGAAGGTATCCCCCAGATCCGGGTTAGGATCTATAGAACTCCCAAGCAACCCACAATAATAAAGCAAGCAAAGAAGACAATTGAAAACATAGTTATCACCTAGCCCTAAGGTACACCTCACTTTATAAGATTGTTCCCCAGCAGAGTCGCCAGTTCTGTGATCGGTGGATCTGGAACTGACTGTTTAACGCTGGTTCGCGAAATGTCGCGGAAGCAAGAGTCGCCACCGTCTTTTATTTTCTCCAAATGGAAAGGACAAAAGCACAGGAAAATTCCTTATAGAGATTGCTCTCGGTTCGGGAGGTAGGTTATAGAAAGGGAAGGTGTTAGCACCCTTTCTATCCATGGTTATCCATGGGCTCTTAGATACTTGCTCATTGTGTTTTCAAAAATGGTTTGTTTGCTTTTCAATGTGGGTTTTAAAAAAGTTTCTTTGAAAATTTCAGTTCGACTCTTGTGTCAGAGTGTTTGAAAAATTGCTTTGAAAGCTTTGGAAAAGTGTCGGTGTGAAAAGATTTTTGTTTGTTTTTGAAGAGAGCAAGTATCTACGAGAACCTACCTACCCTAAGGAATTCGTCTGTGTAAATGTCCTTTAAAGTAGTGCCATCCCACCATTGAGAGGTAGGTAGCACCACCATTGGAGGTGTTCGGGTCAATTCGAGGGTTCGGGACATGGTGATCACCAGAGCAATGGGAAGACACCTTAGAAGCTACCCTCATGCCAGGTTCCCGGATCATGAGGACTTACTAAGACATCCTCTACTCGACGATCACCTTTCGAGGCAAGGCAACAGTGAGGCGTACCGTAGGGGTGGTGTGTGCGATTCGTGTGTCGTTTTCATTTGCATTTATCTTGTCATGTTATTGGTGTTCTACGCTTGATTTTATTTAGGTCCATTCATTCTTGCATGCCTTGTTTAACAGTTAAGATATTTGCGGAAAAGTAAATCTAAAGCTATTACAAATGGCGCGGGTCCACATCGCCAAAATTAACCAGGACCCAATTTGACAGAAAGTAAAGAAATTAAAAGTGCGAGAAGTATTTACATGGCCTTGGGAGAGATACATAATTATTTGAGCGAAATAAAATAAATATGCGAAATAAAAGAATTATCGAAACGAGGGCGTTGGACCCTTTTGCAAATTTAAATTAATAAGGAATTAACATTAAAATTAAAAGAAAATGTTTTTGGTATTTTTATGTTTTTTAAGATTTAATAGAGAAAATTAATTAAAATAAAATACTAAACCTAATTCTAATTATTTTTTAAGTTATTAAGAAAAATGTTGAAGTTTTTAACCTAATTTAAACCTAAGTTATTTATGTACAATTTAATTATAAAATAAATAAATAAATAATATTATGGTAAAAAAGGAAAATTAAAAAGGAATAAAAAATTATCAATTAAACCTAGTTCTATATTTTTTAGATTTTTCATGAAAAGAATTAACATTAAAACCCTAATTTAAATTAATTTATTTACATGCAATTTGTTTATGAAAAATATTTAAAATAAAGTATTTATTATATTTTTATCTTTTCTGATTTTTATGAAGTTTTGTATTTTGTAAAAAAATAATTAATTAAATTAAAACAATAGAGCAAATAAAATAATAATTAAAAATAAAATATAAGAAAAAGATAGAAAATTGCAAACCAGGGGGGGGTTCAGTCCCAAATTAGGAGGTTAAGTCCAAGCAATTCTGGCCCAATAGCATTCAGGTCCATTGACCTTTTTTGAGTAGCGTGTTAGCACTTTGACCAGGGTTCATGGTGCTCATCAATTTTGCACCCTTGGATTGCTTCTGATGGACGCGTGGCTGGATAGATCTGGAGGATGCATGGTGGGTCTTAACGCTTGCGCTGCATGGGAATTGCTAATGAAAAATATTATGGAAATTACATAGACCTGGGACTCGAACCCAGGTCTTGGACATTGCAAATCAACACCTGTGCCACTAAGCCATCTGAATCACATTTAATATATAATAGTTAACAAATATTATAAAAGAAAAGAGAGTTAGTGGCCTCCAACGCGCGCTAAATTTAAACGGACCAACCAATGCCTCCCACGTAGTCGTCTTCCTCGCGTCTTTGTTTTTTCCTGAAATAAGAGAAACATAGGCAACGGTTTTCACGCGTTGCCTAACGTAACATATCAAGAAATAGCGATTAGCCCTGTAGTATTCAGAAATTGATCGCGAGTGTAGATTCTTCTTCGTCTAAGCTTGCTGGTTTGAATGGTGGTGGTCACAAGCCTTAATTTTTCCTTGGGTGAAAAACCCCAATTCAAAACTCTGAAAACCCTAAAAGTCAAACATGGCATAATCGTATATAGCGCACAAAAAAGCAATTGGATATGTTGGTTAACATCAAAACATCATAATGAACATGAATCCATAAATAAAAAATGCAAAAGATGCTTAAATCATGATGCACGATTGTGGAATTTTCTTGATGCAGTTTCGGTTCAATATACCAATTCTTGGAGTGTTGATGAGTGTTATGGATTAGAACACGTTCAGGAACCTTCAAGGAAGCTAATGGGATGGTTTTTATGCCTTGAATCGACCTGAAAAGTGTTTTTCAGTTTTGAGTTCTTAGAGAAAAATTCAAGTTTGTCAATGGCTCTTTAGCGCAGCTTTTTTTCGTCCTAGCATTAGGTTTTCCCTCAGGCTTATGTACTGAATAGATTAGGTTAACAAAATTGATCCAAATATCTTTCATTCATGGGTTTGGAGATTTGATTTTTCACCATTATGTTTTCAATCTTTTCCATGTGCTCTTGTATCAATTATGCTCAAATCAAATCAAATCTTCCTATTTTTGAATGTGCACGAAATATTGAGGGCAAAACATGCATGAAAAGATTTATTAGGTCAAGTTATATATTTTTCACATATTTAAATGATTTAAATGAATTAATACAAATAAAAATTCAAATAAATAAATAAAAAATGAGAAAATACTTCCCTTTGGGCCAAGTGGTCGTGCATGTGTCATGGATGATGAATCATGGAAGAAAAATGGGCCCATTAGCATTTTTAGGTCATTTGCATCAATGTTGACTTTTCAAAATATCCAAAAATTTCCCAACTTCCACAAGGCATAACTTGCTCAATTTTTAAGCTTTTCTCATGTTCTTGGACATTTTGGAAAGGTCTTTGAGTCCTCTAACCAATGTCTTTGGTCCCATGTCATTTTTATTTACCAATCTCAAGTTATGGCCTTTGACTTAAAGTCCCTTTTTGTTGACTTTTGAAAATGACCTATAATGTTGAAATTGATAACTTTTTGTGAGAGCATTTCTTGGACTTGAAGTATGAAGATGAGTTGTAGGAAATGTCTTTCTCTTCAAAATGAGCTTTGGATGGAATTTTTTTGATAATCCATGTGAAAGTTATGCCCTGGTCAATTTCAGTTGACTTTTTCAGCTGTCCAAATAAGGAAACTTTTTGCATCTTGATGATTTCTGAGCCAAATTTTGAGAATCATGATCAAGCATTGATCAAATGATGTTTGGGGCTTCAAAATTATGTGTTGACGAAAAATTTGAACTTTTGACTGTCAAATGACCATTTTGCCACTAGAGTTGACTGTAGTGCAATTTGGGTTTTTGACTGTGCAATTTTGAGCTGAATGCCTTGAAACTTGGTATGAGGATGCTTGACCATGTTTGTAAGCATGTGAGACTTGATTGGGCCTTTGAAAACTTCATTTTCTTGATCAGCACACAAACCCTAGTTTTGACTGTATGGGAGACCTTTGCACTGTGCAACCCTTGGGGAATTTTGCAACTTGACTTAGCAAATCTTGAAGAATTATGGGAGGGCAAATTTTGGGGTACAACACCAGTGTCTGAGGAACCTCTTCAAAGTGTTGAAATAGGGTCTCAATGAACTCCCCATCCATTTCTACGTATCTGAATGAGTTGAGGTGGCTGACCATATACTCCTCCTCTCCTTGAACTGTTACAATCTTCCCTCTGACCGGGTACTTCAACTTCTGATGGAGTGTCGAGGTTACGGCTCCCGCTTTGTGGATCCATGGACGACCCAGCAAACAAGAATAGGACGACCGAATGTCCATCACGTAAAATGTAGAGTTGAAGACCTGAGAACCAACCTTGATTGGAATATCAACCTCACCATGCACCATCCTCTTAGACCCATCAAAGGCCCGGACAACAATGTTACTCGGTTTTAGCTCCAAACCTTCGCAATCTAGCCTGTCTAGAGCTTTCTTTGTCAAGACATTCAACGAGGAACCAGTGTCAACCAACACATGTGCAAGAGTAGTGCCGCTGCATTCAATGGAGACATGCAGGGCATCATTATGGTTCTTCCCTTTAGCAGTCAGATCAGCGTCGGAGAAACCCAAACCATTATCAGCAGGTAAATTGGCCACACAATCGGTAAATTGATCAGCTGACGTCTCTTGTGGCACGTGGGCCATCTTCAGGAAGGTAATCAGGGCCTTGGCATGGGCCTCTGAACACAACAGCAGTGATAACATATAAATCTTGGATGGGGTTTGCCCCAGTTGCTCAACCACATTATAATCACTCTTCTTAATGATCCTCAGAATTTCTTCCATCTCCTATTTGGAAGCTTCAATAGCAATGTTCTTTGGCGCCTCCGTCTGGGCAGGCATATCAGTAGCGATCCCTTTGCCCCGAGCGCTAGATGACTCGGCGACAGGGGTAGGAATAGGGACTTGATCAGAAATGGCAGCAGGTATACTTGTAGGCTTAATGACAACAGGTCTTCGGACAGCTGGTGGAGCAATATCAGGTGAGAAAAGTCTACTGCTGCGGGTGACTTTAGCAGGCCCGGTAATGTTGCTTACGCCGGTATCAAACTCTTGCTTAACTCCGACAACATAAACATCTGCCCCATAGTGCCAAGGGACAGCTTTGTCAGAGGTATAGGGGATGGGCCCTGGAACAGTGATGATTATGGGTGCGGTCTTCGGAACATATGTAATTCTAACGGGCGTCCTCGAGGGAGCCTTGGAAGAATTGTTGAAAATGGTAATGATTGAAACTTCTTCAGAATGAACAGGTGGAACAGCAGTCTTTTCAAAAAGAATCTCTTTGCTATCCATCAGGTTTTGGATACCTGACTTCAAAGATGGGCAACCAGTAGGTAAAGTAGAACACATAGGGCAACCTTCACCATATCCTGGAAATAAACCGGCTAGCAACAGGTTCTTCTTGATAGTCATCAGAGGGGTAACGACATCATCCACAGAAACTATGAACAAGTCTTCCTCCACAGCATTTACTCCATGTTTGGGCATGGGAGCATTCACAACATTAGGCCTTTCGGGCGCCTCGAACTCGATCTCCTTTGCATCGATTAAGTCTTGCACCTTATTCTTCAGACTCCAACAATCATCTGTATTATGCCCCGGGCTATCGGAGTGAAAGGCGCAGCGGGCATTAGGGTTGTATTTCGGTGATGCAGTATTTTGATTCTTTGGAGCTTCTCTTAGAGTCACCAGATTAGTCTTCAGCAACTGTGGCAACATCTGAGACAAAGTCATGCTGAGACGAGTAAATTGCCTTCAGGGTCTCTCGTCCCTTTGTTGGTTGTGATGCTGAGGAGCACCAACAGGTTTTCAGATAACAACCGCATTGACAGCTTGGCGGTGTTCAGGTCTGCTTTGTCTTCTTGAACTATAGACAGCACTGGACTCTTTTTAAACGGTCTCTTCTCGGTGCTCGATGAGGCACCCTTATGTATTTTTCCAGCCTTAATTCCAGCTTCAATCCTCTCGCCAGTCAAGATAAGGTCTGTAAACCCGGCTGAAGAGCTTCTAATCAAATGGTTAAAGAATGGACCAGACAGGGTCCCCAAAAACATATCAACAAGTTCACGATCAGCTAAAGGTGGTTGCACCCTTCCGGCAAGGTCTCTCCATTTTTGAGCATACTCTTTAAATCCTTCACCTGTCCCTATTGACATACCCTGGAGTTGGGTACGCGTAGGAGCGAGGTCGGAATTATATTGATAATGCTTAAAGAATGCAGCTGCCAAATCCTCCCAGCTGCGGATACTGGCCCCGTCCAACTGATAGAACCACTCAAGTTGAGTCCCTGAGAGACTGTCCTGAAAGAAATGGATCCATAAGTTCTTATCAGTAGTGTAAGGTTGGATCTTCCTCACATATGATCGGAGGTGCAGCTTTGGACAGGAAGCTCCGTCATATTTGGCAAAGGAAGGTGCCTTGAACTTGTGGGGAATCACCACCCCAGATGATAAACCCAAATCTCCAAAGTCCAGACCGGGCACCTTATGTACTTCCATGGCGTTCAGACGGTCTTCCAGCTGTTTGTACTTATCCTCAGCAGGAGGATACTATTCTTCATCATAGTCTGTCTCGTTGTCGGAGACTTCAGGGCTAGGAGCCCTCCTTTCTTGTGGACTGTCTTTCTCTCTAGATAGGGTGGCCGGATCAATTTCATTTTGCAGCCCGTTTCCAAACCTGCGTCCAGTGTTGAACAGGACGATCCTCTTCTTCTTCTTCTTTTTCAGAAGCAGGGTCTTCAGGTCCTGCTGACCCTTAGCTAGATTCATAACCAACTCTTGAAATTGGGCATTCTGGGCCTGGAGGGCCTTGATAGCTTGCTCAGTGGAAGTTTCAGCAGACATGATGATTGCTGAAATAAACAACGAAGAAGATAAGAGACCTGTAAAAGGGTACCTGTTATGCATATGATGAATGGTATGCTATTTATGTAATGCATTCAAGGGTTCAAAAATTCAAATTTGTTGCAGACAAAAGAGAACACATGTCACATTAAGAAGTAATTTGTTAGTACATAAGTGCCCCATGGGCGAAATATTACAAAATTCTTAATGTAAAAAGACATTGCGCATCCTCTTTGGAGTGATGTAAGTGTTGAGGGTCTCCTCCTCGTGAAGTCAGCGGGTAAGCTCCAAAACCTTCTTTTCACTGGCATAGAAGTTGGCTTCAAAAGTATTCCGCTCTTCCTTGAGTTGGATCCAACTCTTTTGCATTTCTTCCCATGATGTTGGCATGTCAGGATGTAGGATGGCGTATGGAACCTCTCCTTCTATAACAGGCTCTTTGATCAAGGGGAGAATGTGAGGATATGGCATCATAAGATTCTGGGAGCGGGTTCGTACCCACTTGAGGTAAGGCTCAAGGGGGATGGAATTCTTGTGCCCCAGTGTCTTACTATCCACTCTATTAGGCATTCTCCAAGCTCTGATGAACCTTTGTTGAAGTCCTTGCGCATCGTTGTCGAAGTCAAAAACTAGGTCAGGAATTAGCATGTCACGAGGGCCATCCCTCCGAGCATATCCAAATTGTCTCAAAGCTAGACAGGGGTTGTAGGTAATGCCTCCCCTAATTCCCAGTAATGGAACATTAGGAAATTCTCCATAACGATCAATGATAGTGACATTTTCTATGGACCGAGAACACCAATGTACATCAGAATGTGTGAGGGTCATCAACCGTTGTGACCACCTTAAACCCTGCTCATTCTTCAAAACTTATTGTGGAAGGTGAGAAATAAACCACCTTACTAAGAGAGGAGTACAGCACATCAGAACACCTCTTTTCCTCATTGTTCGTGTGTAAAATGAGTGGAGGATGTCCCCAAGCAATGTAGGTATGGGATTCCTGGATATGAAAATCTTGACAGCATTCACATCTATAAGTTGATCAGGATTTGGGAACAAAACCAACCCATAGATAAGGAGTGCCACAATCTCTTTAAAGGCTTGTAGATCAAGAGAATTCCAGCATTCTCGTGCCTTCTCAAACAGAAAATTTGCCAAGAATCCTTTGATACCACTTTTGGTTTCCCAATGCCCTTTGATGTCGGATGGTTGTAAGCGTAATGCTTGAGCAACATCTTCAAGTTTTGGTTCCTTTTCCGTACCGTTGTAGGGTAGTGGACTAAGAATAGGAATTCTCAAGAGTTGAGAAAATTCCTCCAAAGTAGGCACCAATTGATAATCAGGGAATGTGAAACAGTGGTGTAGGGGGTCAAAGAACTGGAAGAGAACTTTCATCATGTCTTCTTCAATGTTGGTGTTGACTAAGCTGAGGAGTCTACCATGTCTTTCACTGAAGAGAGAATTCTCGGGAATCCCGGATGTAAGCTCTTTGAGTTAAGGAGGGACCCTTACAAGGTTGACTTAAATTGTTTTCCTGCGGAGAGACTTCATGTCCTACAAAACAAGAACAAAGATGAAGATCTAAACCCTTGAAATGGTTAGCAGATGCATATGATGCTTTATGATGTATGCAAAAACACATGTACAAGCAAGTCACACAAAAACCCTAGTTTCAGGCTTGCAGGAAGTTTCATAGGTAAGTACCCTCTTGAGTGTAGTTGGCTCAAAACCTGTCCTATAAATAGTAACCGAGTTCTAAGGAGCTCAATATCATTGGATTGTTTTCTATGTTCATTGTTTTGGTTTAGCCACAGAACTAGCGACCAAAATATTCCAAGAAAACAATCCTCAATGAGTGTAGTATCGAGTATCTACCAACTTCGGACTGCACCAAAGTCGGTCATCTCACTACCCCTAAAAAGGCCAAGATGGTCAAGTAAGGTTCTAGGTCATTAGTGCTTAGTGACATCACTCAGCGGCCCCGTATTCTCTTTGGTTGACTCAAAGGCTACCGGTACTCACAAATATGTCGCACTAATATAGTTGTTGCTTCAACCGTGTCGGTATACCCCGCACAGTTTCCACAACGTATTGCTATCTATGAATGTTTCCCAAAATCCGGGTGGAGGATTTATAGATCTCCGATACAAGCCCACAAAATTAAAAGCATACAAAGCAATACAAATGAAAACACAAGTGATCTAGTCCTAAGGTACACCTCACTTATAACATTTCCCCAGCAGAGTCGCCAGTTCTGTGATCGGTGGGAATGAGAACTGACTATTTTTTAATATGCTGGTTCGCGTTTGCGTTTGTTTTTGTAAAGTGTCGCGGTAAGCAAGAGTCGCCACCGTCTTTTATTTTATCCAACAAGGGAAAGGACAAAAGCACAGGAAAAATTCCTTTTCGAGATGTTTCTCGGGTTCGGGAGGTAGATTATAGAAAGGGAAGGTGTTAGCACCCTTTCTATCCGTGGTTATCCACGGGCTCTTAGGTACTTGCTCACTGTGTTTTCAAAAGGTTTGCTTTTCTTTGTGATTGTGGGTTTTGAAAAGAGTTTTGTTTTTGAGGAAAGTGTAAGTGTGAAAAGTTTTTATTTTGTTTTTAAAAGGAGCAAGTACTTGAGAACCTCTACCTACTCAAAAAGGAATTTAATTGTGCAAATGTCCTTTAGACAGTGCTATCCCACTATTGAGAAGTAGTTAGCACCATCGTTGGAGTTTTTGGGTCAATTCGATTTAAGGGACTGATGGTCACTAAAGAAACATTAGGACGCTTTAGTGGTAATCCTAATGTCTTAGATCATTTTTCCGAGGCAACCATTTCGAGGCAACTTATGATCTTGGGACAAAAAGGACGACCTCTAAAACACCCTATACTTAATGACCACATTCGAGGCAACCAAATGAGGTGTACCCTAGGAGTGGCATGTGCAAGTGTGTCAATTTTCAGTTATATTATCTTTGTTTATTTAAGTGTTCTACCATTTGTTTTTAGATTTTGTCATACCATCCTAGTTAGCATACATCTAAACAGTTAATATATGTACAGGAATTTAAAGTGCAGAAATTGTAAATGCTACACTATTACAAGGCTTCGGGGAGGGGGATTATTTACATGTCCAAAAATTGGGGGAATAAAAAGCAGTAAAGTAAAAGTCTTAGTTTAAGCTATTACAAACCAGTAAGCAGTTACAATAAAATAAACGCGCGCAAATATGAAAATAAACTCTAAAAATCCTAAGAATAAAATCTTTTTGTTTTATTTTATTTTGGGAAAATGCTAAATGTTTAATTAAGTCGAATTTAATTAAAAAATTGATTAAAATTTACTCTAAAACAAAACTAATATTTTTTTTTGTATTTGTGTTTATGAAAAAGATTGAATTTGAATAAATCCTAAGTCTACTGATTTTAAAATTGAAGAAAATAAGTTAGAATAATTAACTAAATTAAATCCTAATTCAAAGTTATTTATTTTTTATGATTTTTTATGCTAATTAAAACTAAAACTAAAAAGAATAAACAGAAACAAAATAAACAGAGTACAAATGGTCCAGGCGGCAAAATAAGAAAAAAAATGCAATTCTGGAGGCCTGGGTCGAAAGAGAGGCAGGCTGTCTTTCGACCCAGTGAAGAGTCTGGATCGAAGGTGCATGAGGGGCTGCACTCCTAGGGGGTTCGATCTGGATATGTCATCCTTCGAACTGGAAGTCCTGGGTCTAGTTCGAAGCTAAACTGCTGAGCTTTGAAGCTCTGAACAAAAAGCTGAGCATATGGTTCCTGCAAAACGAAACACATTAAAAGTCCAGGGGGGATTTAACCCCCTGTTTCGAATCTCCTCTTATTCGCACCTGCTGAATCTGGGTCTGGGTTCGTTTTATTCTGGGATTCAAAGGATAAACTAAGATTGTGCCCAAGCAATGGCACAATCTCAACTCTTCACTGTAGCTCACATGAAGCACATTAAAATCATTCACAAACAGAAATAAAAATATGAATATGCAATCAAAATGAATTTGAGAGTGAGCTTGAGATTATATTTTTCTTTTACCAAGCAGATGTGTTTCGACCTGTAGTTATGAGGGGGGGGGGGGGGGGGGGGGGCGTTCGCTGGGTGGCAACTTTGGCTTGGAAAATTCTGGGCAGCGTCTCTCCAAGTTCTCTATTTTTCTGTCTATTTTCTTGTGTGTGTTTTGCAGCATTTGTGATTTCTTTATATAGAGGGGGTGGAGAGGACAGGAAGACAAAGGTTTAAATAACCTTGAATATGTGTTTTGACAGCCATAAAGGAGAATTCGTAACGGTAAACATGTGTTTGAAAGCCATGAATGAGAGTTTGCAACATTGGCTAAACACATGGGATTCTGTCCCTTTTTGAATTTTGAATGACAAGCAGCTGGCCTTCGAATGCTCCCTTTCGAATGGGCTGATGGCCTCCTTCGAATGCTCTTCGAAAGCTTCTTCGAATGGACCCTTTGAATGCTTCTTCGAATGGACCTTTTGAATGCTTCTTCGAATGGACCTTTTTGGAATTCCAATCGAAGTACTTGTCCTTAATGCCAATCTTAATTCCTCTTTAGAGTGTCAATCGAAATGCTCCTTCAGAAAGCCAATCAAAATGCTCCTTCAGAATACCCATCGAAGGGTCTTTCAGAATGTCAATCGAAATGCTCCTTCAGACTGTCGATCGAAATTCTCCTTCAGAATACCAATCGAAGGGTCTTTCAGAATGCCAATCGAAGTGCTCCTTCAGAATGCCAATCGAAATGCTCCTTCAGAATGCCAATCGAAATGCTCCTTCAGAATGCCCATCGAAGGGTCTTTCATAATGCCAATCGAAGTGCTCCTTCAGAATTCCAATCGAAATGTATTTAAAGTATCACTCGAAAATTTTCCTTTTCCTTAGGCCAGAGTTTGTTGACCATCCACGCAAGGGGAAGACTTTGGAAAACATGAGAGGGCAAATTTTGGGGTACAACAGTATCGGTATCCTTCGTGGGGAATACGGGGCCGCCGCATGGTGTCGTGAAGCACTAACGGACCTTAGAACCTTAGTTGAATAAACTTGGACATTAGAAAGTAGTGAGATAGCCGGCCTCGGTGTAGAGCTAAGAATTGGTTGATACTCGATGTTACACTCATTGAGATCAGACTTTCGGGATATTTCGGCTGCAAGAAAAGATTGATTGAGCTGAAACAATGCCCGATAAAGCATGGTCAGTGATATTGAGATCCTCTAGAACTCGGTTACTCTTTAAGACAGGTTTGAAACCAACTAAACTTCAAGAGGGTACTACCTTTAACCTCATGCAAGCCTTAAACCTAAGGACTTGGTGTGATTTGACTGTGTGTGCTATACCTGTGTTTGCTATACCAGTGGTTTATCATAACATCATGCATCATAACATGGCATCCATTCTTATTGCACTAACCATTTCAAAGACCAAGGGAATTTATCTTTGTTCTGTTTTGTAGATCATGGCTTCCGTTCGTAGAAACACCGTCTGAATCAGCTTTGTGAAGATATCTTCCCAACTCAAAGAGCTAGTGTCAAAGGTTTCTAAAACTTTTGTGTTCACTAAGAGACATGGTCAACTTCTCTACCTGGTTACTTCAAACTTTTATGAAAAGATGATGAGTTTACTTTTTCAGTTCTTCGATCCCAAGCACCACTGCTTCACTTTCCCAGACTATCAGTTGGTACCTACCTTGGAAGAATTCTCTCAGCTATTGGATATACCCATTCTTGAACAATTACCCTTCACAGGTCTATAAGAAGTTCCTAAGCCATAAGTCATTGCCTCAACTTTGCATCTGAAACGGGCCGACATGGTATCCAATATGGAAACCAGAAGCAGAGTCAAGGGTTTTCTAGCCATGTTTTTGATAGACAAGGCCCGACTGTTTTGGGATGATATGGATTTTCAGGCTTTTGAGGAGGTTTTGGCTCTTCTAATCTATGGGTTAGTCCTATTCCCTAATCCAGACTCATTCATAGATGTGAATGCTATCAAGATCTTCCTCTCCCGCAACCCTGTGCCTACCTTGCTCAGAGATATTTTTCACGCTCTCCATACTCGTACCATGAAGAGAAGAGCAGTTCTTAGGTGTTGCATACCATTGCTGTCGAGGTGGTTTATTTCTCACCTCCCTAAGTCCATACTGAAGAATGAAGAAGGTTTGAGTTGGCCGCAAAGGATAATGGCACTCGCTCATACAGATATTCTTTGGTGTTCTCGAGCTACGGAAAACACTGCTATTATTGACCGCTGCGGGGAGTACCCTAATGTCCCATTACTTGGTATCAGAGGGGTATAACCTACAATCCTTGTTTAGCTCTGCGACAATTTGGTTACGCTTGAAAAGATGTTCCCCATGAGTTACTTATCGAGGGCATTATATTCAACTATGAGGATGATGTTAAAGAGTATCGCCGGAGGTTCATACGAGCCTGGGGCATGGTAAACAGGTCTGGAACCAAGGCTTTGGGGCCAAAAGCTTCCATTCCTATGGAACCTTACCTCCAATGGGTACGAGCTCATGCCCATAAGCTTATGATTCCCTATGTGGCCGTTTTACCAATGATTGTGGAACCCACTACTGAAGAAGGTATTCCTTACACGGTTCTCTATCCTTACATGCCCGCTGATCTTGGGGAATTACAGAGGTCTTGGGTTCAGTTGATGAAGGAGCGGGATACTTACAGGGACCAGTTCCATGCTCAGGAGAGGAAAGTTTTAGAGCTCACAAAGTAACTCCATGAAGAAAGAGGACTCAATGACTATCTCGGCACAAAGAGGAAGCATCCATGGGAATTTTGATGTCTTTTATTAGTTTCATATTTATTTTTAATTGTAACGCCTAAGAGGCATTTGAACTTCAAATTCAGCTAATAAAAGTTTTATTTATTTTGGTTTGCAAATTTAAATTTTCCGAAGTCTTTGAAATCATTGCATACGTATCCCATTATCATACACATCATTACAAGTACCATCACAGGTTTTTCATCTCCTTCGTTGTTTATTTCAGCACGAAATGTCTTCCGAGCAAACCATCAAGGACCTTCAGGCACAGAATGCCCAGTTCCAACAAATGTTCATAAGTCTGGCAAAAGGGCAGGAGGATCTGAAAGCCTTCATTCTGAAAGAAAAGAAGAAAAAGAAGAAGGCTTCTGGTATTCTGAATAAGGTAGAAGGTTTGGAGAGCGGTTGAAGCGACAAGTCGATCTGACCTCTTCATCAAAGGAAGGGGAGAATCAGGAAGAAGAGAAGGATCCCAGTCTTGCAGTTTCTGACGATGATACTGATTACAATGATGAGCAATATCCTCCTGCTGAGGATAGATATAAACAGTTGGAAGACCGTCTGAGTGCCATGGAAGTTCAGAGGATACCTGGACTGGATTTCGAATAATTGGGATTAGTGTCGGGAGTGGTCATCCCGTAGAAGTTCAAAGCTCCAATTTTTGCTAAGTATGATAGGGTGTCTTGACCAAAGCTCCATCTCCGTTCCTATGAAAAAAATTCATCCCCACACTGCTGATAGAAATCTTTGGGTTCATTTCTTTCAAGATAGTCTGTCAGGGACTCAACTTGAATGGTTCTACTAGCTGGAGGGAGCCAATATTCGAAACTGGGATGATCTGGTTGCTGCTTTCTACAAGCAGTATCAATGCAACGCTTACCTTGCTCCTACTCGTACTCAAATCTAGAGTATGTCCATGGGTGCAAGTAAAGGCTTTAAGGACTATGCGTAGAAATGGAGAGACTTGGTTGGGAGAGTTCAACCCCCGTTGTCTGATAGGGAATTGGTTGATATGTTTCTGGGGATGCTATCTGGTCCATTTTTCAATCATTTGATCGGCAGCTCGTCAGCTGGTTTCACCGAGCTGATTCTGACTGGAGAGAGAGTAGAAGCTGAGATTCAGAGCGGAAGGATACAAAGGATGCATATTTGAGTTCGGTAAAGAAGCCTTTTGCTGGTAAGAAGGAAGCCAGTACCATCTATAGCCCGAGGGGCCAAAACAGGGCTGAACATCGTCAGACAGTAAGTACAGTGATGATACCTAGACATGTAGTTGCTCCACAACGCAACAATCAACAAAGGGTGGAAAGATCTCAACGGCAGTTTACTCGCATCAACATGACATTGGCTGAAGTGCTACCTCACATGCTGAGATCCAACTTGGCAACCTTGAAAGAGGCTCCCAAGAATCCAAATACCCCATCTCCAAGATATAATCCGAATGCCCAGTGTGCTTATCATTCTGAGAGTCCTGGCCACAACACAAATGATTGCTGGGCTCTGAGGAATAAAATACAAGACTTGATTGAAGCCAAGAAAATAGATTTTGATGCTCTGGAGAAGCCCAACATCATAACTTCTCCCATGCCTAAACACGGTCGTGGAGTTAATGTTGTTGACACTGATTTGTTTGTTACCTCTGTTGATGAAGTTTCTACTCCTCTCATGATTGTGAAGAAGAATTTGCTGTTGGCCGGTTTATTTTTGGGTTGTGGTGAAGGTTGCCACATGTGTTCGTTTCTACCTTCTGGTTTCCGTTTGCTGAAATTAGGTGTTCAACGCCTGATAGATAGAAAAGAAATTTTGTTTGAGAAAGCTTTGGTTCCTGCTATTCCATCTGAAGGCGTTGCTATTATAACCATTTCCGCCAATCCTTCCAAGGTTTCCTCGAGAAGACCTGTTAGGATTACATCTGCTCCAAGAATTACTCCGCTGATAATCATTGTTCCCGGTCCTGTCCCGTATGTCTCGGACAAAGCTGTCCCATGGCATTATGGTGTCGATGTGTACTATCATGGCATCAAACAAGATCTGAAAGATGAAAAGGCTGATCCTGATATTGATAACATTGTCGGAACCAGCAAAATCACCCGAAGTGGAAGGGTCTTTTCTCCTGAGATTTCCCCTAAGACTGTCAACAAGCCTATTGTCATTACATCTGATGTTCCTGCTAGTACATCAATTACTGTTCCTATTCTTACTCCAGTTATTACCCCTGTCGGAGAATCATCTAATACCCGCGGCAAAGAGTTTATACGTGAGCCTGCCCGAATGGAGGCGCCTAAGAAAATTGTTATGGAAGCCTCTAAACAAGAAATGGAGGAAATACTGAAGATCATTAAGAAGAGCGACTACAATGTGGTCGAGAAGCTGGGGCAGACCCCATCAAATATATCCATGTTGTCTCTGTTGTTGTGCTCCGAGGCCCATGCGAACGCTTTGATTGCATTCCTCAAAACTCTGCATGTTCCGCAAGAGACTTCAGCTGATCAGTTCAAAGATTGTGTGGTCAGCCTGACTGCTGATAATGGGCTAGGTTTTTCAGATGCGGACTTGACACCAAAGGTAGGGAAGCATAATGATGCTCTACATGTCTCGATTGAATGCAGGGGCACCACTATGGCTCATGTGCTGGTAGATACTGGGTCTTCGCTAAATGTCTTGCCTAAGAAGGCGTTGGATAAGCTGGATTGCGAGGGTTTGACATTAAAGCCTAGTAACATTGTGGTAAGGGCTTTTGACAGGTCGAAGAGAATGGTGCACGGGGAGGTGGATATCCCTGTCAAAGTGGGTTCTCAGACTTTTGGGTCCACCTTCTATGTGATGGATATCAGGCCGTCGTATTCTTGTTTGCTGGGTCGTCCTTGGATCCACGAGGCTTGGGCAGTCACTTGCATACTCCACCAAATGCTGAAGTATCCAGTGAAAGGAAAGATTATCACAGTGTGGGGAGAAGAAGAATATATGGTGAGCCCTCTCAATTCCTTCCTATACGTAGAGATGGACGGGGAATTCATAGAAACTCCTTGTCAGAACTTCGAAGAGGTCTCTCAGATCTTGGCATCAACTGAAACTACTAGCAACAAACCTCCTTTGAAGATGGATTCTGTCAAGGACGCCAGGGATGTGGTTGAAGAAGGTGGGTGTACCAATTGGGGTCAGCTCCCTAATTTCACTCTGAAAACTGATAAATTTGGTTTGGGCTTTACTACATGGGATCAAAGGGCTGTTAGACACGCTCGGGCTGGAAGACCTCCCCTACGCATCAGCAATCACGGGGTTAATGCCATTGAAGACAACAATGAGGATTCAGATATAGACAACTGGATCTACCTAAATACCAACGGTGGACCGAGTAACCGGACGACTAGGGACTTTATACCTGTTTCTTTTATTCCACAATAATTGACTTATTTGTTTTAAGATTTGTAATAAACAATTTGAAACTTTACGGCCCAGTGCCTTGCCAGAGGCACCTTGGCTTTGCTTGTGAGTGCTATTATTTTTCATTTCATATATCATTAATAAAGCATTGGACGTTTCTTTCATACAAATTTTGCGCTCTCTGTTTTTCACTTTATCAAAATAACTATTCTCTTACACACACTCACGTATCATAATGCAGATCCATATCCACTCTGGATCCCATTAATAACAACTCTTCTATTATCAGTTATGACTTAAAAAATCCGATCAACCAAGCCGAGGACGAAAGTGAGGATGATTGTGAGGTGCTTGGTGAACTTGCTAGACTATTACAGCAGGAAGAAAGGTCCATACAACCCCATGAAGAGCCGGTTGAGACAGTGAATTTGGGTACTGAGGAAGATAGAAAAGAGGTTAAAATAGGTGCAAATCTGGAGCTTAGCGTCAAACAGAGGTTGATATAGATGCTGCATGACTATGTTGAGATCTTCGCCTGGTCCTATGAAGACATGCCTAGTTTGGACACTGATATTGTGGTACATCGCCTGCCGACTAAAGAAGACTGTCCTCCAGTAAAATAGAAGGTTTGTCGTATGCGCCCTGAAATGTTAGAGAAGATCAAAGTAGAGGTCATGAAACAGTTCGACGCATGATTATTAGCTGTCACCACCTATCCACAGTGGGTTGTTAACATCATTTTGGTACCAAAGAAGGACGGTAAGGTACAAATGTGTATGGATTACAGAGATCTGAACAGGGAAAGCCCCAAAGATGACTTCCCACTTCCTCACATTGACGTTCTGGTCGACAATACCGCGCAACATAAAATCTTCTCCTTCATGGATGGTTTCTCTGGCTACAACCAGATCAAGATGGCTCCTTAAGACATGGAGAAGACAACCTTCGTTACATAGTGGGGAACCTTCTGCTACAAAGTGATACCTTTCGGGTTGAAGAACGCTGGGGAAACTTATCAGTGCGCCATGGTCACTCTGTTCCACGATATGATTCCCCACGAGATCGAGGTCTATGTTGATAACATGATAGCCAGGTCTCGGACTGAGGAAGAGCACCTTGATCATCTCCGGAAATTGTTTGACAGGTTGAAGACATACAAGTTGAGGTTGAATCCGAACAAGTGCATCTTCGGGGTAGGATCTGGTAAACTTCTGGGTTTTGTCGTTAGTGACAAGGGTATTCAGGTAGACCCTGCGAAGGTAAAAGCTATACAAGAAATGCCAGTTCCCCGTATAGAGAAGGAAGTTAGATGTTTCTTGGGACGCCTGAATTACATCGCCAGGTTCATTTCACATCTGACTGCTACTTGTGAGCCAATCTTCAAGCTTCTGAAGAAAGATCAAGTGGTAAAGTGGAATGACGAATTCCAGACTGCTTTCGAAAGAATCAAGGAATACCTTCAAGAACCGCCAATTCTGATGCCTCCAGTTGAAGGAAGACCTTTGATATTATACTTGACAGTGCTAGACAATTTAATAGGGTGTGTGCTGGGGCAACGTGACAAGTCTGGTCGAAAAGAGAACACAATATACTACCTTAGAAAAAAGTTTACTAACTGTGAGACACGATACTCATTGCTCGAGAAAACTTGCTGCGCTTCGGCATGGGATGCTCGCCAACTGAGACAGTATATGCTGACTCACACTACTTTGTTGATATCGAAGATGGATCCGATCAAGTATATTTTCGAGAAGCCCGCTCTCTCCGGAAGGATAGCAAGGTGGCAAATGATCTTAACTGAGTACAACATACAATACACAACCCAAAAAGCAATAAAGGGGAGTGTATTGGCTGATCATTTGACTCATCAGGCCGTGGATGACTACCAGTCCATGAATTTTGAGTTCTCGAATGAGAATATCATGTTGGTGAGTGACTACGAAGAACCTGGACCGGATGAAGCACCCGAGGAGGGATCCCGATGGCCTATGTGTTTTGATGGAGCCTCGAACGCACTGGGTAACGGCATTGGCGCTGTAATCATATCTCCCGAGGGCTGTCATACTCTATTCATCGCCTGATTATGTTTCAACTGCACCAACAACATGGCGGAGTATGAAGCATGTATTATGGGTCTTCGAGCTGCTATTGACCTGAGGATTAAGTTCTTGAGTGTATTCAGGGATTCCGCTCTAGTGATAAGTCAGATCAAAGGCGTGTGGGATACGAAGCACCCGAATCTCATTCCTTACAAAGAATATGTATTGACATGCTCTCACACTTTGAGGAGGTAACTTTTGAACATCTCCCACGAGAGGAGAACCAATTAGCGGACGCGCTAGCTACCATGTCTTCTATGTTCAAGGTTAGGTGGGACAATGAAGCTCCCCAGATTACCATTGAGAGGTTGGATGAACCAGCACACTACTGTGAGATCGATACTGAAGAAGTGGCAGACAAACCCTGGTTTCACGAAGTCAAAAGGTATTTCGAGGCTCAAGAAGTTTCTGAGAAGATTCGCTGCAAAGTTCTTCCTCGGTAATGGAATCCTCTATAAACGCAACCATGACTACACACTACTACGGTGTGTAGACAAGAGTGAAGCAGAGAGGATCATGACAGATCTACATGAAGGCACCTTTAGAACCCATTCTAGTGGACATACCATGGCTAAAAAGATCCTACGGGCAGGATACTACTGGTCTACTATGGAAGATGATTGTTATCAACACTCTCGAACTTGTCATAAATTCCAAATCTATGCTGATAAGGTGCATGTGCCTCCGGTCCCCTTAAACGTCTTAACAGCTCCGTGGCCCTTTGCAATGTGGGGCATCGACATGATCGGTGAGATCAGACCTACTGCGTCTAACGGGCATCATTTCATTCTGGTGGCTATTGATTACTTGACGAAGTGGGTTGAGGCAGCTTCCTTTGCTACAGTAACCAAGAATGTCGTGGAGCGGTTTATCCGACACAATCTGATCTGTCGATACGGTGTGCCAGAGAGAATTATTACTGACAATGGTACGAATCTTAACAAAACAATGATCACCGAGCTCTGTAAATAGTTCAAGATACAACACCATAATTTTTCTCCCTACTGGCCAAAGATGAATGGCGCTATTGAAGCAGCTAACAAGAACATCCAGAAGATTGTACAGAAGATGACAATGACATATAAAGACTGGTATGAGATGTTACCATTCGCTCTTCATGGGTACCGTACCTCAGCACGGACGTTGACAGGGGCAACACCCTACTCTCTGGTATATGGCATGGAGGCAGTCCTACCCATCGAAGTCCAGATACCCTCTCTCAGGATTATGATGGATGTGGGTTTGAACAAAGACGACTGGATCCAAACCCGACTTGATCAGCTAAATCTAATCGATGAAAAGAGACTTATTGCTATCTGCCATGGTCAGGCGTATCAAAAGCGAATGATCAAGACTTTTAATAAGAAAGTCAGATGCCAAGAATATCAAGTCGGGGATCTAGTGATCAAACGCATCATATTGTCACAAGGTGATCCCAAGGGATAATGGATCCCCACGTATGAAGGGCCATTTGTGGTTAAGAACATTTTCTCGGGAGGAGCTATGATTCTAACCACCATGGACGGTGACGACCTTCCTCACCCTGTCAATGCATACATAGTGAAAAGATACTATGCATGATCAAAGACCCGCTAGGTTGACTAGCCTAGGCAAAAATAAGGGCTTCCCGGAGAACCAAAAGGCTTCGGGAAAAATTAAGGGATGAAAATGAAAAAATCAGTACACCCGGCAAGTTGAAAACCCGAAAGGGAGGCTTGGGCAAAAAAGGCTATCCCGGTGGATTGAAAACCCGAAAGGGAAATCTAGGAAAAAGTTAGGGATTGAAGTGTATCACTATGTCTCATTGGATCATCTTGCGACCAGACTTCGGTATCGACTATCAAGCTCGGACGGCGCGAACCAATCTGATTAACCTTCGGCCAAGTAGCAAAGTGATGAGACACTTGAAGATATAAAGGCAATAGCAGAGTTGGAACCCAATGGGGTTGTTTCATAGGTGTTTTTATTTCTTTTACATAAATTGTATAAATTCTATCTTTCGGCGGTGTTCTCTTAATAGGACGTCAGCCTCTTTGTACAAAACGCCTATTACAAGCCAACTTCAAAGATCAATACAAGTCATTTTCACAAAAATTCAATTCGTTTTTCTTTTTCTGTTTTGTTTTGCAAGAACGTCCAATGATTTACTTTTGATATATGCATTTGAAAATGGTTTCTGCTCATAAACATTTGCATAAGAAACAAAAGACAATTACTCATAATTCCAGAAACAGAGAAAAATAAGAAGCGCCAAACCCTATAGTGACTCTGCCCATCAAGTATCGGGATAAAGCCAGCTCGGGAACATAATTATTGGTGTATACACTCCCCACAGAGTAAGAGCATCTGAAGGCATTGAAATAGAACATAACTATACCCAGCCGAGGTTCATAGTCGCGAGCGAGCCAGCAAATCTCATCCCCTAAGCGGAGTTTATTTCTCCAAATACAGAAGCTCAATCTCCAACAGAGCTCATCATCTCCAGCAATAAATTTCATCCCCAAGCAGAGTTTATTTCTACTGATATAGAAGCTCAATCTCCAACAGAGCTCATCATCTCCAGCATTGGAACTTCATACCCCACTAAGTTTATTCCTCCAGATCAGCAGGTCTACCAACAAAGCATCTCTTCCCCTAAGTTTGGTCCCCGTAGAGTTATTCTCCAGCATCTCTTCCCGACGGAATATTTACAAATCTCCAGCAACCGTCAGGGATTTATTTTCCCAGACGCGGGTATTCCCCAATAGCATTTCATGAACATACATCATGACATACGCATACATATCATATACAACATAATCTCAATTATTTTAAGAACATTATTTCACCCTGCATTTCATGCATCACATATAACTAACCCTTATATCTTTTCAGGAAAAGAGGATTAGCTTCAACAAATTTAGTAGTTATACAGATCACATCTACAAATAACCAATGGAAACTCAGTTCTCGAAATCAAACGAGTCAACTAATCCATACATCGAAGTAACCCTACTATCCAGGTTCCTTCTCAAAGCCCTACTATCCAGGCTTTCATATCGAAGTAACCCTACTATCCAGGTTCCTTCTCACAGCCCTACTATCCAGGCTTTCATATCGAAGCAACCCTACTATCCATGTTCCTTCTCACAACTCTACTATCCAGGCTTTCATATCGAAGTAACTCTACTATCCAGGTTCCTTCTCACAGCCCTACTATCCAGGCTTTCATATCGAAGTAACCCTACTATCCAGGCTTTCATATCGAAGTAACCTTATTATCCAAGTTCCTTCTCACAGCCCCACTATCAAGGCTTTCATATCGAAGTAACCCTACTACCCATGTTCCTTCTTACAGCCCTACTATCCAGGATTTCATATCGAAGTAACCCTACTACCCATGTTCCTTCTCACAACCCTACTATCCAGGCTTTCATATCGAAGTAACCCTACTATCTAGGTTCCTTCTCACATCCCTACTATCCAGGCTTTCATATCGAAGTAACCCTATTATCCAGGTTCCTTCTCACAACCCTACTATCCAGGCTTTCATATCGAAGTAACCCTACTACCCAGGTTCCTTCTCACAGCCCTACTATACAGGCTTTCATATCGAAGTAACCCTACTACCCAGGTTCCTTCTCATAACCCTACTATCCAGGCTTTCATATCGAAGTAACCCTACTATCCAGGTTCCTTCTCACAACCCTACTATCCAGGCTTTCATATCAAAGTAACCCTACTATCCTGGTTCCTTCTCACATCCCTACTATCCAGGCTTTCATATCTAAGTAACCCTACTATCTAGGTTCCTTCTCATAGCCCTACTATCTAGGCTTTCATATCGAAGTAACCCTACTCTCCAGGTTCCTTCTCATAACCCTACTATCCAGGTTCCTCCTCTCTTATCTCCATACAACAGTCCACAACACTGTAAGACCGAGACCCGATCAAACACGATTGATTTCGCATTTCCCCAATAAGTCGTGGTACAACCTGTACATCGACCAAATATGCAGTTCACTTCCTCTTCCTTAAGTAAGAGTTAATTCCTAAGTAGATTAACGGACAACTGAAGCTCCTAAAATTCTATTTCTCCTAAGACGGATACCAATGTTCCTCAGCAGATTCTTCAACAATAGTAACAGGAAATCTCATCGAAGGAATGTCTCAGGAAATCAACATCCTCTAGATGGCATCTTTAAGCCCATATCCTACAATTCTCCGTCGCATCCAGGATGGCATCTTTAAGCCCATCTCCGACAATATTCTATCATCAACCTCCAAATGGCATCTATAAGCCCATTCCCGATATCACCAAATTAAGTGCCACTTCATGCGAGTTCAAATTTCTGGGCACTCTAGTGTTCAATCATCTTCCACCTTCGGATCACGAACGGCAGACGAGCCAATCTACATCCTCAGGTTTAAGAAGATTGAACAGGGGCAGCTGTTGTACCCCAAAATTTTCCCTTTCATTTTACTCAATACATACTCATATAGATCCTCAATTTGCTCAAGCTTGCCCAAGAGTTGGCCAGACAAACTCTATCCTAAGGCGGTGTACCTCAAATTAGGGTGAACCACAAAGGGCTCATATGCTCTCCATGGTCTTAATATGTTATCAAGACCCTACATGTCAAGTTTCATGCCTTGCACAAGAAGTTTGCTCAGTCAACTGCTCAAATGCTTGAGAATCGACTATATTAGGTCAAAAGTCAACTGTGACCCACATACATTCAAGCTTCAAGATGTTTGGTAAACACTAAAATTTTGAAGTTACTTTCATCATTTTATCAAGGGTTGATAATGATTCCTCAAGGAATGCTCCAAATTCATCAAAACCCAAAAGTTGCTAAATTAGGGTTTCTCAGTAAAAGTCAACCCAACTTTGACCAAGCATAACTTCCACATGCTTTATCATAAATTTTCCATCCAAAGCTAATTTTTAAGAGGATGAAATTCCCTACAATTCATCTTCAGCTCACAAGTTCAAAATATGCACCCACAAAAAGATATGAATTTCTACATTACGGGTCCTTTTGAAAAGTCATTAAAAACACCTTTTGGGTCAAAGCTTCTTACATGAACATGGAAGACTCATTGGAGATGAGACAAAAAGGGTTTCTTAGGGGACATACTAAGATTTCTAAAAATTCCAAGAACACCTCTCTAGTGTTAAAATTGGAAGATATATGCCTTGTCAAAGTTGACCTTTTTTGCAAAATTGCCAAAAGTCAAATGTGCTCAAAAATGCATTTTTTGTTAAATAGGCCTTACTTTTTATGCTTTCACCTCACTTATAATGTGGTCCACGACTCAAATATTCACCCACACATTATTTGCTTCATTTTTAAATTTATTTTTATTTTTTATTAATTAAAAATTGAATTAAATCAATTAATTGATGAATAATAACAAAGATATGATTTGATTTGGTTTTTGGACAGGTTGGCAATCAAAATATGCTGAATTATCAAGGCCAAAACGAATCAAGCATAATTGGTACAAGAAAGGGAAGATTTGGCTCAAAATAGCAAGTTTGCATATGGCTAAAGAATCAAATCAAATCTCATAAAATTATAAGATTCAATCCAAGTTTGTAACCCTAATTCATCCCTAGGTATATATTGGACAAGAACAAATCAAAAAAGAGGGTTCAACAGTCGTGAGAGGCATAGAACAAACTCAAAAAAGTAGGCAAAAAGTGTGATTCGGTTTTCAGCTTAGGGGACGATTCAAAGCAATTTAAGGCCAACAATCTCTTCCTGGGCGTGCACCGAAGCTATTCCAATCACTCCCAAGTCATCAAACCATCAGAAACACAAGCTACACATCATGGTTTGCATCCTCTGAACTCAAACTTGTTCTTCTAGTTTTATGTGTTTTCAGTCCAATGTGTTTGCATATACATGTTTATGATCATGCCAAGAAAATTTTTGATAGCCTGGATCTAAGCTTTGATGCAGGAATAGCTATTTGCCATAGTTAGGGTTCGCGAGCTCCAAACTGGGGAACCCTAGCTAGAAGCAAAATTGGGCCAAATTAAGAGCCTCCTCATGTTCAGGGGATGAAGTAGGCTTGATTCATTCCTTTGAATGGAATTCATGTTGCTTGTATGTCATTTTGATATTTTTGTAGGTTTTAGCTATGCGTAAAAACCGTCACTATAGCCTATAGTGACGAGTTTGTTCATAGGTAAAGGGACAATGCCAAAAGCGATGGTTCCCTGGAGAAGATGGTGGCGTGTCCAATCATCATTGGACCATTTAAAAATTCGCGCGCGTGGGAATCAGGGACTTGTTTCTTTATATTATATTTGGTTTTCATTATACTAACAGTTCAAACGCAGAGCACAGTTGGCAAAAGGGAGAACCTATAAGGTACACGTCCTGGGTTCGACCCCAGGCGTGTTACTTTTGCATTTTCCTGATGTTTTCTATAGGTTCCAATGCATCATGTCCCATGAAGTCCATCGTGAGACCTCAGATCTAACCCTCAAATACCTCATCCCATCCAATCCAACGTTCCAGCAATAAGGGACTATGGTATGCCCTCAAGTCAACGATACAAGGCACCAAAGGCTGACTGGGCTTGGAGTGTTTTTGGGCTTGGAAATTCAGATTGGCACCCCCCAGAATTGTTATTCAACACAAGCCCATATTATTTTTCTTTATTTATTTCTTTTATTTTAATTATTTTGTTTAATTATTTTTCACCAAATTAATTACCTTTTTTTTATTAATCATAAAATCAATAAATCACAAAATATCAACAAAAAAAATTTAATAAAATATTTATTTTAATTTAATTAGAAATATAGGTTAAGTTAATTTCTTTTTTATAATTAAAATAAAATATAAACTAGGTTTTAATTCTACAATTATATTTCTTTTCTCAAATAAAAAAACCAAAAATACACAAAATCATGTTTTCTTTGTAAAATACTTTATTTTCTTGAAATTATTTAATTTAGCTAGATTAGGTTAATTTCAACTTCTTTTTTATAATTAAAAAAAATTAGAATTAGGGTTTTAGTCGTACATAACTCAATTAATTATTTTCTCAAAAACAACTTAATTATTTTTTCAATTAGATTTTAGGGTTTTCAATTTCTCCTCGTATTTAATTCGCCGCGCATTTAATTATTTCTTTTCCATTATTTTTGAAACTGCCAATGGTTTGTAATAGTTAAATTAGGGTTTTATTTATTGCTTTAATCCCCGATTCTTTGGTTATGTAATTAATCCCCATCCCCGAAGTCTTGTAATAGCTAGGTTTATTTTTTCGCATTTTTAATTCCTGTAAATATTTAACTGTCTAGATGTATGCTAGTAGGATTGTATGGCAAGAATATCTGAAATTAAAACAGTAGATCACCTAATGTGCAAAGATTAAATAACTGAAACAAATCATATGCACATATCCACTCCTAGGGTTTGCCTCACTTCGGTTGCCTTCGGTAAACAGTCATTAAGAATAGGAGATTTTAGTGGTTGCCCTTCTGTCTAAGAGATCAAAATGTTGCCTCGAAAATGTTGCCTCGAAAATGTTGCCTTGGGAAGACCTTAAGACTCTAGGGTTACTACTAAAGTTTTCTAACTGTTGCTTTAGTGATTGTACTTGTCCCTGTCGAATGTCCCTTACAACTCCAACGACGGTGCTACCTACTCCTTAAATAGTAGGATAACGCTGTCTAAAGGAAACGAGAACGAACAATATTTTTTTGAGTAGGTAGAATCTTAAGTACTTGCTCAATGAAAACTTTTCACACAAACACCTTTCAAAACAAATTTTCAAAACAAAATTTGTCACATCCTTGAGGACTGATACAAGGGTTATCACGAAGTAAAACATTTTTAAGACAAACACACACGAGCAATTTGAAAAATGAGCAAGTACCTAAGAGCCCGTGGAAAATCACGGATAGAAAGGGTGCTAACACCTTCCCTTTCTATAATCTACCCCCCGTACTCAGAATATCTCGAAAAAAGGTTTTTTCTGTTCTTTTTCTTTTTCCATGATTGGATGAAATAAAAGTCGATGGAGACTCTTGCTTACCGCGACATTTTGCAAACAAAAAAATGCAAAACACAAAACAGTATAAACAGTAGGTTATGCCACCGTATAACAATACCCTTGAAGCTAAACACATGCTTGCTTTTCCTTCTTATCAATTATATGTTGAGAACTGACTTTTACATGTAGTAGAACAATGTTAGAAATAAAAAAAATAGCAGTATGAGTCGACACATATCTCTATGAGTTGACACATATCAGGCACATAACAGGTTATGAGTCAACACAAAACGCGCATGTGTCGATACAAAATGGAAATGAGTCGACATAAGACATTATGCATCGATGCATATTGTTATCCAGACACAATACAGAGAGACAAATGGTGTATGAGTCGACACCAAACACGAATGTGTCGACACAAACCAAAAATGAGTCGACACATACCATTATGTATCGACTCATACTGAGTTGATTTTGACTTTTCAGAAGATAGAAGTGGCATGCATCGATGCATAAGGATATGTGTTAATACATAAAGTTTGCTTTTTCTTTGTACACTATTTTCTTGTTTATATTTTTTATTACTATTCAATATGGTTTTAATGATTTAATTAGGCTTCTACTTCATCCCCATTTATGAACTTGTACCCCCACCCCCATATGATTGTAATAGCTTAGGATTTACTTCTTTGTATGTTTTAATTGGTTCTTAATTATGCATATGTCATTCATTTAGAACACATGGCCTCCTCTTGGTCTCATCCTCAATGAAGAGGTATCCACTTACAAATGCACACTTGTACACATTTCATAGCTTGGTCCTGGGCTTTCTTATGGTTACAACTATTCAATCGATTGTTTCAATTGGTCATTTAGAACACTAGAAACACACTAGTCGCACTTTCTAGGAGAATGCATATGTCAACCTTGTATGGTATTTTGATTTTCATCTTACCCATTGAAGCAACTTCTCTCCCCTTGGCTTACACACCAAGAAATCTTCTTAAAGGGTCTCATAGTTGAGTTTGGGCATGGCCATTGTCACGAGGTTAATAAAGTCTTTCCCTTGGTAAACCATAACCTAAATCAACCACTTTGGTCCATATACCATGTGTTTCCATGCACAAAGGGTCTCATAGTTGAGGGTAGGAGCACCTACTCTCACGAGATTAATCAAGTACACACTTTGGTTAATTATAACTAGACTCAATCCCCTTACACCAAGCATTCCATTTACACCTTTCATGATACTACTCATTTTTTCGTCACTTTTTTCTATGATCGCCATGCACGACCACTCTTCACAAACACTTTCTCCCTTTACTTTATGCATATAACATGATCCCTTAGGATGATAGTTTCCTCTTCTTTAAGATGTGAACTAATTAGACCTTAGGTTGAAACCCATGCATGACAACATTAGGATTTTTCTAGTCTCCCTCTTAACCTTTTTCTTTTCTTTTTTAAAACTTATCATTCACAAATAAAAAATCCAAAAACATTTAATCATTATTCAAATTCATTTTAAAACTCGTAAAACACTCAACCAATCAAAACTCCCAAAAAGGGAATGTTATCTCAGTTCTACCGCGATACAGGCCGTGCCTATTTCTAGAATGCGTGCATTAACATCGCCCACTAAAAAACACCAACAAACCAACATTTTCTAGAGGAACTATGGTGTTCTGATTCCTTCACTGGATATGTAGGCAAAGGGTTGCGAGACCCTCACGAACACACTACTAAAAAATCATTTTCTTTCCCCTTAGAAAGTATAGTTATAGATAAACACACCCTTAGGAGCAAACAAATAAAATGGATCCCATTGAGTACAATGAATGTGAGGGGTGCTAATACCTTCACCTTGCATAACCGACTCCCTTACCCATTCTTTTGGTCGTAAGACCATGTTATCCATCCTCTTGTGGTTTTCTTGATTTTCCCCCTCCTTCGGGATAAATAAAGTTTGGTGACGGCTCTGTGTTTTCTGTCGGTAGCTTCACCTTCCAGAAGCAAACTGGGTGAAGAGTTAAAAGTGTTAGAATCTTAGTTTTGGCTTCTTATTCCTCAACATAATTCTTGAATTCCAGAATGGAAGACATAACTTTAGGGAATATTTTTTATTAGTTCTTAAGCACCACACCATAGGATAGTTCTTTAAGAAAATTGGTGTAATAGAGTGCCCAGAGTCTGTACTAATTCCATAATGCATCACTCTCAGCAGGATTGACACATACGGCAACAATCTTCTTTATAAAGTGTAGACTTTCTACTACCTTTGATTCTATTTATACTAATATTTCATCAAAATAATGCTTGGGGTGGAGCATTCTCATATATGTTAGTTCTGAGAAATGCTTAATAAGAAAGAGGTTTTTGGTTATTTGAGAAAGGGATGAATGAGGCTTGGAATATTTCATTTATGGGTTCAAGGTCATATTCATAATTGAGGGTTTGAATTGGGTTATTAGTGGATGTTTTGGGTTTAGAGCCAGATGATTTTAGAGAGAGGAAGTAGATGGGTTTGGAAATAAAGGGATATGAACTTGTCACTTTTCATAAAGTCAGTGAAAGTTTTAGAGTTAAATTCAAAGTTGGAGGAGGATGAATCATCTGAGGATACGTAATTTTCATGAAGAATGTTATCAAGAATTGTATTAACTACGGGGTGATCAACCTAAGCAGAAAGAGAAGGTGAAATGTGTATGGGGGAGGTTTCAGTTTGGTTTTCAGTTTGATTGTGGTTAGATGGTGATGGTGATAGTGTTCTGGGAGTTGGTTCGATAGGTTCTTTAGAATGTGACTTAGAAGGTGGTTTAGAAATAATACCGAAGGTTTAATTTAAGGTGAGAGAAGAAACATGAATGGTGGGAAAAAAATTGATGAAGTATTGACAATACTAGAACCATAAATAGTAGAAGTCTCAGTAGAGGTGAACTTAATTAGATTATGGAGAGGATGTAACTCAACAGATTATGTTTCCATCTTCACATTCTCTTCAGCTTCTTCTTCATCTTTATCATCTAGAAATGGCAACGACCATTTGTGCAACTCAGAATTCTTCGCTCGTTTGGATGTAGAGGGATGAAGAGGTGCATGAGACAATATTTAGATTGCTGATTCTTCTTGGTCTTTCTTTTTCTTTTGTGAATAAAATAAGGAGGACCATCAAGTAAGTTGTTGGGGTCAACCATTGGATCTATTCCATCTTCTCTACAACTGCTTAGATAGGCTAATATGACATTTGGAGGGTCCTATTTGGTAAATAGAGGATAATCTGCTACCACTACTCTTCTGGTAGAAATTACATTCTTATCCATTTTCTCAGGTTCTATAGACTCGGTTACCATTATCATTTTCTTCAAAGTCTTCCAATTGAAAGGTTTTCCAACTTTATTCTAGAGATCCTCCATAAATTATGCATCCTCTAGAGCCTTTGCCAACTGACTTTCAACCAATACATAAAAAATTAATCTTCCAAGGGGAATCCATTTTCTAAGTTTAACGCCACCATTTCTTGTCTCCGTAATCATTTCCCAGAGATACCTGAAAATAATTAAGGAAAGATTCATCTTGGATTTTGTTGCTAGATAGTATAGCATGAACTTCTGGTACATGTTTATATACTCAGGTGAGTTGCTGGATGGTCTGATGAATGCATGATAAGATGATTTTGGCCTAAATCCTCAAGTTTTGCCATATATTTTTAATGTTGGATGTGTTTTTGATATCTGGTTTGAAGATAGTAGAAACCACTTCTTTGATTCTTTCTCCTTTAGAAAACATGTTGTAGCATCTCCTTCCAGAACCGTTGTGACAAATAAAATTAGCGATGGGTTTTTTAGTGATTGAAATACTTCTACCTAGAATAAATGAAGAAATCATTAGGTCATATGTTTTTTCATGTATCCAGAAATCCTTCGCCAATACAGGATAAACAAGACCTTTGAGACAGTTGAAGAACGATTCCTAGCCCTTGTTAGAAACATCGTTAAAGAGGTAAAACCCATTGATCTTCAAGTTATCAAAATCCATAATAGGCTCACACATAACTTTTAACATATCGACATATGTTATAGAGTGATTTCAGGAAGGTTGTATTTCATGACAATAGTATTTTATTGTTCAGCCATTTCAAAATTAGGGTTTCATTTTTTAAGAGACAACGGGTTTTGGTGAGAGCTGAAAAGTTTAAGGTTTGGGTTGTGAATGTAGTGATGTGTGTGAAATGTGAGTGGGAGTGGGTTTAAATAGAAAAACATTGTTTGACCAAAACACGGAAAAATAATGTAACTTAATGACATAGGGGGTGCCAAAACATGATTTTATTTTACCCAAAAAAACTTCCAAATGTAATTCAAGTGTTTTTTACAGCTGATAGTAGGAAAACTGTCTTACTTCTTAGCCTCAACAGAAGCACTTGATCTGACCATTAATATAGCTTAGAGTCCAAAAGAGAGAAAGTTCCAGAGGGATTCAGATTTAGGATATTCTGACTCAGAGAACCTCCTAACTCCAAAGGGATAAATGGTTCAGAGTTAAATTCACATAAACACATACTTACCATCCAGAGGATACACATAGTGTGTAACACCCTTCTAAACCCCAAGGAATATTTGCAATTATTTTTAATAAATAAATCAGAGTATGTAACCAACAAGGGTGTCACATCTTCATATAAAACATCATAACGATAGATCCTGCTCCGTAACACGGGTTTTCAAAATACTTTACACGATAAAATCAACATTTGATTCTTTAAATCATGGCAGCAGAAATCATAGTTCAAAACACTACATTATAATACTTCATAAAATTTAGTCGTATTTCATAACTCATACTTATAAATCAAAACACTTCGAGTACAACGTAGGGTGACTCAACATCTTAAAACAAACCAAAGAAAAAAGTTCCAACCAAATGATCCTAACCCCGATGTTACATATCAGAGCAAGACTCCCTTTATTCAACAAAAGCAAATAGACACACTCCATAGCTATCCTCTAATTCTTCTACAGAATATTCTCAATCACATGTGCATTACCCACGCGGAGGCAACATTCAAGAAGAAAGTGTGAGTAAATCATAATCATTATATAAGACAAACGAAATAGACATAGTAAATATGCACATAAGCAAGGCATCACACATCATCATATCTTCATGTTATACTCACACCTATACAACTTCATCAATACACGTACACATATCATCATACTCAATGTATCATCAACATCATAAATAAATCATTATGCAATATCACATAGAATGTAATGCAATGTCATAGACTCGTGTATGTTATACTAAAAATTCACTGATGACTCAGTCATCGTTATCTCCAAAGATCACCATCATAGGATCGATTCCCGCTTGGAACCAGAGCATTTCACTATTGCACCCAATCCACACTATGGGATTGTTTCCTTCATAGGACAACCGTCCTATCATATTCACTGGACCGAAGTCCTAACTTCACTGGACCAAAGTCCTAGAATATTCAATGAATGCAATGATACACAACAATATATTTAATATGATCACGACTAGTCAACACGCATCACCATTCATGATTCATCATAAATATCATCATATCATCATAGTAATCAACACAACTTCATAACATCATCATAGTAATCAACACCATATTATAACATCATTATCATAAACAAAGCGTCATCATAAACAAAGCATCATCATAAACAAAGCATCATCATAAACAAAGCATCATTGTGATTCAACGCGGGGAACCTAATTCTATTCTAACTTAGGTCTCAGAGATATACTCCTTAAGTCTCATTTTTCTCCATATAATTAAAGTTTATTGCGTTAGCTATCCAACGCTTCGAACTTATGAAACTGGTTTGAAATCAGAGAGTTACCAGCCTTAATTTTTATCCTAAGGAAGGGAATATAAAGGATAACCCTACAAATTAGAGATTCTACGTTTTTGGACTCGGTTCTAGATGAAGGGAAGGTGTTAGGAACCCCTCATCTACCTTGTTCATAAGGATACTAGGATTAGGAGTGCGATCTTAGGAAATAGGGTTTTGATTTTTATTAGGGGAACTCGCCACGATTTTAGTCGTATGCCTACATATCCTCTTATGAGGAATCAGAGTCCCAATTCGTAGTTCACAGTTGGTTTGTGTTTTTCTATGGGTTACGAATAATATTTGAATTTCACGCATACACAATCTAGGTGTATGAATAGCAGAGACATTAGACAAAGTGCGCAGCTGATTCAAATATACTCGTAACCCTTTTTGAAAATTAATTGTTAGATTAATTTTATTTATGAAAAAACAAATTTATTGTTGGTTGAATATTTTTTTAGTATATTAGTTATAAAAATAACTTATTTAAATGCATGAAAAAAATTTAATGCAATAAATAAAAATATTAAAATTATAAAAATAATGTAATGAATAAAATAAATAAATTAAAAAGGCAGGGGGGGTGCAAATGATCTTAAGGTAGTAAAATAAGAGGGTGTAAATAGTAGGGCCCTGAATTTAGATATTGAATTCAGGCCTAGCGCAAAGGGGAGGGGTGTTGGTTTGAATATGTTAGGAAAATAGGAGGTGTGAGCAGTGAGGGCCCAAGTCCAGATTTTGGACTGGGCCCATTGGGCAAGGGGGTGCGTTTTTGTACTGATTAGTAGAAACAAAAAAAAAATAAGGGGTGGCTTTAGTATGTGCCAGGCCCAAAGAGAGTTCAGAGTACGTTTGGACTCCATGTAGGGGAGCGTATGGTATTATGATGGACATGCGCATGCAGGGACGTATGATTGAAATCATATGGTTGAGATTGAGGGAGTACAATTATTAGGGTGGGCTGCATGCATGGGATTACTAAACACAATATATTTTCATTTTACACAAAATATGTTCATTAGTTATCCTCCTTCTCTCTCACGAACCCTATTCCTCTTCTTCTTTCTTACAAACTGAAACCCCAACCCTTTTTTTAACACCAACCCACTACGGTGTATCCCTCTCCATCTCTGATGCCACAACAAAACAATATGACCCACAAGCCCCAACCCCCCAATTCAAACAACAACAAAAAAAACCTTGATCTAAGCAATAGTTACCTTGTCGTGTTCTTTTCGTTTTTCTGTTTCGATTCCCGATCCTTTCGTTAATCTCGCCCTATCCGTTTGTTTTGCATATGTGGGGATGACGACGAAGGTGATGATGACCAGGAGGCGACACAGTTGAGATTGGAGAAACGACAGCTCAACTAGGGTTTCATATATTGAAACCCTAGGCGGCGGTGAGTAAGAATTGGTGAGGCCCTCTCTCTGCTTTGTAAAGTTTTTTTTTTTAAATTCCACTTCTTCCCAATTTCTATGTCCTCTTCAACTGTTAACCTAGGTTTTTATAGATTTTTATGGATTTTAGTATATTAGGAATCAAATTAGTTTGTCTGTAAATTGTTACACGATTTAAATAGGTCTTGAATACCGAATTTGATTCTGTCTATAATTTTAATTAAAATTGTATCAATTGTTTATGTTTCTGTCTGATTCTATCTTTGTGTTTTAAACAAGTTTCTGATATTGTTCTGATATTATCTTTGGAAATTTGATTTTGGTTTGACATTATTAGAAAACTCGTTATTTCCTTTTGAATTTAAAGAATAGGCGTTTGTTTTGTTGTGATTGGAACTGGGCCTGCTTCTTTGATTTGGGCTTGCAAGTTTGGGGCTTGGACTTTGGACCGTGCAGCAATGTTTTCAATGTTTTTCTAATCAACTTACAAACCAAGAAAAATTAATCTTAATATATATATATATATGTTTTAATTATAATTGTGATACGGTGGGAGAACTGACTTGAGGTTTGCGTTTGTATTCGCAAATGTTTCGGTTTAGCAAGAGTCGCCGCCGACTTTGTATTTTATCCTAAAGGAAAGGTTAAAAAGCACAGGAAAAACCTTTGAGATGTTTCGTGGGTTCGGGGGGTAGATTATGAAAAGGGAAGGTATTAGCACCCTTTTCATCCGTGGTTATCCATGGGCTCTTAGGTACTTGCTTAGATCACTTGCCTTGATTTTCAATTGTTTGAAATGGTGCTTTGTGTGTGTGGGTTTTGAAAATGCTTTGAAAAAGATGCCTTGTCTAGGCAACCGTTGTAACAATTCTTTACTCGAATGTTTTACAAAGGTGTTTGTCTTTTTGAAAAGATGTTTCAAGGTTTTGAAAGTTGTTTTTTGAAAGTTGTGTTGTGGAGTGTGTTTTGAAAGTAGGCAAGTGCGTTTTGCAAGTTTGATCAAGTAACTAAGAGTTGTTTACCCCTAAATTTACTCAAAGATTTTTCTCATGTTTTAACCCTTTTAACAGTATTGTTCCACCATTGTATTTGGTGGACAATCTTGTATTAGGATGTTAATGGGACGGGAGCGGGTCATTGTGTGGACCATGAATGCAATGGTGCCAAGTGTCTTTGGCTTGCTTTAAGGGACTATGATCATTTTGTTTAGGCAACTTCGAAAGCGTCATCGAGGGACTATGATCATTTGAATCATTTTTGTTTTGCCAAAGAAACTCAACATGCAAGCATGGCCCATTTTGGAAGGCAACGAGTAGGATTATCCTAAGGGTGTAAGTGTGAATGGTGTATTGATTGTCATGCATTTATCTTGTATTAGGTTATCTAGCGGTTGATTTTGAATCTTCGCATACAAACCCTAATTACTATACAGTATATAGAAAGCGATAAATTGCGGGAATTTAAAGTCTAAGCTATTACAAATAAGTATTCGGGAATGGGGGTACAAATATTTACAAATAGGGATGAGACTTATTAGGATAGTAGTGTCCAAATATATTTACAACCAAATCGAATCTCATTCTCAATGTAACATGTATCAATGTACAAGAATGAAAGCAAATGTATCAAAAGTATTTGTGTAAGTGTGTATGATTATTTACAAGTGAGAAAAGTATGTTAACTTAATGCAAAATTAAGTATTTATTTATCTTTGGATTTTTGTTGATTATGTACAAAACAAAAGATTTAGTAAAAGAAAAGAAAATGTTTAAGAAATTCTATTTTTATGTATTAATGTTAATGTATTTTACAAGGTTTAAATTTAAACAAAAAAATGGTTTTAACAAAAGAAAAAAATGTTTAATCTTAATAAAACCTAATATTTATGTATTTTTCAAATGTAATAAAATAAAAATAAGTAATTTAAGAAAATTTTGTATAAAAGGGTTAATGTATTATTTTATTTACAAACAAAAATAAAATATATTAGTTTAAATTATAAAAAGAAAAATAAAATGATAAGTAAAAAAGATATTAGTTTATGTACAAAACAAAAAAAGAATGGGCTTTAGTGTTAGTAAGAGGGGCAGGCCCAAGCGAACAGTTTTAAGCAAAAAGGGGGGGGGGGGGGGGGGTATGCACGCTGGAATTGAGATTGGGCTTAGGCAGATATGAGACAGAGGCCCAACGCGTTTGAACAATTGTTTGTAAGGGTTTCGTTTGGTTTGTCTCATTTTGGAATTAGGGTTACTGAGTTACAGGCTTAGAGCGGCGCCGCTTCCACCTTTGTCCTCTTCATCTCTTCCTCGCTCTTGAGCCACGCTTCTGAACAAAGGTCTCCGCCTATGGCCACCAGGCGCCACTTCCAACTTCCTTCTCTCCATGGTCATGCAAAGCGGTGACGAGAAAAGGTTTGATTTCTGTTTTAGGTTTTCGATTTTTACATGTTTATTGATTTTGTTTTTGGCAAGTTCTGACCTTTATGTGTTGTTGTTCATGTGAGGTGTATAAAAGGGGGAAGAAATTTCTACCTTTGGAGAGAAGATGGAGGAGGACGGGAGGCGTCTCAGGCGGCCAGGGGCGGAGGAATACGTGATGCTATGAGCTTGTCCTTCCTGGTATCCTCGTATTTTGCTTTTTGTTAGGTTTTGTGATGAATGCTCTAAAAACCTTAGTTTAATCACTTCTTTCCCTCTTCTGACTGCTTGCCTCAGTTGCCTTTGATTATGATATCTGAGATACTTTCTGGCTTTGATTTGTTTGATCCTGTGCTATGATGATCTGATTCTGAGTATTGTTGTTGGATATATTTGATTCTGATATCTGGATTGTTGGCTTATTGTTTCACTTCTTTTCCTCTCTTTTGCTCGCTTTGTATGATGATGATGCTTGGAATCTGAATATTGTTGTTGAACCCTGTGATGAGGTTGCTCTGAGGGTTGCCTTTGGTATGCATATTTGTTTGGGACAGGCTTGAAGTTGTAGGCTTTGGCTTGCTTTTTTGAAACTAACAGTTTGACAGGTTTGTGGCCATTTCTGGTTTGAAAGCTCTTTACACAGGTTTGAGGTTTAATAGGTTTCAAGATTTTGGCTTGTTTGAAGGATGAGGCTTGTGTAGTTTGACAGGTTATGAGTTTTTAGGAAGCTTTGGTTGTAGTTTAACAGGTTAGCAAGCTTCAGGCTTGGTTACAGGTTTGAAGTTTTAGGCTTCAGGCTGGTTATGCAGGTTGAAGCTTAATGTGCTTGTATTCATGAAACAGGTTAGGCTTGAAACCTCTAATGCAGTTTTGTGGCCATTGTTAAGTGACAGGTTTTGAGGCAGTTTGGAATGTTTGATTCAGTTTGTGTTATTATTTGTGTATTCTGCCTCTCTATATTGTGTTAAGATATGTTTGTTTTATATCTTTTTCTAAGCCTCAAGCCTGTAAGCCTCTTCTCTCTCTCTTCTCTCTCTCTATCAGAAAAAGCATTTGTTTATTGCTTACTGTACTATGCTCTGAAAAAGTGATTGGCTTGGGAAATGATGATTTTTGAATATGTTTGCATTGTTAGTTTTCCTTTGCACACTTTCCAGATTTCCTGCATATTATGTACTTCCTGATATATTTTTGACAGCCTTTTGATAGCTTTTGGACAGTTGGTTGACATTTGACTTGGTTAGGCATTTTTCAGTTTGCAATTTGTGCAGTTCAGTTTGGACTTTGGTTTGGATTTGTGTAACTTGCAATTTGTGCAGTTCAGTTTGCCTTTGTACATGTTGTTTGTTTGGCATTTTGAACTATGTAGCTTACTTGCCCATTTTCAATTGGTTTGCCTCTTTGGTTGAAAATTTGAAATTAGGCAGCCTTGTATTAATTCATGCTTACATACATTTTCTATCCTTCTTTGTGAACCAAGAATTTTCTTGTGATTTACAGAGAGGGTGAATAACTGATTCTGGCCAATCACTTTTAATGATGAGTTTTAAAATATCTGTCTGCCTTTTTATTTCAACTGTATTGACTTCTTTTCTTTTCTTTGTTTTTGCAGATTAAAAATTAATTGGGCAATGAGGCGCATCAGTAGAAGATGAAGACTTAGGAAACTTTAGGATAGGTTTATTTCAATTTTAATCATTTGTAATAATATTAATGTAAATAACTGTAAATAAATTTACAGTATTCAAATAATATCTGTAACAAACAATTCAAAATGAAATAAACAAGTCTTTTTTGGTCAGATTTCTCTTTTATTTCTCTTCAGTTGTTTATTTAATTATTTATATTTCTTAAATTATAATAACTGGAAAATATCCAATAATTTTAACTTAGAAATGATAAATAATCAATAAACGTCCAACATTCCGAATAATCAAAAGTATTGCACAGTCAATCACAATAAATTCCCATATGTCCTTTCCTTTTACTGATTAAGCCAAACACTGCAAATTCTCAATTCAAATGCCCCAGCCCATATCCCAGAGTAAATTGAAAAGAACTGTAGAATTAATTCTTTCTGAGAATGCGCGCACAAACCCTAGTTCTTGATTTAATGCCCAAAGAAGCGTCTGCATGTTCAAACCCTGAGCCCAAACTTAAACAAAACCTAGCAATCTGCTTGAACTGTTCCAGAGTCCATGAAAACCCTAATTTGGATAGACTGATAAGAAAAAGTCTGTTTGACTGATTCTTACGCCAATCTGAAAAGTCAGGGAAAACCCAAAGCTGTGATTTCTTGTGGAAAAAGAGGAGGGCAAATTTGGGGGTACAACAGTTGCCCCTGTTCAATCTTCTTGAACCTGAAGAGTTAAATTGGCAAGTTTGCCTTTCGCGACTCGAGGGTAAAAGGAGATTGGACACTAGAGTGCCCAAAAAATTTGCACTCGGTGATGTGATGGTAGAGGGAATGGGCTTAAAGATGCCATTTGGTGATGGGCTTAGAGATGCCATCTAGGGATGTGACAGAATCTTGTCGGGGGATGGGCTTAGAGATGACATCTGGAAGTTGCTGGTAGGAGGATGGGTTTAGAGATGCCATCTGGAAATGTTTGTAGAACTGTATGTCATTGGTGAGTGAGTATCAGAAAGGTATCCATGTTTTGGAACATCTCTGAACTGGGGGTCTGAATAAGAAATAGATTGGCATCCATATCTGGAAGCATCCGTAAACTGTTTTCAAAAGTCTTGAAGTTGAATAAGCAATAGAGCAGCATCCATGTTGGGAAGCGTCCGTAAACTGTTTTCAAAAGTTGAGTCTGAACAAGCGATAAATTAACACCCGTGTTTGGAGAATCCGTAAACTGTTTTCAGAAGTTGAAGAATCTGAACAAGCGATAGGTTAACATCCGTGTCTGGAGAACCCGTAAACTATTTTCAGAAGTCTTGAAGTTGAAGAAGGAACCGGTGTAGGGTTTCCTGATGATGAGTCCGTGTAAAACTGCATCTGGATGAATCTGGAATAAGTATCAGAATGTCGCCATGTCTGGGTTACATCTGAACTATCTCTGGGTGAATCTGGAATAAGTATCAGAATGTCGCCATGTCTGGGTCACATCCGAACTATTTCTAGAAAGAATCTCGTAAAATGATGACCTTTGTCTGTCGACTGATCTTTCCTGAAAAGGTAAAGAGTTAGTCGTATGCAATGTCATGATGTATGAATCAATGTATGTTATATCAATGTTTTATGATATGAATGTGATGAATGCGCATGTAAGCTGATGAGCTGTCTTGCTGAGGATAGATGAATCCTGGATGGCTGGAGATAAAAGAATCTTGACTGCTGCCGGGCAAAGTAAATCCTTGACTGCTACAGGGGATTGTAAGAATCCTTTGATTGTTAAAAATGAGAAGTCCTGGGACCACTGTTGGGGAATCAAAAGCTTGGGTTGTATGCCAATCTACTGGGGATTCCTGCCTTGAGGAGATATTTACTGGAGAATATCTGAATATCCCGTGAGGAACTGAGAATGAGAGTCTTCATTCTGCTTGGGGACTGATAGTTGGAAGTTTTAGCTCCGCTGGGGATTGCAAGAATCTTTTGATTGCTGCATGTATTAATCTGGGATAAGTATCAGAATGTCGCCATCTCTGGGTCACATCTGAACTATCTCTAGAGGGGAATCTGGAATAAGTTTGGAATGTCGCCAAATCTGGATCACATCTGAACTATCTCTAGAATAAAATCTGGAATAAGTATCGGAATGTCGCCATCTCTGGGTCACATCTGAACTATCTCTAGAATGAAATCTGGAATAAGTATCGGAATGTCACCAAACCTGGGTCATATCTGAACTATCTCTAGAATGAAATCTGGAATAAGTATCGGAATTTCTCCATCTCTGGGTCACATCTGAACTATCTCTAGAATGAAATATGGAATAAGTATCGGAATGTCGCCATCTCTGGGTCACATCTGAACTATCTCTGGAATGAAATCTGGAATAAGTATCATAATGTCGCCAAACCTGGGTCACATCTGAACTATATCTAGAATGAAATCTGGAATAAGTATCGGAATGTCGCCATCTCTGGGTCACATCTGAACTATCTCTAGAGGGGAATCTGGAATAAGTTTCGGAATGTCGCCAAATCTGGGTCACATCTGAACTATCTCTAGAATAAAATCTGGAATAAGTATCGGAATGTCGCCATCTCTGGGTCACATCTGAACTATCTCTAGAAGGAAGTCTGGAATAAGTATCGGAATGTCGCCATCTCTGGGTCACATCTGAACTATCTCTAGAATGAAATCTGGAATAAGTATCGGAATGTCGCCAAACCTGGGTCACATCTGAACTATCTCTAGAATGAAATCTGGAATAAGTATCGGAATGTCGCCATCTCTGGGTCACATCTGAACTATCTCTAGAATGAAATCTAGAATAAGTATCGGAATGTCGCCAAATCTGGGTCACATCTGAACTATCTCTAGAAGGGAACCTTGATCTTGATTTTGTTAAGGGTCAGAAATTAGGAGTATACCAATCTTCTGAGATGATGAGAATCTTCATGCTGTTAATGGTCAGAAACTGGGAGTATACCAATCTTCTGAGGTTTTAAGGATGAGAGTCTTTACTCTTGAGGGTCAGATCTTTAGGAGCTTTAATTGTCCGTTATTCTGTTGGTGGTTGTAACTTCCAGCAGGTGATGAAGGAATTTTGATGACCTTGGTGATTGACATTCGAATGCCCCAAGTGATGATGAAGGAGTCTTGAATCAGATTACTCTGCAAATTGAGAGATTTCTTGAAATCTTGACTGGACTGCCCCACGTTAACTGGATTTTTTGAAAGATTTGTTGAAATTTTGACTGGACTGCCCCAGGTTAACTGGATTTTTTAAAAGATTTGTTGAAATTTTGACTGGACTACCCCAGGTTAACTGAACTTTGAAAGATCTGTTGAAATCTTGACTGGACTGCCCCAGGTTAACTGAACTTTGAAAGATCTGTTGAAACCTTGACCAGACTGCCCCAGGTGTGCTGGATAGTGACATGTCATGCCCCTTGTTGATAGGAGATTTGCAATGGAAGTGTCATCCTTTTTGAAGTGATTTTGTTCACTGAGAGGGCTTTCGTTCATTGGATATTCATTGTGTGAATTTCTCTGTTGTCAAACAAATAGCCATATGCAAACAATGATATTCAAGCAATGCAAAGTTTATGTTTGTCTCGAAGTTTTGAAAAATGCGTTTTTTAGCAGAAAACTTTTTATAAGACAAATTCAACACAAGATTTAGAGCAAAGCCTTACAGGAGTCAGGATACCTTTTGTAACAGTGTGCTTTCGAACTAACCCATTCTTCAATTAGGACTTTTGAAGGGTTGTAACGTGGCTTGGTTCACGGTTTAAGAAACAAAGGATAAAGGCTCAAAGTATATTTGTACCCACCCGCTCTTCGTGATGTTCTTCAATCCTAAGCTCAGTTAATTGTGCGTCGAACTCTATTCGAGTTTGGAACGACTTTTGGGTGATGGTTCACCAGTTGAATTTTGGAAGACAGTCATCATCTCCTTTTTCTTTTGCAACATTTTTCATGTTGTTAAGGATTTGTAATGACCTCTTTCTTGATTTGTTATCCCTAACTTTTGCCTGACTGTCCCTGTTTTCGAGATCACAGTCAGCGGGATGCCCCAGCTTTCTTAAGCCTCCTTTATAGGTTTTTGCTTGGTGGGCTTTTCTCTTTTGAGAGATTGACTTCCTAAGTGATAAGGAACCATCACTGTCTTTTGATTCCAAAGGAATGTTTTTCTCTTTTTGATGTCGTTCGTTGTATTACAAACTGAGAGTTTGTGACTTTAATGCGCACCTTTTTGAATTAACTGAGAGACTACCCTGCCCCAGGTTTAAATCAAAGGTTTCAATTTGTTTAGAACAGAAAACTCCTACTTCTTTGGCTCGAAGGGGTTGACTAGGGATTATCTTCCTTATAACTACAGTGTTTGGGAATTGAAAGAAATGCCTGTACATCATTAGCACGGTCTGTTCAAAAGCATACTGTATGAGATTATGGTATTGTTTCGTCATCCTCCCTCTAAAGGCTTGCAGCTTTTTATCAAGAGTTAAATATCATAAAGAAAGCATAAGAGTAGTGAAAACGAATGGATGAATTCAAGACAAACATATGCAATGCATTAATGAAACAAAGTTTGACATTAATAGATAATTGTTTGAACAACAAAAGAAATTACAACTTCGAAAATTCAAATGAAACAAAGACATTCTCAATGATTTGGCATAAGAGAAGTGATTATGCTAGAGTCTCCGGAGGGTCAAAATCGATCTCTTTGGCATCAATCATGTTTTGGACCTTGTTCTTCAGAGGCCAACAGTTGTTTGTGTCATGCCCCGGACTGTCAGAGTGGTATGTACACATTTCATTGGGATGATAGGTAGGAGCAGAAGTATTTGGGTTCCGGAGGGGAGCCCTCAATGTAATCAGATCCCTCTTCAACAAGTGTTGCAGTGCTTGAGACAACGGCATGTTGATGTTGGTGAACTGCCTCTTAGGTGCGACCTCCTTATGCTGATGCCCCTGTCTTTGTTGAGCAGGCATATGATTAGAGATCAAGACTGCTCCTACGTGTTGGTCATGGTGACTCTTTTGACTGTTCACAGCATTGGACTCTTTCTTCCCATTGTGGGGAATTTTCTGAACATCAGAGGGTGTAGCTCCTTGGATCTTTCCATTTTTGATGCCAGCTTCGACTCTTTCGCCGGTCAGTATTAGCTCGGTGAACCCAGCTGAGGAGCTTCTAATTAAGTGATTGAAGAAAGGCCCTGTCAAAGATCCCATGAAGATGTCAATCAGCTCTCTGTCAGTTAAAGGAGGTTGCACCCTACCATCCAGATCTCTCCACTTTTGGGCATATCCTTTGAAGCTTTCGTCAGGACCCATGGTCATGTTCTGCAATTGGACACGAGTAGGTGCAAGATCAGCATTGTACTGATACTGTTTGTAAAAAGCCATAGCTAAATCTTCCCAGGTGTGGATGCGAGAACTCTCCAATTGATAGAACCACTCGAGTTGAGCACCTACCAGGCTTTCTTGGAAGAAATGGAATCAAAGCTTTGGATCAGCTGTGTACGGTTGAATCTTGCGGACATAAGACTTTAGATGCATTTTAGGGAAAGAGACTCCATCATACAGGGCCAAGGTAGGGACTTTGAACTTTGGTGGAATGACCAATCCAGGAACTAAACCCATGTCTCCTAAATCCTAGCCAGGTATTTGTTGAATCTCCATAGCATTGAGGCGATCCTCCAACTCTTTGTACTTGTCATCAGCGGGAGGATATTGTTCCTCGGAGTAGTCAGCTTCATCAACCTCCAAATTATGGTCTTCTTCGAGACTATCCCCTATGTTGGATGGAGTTGCAAGGTCTAGGGTCTTAGGTCTTCTTCTCAAGTTCAAGATGCTCGTAGCCTTCTTGGACTTCTTCTTCTTGTCTTTGAGAAGGAGAGTTGTCAGATCCTCTTGCCCTTTACCCATAGCCAGAAGCATTTGTTGGAATTGAGCATTTTGAGCTTGGAGATCTTTCACTGTTTGTTCCATATCCATCTTACTGAAATAAACAGTAGGAAGATAAGGAGACCTGTGTGGGAGAAACCTGCTATGCAATGATATGTATGATATATGTATGCAATGCTTTCAAGGATCTCTTGGGGTAAACACAAGAGAATGTTAGAGGTTTAACTTTGATCTTTGATTGGAGAACTTTGCATCGGTGGACGTCTTTCCACGAGAATCAAGCTCACCATGTCAAGTGGGTCATAGCCCCTGATTCAAGTTGTTGCACTTGATCTTTGATGGCATTTGTTTAGAGGAGAAACCTCTTGCCCCTTGGTAGACGTCTGGTTCAACGTGACCCTGCATCAAAAGACCCTCGAGATCCTTGAAATGGTTGTTGAAAAATGCTATGGTATGATGTCATGATGTTATGTACATGTATGCAAAAGCAAGTAAGTGTATATACAGGTAATCATATTCACACAAAGCAAACAAGTCCTTAGGTTTAGGCTTGCATGGGGTTTGTAGGTAAGTACCCTCTTGAAGTTAGTTGGCTCATCCTGTCCTAAAATAGAAACTGGGTTCTAAGGAGCTCAATATCACTGGATTGTTTTCTGTGTTCATTGTTTTGGTTTAGCCACTTAACTGGTGACCAAAATATTCCAAGAAAACAACCCTCAATGAGTGTAGTATCGATTATCTACCAACTTCGGACTGCACCAAAGTCGGCCATCTCACTACCCCTAAAAAGGCTAAGATGGTCAATTAAGGTTCTAAGAGTTCGTTAGTGCTTCATGACATCACTCAGCGGCCCCGTACTCTCCTTGATTGAACTCAAGGGTTACCGGTACTCACAAATATGTCGCACTAACATAGCTTATTGCTTCAACCATGTCGGTATACCCCGCACAGTTCCCTCAAAGTTTTATTGTTATTTACCTAAGAAGGTGCCCCAAATCCGGATGTAGGATTTACAACAAACCCAAACAAGGACCCAAAAGTAAAGCAATCAAAGCAATCAAAGCAAGTATGTAAAGGTGATCTAAACCCTAAGGTAACCCCATTTTTAAATTAATCCCCAGCAGAGTCGCCAGTTCTGTGATATGGTGGGAGAACTGACTTGAGGTTTGCGTTTGTATTCGCAAATGTTTCAGTTTAGCAAGAGTCGCCACCGGCTTTTTATTTTATCCTAAAGGAAAGGTTAAAAAGCACAGGAAAAACCTTTGAGATGTTTCGTGGGTTCGGGGGGTAGATTATGAAAAGGGAAGGTATTAGCACCCTTTTCATCCATGGTTATCCATGGGCTCTTAGGTACTTGCTTAGATCACTTTCCTTGATTTTCAATTGTTTGAAATGGTGCTTTGTGTGTGTGGGTTTTGAAAATGCTTTGAAAAAGATGCCTTGTCTAGGCAACCGTTGTAACAATTCTTTACTCGAATGTTTTACAAAGGTGTTTGTCTTTTTGAAAAGATGTTTCAAGGTTTTGAAAGTTGTTTTTTGAAAGTTGTGTTGTGGAGTGTGTTTTAAAAGTAGGCAAGTGCATTTTGCAAGTTTGATCAAGTAACTAAGAGTTGTCTACCCCTAAATTTACTCAAAGATTTTTCTCATGTTTTAACCCTTTTAATAGTATTGTTCCACCATTGTATTTGGTGGACAATCTTGTATTAGGATGTTAACGGGACGGGCGCGGGTCATTGTATGGACCATGAATTCAATGGTGCCAAGTGTCTTTGGCAATTTGCTTGAAGGGACTATGATCATTTTGTTTAGGCAACTTCGAAAGCGTCATCGAGGGACTATGATCATTTGAATCGTTTTTGTTTTGCCAAAGAAACTCAACATGCAAGCATGGCCCATTTTGGAAGGCAACGAGTGGGATTACCCTAAGGGTGTAAGTGTGAATGGTGTATTGATTGTCATGCATTTATCTTGTATTAGGTTATCTAGCGGTTGATTTTGAATCTTCGCATACAAACCCTAATTACTATACAATATATAGAAAGCGATAAATTGCGGGAATTTAAAGTCTAAGCTATTACAAATAAGTATCCGGGAATAGGGGTACAAATATTTACAAATAGGGATGAGACTTATTAAGATAGTAGTGTCCTAATATATTTACAACCAAATGAATCGCATTCTCAATGTAACATGTATCAATGTACAAGAATGAAAGAAAATGTATCAAAAGTATTTGTGTAAGTGTGTATGATTATTTACAAGTGAGAAAAGTATGTTAACTTAATGCAAAATTAAGTATTTATTTATCTTTGGATTTTTTTTGGTTATGTACAAAACAAAAGATTTAATAAAAGAAAAGAAAATGTTTAAGAAATTCTATTTTTATGTATTAATGTTAATGTATTTTACAAGGTTTAAATTTAAACAAAAAAATGGTTTTAACAAAAGAAAAAAAATGTTTAATCTTAATAAAACCTAATATTTATGTATTTTTCAAATGTAATAAAATAAAAATAAGTAATTTAAGAAAATTTAGTATAAAAGGGTTAATGTATTATTTTATTTACAAACAAAAATAAAATATATTAGTTTAAATTATAAAAAGAAAAATAAAATGATAAGTAAAAAAGATATTAGTTTATGTACAAAACAAAAAAAGAATGGGCTTTAGTGTTAGTAAGAGGGGCAGGCCCAAGCAAACAGTTTTAAGCAAAAGGGGGGGGGGGGGGGGGGGGGTATGCACGCTGGAATTGAGATTGGGCTTAGGCAGATATGAGACAGAGGCCCAACGCGTTTGAACAATTGTTTGTAAGGGTTTCGTTTGGTTTGTCTCATTTTGGAATTAGGGTTACTGAGTTACAGGCTTAGAGCGGCGCCGCTTCCACCTTTGTCCTCTTCATCTCTTCCTCGCTCTTGAGCCACGCTTCTTAACAAAGTTCTCCGCCTATGGCCACCAGGCGCCACTTCCAACTTCCTTCTCTCCATGGTCATGCAAAGCGGTGACGAGAAAAGGTTTGATTTCCGTTTTAGGTTTTCGATTTTTACATGTTTATTGATTTTGTTTTTGGCAAGTTCTGACCTTTATGTGTTGTTGTTCATGTGAGGTGTATAAAATGGGGAAGAAATTTCTACCTTTGGAGAGAAGATGGAGGAGGACGGGAGGCGTCTCAGGCGTCCAGGGGCGGAGGAATACGTGATGCTATGAGCTTGTCCTTCCTGGTATCCTCGTATTTTTCTTTTTGTTAGGTTTTGTGATGAATGCTCTAAAAACCTTAGTTTAATCACTTATTTCCCTCTTCTGACTGCTTGCCTCAGTTGCCTTCGATTATGATATCTGAGATACTTTTTGGCTTTGATTTGTTTGATCCTGTGCTATGATGATCTGATTCTGAGTATTGTTGTTGGATATATTTGATTCTGATATCTGGAGTGTTGGCTTATTGTTTCACTTCTTTTCCTGTCTTTTGCTCACTTCGTATGATGATGATGCTTGGAATCTGAATATTGTTGTTGAACCCTGTGATGAGGTTTCTCTCAGGGTTGCCTTTGGTATGCTTATTTGTTTGGGACAGGCTTGAAGTTGTAGGCTTTGGCTTGCTTTTTTGAAACTAACAGTTTGACAGGTTTGTGGCCATTTCTGGTTTGAAAGCTCTTGACACAGGTTTGAGGTTTAATAGGTTTCAGGATTTTGGCTTGTTTGAAGGATGAGGCTTATGTAGTTTGACAGGTTATGAGTTTATAGGAAGCTTTGGTTGTAGTTTAATAGGTTAGCAAGTTTCAGGCTTGGTTACAGGTTTGAAGTTTTAGGCTTCAGCCTGGTTATGCAGGTTGAAGCTTAATGTGCTTGTATTGATGAAACAGGTTAGGCTTGAAACCTCTAATGCAGTTTTGTGGCCATTGTTAAGTGACAGGTTTTGAGGCAGTTTGGAATGTTTGATTCAGTTTGTGTTATTATTTGTGTATTCTGCCTCTCTCTACTGTGTTAAGATATGTTTGTTTTATATCTTTTTCTAATCCTCAAGCCTGTAAGCCTCTTCTCTCTCTCTCTTCTCTCTCTCTATCAGAAAAAGCATTTGTTTATTGCTTACTTTACTATGCTCTGAAAAAGTGATTGGCTTGGGAAATGATGATTTTTGAATATGTTTGCATTGTTAGTTTTCCTCTGCATACTTTCCATATTTCCTGCATATTGTGTACTTCCTGATATCTTTTTGACAGCCTTTTGATAGCTTTTGGACAGTTGGTTGACATTAGACTTGGTTAGGCATTTTTCAATTTGCAATTTGTGCAGTTCAGTTTGAACTTTGGTTTGGATTTGTGTAACTTGCAATTTGTGCAGTTCAGTTTGCCTTTGTACATTCTGTTTGTTTGGCATTTTGAACTATGCAGCTTGCTTGCCCATTTTCAATTGGTTTGCCTCTTTGGTTGAAAATTTGAAATTAGGCAGCCTTGTATTAATTCATGCTTGCATACATTTTTTATCCTTCTTTGTGAACCAAGAATTTTCTTGTGATTTGCAGAGAGGGTGAATACCTGATTCCGGCCAATCACTTTTAATGATGAGTTTTAAAATATTTGTCTGCCTTTTTATTTCAACTGTATTGACTTCTTTTCTTTTCTTTGTTTTTGCAGATAAAAATTAATTGGGCAATGGGGCGCATCAGTAGAAGATGAAGACTTAGGAAACTTTAGGATAACTTTATTTCAATTTTAATCATTTGTAATAATATTAATGTAAATAACTGTAAATAAATTTACAGTATTCAAATAATATCTATAACAAACAATTCAAAATGAAATAAACAAGTCTTTTTTGGTCAGATTTCTCTTGTATTTCTCTTCAGTTGTTTATTTAATTATTTATATTTCTTAAATTACAATAACTGGAAAATATCCAATAATTTTAACTTAGAAATGATAAATAATCAATAAACGTTCGACATTCCGAATAATCAAAAGTATTGCACAGTCAATCACAATAAATGCCCATATGTCCTTTCCTTTTACTGATTAAGCCAAACACTGCAAATTCTCAATTCAAATGCCTCAGCCCATATCCCAGAGTAAATTGAAAAGAACTGTAGAATTAATTCTTTCTGAGAATGCGCGCACAAACCCTAGTTCTTGATTTAATGCCCAAAGAAGCGTCTGCATGTTCAAACCCTGAGCCCAAACTCAAACAAAACCTAGCAATCTGCTTGAACTGTTCCAGAGTCCATGAAAACCCTAATTTGGATAGACTGATAAGAAAAAGTCTGTTTGACTGATTCTTACGCCAATCTGAAAAGTCAGGGAAAACCCGAAGCTGTGATTTCTTGTGGAAAAAGAGGAGGGCAAATTTGGGGGTACAACAATAATCAATATCAGTATAATTAATAATAGTAATTAAATAAAATGCTAATAATAATTGAAACAAAACTTTTTTTCAAAACGAACACAAAAGCTAATTAGACCATGTTGTCTCAATTGGGCCTTAACAGAATAACTTGCGTATGGGGTTTTTTCTGATTTTTAAAAATGGCCCAAAACTTTAACTAACACAACCTTCATTCTAAGTGGGCTATAATTTTTTTTACAAATACCCCCCTCCCCCCTAATGGGCCTCCTGATTGGGATTTAAACAAACAGACTATTTATGGCCCTTTTTGTAAGAAAAACACACCCCTAGCTTATTCTAAAAACAAATTTTAAAAACTTAGTAGGCCGGTCTAAAAAATTTTAATGGGCCTTTATTGTTTCAATTTATTGGGACGTCTAAAATGAATTGCCTATATCCCTTTTCTAATTTAATTACAGGCCTCAATAATCTTTAATGGGTCGGTCCTCCTTATATAAACAACACACTTCATTCTATAGCACTCTAAGCGGGCCAGTAACTTCGCTCAAGCTTTTCTGATTTAGAAAGGCCCAAGGATTCTAAAACTCTCTCCTTCAAAATGGGCTGAAGATAAATACTTTTTACCCAAATAAAATGGGATAAATTTGATTAATTGTTTGGGCCTCTTTAATCAAAATAAAACATACCCCTTATTAAAAAATAGGTCAATATACTAAACAAATACACCCCTTCTTGCTAGAGGAAGCAAATGGGCTTTTAAAAACTAGTGGACCATCAAATATTGATACTCCCCTTTTTGACTTTAAAACCCCCCATAGAATATTATAAAAAATATAAATAACTTGATCAAAAGAAAAGTAACATAATAATTATTTGGTGGGTCAAATTTGGGGTATGACAATTGCCCCTATTAAATTACCTTTCGACTTAATAGTGTGAGAATACGCAGGTATCGTACGTTCTGATCGGAAGTTTATTAAATATTGGAAGACCCCAAAATCTGTCCAAAAGATTTTAAAGATACGTTGTACAATGTTCCAGTGGATATGAAGAGTAGACGTAAATGGTGATGTATCATCTTACCAGCGTTTGAACCAAAGTTTATTTGACTTAGATATGACGATGTGGATAATTCATCAGTATCTAAGAGATCATAGATTCTTTTGCATATTCACAAGAAATACAAGTTTTGAAAAAAGTTGACTCACTAATGCTTGGAGACTAATATAGTAAGTTTTGATTTGATTTGATTTTGTTTATTCATCGCAACCTAGGGGATGAATAAAACAAAGTCTAATAACGCATTGCTGCATGGAGACTAATGCAATGTATTACGCAGATTTATTCGCATATCTATCGCAACCCAAAGGATAACTATTTGAAAAGAAAGCTTGATAAAAACATCGCTGCATAGAGACTGATGCAATGGATTATATAGATTTATTCGTATATCTATCTCAACCTAGGGGATAGATAATTCGAAAAATCTTGATAATAACATTGTTGCATGGAGACTGGTGTAATGGATTATATCACAGAAAAAGCTTGATAATAACATTGCTGCATGGATACTGATGCAATGGATTATGTTGCGAATTTCACATATTTCTGCATGGAGACTGATGCAATAAGTTATATTGCATATTTCGCACATTGCTGCATGGAGCTTGACGCAATGAGTTATATCACAATGGAGGAAACACATCACTACAAGGAGGCTGATGCGATGAGTTGCATTGTATGATCGGTGGAAATAGAACTGACTGTTTTTTAGCTGGTTCGCGAAATATCGCGGTAACCAAGAGTCGCCACCGTCTTTTATGTTCTCCAACATGGAAAGGATAAAAGCACAACAAAATTCCTTATTCGAGAATGTTTCTTGGTTCGGGAGGTAGATTTATAGAAAGGGAAGGTGTTAGCACCCTTTCTATCCATGGTTATCCACGGGCTCTTAGGTACTTGCTCTTATGTTTTCAAAAATGGTTTGCTTTTCAAGTGTTTGTGGGTTTTGAAAAAGTTTCGTTTGAAAAATTTCTAAGTAACTCTTGTATTTGTCCTCAAGAGTGTATGAAAAATTTGTTTGAAAACCTTTTGAAAGTGTGTTGGCTCCTAAATTCGACACCCTTGTTTCATTAATGTCAGCCATTAAAGCTGAAGGATGTTTTCGACCAGCTAGGTCCGTCGAAATGCCCATCGAAAGATGGCAATGTACTTAGAAGATTTCTTCCAAAGGAGAAGTTGGTTGCCTTCGACGTCGAAGGTGTTTCTCGTCGAAGATGCTTCTCGACGAAGGTGTTCGATGGTTCAGAGTGGAACGGTTTGAAATTCAAGTATTTAGAGGGAAAACGGTTTCCAGCGGTTACCAAGTGCAACGTGCAGAGATCTGGAGCGTCGAACGTTGAGAACGTGCCAAGTGGAATCATCTCGAAGCAGTGTAACTGCCCGACGGTTACTTGGGATGTTTTAGTATAAATAGTAGTAGTTCACGCAGTTTCTCGCGTGTGTTCAAAATTATATACAAAGTCACTCATATAGATTCGAGTACCCAGCGTGTGAGAAAGAATTGTTGAGAATGTATGTGTGAAACACCACCTTTATTAATCAAAGTCATTTACTTTTCCAGAAACTTTACTTGCTTTCTTCTTTACTTTCCTTGTCGAAGTCCTTTACTTCAAGCCTTTATTTATTTTACCAAGCCTATTTCTTCATGCAATTTACTTAAAGCCTCTTTATTTTATTGTCATTTAACCATTATCCAACTTAATCAAAACCTCAAAATCAACCTATGTCCTAGGATCAATCTGATCGATCCTGCGAGTAACCAAATAAGTAACCATTTGGAGGATCAACGGTTGTTTACCAATAACCACGGTAAACAAATTGGCACACCCGGTGGGACTGTGTGTTGATTTTTGAACATAATCTCATCTTTTTCGAGGAGTGTTGCATGTTATTGAGAAGTGGTAGAATATACACTAACGATAACAATACTGCTAGAAGAAGGGAAGAGATGGCGAATCCGCCAAACAATAACGAGATCCCACAAACAAATGTGGGAGCAACGGTTATCCCGACCGTAAGTGAAGCGATAAACGCTGGTTCGACACCAGCAGTAACGGTCACAGCAACGGGGCCATTACCTCCGTTCACAGGCCCTAGAGTGCCTTTGGGAACTCCCCCACCAAGGGGAAATTTAGGCACAAGGCCTTTAGTTCCCCCAGGATTTATGACAGGCGGTCATAATCGAGAACCACTCTATGGCATGCCAACTTCTGACTTGGCTAGCCTACCGAATGTTGCGTCCACTTTTTCGGACCCTTTAGTGAGTGCCTCTTCGCCACTCCAAGGTTCTGGAGTAGGTATGGCGAATAGAAATAGGACCCAACTCTTAGGAGGAACGTCCCAAGTAGCACATGGCCTTACAAATGCCTCGACAGCAGTCTTGAGGCAACAAATGGATGAAAGCAACCATGATATGGTTCAAATGTTGGCACAAACTTTAAGTACCGTGTTGAACCCTCTAATACAAAACATTACTCAGTCGAATCAGCAGATGACAGCGCAAATGACGCGTTTGGCTGATTTCTTTGGAGTACCCCAACCTATTCGACAGCCCCAAAGGGCGCAAATAAGGGGAAACCAGGGTGTATTCTTAGAGGAAGAAACCACCATCAACCAAGTCCAACAGCCTGTCGAAGAAAACCTTAGGGCACGATTGGAGCAACCTGTCGAGGAACCTAGGGTAATAACCCCAGAGGTAAGGTTAGTTAACAGAAACCAAAATGCTGACGAAGTAGTTCAGCATATCCAATACCAAAACATGGGTTTGGAAAATAATCTGGCAACCATGATCGAAAGGATCATGACTCAAAATGGGATGAACATGGGCTTTCGAAGGCCCAACTTTACGTCCCCGCTGTCAGAATACGTGTTACAAACAGACTTACCTCCTAGATGTAAAGTCCCCAAATTCACTAAGTTTTCTGGGGACACGACAGAATCTACTGTCGAACATGTGGCGAGATACTTGATCGAAGCAGGAGATATTTCGAATAACGAAAACCTGAGGATTAAGTACTTCCCAAGTTCTTTAACAAAGAACGCTTTTACTTGGTTTACAACTCTCCCCCCCAATTTGATCCATCATTGGACCCAGTTGGAAAGATTGTTCCATGAACAATTCTACATGGGGCAAACCAAGATAAGCCTGAAAGAATTGGCCAGTGTAAAGAGATGTTTCACTGAACCTATAGACGAATATCTAAATAGGTTTAGGTTGCTCAAGGCGAGATGTTTTACACAAGTGTCGGAACATGAGTTAGTCGAAATAGCCGCAGGCGGTTTAGATTATTCCATTAGGAAGAAGTTAGACACTCAATACCTGAGAGACATGGCCCAACTGGCTGATAGAGTTCGACAGGTAGAACGCCTCAAAGCTGAAAAGGCAAAGGCAACAAAAACTCATAAGAGAGAGAGGATAGCGTATGTTGATATGGATGACGAAGATCCAGAATCCTTCGACGATACTATAACTGTCGAAGAAGGAGAAGTCGATTTAGCGGAACTAAAACAAGGGCCACCATACTCTTGCAAACTGTTAGTCCCCTCAAGTGGGAAAAATCCCATTGGTCCAGAAAGGACCAACGATAGGTTCCCCAAAAAGACTTATAGTTTTGACATCACAAAATGTGATGAGATCTTTGACTTGCTTGTAAAAGATGGCCAAATGATGGTACCCCCAGGGGTAAAAGTGCCTCCTCTTGATCAAAGAAAGAAGAGAGGTTTTTGCAAATATCATAATTTTTTGGGCCATAAAACTTCTCAATGTTTTCTTTTCAGGAATCTTGTACAAGACGCTATCAAAGAAGGGAGGTTGAAGTTTGCTGACAAGACCCCCATGGCTGTCGACTCAAATCCGTTGCAGGCTGAAGCCCACTATGTTGAGCCTTCTGAGGTGAACGTGATCGAGGCATCCAGGAGCCAGTCGAAGAGGCCAGGAATCACAATGGTCGAAGTCTCAAAGGACCATATCAACATGCCAATCTTTGGCAGTTTCTCTGGGAATTTATCCAGAAAGACAATTGAAGAGGTTCAGAAAGCGGTCGAAACCCAAAGCTGGAGACCGTTGAAGCACAAAAAACTGGACCAAAACCCAGTTCTCACTTGGCCACAGTTCAAGGCCAGACGGAGAATTTGGAGGTTCAAATGAAGCAGTTGACTCTTGCCAACAAAGATGCAATGAATGTCAACATGGTCGAAGTCTCTGACCCAAAAGCATCAGAGGAAAATGAAAATTTGGCAGATTTCCTGCAAAGATGCCAGAAAAAGAAGTCAGAGGTGATGCTGTGTCCAAGATGTAGTTCGATCTTTGACAAAAAAGCTGCTGAGCACATTCAAGGCGTAAGATCAGCAAATAAGAGAAGGGAAAATGTTGATCTTCGACATGACCCCAGAAGAGCCTCCCAAAGAGGTTCAAACCAAGAAAAGAGGCCATTGACTTTCAGGCCTCCAACTAATGTGCCAGTAGATACCTGGTACAAAACATCTGGTCGAAAGAGGCCAAGCGAGGAGAGATGGCACTCTTTCGACGTGCCAAGGGGTTCATCTTTAACACAAAAGAAAGAGCCTCAAGTTGCTGCACCTAAAGTTGCACAAGTGTCAAGCAACTACAAAGGGAAAAATCCCATGTCTCGATCTCAATGGAGGAGATACCAAAGGAGACGAAAAGCTGAGAGGGAGGCTGCCAATGAACCAAAGGCAGAAACCAGTTCAAATGTTCCTCTAAGGAAGCAAAGGAAACCTCTAGAAAGAGAGCCAGTAACCAACAGGCTAGTTTGGCCTAACCAGGGTGAAATCGAAGACGAAGATGGTTTTGAGTCTGATGATACTTTGGACATAATGGTGAATATAGTCTCAGTGCTGCCCAGAGAATTCAACCGACAGGTGGAGGTCGAAACAAGTGACTGGGAAGTGGAGCAAGAAATGGCCAAACATAGGCCAGTGTGCTATTTTGTCATGGACAATGGCACTACTGAGGAACAAAATGGGTTCTTCGAACCACCTACAGAGGCGATGAAAAATCACCTCAAGCCTTTATTTATAAGGGCTAAACTCGAAGAAACTACAGTGAATAAAATCTTGGTGGATTGTGGGGCAACCATCAACATTATTCCTCACTTTATGCTAAGGAAAGTTGGCAAAAGGGAGGAGGACATCAAGCCTCACAATATGGTCCTGTCGAACTATGAGGGCGGCATAGGGACCACTATGGGAGTGATCCAACTAGATATCAAGGTAGGATCTATCCTTCGACCAACAATGTTTATGGTCATATCGGCCAAACCTAACTACAATCTTTTGTTGGGCCGTGAATGGATTCATGGTGTTGGAGCTGTGCCATCATCAATGCACCAGAGGCTGCTGCTATGGCGTCCAGATGGGATGGTCGAAAACATAGAGGCAGATCAAAGCTATTACCTGGGCGAAGTGAATCACCTAGGGCTGGCAGATTTTGACAAGAACTTGGCTCACATAGGGCCATGTCCAACACCTGACTTCGACTTGGCGCCAGCGCCAAATACTTTTTGTTCCCTATACCTGCATCCTGAGCATGGTTTCCAATGGGACAGAGAAGACTTGTCCCACATAGACTTCAGTGGGTTAACTGATATCCAACCAACTGGTTGGGGAAGTGAATTCAGTGATAATGACTGAGTCACAATCATTGAAGCGAATTTCGGCTTATGTAGCCGAAACAAAGATGATAACGGCTCTCGAAGCCGAAGTAAAGTACATGGCCACACAGGCCAATGATCAACAGTTATCTGTTGCAGGTCCAGGAAAGGATTTCGATCCAGAACCTCCTGATATCATGCCAGAAGGAACGCAAGAACAGAGGCTCGACGCCATCTATGACGATGAGCCTTTGGGCTTCGAAAAGGACCCCTTGGCGAACAACATTAAAATGTTAGCGCAAGATCCTTTAGAAGAAATCAACTTAGGCGAAGGGTCAGAGAAAAAGCCAACTTACATCAGCGCCAAAATTGACCCAGAACTTAGGTTGGAAGTAATCCAATTGTTGAAAGAGTTCAAGGACTGTTTTGCATGGGATTACGACGAAATGCCTGGTCTCGACAGAGGATTGGTAGAACTTCAGTTGCCAATCAAACCTGGGAAGAAGCAAATCAAGCAAAGTCCAAGACGCTTCGCTCTAGAAATACTGTCGAAGATCAAAACGGAAGTCGAAAGACTGCTGAAATGCAAATTCATACGCGTTACAAGGTATGTCGAATGGATTGCAAACACTGTGCCAGTAATTAAGAAAAATGGTACATTAAGGGTGTGCATAGATTTCAGAGATTTAAATGCTGCTACACCCAAAGATGAATATCCTATGCCTGTGGCGGAAATGCTAGTCGATTCTGCCGCTGGCTATGAATACCTGAGTATGCTCGATGGTTATTCAGGATATAATCAAATATTCATTGCTGAAGAGGATGTGTCGAAAACAGCTTTTCGATGCCCTGGGGCCCTAGGCACTTACGAATGGGTAGTGATGCCTTTTGGCCTAAAGAACGCTGGGGCAACATACCAGCGAGCAATGAATACTATCTTCCATGATTTTATTAACACTTTTATGCAAGTATATATTGATGACATTGTTATAAAATCTATTTCCAGGAAGAATCATATTGACCACCTTCGACAATCATTCGAAAGAATGAGAGAACATGGTCTGAAGATGAACCCTTTGAAGTGTGCATTCTGTGTGAAAGCTGGAGATTTCTTGGGCTTCGTTGTCCACAAGTAAGGAATCGAAATCAACCAGAACAAGACGAAGGCTATTCTGGAAGCGAACGCGCCATCGAATAAGAAGGAACTGCAATCTCTGTTAGGCAAGATAAATTTCTTAAGGAGATTTATATCTAACCTAAGTGGGAAAGCTCAGGCCTTTTCACCCTTGCTCCGACTGAATAAAGAGGGGTTCGAATGGGGGCAAGAGCAACAAGAAGCCTTCGACAAAATCAAAGGGTACCTCACTAAGCCACCTATTTTGGTGCCTCCTTGTAGCAATAGGAGTATGAGATTGTACATTGCTGCATCCGACAAAACTTTGGGAAGCATGTTAGCCCAAGAAGATGAGAATGGAGTCGAAAGACCCATTTACTATCTTAGTAGAGTTTTGAACGATGCAGAAACTAGATATAGCGAAGTTGAAAAATTGTGTCTATGTCTGTATTTCTCTTGTACAAAACTCAAGCAATATATAAAACCAGTTGATGTGTATGTTTCGTCTCATTTTGATGTTTTCAAGTACATGTTGTCGAAACCTATCTTGCACAGTCGAATTGGCAAGTGGGCACTAGCATTAACTGAATACTCCTTGACCTTTATGCCTCTTAAGGCAGTGAAAGGACAAGTGGTTGCAGAATTTATAGTCGACCACTCAATTCAAGTTGAGGATATTAATTATGTGGAGATAGAACCTTGGAAATTCTACTTCGATGGTTCCAGCCATAAAGATGGAACAGGAGTAGGAGTCTTGATCATTTCTCCAGAAAAAATTCCAACAACATTCAAGTACAAGATATCAGGTTCTTGTTCGAATAATGAGGCTGAGTATGAAGCTCTAATTACTGGCCTTGAAATATTGTTGGAATTGGGGGCAACTCGAGTCGAAATAATGGGAGACTCAGAGTTAGTCATTAAGCAAGTCACAAAAGAATATAAATGCATAAGAGAAAATCTCATTATGTACTTTGTGATAGCAAATCGTTTATTGAAAAAATTTGAAATGGTCAATATTCGACACATACCCAGAGTGGAAAATCAAATAGCCAACGACTTGGCACAAATTGCATCTGGGTACAAGATTTCAAAAACGAGATTACAAAGAGCAATCGAAGTTCGAGAAAAGATAAAAGCAACTTGTCTATCACCAACAGACTTGGAATCGACAAGACTAGGATATGCTGATCAAAGTAACTTCGAAATTTCGTTCATAGATAATTTGTCAGAACAAGATTGGAGGAAGCCCATTGTGGATTATCTTCAAAATCCAGGAGCTTCGACAGAACGAAAAACAAAGTACAGGGCGTTGAGTTATGTACTCATGGGTAATGAGTTATTCAAGAAGACGCCTGAAGGGGTATTGCTAAAATGTTTAAGTGAAACTGAGGCATACATAGCCCTTTCGACTACGCACGCTGGAGCATGTGGGGCTCACCAAGTAGGCCATAAGATGAAATGGTTGTTGTTTCGACAAGGACTATACTGGCCCACTATGCTGAAAGATTGTGTCGAGTTCGCTAAAGGTTGCCAAGAATGTCAAGTCCATACATGCATCCAACATGTACCAGCAAGCGAACTTCACTCGATAGTGAAACCTTGGACCTTTAGAGGATGGGCGTTGGACCTCATTGGAGAGATTCGACCAGCATCATCAAAGAGTCAGAAGTATATATTGGTAGGCATTGATTATTTTACTAAGTGGATCGAAGCTATCCCTTTAGTCAATGTAGACCAAGAGAATGTCATTGAATTTATTCAAAAGAACATTATCTTTAGGTATGGAATCCCTGAGACTATAACTACTGATCAAGGATCAGTTTTCACTGGTCGAAAGATGCAGGAATTTGCTCAGGAAACAGGTTTCAAACTCCTAACATCAACGCCTTATTATGCACAGGCAAATGGTCAAGTCGAAGCAGCGAACAAAGTAGTGATTGGCTTGATAAAAAAGCATGTTGGGAAGAAGCCAAAAAATTGGCATAAGACGTTAGACCAGATTTTGTGGGCTTGTCGAACGTCCCCAAAAGAAGCCATGGGTACAACACCATATAGGCTAACTTTTGGCCATGACGCAGTGTTGCCAGCAGAAATTTGTCTTCAATCTGCAAGGGTTCAGAGACATTATGATATTCCCTCTGAAATTTATTGGGATATGATGTTAGACGAACTAGTGGATTTAGACGAAGAAAGATTGCGCGCTCTTGACCTACTCAGGCTTCAGAAGAAAAGAGTAGAAGACTCTTATAAAAAAAAGGTGAAATCTAAGGTATTTTCGCCTGAAGAACTAGTTTGGAAGGTGATTCTTCCCATGGATCGAAGGGATCGAAGCATGGGAAAATGGTCACCCAAATGGGAAGGACCATTCAGAGTTATCCAGACTTTTTCTGGTGGAGCCTATGAAGTCGAAGAGCTAGGTGAAGATAAAAGGCTCTTGAGAGTAAATGGTAAATATTTGAAAAAGTACAAACCTACACTCCAAGAGATAAAGATAAAATAACAAGTAACGACTAAATTAACCATAAAAAAGCCAAAATGGAAATTTTTTATAAATTGGCCAAAATGGCAATGTTGTCGAATACATATTACAAAATATGGTTAAGAGGCTGAATCAATCAGAAGGAGATGGAGTCCTTGAGTCGAAGGTATTTTGTTTGCTGCAGCTCCAATCTTTTGTTTCACAAAGCATTCGCCTGCGTAAGCTTGGCAATTTGATCGTCGAAGGATTGAGCTTTTTCAGCAAATTCTAGGCCTTGTGTGATCTCAGCTTGACTTTCGGTGTCTGGAACAGTCGAGAGAAGTTCCTCCTTGCGCTTAGTATTGGCATTTATCTTAGCCTCTATTTCTTCGATTTGCGCCCTGAAGGAAGCATTCTCTCGATCGATGGCATCAACTTCTTCTTGTTTAGATGCTTTTTGCTTCGACAACTCCGCAATTCGAGAAGTTGTCTCTGCTACAGCAGTCCATGCAGAAGAGCTTTTGCCATATAACACTTCAAGCTGGCTGTTAAAGCCCCTTTGTCGCCGATAATCTGCTGAGACTTGATCAATAATGGAGTGTAACTCCATGATAAAGCCTGAAACTTCTGGAGGCACAGCTAACAAGTCTACGGCATTCAAAACATCCCTCAAGTATGATGGAGCAGTAGGGTCCCCCTCCAAAGCCTTCATCAAGTCCTTCTTGAAAAACTGAGCCTTAACCTTCGTCAAAGCCTCATCGAGAGGAGAAGTTTCAGTGGACTTCCCCGACAGGGTAGGAACCTCCTGACTAGCATCAGACGAACTTTTGCTCTCGATGATGGCGTTCAGATAGCTAACAGGATCAGTTTTCTTCAAGAGTTCTAAGTCCTCTTTCGACCTATGTTTTGTTGAGGTAACAGCCTTTACAACAGCATTGTCTTGGGTTTGAGGCTGTTGAGTAGCATTTGCCTCGACTTGGCTCTCTTCGACTCGGACTGCGGCAGTACCAGCGTCATCATGGTTCCCTTCGCCAGCGTCACCTTGGTTCCCTTCGCCATCGGCACCTTGATCTTCTTCGCCAGCGTTGCCATGGTCCCCTTCGTCACGATTCTCTTCTGACAGATCCACCACCTGAATCTCTTTTGGCTGTTTCTCTTTTGTTTGTGGATCTTCTGCTGGTTTTTCTGCTGTCTCAGCATTGGCCTCATTTATTTTAGTATTGGCTTCATCGTTCGCCAAGTCTTTTTCTTGTGGCCTGCTGAGTTCAGCAGACTCCAATGTTTCAGAAGTCCTTGGCGCTGAGCTTTCAGTGGTGTCTTAAAAAGAGAAGAAGAAGAGTCTTCTAAATTCGAAAGAGACATAGTCGAATGTAGGTATCGACACCTGAGTTACAAAGGGATCAGAGGGATTACCTGTAAAGTAGCTTCAGCCCCAGGGCTGGAATTGTCGCTTTCGACAGGTTTATTGAGAAGAACGTTTAATTCCTCCTCCGTTAGCTCCTCAATGATTACTGGAGGTGGCCTGGGCTTTCTCCCAGCAACCTTTATTCTAATTGTTCGACCCTCAGGAAGAGGAACGTCCTTCTTCATCTTTCTCCTTTTTAGAGGAGCAGGGGGAGAATCATCTTCTTCGTCGCTCCCGGATTCGACCGTCAGTGCTGGCCGTTTCTTGGGCGAAGGTGCCTAAAAAACCAATTGGAGTTCGATTTAGCAGTTGCATCGAAAGTCAAAAAATTAAAGCCAGAAGAAAATAATGAAAGTCTGGTTACCGATGCAGGTGGCTTTTTCGAAGGGCCTTCCCCCTGTTGGTTTGTTGTGGTCTTCGCCGGCGCTATAGTCTTCGCCGGTGGTGGAGGTTTTGTTAAGGGGCCTCCTCCCTGTTGGCCTTCTGCAGCCTTCTTGGCTGCAGGCTTTCGAACAACTGAAAGTAGACAAAATAATTAACAGGCTAGCAGTCGAAAGAGAAAGACAAAGTAATTTGAAAGGATGAACTTACATTTCTTTATTTTGTCCAAGACAAGGACAAAAGATTTCTGAAGCTCATCCACGAAGTCCTTCTCGTCGAAAAACTCCTCAGCGTAGTAACTTTTCCACCACTCCTCGAAGGATGGTGAGCAGAGAAAGTTAAGCTGGTAGTCAAACAACGAAAGAACTGTTCGACCAGCATATCTGCTGATATGCTTAGTGGCAGCTTCTTCGGTGTAGTCGTTGCAGAAGTATAACATAGACTTCTCCCTGGGAAAAATTGGAGAAGGCAGTGTTTGAATAATACCAAACTGGCGAGACACCAGGTTTGGTTGATATGCGATCAGACTCAAGTGAGTCTTAGAGCTCCTGAATTGAAGGGGCATTATTCTTGGTGTGAGAAATGCCTCCCACACTGTTGTATGTTCGTCGACCTGAGGACCACTCGACGTCCTAGGATGTGGCCTTGTGAACCACTCTGGGCCAACCTTCCGTCGAGCAAACGGAGCCATGGTCGAAGCAAACTCTTTCCTTTTAGCAAACATCAGAACGAAGTTTGTAAAGGTTTGTTGAAGCTCCAGCCCATCTTCCATTGGAGTCAACAGAGCCAATCTGGTTCCTTCGACGCGTCTGTTCGCTATCTCTGGAGCCTGCTCATTTATTTGAATCTTCTTAGGCAAGAAAGACTCGAAGGTGGCATTGAGCCACAGTTGAAGCAGCCAAAAAGGTCCAACAAGTAGCAAACTGGCTCTGTTCTCGATGATCTTCAGAAGAGTCGCTCTGTTGCTAATCGACTCATACAGACTAGCCAAAATCAATTCTGCCAAACAGATATTTTGGCCATGGTGGAGTTGAGTGGCGAGAGTGACCATCTTCTTGGTCACCTGTAAGGACTTGGAGCAAAACACAAAGCGTGTCAGCCATAAGGCTAGAAACGCAATATGTTCGACATCCGACACAGCATCTATCGACCTATCGTGGTAGTGATTGATGAAGGTGGTGTAGGTTGGTTTTGTGGCAGAGAATCCAATCTGATCCTCCGACATTTCCTCCGGGTCGAAGTAATCCCCAGTGGGTCGAAGGCCAGTGATGGCGGCCACGTCGAAGAGCGTGGGAGTCAGCATTCCACAGGGAAGATGGAAGGTGAAATGGGTGTAGTCCCAGAAGAGTAAAGAAGCTATCAACATCTATGGGGAATAGTTAAGACCTGTCTTCGACAGCATAACCAGGTCGAATATCCCCATGTCTTTCCAGATCGAAGCCTGGCGTTTCTCCATTTTTTCCAGCCAAGCACTATAATCAGAAGTAAGGCTAGGGCCAGACCTGAAAGCCCTAACGCCTTTGTTGAAGAAACGGAGGTCGATTTTCTCTTTAGCAGGATCTTCATTATCCTCTGCATCTTTCTTGGAGCATCCAACCGGTTTGAGTCTCTCAAGTACCGGAAAGTAACTTTTGATCTGCATGGCCTCAGCAATGCTTGGGTACAATGGGCCAGACATAGCAAAGATTTGGTTGGAATATCCAACCGGAATCATGAGGTGGCGTGAATAAGCGTCACGAACAGCAATGTCCAAAGGCTCAGGGACCCTTCGTTGGCCCGTGGGAGTCACTACTGGAGCGGTGGCGAACACCCTAGGTTTGACATTTCCAGAGGGAGTGTTGGCGCTGGGAGCGTTGGAAGAACCAGATGCCATTGTTGGTAACGAGGTTGAAGACGAAGTGAAAAAACAAGAAGTTTGCAAAGTTGACAAGAGTTTGTATGCAAATGGGGAATTCTGGAAGCAAGTTAGCGTAAAAAGTCCCACAATGGGTACTTACTGCTATTTATAGTAGTGGGGGAAAATCCCCAAATTCGAGGACATTAAATGCCATTTAATGTTGCAGAAGGTAGTGGGACACGTGGCGTCTCCCTGTTGTTGTAGCCGTTCTGCAGAAATGGAAGGGTGCAGCGTGCGCCCTCGTTTTTGGGAATTGTCATGATGACAATTTGTGAAATGACGTTTGGCACACTGCACGTCGTACTGAGGTGACGTCTTAGGTACGGATAAATGATGGTTTTTCTTGGGATTGTCAGTGGTTGGTAGAAGACAACAAAAAGTGCACAATTTAATTTGTGACTAAGAATGAAAAGACAGGTGGCGAATGGCATTTCAAAGAATGCCTTTTTCTTTCAGAGTCGAAATAAGGCATTCTTGGGGGGCAATTTGTTGGCTCCTAAATTCGACACCCTTGTTTCATTAATGTCAGCCATTAAAGCTGAAGGATGTTTTCGACCAGCTAGGTCCGTCGAAATGCCCATCGAAAGATGGCAATGTACTTAGAAGATTTCTTCCAAAGGAGAAGTTGGTTGCCTTCGACGTCGAAGGTGTTTCTCGTCGAAGATGCTTCTCGACGAAGGTGTTCGATGGTTTAGAGTGGAACGGTTTGAAATTCAAGTATTTGGAGGGAAAACGGTTTCCAGCGGTTACCAAGTGCAACGTGCAGAGATCTGGAGCGTCGAACGTTGAGAACGTGCCAAGTGGAATCATCTCGAAGCAGTGTAACTGCCCGACGGTTACTTGGGATGTTTTAGTATAAATAGTAGTAGTTCACACAGTTTCTCGCGTGTGTTCATAATTATATACAAAGTCACTCATATAGATTCGAGTACCCAGCGTGTGAGAAAGAATTGTTGAGAATGTATGTGTGAAACACCACCTTTATTAATCAAAGTCATTTACTTTTCCAGAAACTTTACTTGCTTTCTTCTTTACTTTCCCTGTCGAAGTCCTTTACTTCAAGCCTTTATTTATTTTACCAAGCCTATTTCTTCATGCAATTTACTTAAAGCCTCTTTATTTTATTGTCATTTAACCATTATCCAACTTAATCAAAACCTCAAAATCAACCTATGTCCTAGGATCAATCTGATCGATCATGCGAGTAACCAAATAAGTAACCATTTGGAGGATCAGCGGTTGTTTACCAATAACCACGGTAAACAAAGTGTAGGTGCGAAAAGTTGTTTTTGTTTGTTTTGAAAAGAGCAAGTACCCATGAGATCTACCTACTCTAAGGAATTAGGCTGTGTAAGAGTCCTTTAGATAGTGCTATCCCACCATTGAGAGATAGGTAGCACCATCGTTGGAGGTATTCGGGTCAATTCGATTAAGGGACATGTGTGGTCACCAAAGCAATAGTAGGACACCTTAGCAGTAACCCAAATGTCCTAGATCCTTTTATTCGAGGCAACCATTTCGAGGCAACTGGATCTTTAGACAAAAGGGCGACCTCTAAGGCACCCTATACTTGATGACCACGTTCGAGGCAACCAGTGAGGCGTACCCTAAGAGTGGCATGTGCATGTGTGTTGTTTTTCAGTTAAATTGTCTTTGCATGTTATTTGTGAGCTACGGATTGGTTTTATTTGTCATACAAGTCTTTCATGCATTAACAGTTAGGAGTGCGGAAAATAAAGTGTGGAAATATGAATCTACGCTATTACAAGGCGCAGGTCTATACATCGCCAAAAACAAAAACCCGTTTTGGAAAATAAATACAGAAAGTAAAGAAAGCAATAAAATCCTAATTAACTATTACATTTCCAGAAGCAGTTACATAAATATAATGAATTAAAAAAATAAATACGCGCGAAAGAATGAATCGGGACGTCCTTAGGGTTTTGACCCTTTTTTTTAGAAAAGAATTGAATTTGTCCTTTTTTGCAATTAATGAAATTAGGCCTAATTACTAATTAATTAATTTATTAAAAGAAAAAAATGTTGTGTTTTTTATGTTTTTTATGAAATAAAATAAAAAAAAGAAATTAAAAGTGTCAAAAAAAACCTAAGTCTAATTCATTTTTATTTATTGTAAAAAAGATTAAAATTGCCCTAATTAAACAACTAAACTAATTAATTAAAATTTATTTACAAAATAATAATTAGTAAAAATATTTACTTTTTTTTATTTTCTGAATTTTTATTGTGAAAAATTAATTATGTTAATTTTAGTGATAAAAAGTAATAATTAGAAAAATAATTAATAAACAAACAAAATAAAAAATATAAAATAAGAAGAAAAAAAAGGAATGAACCAAAAGGGGGGTCTGGGCCCAGAATGGAGGTGTTAGGCAGCAATTTCAGGCCCATTGTCCCCAAGCTTGCGTTGACTTCTGGGATCTGATGAGCGTTCATTGACTGGGTAGCATGGTGGTCAGCACCTCAGGGCCATTGGATTTGTGGCTGTGGACACATGGCACGTTGATGCATGAGGGCATATGGTGTTTGCTGTTTGGAAGACTGCATAGGAACACATTAGAAAAAATATTAACAAGCATTTGGGGGACCTGGGAATCGAACCCAGGTCCCAATGGTTACCAAGCACGTCACCTTCCACTAAGCCAACCTGCACGCGTTTGTATGTGTAATGCTTAAACAAATATATCATTAACAATTAATCAACATGCTGGAAATCATGAAAACGTGCGTTTTATTTGAATTATCCAATCACGTGCTGACAACTATTGTCTTCTTCCTTATGCCTGCAAAAAGAACAAATGGATAGCGGGGGTTTTTAACCCCCACAACCTGCAAATGCCAAAAATAGCGAATAGCTCCATGGTTAATATAAATTCATCGCGAGGGTTGGGTTCAATTCGTCTTGTCCAGGCGGTTTCAACCATGTGCGTGAGATAGCCTAATTTTTCTTGTGCTAGGAATCCCTAAATTGAAAGCTTCGAAACCCTAAAAATTGTCCATGGTGGTTTGTGATTCAGGGCTCTACAATGCAATTGTCTTATACCATTAGCTTCAGAAGGGTGTTAGCAATGTAAATCAATGATCATAACATGTTAAGGATGCATAAATATTGAATTACGATTAAGGAAAAAATAGTTAAACCGTGTGACTGGTTCTTGGGATTCCTTGAGTGTTAGCGTGTGGTTTTGATCCCTGCACGTTCCTGGGAATGCTGGCAATGTGTTTGAATCCTCAAATTGGCTTGAAAGGGCCTTTAAGTGAGAAAACAGATTTGACTTTTTGCTTGGATTTTTTGAATATGGTTTGGCCGTTTGTGCAGTGCTTAGGTCGTGTATTAGGTCTGCAATGCTTGCTTATGTATATGTGAATGAAATTAGGTCAGCAGCTACGCTTGGGATCCATTATATTGATGTCTTGAGATTCTTGTTGATCACCATTAAAGACCTTTCCATACTTGAAGCAAAACCATGATTTTATGCACAAAATAGCCATAGCACGAATTTGGTAGCTGGCATATGACACATGAAAGCCATTCAAACCACAAGATGCCTTTCCATTAAATTTTTAGATTTTATTTGAATTATTATGGATTTAATATGAATTAAATCAATAAAAATTAAATAAAATGGAAAAATAAATGTTTGATCTTGAAATTAATCATGGGACACGTGTATGGCATGACAAGGCTGAATCAAGTGGAAGAAAGTGGGCCCTTTTGTTAAAAATTGAAGTTTCAAGGATAGTTGACTTTTGCCATTTCACAAACATTTCCCAACTTCTCCAATGCATATCTTGCTCAATTTAGATCATATGAACATGTTCTTGGACATTTTGGAAAGGTCTTGAAGTCCTCTAACCAATGCCTTTGGTCCCATGTCATTTTGATTTACCAATCTCAAGTTATGGTCTTTGACTTAAAATGCCTTTTTGTTGACTTTTGAAATTGACCTATAATGTAGAAATTGATAACTTTTTGTGAGAGCATTTCTTGGACTTGGAATGTGAAGATGAGTTTTAGGAAATGTCATCCCCTTCAAAATGAGCATTGGATGGGATTTTTCTGATGAACCATGAAAAAGTTATGCCTTGGTCAATTTACAGTTGACTTTTCAACTGTCCAAAAATAGCAACTTTTGCATCCTTGATGATTTTTGAGCCATGCTTGTGGAATCATGATCAAGACTTGATCAAATGATGATTGTGGCTTCAAAATAAGATGTTGACCAAAGTTTTTGACTTTTGACTGTAAAATGACCATTTTACCCCTGCAGTTTATTGTGAACCAAATAGGGCTTTTGACTGTGCAATTGGACCCTGTGAGTCTTGAGACTTGATATGTAGATGCTTGACAATGTATATGGGCACATGGGACTTGATTGGACCACTGAAAACCTCAAATTCATTGAAGGAACCAAAACCCTAATTTTGACTGGCTTATGAGGCATTTGGACTGTGCAACCCTTGAGTAGTCTTGAACCAATTGAGAATGATTCTTGACAAACTTTGAAGAATATGGGAGGGAAAATTTTGGGGTACAACACATTGTATAAAGAATTGTCTTTGATGATAGAGTCTTAGATAACTAAATCAGAGATGAGATTGGGTTTTTACCAGTTGTGTATATTCTCAACCAAGGAATAATCTGATAGAGGGTCTAAAGATATTGGTTCCGCCTAAAGTATGTTTGGAAAATGTTATGCATGATGTGTATGCATGGTGTCTTAGATTGATATGAACCCAGAGTGATATGCATTGAGTGTCTACATATGCCCCATGTTTTTACATATGTACTGAATATGTGTGTATGCCCCAAAAAATGCTATGAATACATATTTTCAATATTCTCCTTTCAAACTATTGGATTTGTATTATTAACTCCCCGATGTTGTATATTGCATCATCGAGATTTATTTGAATTGATTTGAACATGGTGAGAAGTATCAGCAAGATCTTGATGTTTGTATGGTAAGCGTAGGCGTAGGCGCAGGTGTAAACATAGATATGGATGCAGATATAGTCATGGACGTAGGCATGGGCGTGGACGTAGAAACTGTTGGCTCTTAAATTCGACACCCTTGTTTTATTAATATCAGCCATTAAAGCTGAAGGATGTTTTCGACCAGCTGGCTCTGTCGAAATAACCATCAGAAGATGGCAATGTACTTAGAGGATTTCTTCCAAGGAGGAATTTGGTTGCCTTCGACGTCGAAGGTGTGGCTCGTCGAAGATGCCTCTCGACGAAGGTGTTCGATTGTTCAGAGTGGAACGGTTTGAAATTCAAGCGTTTGGAGGGAAAACAGTTTCCAGCGGTTACCAAGTGCAACGTGCAAGGATCTGGAGCGTCGAACGCTGAGAACGTGCCAAGTGGGGTCATCTCGAAGCAGTGTAACTGCCCGACGGTTACTTGGGATGTTTTAGTATAAATATTAGTAGTTCACGCAGTTTCTCGTGTGTGTTCACAATTATATACAAAGTCACTCATATATATTCGAGTACCCAGCGTGTGAGAAAGAATTGTTGAGAATGTATGTGTGAAACACCACTTTTATTTAATCAAAGTCATTTACTTTCCAGAAACTTTACTTGCTTTCTCCTTTACTTTTCCTGTCGAAAACCTTTATTTCAAGCCTTCCTTTATTTTATCAAGTTCTCTTCTTCATGCAATTTACATAAAGCTTCTTTATTTCCTTGTCATTTAACCATAGTCAAACTTAATCAAAACCCCAAAATCAACCATGTCTTAGGATCAATCTGATCGATCCTGCGAGTAACCAAATAAGTAACCATTTGGAAGATCAGCGGTTGTTTACCAAAACCAACGGTAAACAAATTGGCACACCCGGTGGGACTGTGTGTTGATTTTGAAGTTTAATCTGTTTACACGAAATATCGTTCTTTTTCGAGGAGTGTTGTATGTTATTGAGAAGTGGTAGAATATACAATAACAATACCAATACTGCCAGAAGAAGAGAAGAGATGGCGAATCCGCCAAACAATAACGAAATCTCACAAACGAATGTGGGATCAACGGTTATCCCAACCGTAAGTGAAGCGTTAACCGCTGGTTCAACACCAGCAGTAACGGTCACAACGATGGGGCCATTACCTCCGTTCACTGGCCCCAGAGTGCCTTTGGGAACCCCCCCACCAAGGGGAAATTTAGGCACAAGGCCTTATGTTCCCCCAGGATTTATGACAGGCGGTCATAATCGAGAACCACTCTATGGCATGCCAACGTCTGACTTGGCTAGCCTAACGAACGTTGCGTCCACTTTTTCAGTCCCTTTAGTGAGTGCCTCTTCGCCACTCCAAGGTTCTGGAGTAGGTATGGCGAATAGAAATAGGACCCAACTCTTAGGAGGAACGTCCCAAGTAGCACATGGCCTTACAAATGCCTCGACAGCAGTCTTGAGGCAACAAATGGACGAAAGCAACCATGATATGGTTCAAATGTTGGCACAAACTTTAAGTACAGTGTTGAATCCTCTAATACAAAACACCACCCAATCGAATCAGCAGATGACAGCGCAAATGACGCGTTTGGCTGATTTCTTTGGAGTACCCCAACCTATTCGACAGCCCCAAAGGGCGCAAATAAGGGGAAACCAAGGTATATTCTTAGAGGAAGAAACCACTATCAACCAAGGCCAGAAGCCTGTCGAAGAAAACCTTAGGGCACGATTGGAACAGCCTGTCGAAGAACCTAGGGTTATAACCCCAGAGGTAAGGTTAGTTAACAGAAACCAAAATGCTGACGAAGTAGTTCAGCATGTCCAATACCAGAATATGGGTTTGGAAAATAATCTGGCAACCATGATCGAAAGAATCATGACGCAAAATGGGATGAACATGGGCTTTCGTAGGCCCAACTTCACATCCCCACTGTCAGAATACGTGTTACAGACAGACTTACCTCCTAGATGTAAAGTCCCTAAGTTCACTAAATTCTCTGGGGACACGACAGAATCTACTGTCGAACACGTGGCGAGATACTTGATCGAAGCAGGAGATATTTCAAACAACGAAAACCTGAGGATTAAGTACTTCCCAAGTTCTTTAACAAAGAACGCTTTTACTTGGTTCACAACTCTCCCTCCCAATTCGATCCATCATTGGACCCAGTTGGAGAGATTGTTCCATGAGCAATTCTACATGGGACAAACCAAGATAAGCCTGAAAGAATTGGCCAGTGTAAAGATACGTTTCACTGAACCTATAGACGAATATCTAAATAGGTTTAGGTTGCTCAAAGCGAGATGTTTTACACAAGTGCCAGAACATGAGTTAGTCGAAATAGCCGCAGGCGGCTTAGATTATTCCATTAGGAAGAAGTTAGACACTCAATACCTGAGAGACATGGCCCAACTGGCCGATAGAGTTCGACAGGTCGAACGCCTTAAAGCTGAGAAAGCCAAGGCAACGAAAACTCATAAGAGAGAAAGGATAGCGTATGTTGAGATGGATGACGAAGATCCAGAAACCTTCGACGAAACTATAACTGTCGAAGAAGGCGAAGTCGATTTAGCGGAACTAAAACAAGGACCACCATATTCTTGCAAACTGTTAGTCCCCTCAAGTGGAAAAAATCCCACTGGTCCAGAAAGGACCAACGATAGGTTCCCCAAAAAGACTTATAGTTTTGATATTACAAAATGTGATGAAATCTTTGACTTGCTTGTAAAAGATGGCCAAATGATAATACCCCCAGGGGTAAAAGTGCCTCTTCTTGATCAAAGAAAGAAGATAGGCTTTTGTAAATATCATAATTTTCTGGGCCATAAAACGTCTCAATGTTTTCTTTTCAGGAATCTTGTGCAAGACGCTATCGAAGAAGGGAGGTTGAAGTTTGCTGACAAGATCCCCATGACCGTGGACTCTAACCCATTACAGGCTGAAGCCCATTATGCTGAACCTTCAGAGGTGAACTTGATAGAGGCATCCAGAAGCCAGTCGAAGAGGCCAGGAATCACAATGGTCGAAGTCTCAAAGGACCATGTCAACATGCCAATCTTTGGCAGTTTTTCTGGGAATCTATCCAGAAAGACAATTGAAGCGGTTCAGAAAGCGGTCGAAAGCCCCAAGCTGGAGACAGCAGGAGCCCAAAAATCTGGAACAAAACCCAGTTCTCACTTGGCTGCAGTTCAAGGCCAGACAGAGGACTTGGAGATTCAAATGAAGCAGTTGACTCTTGCCAACAAAGATACCATGAATGTCAACATGGTCGAAGTCTCTGAACCAAAAGCATCAAAGGAGGCCATGAGGCAAGAACAAGCTAACAAAACTGCTTTCCCTCGGGAAAATGAAAATCTGGCAGATTTTCTGCAAAGATGCCAGAAAAAGAAGTCAGAAGTGATGCTATGTCCCAGATGCATTTCAATCTTCGACAAAAAAGTTGTTGAACATATTCAAGGTGTTAGAGCAGCAAATAAGAGAAGGGAAAGTGTTGATCTTCGACATGATCCCAGAAGAGCCTCCCAAAGAGGTTCAAACCAAGAAAAGAGGCCAATGACTTTCAGGCCTCCAACTAATGTGCCAGTAGATACATGGTACAAAACATCTGGTCGAAAGAGGCCAAGCGAAGAAAGATGGCACTCCTTCGATGTGCCAAGAGGTTCATCTTTAACACATAAGAAAGAGCCTCAGGTTGCTGGCCCTAAAGTGACACAGGTGTCAAGCAACTACAAAGGGAAAAATCCCATGTCTCGATCTCAATGGAGGAGATACCAGAGGCGTCGAAAAGCTGAGAGGGAGGCCGCTAATGAACCAAAGGCAGAAACCAGTTCAAATGTTCCTCAAAGAAAGCAAAGGAAGCCTCTGGAAAGATAACCAGTAACCAATAGGCTAGTTTGGCCTAACCAAGGTGAAGTTGATGATGAAGATGGTTCTGAGTCTGATGACACTTTGGACATCATGGTGAATATAGTCTCAGTGCTGCCCAGAGAGTTCAACCGCCAGGTGGAGGTCGAAACAAGCGATTGGGAAGTGGAGTAAGAAATGGCCAAACATAGGCCAGTGTGCTATTTCGTCATGGATAATGGCACTACTGAGGAGCAAAATGGGTTCTTCGAACCACCTACAGAGGCGGTGAAAAATCACCTCAAGCCTTTATTTATAAGGGCTAAACTCGAAGAAACCACAGTGAATAAAATCTTGGTGGATTGTGGGGCAACCATCAACATTATTCCTCACTTTATGCTAAGGAAAATAGGAAAAAGTGATGAGAATATCAAGCCTCACAACATGGTCCTGTCGAACTATGAAGGCGGCATAGGGACCACTATGGGAGTGATCCAACTGGATATCAAGGTGGGATCTATCCTTCGACCAACTATGTTTATGGTCATATCGGCCAAACCTAACTATAATCTTTTGTTGGGCCGTGAATGGATTCATGTTGTTGGGGCTGTACCATCATCAATGCACCAGAGGTTGCTGCTATGGCGTCCAGATGGGATGGTCGAAAACATAGAAGCAGACCAAAGCTATTACCTGGGCGAAGTGAATCACCTGGGGCTGGCAGACTTCGACAAGAACTTGGCTCACATAGGGCCATGTCAAACACCTGACTTCGACTTAGCGCCAGCGCCAAATACTTTTTGTTCCCTATACCTGCACCCTGAGCATGGTTTCCAATGGGACAGAGAAGACTTGTCCCACATAGACTTCAGTGGGTTAACTGATATCCAACCAACTGGTTGGGGAAGTGAATTCAGTGATAATGACTGAGTCACAATCATTGAAGCGAATTTCGGCTTACGTAGCCGAAACAAAGATGATAACGGCTCTCGAAGCCGAAGTAAAGTACATGGCCACATAGGCCAATGATCAACAGTTATCTTCTACAGGTCCTGGAAAGGACTTCGATCCAGAACCTCCTGATATCATGCCAGAAGGGATGCAGGAACAGAGGCTCGACGCCATCTATGACGATGAGCCTTTGGGCTTCGAAAAGGACCCCTTGGCGAACAACATCAAAATGTTAGCGCAAGATCCTTTAGAAGAAATCAACTTAGGCGAAGGGTCAGAGAAAAAGCCAACTTACATCAGTGCCAAAATTGACCCAGAACTTAGGTTGGAAGTAATCCAATTGTTAAAGGAGTTCAAGGACTGTTTTGCATGGGATTACGACGAAATGCCTGGTCTCGACAGAGGGTTGGTGGAACTTCAGTTGCCAATCAAACCTGGGAAGAAGCCAATCAAGCAAAGTCCAAGACGCTTCGCTCCAGAAATACTGTTGAAGATCAAAACGGAAGTCGAAAGACTGCTGAAGTGCAAATTCATACGCGTTACGAGGTACGTCGAATGGATTGCAAACATTGTGCCAGTAATTAAGAAAAATGGCACATTGAGGGTGTGCATAGATTTCAGAGATTTCAATGCTGCTACACCCAAAGATGAATATCCTATGCCTGTGGCTGAAATGCTAGTCAATTCTGTCGCTGGCTATGAATACCTGAGTATGCTCGATGGTTATTCAGGATATAATCAAATATTCATTGCTGAAGAGGATGTGTCGAAAACAACTTTTCGATGCCCTGGGGCTTTAGGCACTTACGAATGGGTAGTGATGCCTTTTGGCCTAAAGAACGCTGGGGCAACATACCAGCGGGCAATGAATTCTATCTTCCATGATTTTATTAACACCTTTATGCAAGTATATATTGATGACATTGTTATAAAATCTGTTTCCAGGAAGAACCATATAGACCACCTTCGACAATCATTCGAAAGAATGAGAGAACATGGCCTCAAGATGAACCCTTTGAAGTGTGCATTCTGTGTGAAAGCTGGAGATTTCTTGGGCTTCGTTGTCTACAAGAAAGGAATCAAAATCAACCAGAACAAGACGAAGGCAATTCTGGAAGCGAAAGCGCCATCGAATAAAAAGGAACTGCAATCTCTGTTAGGCAAGATAAATTTCTTAAGGAGATTCATATCTAACCTAAGTGGGAAAGCTCAAGCCTTTTCACCCTTGCTTCGACTGAACAAAGAGGGATTCGAATGGGGGCGGGAGCAACAAGAAGCCTTCGACAAAATCAAAGGGTACCTCACAAAGCCACCTATTTTGGTGCCTCCTTGTAGCAACAGGAGTATGAGATTGTACATAGCTGCATCCGACAAAACTTTGGGAAGCATGTTAGCCCAAGAAGATGAAAGTGGAGTCGAAAGACCCATTTACTATCTTAGTAGAGTTTTGAACGATGCAGAAACTAGATATAGCGAAGTTGAAAAATTGTGTCTATGTCTGTATTTCTCTTGTACAAAACTCAAGCAATATATAAAACCAGTTGATGTGTATGTTTCGTCTCATTTTGATGTTTTCAAGTACATGTTGTCGAAACCCATCTTGCACAGTCGAATTGGCAAGTGGGCACTAGCATTAACTGAATACTCCTTGACCTTTATGCCTCTTAAGGCAGTAAAAGGACAAGTGGTTGCAGACTTTATAGTCGACCACTCAATTCAAGTTGAGAGTATTGATTATGTGGAGATAGAACCTTGGAAATTCTACTTCGATGGTTCCAGCCATAAAGATGGAACAGGAGTAGGAGTCTTGATTATTTCTCCAGAAAAAATTCCAACAACATTCAAGTACAAGATATCAGGTTCATGTTCGAACAATGAGGCTGAGTATGAAGCTCTAATTACTGGCCTTGAGATATTGTTGGAATTGGGGGCAACTCGAGTCGAAATAATGGGAGACTCAGAGTTAGTCATTAAGCAAGTCACAAAAGAATATAAATGCATAAGAGAAAATCTCATTATGTACTTTGTGATAGCAAATCGTTTGTTGAAAAAATTTGAAATGGTCAATATTCGACACATACCCAGATTGGAAAATCAAATAGCCAACGATTTGGCACAAATTGCATCTGGGTACAAAATTTCAAAAACGAGATTACAAAGAGCAATCGAAGTTCGAGAAAAGATAAAAGCAACTTGTTTGTCACCAACAGACTTGGAATCAACAAGACTAGGGTATGCTGATCAAAGTAACTTCGAAATTTCGTTCATAGACAATTTGTCAGAGCAGGATTGGAGGAAACCCATTGTGGATTATCTTCAAAATCCAGTAGCTTCAACAGAACGAAAAACAAAGTATAGGGCGTTGAGTTACGTACTCATGGGTAATGAGTTATTTAAAAAGACGCTTGAAGGGGTATTGCTAAAATGTTTAAGTGAAACTGAAGCATACATAGCCCTTTCGACTACGCACGCTGGAGCATGTGGGGCTCACCAAGTAGGCCATAAGATGAAATGGTTGTTGTTTCGACAAGGACTATACTGGCCCACCATGTTGAAAGATTGTGTCTAGTTCGCCAAGGGTTGTCAAGAATGTCAGATCCATACAGGCATCCAACATGTACCAGCAAGCGAACTTCACTCGATAGTGAAACCTTGGCCCTTTAGAGGATGGGCGTTGGACCTTATTGGAGAGATTCGACCAGCATCATCAAAGAGCCAGAAGTATATATTGGTAGGCATTGATTATTTCACTAAGTGGATCGAAGCCACTCCTTTAGTCAATGTAGACCAAGAAAATGTCATTGAATTTATTCAAAAGAACATTATCTTTAGATATGGAATCTCTGAGACTATAACTACTGATCAAGGATCAGTTTTCACCGGTCGAAAGATGCAGGAATTCGCTCAGGAAACAGGCTTTAAACTCCTAACATCAACGCCTTATTATGCACAGGCAAATGGTCAAGTCGAAGCAGCGAACAAAGTAGTGATTGGCTTGATAAAGAAGCATGTTGGGAAGAAGCCAAAAAATTGGCATAAGACGTTAGACCAGATCTTGTGGGCCTGTCGAACGTCCCCAAAAGAAGCCACAAGTACAACACCATATAGGCTAACTTTTGGTCATGACGCAGTGTTGCCAGCAGAAATTTGTCTTCAATCTGCAAGGGTTCAGAGACACCATGATATTCCCTCTGAAGTTTATTGGGATATGATGTTAGACGAACTAGTAGATTTAGACGAAGAAAGATTGCACGCTCTCGACCTACTAAGGCTTCAGAAGAAAAGAGTGGAAGACTCTTACAATTAAAAAGTGAAACCTAAGGCATTCTCGCCTGGAGAATTAGTTTGGAAGGTGATTCTTCCCATGGATCGAAGGGATCGAAGCATGGGAAAATGGTCACCCAAATGGGAGGGACCATTCAGAATTATCCAGACTTTTTCTGGTGGAGCTTATGAAGTCGAAGAGTTAGGTGACGATAAAAGGCTCTTGAGAGTAAATGGCAAATATTTGAAAAAGTATAAACCTATACTCCAAGAGATAAAAATAAATAACAAGTAACGACTAAATTAACCATAAATAAGCCAAAATGGAAAATTTTATAAATTAGCCAAAATGGCAATATTGTCAAATACACTTTACAATACATGGTTAAAGAGCTGAATCAATCAGAAGGGGATGGAATCTTTGAGTCGAAGGTATTTAGCTTGCTGTAACTCCAATCTTTTGTTGCACAAGGCATTCGCCTGGACAAGCTTGGCAATTTGATCATCGAAGGCTTGAGCTTTCTCAGCAAATTCTAGGCCTTGTGTGATTTCAGCTTGACTTTCGGTGTCTGGAACAGTCGAGAGAAGTTCCTCCTTGCGCTTAGTATTGGCATTCATCTTGGCCTCTAACTCTTCGATTTGCGCCTTTATGGAAGCATTCTCTCGATCTATGGCATCAATTTCTTCCTGCTTAGACGCCTTTTGCTTCGACAACTCTGCAATTCGAGAAGTCGTCTCTGATACAGCAGTCCATGCAGAAGAACTTTTGCCATATAACACTTCAAGCTGGCTATTGAAGCCTCTTTGTCGCCGATAGTCTGCTGAGACTTGATCAATAATGGAGTGTAACTCCATGATAAAGCCTGAAACCTCCGGAGTCACAGCTAGCAAGTCTACAGCATTCAAAACAGTCCCCAAATATGATGGAGCAGTAGGGTCCCCCTCCAAAGCTTTCATCAAATCTCTCTTGAAGAACTGAGCCTTGACCTTCGTCAAAGCCTCATCGAGAGGAGAAGTTTCAGTGGACTTCCCCGACTGAGTAGAAGCCCCCTGACTAATATTAGACGAACTCCCCTTGCTCTCGATAATGGCATTCAGATAGCCAACAGGATCAGTTTGCTTCAAGAGTGCTAAGTCTTCTTTCGACCTATGCTTTGTTGAAGTGGTAACCTTTGCAGCAGCGTTGTCTTGGGTTTGAGGCTGTTGAGTAGCATTTGCCTCGACTTGACTCTCTTCGACTTGAACTTCAGCAGTGCCAGCGTCACCATGATCCCCTTCGCCAGCGTCACCGTGATCCCCTTCGTCACGATGTTCCTCCGACAGATCAACCACCTGAATCTCTTTTGGTTGTTGCTCTTCTGTTTGTGGATCTTCTGTTTGTTGTTCTGCTGTCTCAGCATTGGCTTCATTTGTTTCAGTATTGGCTTCATTGTTCGCCAAGTCTTTCTCTTGTGGCCTACTGAGTTCAGTAGAGTCCAATGTTTCAGAAGTCCTTGGCGCTGAGCTTTCAGTGGTTTCCTGAAAAAAGAAGAAGAAGGATCTTCTAAGTTAGAAAGAGACATAATCGAATGTGGGTATCGACACCTGAGTTAAAAAGGGGTCAAAGAGATTACCTGCAGAGGAACTTCAGCCCCAGGGCTGGAATTGTCGCTTTCGACAGGTTTATTGAGAAGAACATTTAGTTCCTCCTCCGTTGGCTCTTCAATAATTACTGGAGGTGGCCTGGGCTTTCTCCCAGCAACCTTTATTCTGATTGTTCGAGTCTCAGGAGAAGGAACGTCCTTCTTTAGCTTTCGCCTTTTAAGAGGGGCAGGGGGAGAATCATATTCTTCGTCACTCCCAGATTCGACCGTCCGTGCTGGTCGTTTCTTGGGTGAAGGTGCCTAAAAAACCAATTGGAGTTCGATTTAGAAGTTGCATCGAAAGTCAGAATGTTAAAGCCAGAAGAAAATAATAAAAGTCTGGTTACCGGTGCAGAAGGCTTTCTCGAAGGACCTTCCCCCTGATGGCTTGTTGTAGTCTTCGCCGGTGGTGGAGGTTTTGACAAGGGACCTCCTCCCTGATGGACTTCTGCAGCTTTCTTAGCTGCAGGCTTTCGAACAACTGAAAGAAGACAAAATAATTAACAGGCTACCAGTCGAAAGGGAAAGACAAATTAATTTGGAAGAATGAACTTACATTTCTTTATTTTGTCCAAGACAAGAACAAAAGACTTCTGAAGTTCGTCCACGAAGTCCTTCTCGTCGAAAAACTCCTCAGCGTAGTAACTTTTCCACCATTCTTCGAAGGAGGGTGAGCAGAGAAAGTTAAGCTGATAGTCGAACAACGAAAGGACTGTTCGACCAGCATATCTGCCAATATGCTTAGTGGCAGCGTCTTCAGTGTAGTCGTTGCAAAAGTATAACATAGACTTCTCCCTGGGAAAAATAGGAGAAGGAAGTTTTTGAATGATACCAAACTGGCGAGAAACCAAGTTTGGTTGATACGCGATCAGACTCAAGTGAGTCTTGGAGCTCTTGAATCGCAGGGGCATTATTCTTGGTGTGAGAAATGCTTCTCACACTGTTGTATGTTCTTCGACCTGAGGGCCACTTGACGATTTAGGATGGGGCCTCGTGAACCACTCTGGACCAACCTTTCGTCGAGCAAAGGGAGCCATGGCCGAAACAAACTCTTTCCTTTTTGCAAACATCAAGACGAAGTTTGTAAAAGTTTGTTGAAGCTCCAGCCCATCTTCCGTTGGGGTCAGCAGAGCCAATCTGGTGCCTTCGATGCACCTATTTGCTATCTCCGGAGCCTGCTCATTTATTTGAGTCTTCTGAGGTAAGAAAGACTCGAAGGTGGCATTGAGCCACAGCTGAAGTAGCCAAAAAGGTCCTGCAAGCAGCAGACTGGCTCTGTTATCGATGATCTTCAAAAGAGTGGCTCCGCTGCTAATCGACTCGTACAGATTCGCCAAAATCAGTTCTGCCAAACAGATATTTTGGCCATGGTGGAGTTGGGTGGCGAGAGTCACCATCTTCTTGGTCACCTGTAAAGACTTTGTGCAAAACACAAAGCGTGACAGCCACAAGGCTAGAAACGCGATATGTTCTACATCCGACACAGCGACCGTCGACTTATCATGGTAATGGTTGATATATGTGGTGTAGGTTGGTTTTGTGGCAGAGAATCCAATTTGATCCTCCGACATTTCCTCTGGGTCGAAATAGTCCCCAGTGGGTCGAAGGCCAGTGATGGCAGCCACGTCGAACAGCGTGGGCGTCAGCATTCCACAGGGAAGGTGGAAGGTGAAATGGGTGTAATCCCAGAAGAGTAAGGAAGCTATCAACATTTCTGGGGAATAGTTGAGACCCATTTTCGACAACATAACCAGGTCGAATATCCCCAGATCTTTCCAGCCAAGCACTGTAGTCAGGAGTGAGGCTAGGGCTAGACCTGAAAGCCCTAACACCCCGATTAAGGAAGCGAAGATCGATTTTCTCCTTAGCAGGATCTTCGTTATCCTCGGCATCTTTCTTAGAGCATCCAACAGGCTTGAGCCTCTCGAGCACTGGAAAGTAGCTTTTGATCTTCATGGCTTCAGCGATGCTTGGGTATAGCGGGCCAGACATGGCAAAGATTTGGTTGGAGTATCCAACCGGAATCATGAGTTGGCGTGAATAGGCGTCACGTACAGCAATGTCTAGGGGTTCAGGAACCCTTCGTTGGCCTGTAGGAGAAACTACAGGAGCAGTGGAGAAAATCTTGGGTTTAGCATTTCCTGAGGGGATGTTAGAACTAGGAGCGGTGGAAGAACCGGACGCCATTGTTGGTGTTAAGGTTGAAGATGAAGTGAAGAACAAAGTTGTTTGCAAAGTTTGCAGAGAGTTTTTGTTCAAAGAAGTTTGAAGGCAAGGTAGCGTGAAAAAGTCCCACAATGGGTACTTGGCGCTATTTATAGTAGTTGGGGAAATCCCCAAATTCGAGGACATTTAATGCCATTTAATGTTGCAGAGGGTAGTGGGACACGTGGCGTCCCCCTGTTAATACAATCGTTCTGCAGAAATGAAAGGGTGCAGCGTGCGCCCTCGTTTTTGGGAATTGTCATGATGACAATTTGTGAAAAGACATTTGGCACGATGCACGCCGTACTGAGGTGACGTCTTAGGTACGGATGAAATGATGGCTTTTCCTTGGGATTGTCAGTGGTTGGTAGAAGACAAAAAAGTGCACAATTTAATTTGTGACTAAGAATGAAAAGACAGGTGTCGAATGGAATTTCAAAGAATGCCTTTTTCTTTTCAGAGTCGAAATAAGGCATTCTTGGGGGGCAATTTGTTGGCTCCTAAATTCGACACCCTTGTTTTATTAATATCAGCCATTAAAGTTGAAGGATGTTTTCGACCAGCTGGCTCTGTCGAAATAACCATCAGAAGATGGCAATGTACTTAGAGGATTTCTTCCAAGGGGGAATTTGGTTGCCTTCGACGTCGAAGGTGTGGCTCGTCGAAGATGCCTCTCGACGAAGGTGTTCGATTGTTCAGAGTGGAACGGTTTGAAATTCAAGCGTTTGGAGGGAAAACGGTTTCCAGCGGTTACCAAGTGCAACGTGCAAGGATCTAGAGCGTCGAACGCTGAGAACGTGCCAAGTGGAGTCATCTCGAAGCAGTGTAACTGCCCGACGGTTACTTGGGATGTTTTAGTATAAATATTAGTAGTTCACGCAGTTTCTCGCGTGTGTTCACAATTATATACAAAGTCACTCATATAGATTCGAGTACCCAGCGTGTGAGAAAGAATTGTTGAGAATGTATGTGTGAAACACCACTTTTATTTAATCAAAGTCATTTACTTTCCAGAAACTTTACTTGCTTTCTCCTTTACTTTTCCTGTCGAAAACCTTTATTTCAAGCCTTCCTTTATTTTATCAAGTTCTCTTCTTCATGCAATTTACATAAAGCTTCTTTATTTCCTTGTCATTTAACCATAGTCAAACTTAATCAAAACCCCAAAATCAACCATGTCTTAGGATCAATCTGATCGATCCTGCGAGTAACCAAATAAGTAACCATTTGGAAGATCAGCGGTTGTTTACCAAAACCAACGGTAAACAGAAACAGACATGGATTTTCTTTTGATGTTTTTATAACCAAAACTCTTTTCAATGTTTTATCAAGTGCTTTTATTTGTCAAATCCCCAAAATTATTTCAACATAGTATCCACAAGAAACAATCGTATTATTTTGCAAACAAGTATGAAAAGGAAAAAACACAATTTGCAAGATGGAAAAAAGTAAATGTTTTATTGATATTCCTCTGAATAGGCGAGAATACAAGATGTAATTCCTTAAAAGAGGTAATTATAGAAAGTTTTTTAAAACTGTAAATGGCAATAAAAATGGTAATTGTTATTGTTGTTCCCCAATGCTCTCTTGACAATTCCAATCTTCTTTGCATATGAGTTGAAAAGATTTGGATCCAATTCTTCCTTCGTGGTTTGTTGTCGCAGTTCTTAGATCGCAGTCTTTTTGTTCTTTATTTCTTTTGAATAAGATCCCTAATTTTTTCCTGGATCTCCCTTTCACGTTTTCAATCCATCGGGATAACTTTTTTTGTGTATGTCCCTAATTTTTGCCTGGATCGCCCTTTCGAGTTTTCAATCCATCGGGACGCTCTTTTTTTGTATGCTAAATTCTCCTGTTTAAGGTTCAAACTTAGCGAGCTTTCTTATACAAAGTATTTTTTGACTACGTGTGAATTTTATGGATGCGATAGTTCTTCCACATCCATTGTTGTGAGGATGAGACCACCACCTAAGAATGTTGTTTTTACCATATATAGACCTTCATATTTGGGTGTCCATTTACCACTTGAATCAAGGTGAGGTAGTAGAATCTTCTTGAGCACCAAATCCCCTTCTTTGAATACTCGAGGGCGTACTTTTTTGTTGAAGGCTTTCTTCATTCGCTTCTGATATAATTGACCGTGACACAAAGTTGTCAGACATTTTTATTCAATGAAGTTGATTTGATCAAGTCGTGTATGAACCCACTCTACTTCTTCAAGCTTTGTTTCTATTAGAACCCGAAGTGATGGAATCTCTATTTCGACCGGAAGTACTGCCTCCATGCCATATACTAGAGAGAAAGGAGTTGCACCCGTTAATGTGCGTACGAAGGTAAGATAACCATGTAAAGCAAAGGGAAGCATTTTGTGCCAATCTTTGTATGTCTTCACCATTTTCTGAATGATTTTCTTGATATTTTTGTTAGAAGCTTCAACGGCCCTGTTCATCTTGGGTCAATATGGTGAGGAATTATGATGCTCGATCTTGAAATCGTCGTATAACTCCTTCATCATTTTGTTGTTTAGATTAGACCCGTTGTCTGTTATGATCTTGTTTGGAACCCCATATCTGCATATGATATTTTGTTTGATGAATCGAGTAACCACTTGGCTTATCACATTCGCATAGGATATCACTTCTATCCATTTTGTGAAGTAATCAATTGCAACTAGTATGAAACGATTTCTGTTAGATGCCTTCGGTTCGACCATGCCTATCATATCAAGCCCCACATCAAAAACAGCCAAGGAGAACTCATGAAATTCAGAGGAGTAGGTGGCACATTCATTTTGTCGGTGTAGATTTGGCATTTGTGACACGTTTTTGTATAATGATGGTAATCGACTTCCATTGTTAACCAATAATAACCCGCTCGCAGGATTTTCCTAGCCATGGCATGCTCATTTATATGAGTTCCAAAAGTACCTTCATGGATTTCTCTCATAAGCGTATATGCTTCCTGTTTCTCCACACACCTGAGTAGCACCATATCATAGTTTCTTTTGTATAACACATCATCACTCAGAAAGAACTTTGAGGCTGGCCTTCCAAAGTTCGTTTGTCATAGAACCAGGGCTTGTTATCTGGTCCCTCTTCAATAGCAAGGTAATGTGCAGGCTCTTCAAAATGTCTGATTGTAATGCACAACTCGTGGTTTGGACAAGTTACCTTGAACATGGTTGCCAAGGATTCTACCATCTAATTTTCTTCTCGTGGTATATGACTGAAGGTAATATCAGTGAATTATGCCACTAGCTTTAAAACATGATCATGATATGAAATTAATTTGCGATGTTTAGTGTCCCATTCACCTTTGACTTGGTATATGACTAGCGCGGAGTCTCCAAATACTTCGAGATATTTGATTCTTAGATCAATGGCAGCCTCCAGACCCAGGATACAAGCTTCATATTCGGTGATATTGTTGGTGTTGTCAAAATATAACCTTGCAGTATAAGGTTTGTGATAATTCTTCAGAGAACTCAAAACTACCCCGATGCCAGGCCGTAGTGCATTTGAAACTTCGTAGAACATGAGTGTCCAATGTGCCCCTGGTTTAGGTCCTTCGCCATGCCCTGGTATTTCATAGTCACCTATAACCATCACGCCTTCATCTGGAATGTCGAACTTCACTGGTTGATATTCTGGCAACGGTTGATGAGCTAGGTGATCAGCTAGTACACTGCCCTTGCTGGCTTTTTGAGTAACATATTGTATGTCATACTCTGATAGTAAAATCTTCCATCGGGCAATCCTTCCTGTAAGAGTCGGTTTTTCGAACACATACTTTAAAGGATCCATTCTTGTTATTAACTATGTGGTGTGTGTTAACATGTATTGCCTCAATATTTTAGTAGCCCAAGCCAATGCACAACAAGTTTTCTCGAGAAGTGAGTACCTAGTTTTGCAGTCAGTGAATTTCTTGCTGAGGTAGTAGGTCGCATGCTCTTTTCTACCCATCTCATCATGTTACCCCAATACACATTCCATCGATCCTTCCAGTACTATCAGATACATGATGAGTGATCTTCTAGGAACTGGTGGCATTAAGATTGGTGGCTCTTGTAAATATTGCTTTATTGTCTCGAAAGTTATTTGGAAATCGTCATTCCATACAATCGTCTGGTCTTTTTTTCAGTAACTTGAATATGGGCATGCACGTAGCAGTTAGGTGTGATATGAACCTTGAAATATAGTTCAATCGTCCTAAGAAACAACAAACCTATTTCTCCGTCTTCGGAGCTGGCATTTCTTGTATGGATTTTACCTTGTCGGGATCCACCTGAATACCATACTGACTTACAATGAAACCCGGTAACTTACCTGATCTGACACCAAATTTACATTTGTTTGGATTTAACCTTAGTTTGAACCTTCACAGACGATCAAATAAGTTTTGTAAAGGTATGATGTGATCCTCCTCCGTATGAGATTTGGAAATCATATCATCTACATACACCTTAACTTCTTTGTGAATCATATAATGGAATAGTGTGACCATTGCTCGTTAATAGGTTGCCCCTGCATTCTTCAGACCAAACGACATTACCTTATAGCAGAAAGTGCCCCAAGATGTCATGAAGGTAGTCTTTTCCATATCTTTGGGTGCCATTTTGATTTGATTATAGCCTGAAAAACCGTCCATGAATGAGAATACCGAAGCTTGAACTGTATTGTCCACCAAAACATATATATGAGGTATAGGGAAATCGTCTTTAGGACTTGCTTTGTTTATATCCCGATAATCTACACACATACACACTTTACCATCCTTCTTAGGTACTGGCACGATGTTAGCTATCCAAGGTGGAGAATCTACCACCGCTAAGAACTCCGTGTCAAATTGTTTAAGTACCTCTTCTCGTATTTTGTTAGACATGTCTGGACGAGTTCTCCTGAGCTGCTGTCCGACTGGAGAGTAACCTTCCTTTAGAGGTAGCATGTGCACCATAATGTTTGTATCTAATCCTAGAATATCTTTATAAGACCATGCAAATATATCCACGTATTCATGTAATAACTTGATCAACCTTTCTTTGACGTTTCTTTCTAACATTGTCCCTAACTTGATCTCTTTTGGGTCTTCCTATGTGCCAAGGTTAATGGTATCAATAGATTCCTGGTATGGTTCTATGTTGTCAGCTTTTTGCTTTATCCCTCTCGCCAGTTCTTCAAAAAGTTCAAGATTCTCATCATCTTCCTCTTCAGTTTGATTGATGGGTGCATCAAAATTATATCGGATAGTAGCAATAACATTATCGATGTTTTTGGGCATGGATCTGCACATTTATGATGTTTTGGTGCAATTTTTTAGCATGTGAATTTGGAAAATGCATATGAAGGAAAGTATTGCCATTTTTTAAACATGAGAGATAAATGAAAAAGAAAAACAAGGATCTTAATTGAATACAAAATGTAATTTTTTATTAATCGTGAATATTGTCTGAAATAAATGGGGGGCCCTTACAAGCAACCCCTTTGTCTCAGGCTCGGCATAGGTTCTTTCAAAAACAAGGAAAATTACTTTGGAAAGAAAATCTCAGGAATCTCCACAGTTGTCCAGTTTTTGAGTTCTTCGCATAGGGTGCACTCACGGATGAAGTCGGGTACTCTTTTAATGTTGTTCTTGTTGGATATCATTGACACCTGTCCACCATGCTCTATTATTTTGCTGGCGAATGTTTCTTGGATTAGGGAAATCGTGCTTTTCCTTTCAGAGTTTCCTTTGATGATTCGTAACCCAAACCAAAGCGATTCTTCTTCTCGGATATTTCTGGGAGCTTTCCCCAACCCTTTAAGTTACCACTCTCCACTACTATTTGTAAATCCTCCATGAAGTTTCAACAGGTTTCTTGATCTTTTCCACTGGTAAGGTCACCATTGAGGCAACCTTTAAGACTTGAAATGGTCTGCCAATGCAGTCTTCATCAGCACTGATATATCTGTAGGACTCAATATGACTTATAAAGATGTTGTCTTCTCTGTAGATTATGACTAATCTTCCTTCAACAAATAACTTCAATTTATGATGTAAAGTTTAAGTTACTTCCCTTTCCGCAAGAATCCAAGGTCATCCAAGTAAACATGTATATGTTGATTCTATATTCATGACTTGAAAAGTGATATAGAACATATGTGGTCCGATCTTGATAGGAAGGTATACTTATCCATATACCGTACTCTGAGAACCGTCGAAAGCTTTAACTATTGTGGAACTTGGTCTTATCACAACACCATCTAGTGTTAGCCTCATCAGACTGGAATTTGGTAATATATTAAAGGTAGAACCAGTATCAATAAGTACCCTGGACAAGCTTGTGGTACCTATCTGAATCGAGATGTGCAACGCTTTGTTGTGAGCTAGGCCTTGTGGAGGTAACTCACTATCGTTAAAACCCATATATGACCTAGATGTTAGATTTGCTACAACATTATCAAATTGGTTCACAATAATCTCTTTTGCGACATGATCAGAACTTAAAACTTTCATCAGTGAATCTCGATGTGCCTTTGAATTAATGAGTAATGAGAGTATATAAATTTTGGATGGGGTTTGGTGAAGCTGATCCACCACCCTATAATCACTTCTCTTGATTATCTTTAGAAATTTGTCTGCCTCTTGATTAGTAAAGTTTTTGCTTGGAGGTTCTTAGTTTACACCCACTACTGCTTTCTCTTTATCTTTTGCTAACGTGTAATTTTTACTCTTCACCACATTATCAGTCTTCTTTGGTGGTTTAGATATGAACACTTGACCACTACAGGTCATGCCTCCTGCTCCTGTTATATTTGAGATTGTAGGTCCTTGACTTGATGATGGCTCACATTCTTGCTTTAAGCTATTGACATATACAGTTGAATCATAACTCCATGGTACTGCTTTGTCACTTTTGTAAGGGGAAGGAGATGCTCCCCTATTCACCATTGTAGTCTTTGGAACTACTGGTATCCTCAGAATTTGTTTTGGTGTCATTGCGGGTGTTTCTGTTGAGTCTTCCCATGGGATCACAAGAGACTTTTTATTACGGTTCAGCCCTTGGCAAGGAATTACCAATGGATTCTTCGTACCTCCTTCAATTGTTGCTATATATTCATCATTAGGGTATGGTCAGAATTGGACTATCCCCTGGTCCACCAATTGTTGTAATGTCCTTTCAAAAGCTTCATTATGTTCCAAAAGAAACCCACATTCCAACAGATATTCTTTCAATAGACTTATCGGGGCCTTTACTCGTCCCACTGACCCACAGCCAGTGACTACTTATATCGCATTTATTTTTCGTCCACCATACGGAGGCATGGAGTTTGACTTGATATTTGGCTTCTCAAAAGTGATGTCTTGGGAATCTAACAAATCCTGAACTTTATGTTTTAAGGCTCAACATTGATCTATAGTATGCCCTTGGGAATTGGCATGACACTCGCATTTGGCATTGGAATTGTATTTTGGTGGGGGTGGCCCAACCGGAGGAGCTAAAGACTTTAGCTCTACCAATGATGCCTTGACCAAGTGTTGTAATAGTTGACGAGCTGGCATAGGGAGAGGATCCAACTTTCATGGCTCCCTTTCGAACTTGTTATGTTGCTATCCTCGTGGGATTATTAACGGTTTTGTGCCCTTAGTTGTGATGCCACATCATCAATTTCTACTTCTTTCCTTTTTGTGAAGTTAGGAACATGTCTCTTTGCATTATAAGGGGTATTTAATGGTCCCCCTTATATCTTTCCATTTTTAACTCCAACTTTAATCCTTTCTCCGATAGTTACTAGATCAGAAAATCCATAAGAGATGCTTCCTACCATCTTTTCATAGTATACCCCTTGCAAGGTTCCCATGAACATGTCGACTAGTTATTTCTCCAAAAGTGGTGGTTGTATACGGGATGCCATGTCTCTCCACCTTTGGGCATATTCCTTGAATGACTCCTCTTTCTTCTGAGACAGGTTATAGAGTTGCATGCGGGTTGGTGGCATGTCCAAATTGTATTTATATTGTTTTAGGAAGGCATTAGCGAGATCTGCCCATGTCTGGATGTGAACTCTTTCTAACTGCATGTACTAATCCAGAGATGCCCCACTTAAACTTTCTTGAAAGAAATGGATCATCAGCTTCTGGTCTTGAGCATAAGCATGCATCTTCCTACAATACATACGCAGATGGTTCCTTAGACAAGTGAGCCCTATGTATCTTCCAAAATCAGGTATTTTGAATTTATACAAGATTACTACGTATAGAACCAGACCCATCTCAAGAGCGTCGACATTGAAAGCATCGTAACCCTCCACGGCTTTTAATCTTTCCTCTAAAGCTTTGTAATGATTCAGTACTAATGAATTCTCACTAGCATGAGTATTGGTCGTTCTCTGAGGTGCCTGATTGACATCCTCTAGGTCGTGGTCTCCATATTGTAAGTCCAAGTAATTATCTACATTGTTAATCAAAATCTGCAGGGTATGAGATCCCCCTACCTTTGATGGAGGTGGGATGGACCCTTCAGTTTCTTGTCTTGTCTCTTGATGAGCTATGACAGATTTTTGAAGTCCTGCCTCCGGTCCTCTTCTCAGTTGGTGACCGCTCGATGCACCGATGGTCTGGGTTATTTCCTCAAAGGCTACCCTGGGACTTTGCTCTTGTATGTCAATGATGTTCTTCAAGGCTCGAAGAACTTGACTCATATCTCCTCTCATTGAGTCGATGTTGCTTTTGAATTATTCCAAATCCACTTTGAAAGCTGCTCGATTTTCTTCAATTTGTTCCATTGCTCTCAGTTGGTGAGCTCTTGTTTTGTACGGTGGTCGGAGAGGTGGTGGTTTTCTTCTACCAATGTTTCAACTGGAGAAGATTTTGCAAAATGAGTTTTTATGTTGTGAATTTATGAGATGCCGATGTTTATGGATGTATGAATGTGTATGAACAATGCTAAGAATTTATTTTAAATGTCTTATTCACTTGATTACATATATTTTATAAATATATCTGTGATACGGTGGCATAACCGACTGTTAATACTGGTTTGCATTTTTGTTCGCAAATGTCGCGGTAAGCAAGAGTCGCCACTGACTTTTCTTTTATCCAACAAAGGAAAGGGTGAAAAGAATAGAAAAAGACATTTTTTGAGATTTTCTTAGTAAGGGGGGTAGATTATGGAAAGGGAGGGTGTTAGCTCCCTTTCCATCCGTGGTTTTCCACGGGCTCTTAGGTACTTGCTCATTTTTTAAAATTGTTTGTGTTTGTGTGTTTTGAAAGTTTTTGCTTGCTTTATGGTAACTCTTGTATCAGTCCTCAAGAGTGTGATAAAGTGTTTTGAAAAGATTTTTGAAAGTGTGTAAGTGTGAAAATTTCAGGTTTTAGCAAGTACTTAAAAGTTATCTACCTACTCGAAAAAAGATGTTCTTTTCCTCATTTCCTTTAGATAGTGATATCCTACTATTAGTGAGCAGGTAGCCCTATCGTCGGATGTTGAGGGACAATTGAAGGGACGCTTTACAATCACGAAGGCAACTTGTGGATACGCTTTAGCAATTTTCTTTTAGGGACTAGATCATTTACCGAAAGGCAACTGTAGGGTCATCGAGAGACTATGATCTTTTTTTATTTATGGGTCTTTACTAAAGCGTTCCTGCCTCATGACTGTTTTATTTAAAGGAAACCAAAGTGGGAGATACCTTAGAGGTGCGCATTTGCGTGTGTTGAGATTCAGTTATTTATCTTGCATTATTAAGTTTGCTAACGTTTTAATTTTCAGTCTTATCATGCACGCCTAGTTACTAACAGTTAATATTTACAGAAATTTAATGTGCGAAAATTTAAATCCTAGGCTATTACAACGCTTTGGGACAATTACATAAAAAAGTGCAAGAAAATAAAATGCAGAATTTTAAATCTAGACTATTACATTCCATAATTAGTTACATTATTTATATAAAATGTAAGAATAAAAATAACGCGCGCGAAATAAAAATTACGTCTAAATATCCTAACAAAAATTCTAAGTAAACAAGAAAAATATTTTTGGTTTTATTTTCATTTATTTCAAGAAAAAAAATTAAACTAAATCTAAATTTAATTTAAGAAAATAAATATTGAATGAAATTAATCTAATTCTAATATTTTTGCATTTTTTATTAAGAAAACATTTGAAACATAAATTAAATCCTAAATTCTAGTTCATTTTAAAATAAGAAAGTAGTTAAAATTTAATTAAATAATTAATTAAAGCATTTCATTATTTTAATTTTAAAAAAAGTCTAAGCCTAATTTTTTTGTGAGGTTTTTTTATTATTTGCTTAATTAAGTAAAGAAGATAAAAGAAATTAAAACATTACAAAAAAAACTAGATGGGCCTGAGATAGTAAAAAAAAGTGGGGGTGTGGTTGTTGAATTCACTGGCCCATGAAGGGAGAGGCCTAGATTTGCTTCTGGATCCAATGTGGATTGGTCTTGATGGAACATGGTGAGCCCGCAGATGGAATGCGCTAGATCTGATCAGATGGACATCTGATGACACATGTCTGATGGTGTATAATGCACATCTAGCTACGAGGAGCACTGGATCTGCACGAAACAAGTTAGAAAATATAAAAATGGAGCTTACTGAGGCATATTGTGATGTTTCAGGGCTTGGTAATGATTGCAAAAGCTTCAGGGAGCCTTCAGGAATGTATTTGGATCTTTTGTTTAGATTGAGAAAGACTGGAACCTAAAATACGAATTTTTACAACTTTGATAATTTTTGCAAAATTTGTAGAGCTTTTCCAGGATGTATCTCATGTGTCTTGAAGCTTGCTAATGTGTCCTTTATATAGAGAGGAGGGAGGAGACAAGAGAACAAAGGTAATAACAACCATAAACATGTGTTTTTAAAGCCATGAATGATGTTTTGTAACTTTGCCAAAGACATGGAATCTTGTCCTTTTTGAATTTGAATGAATGTGGACATTGCTTGCACGAAACTTTATGGGCCTAGGCTGTCCAAAACATCAACCCAAATCTCAAAGCCCATTTCCAATTATTTTATACATTTTATTTTATATTTATTTGAAATAAATTAAAATAAATATGAATAAAATAGTTAGCAAAGGCAAGGCATGGAAAAAATAATTTTAGAGGTCTTCTATAGGCTTAGGAAGATGTTTGAAGTCCAAGAAATTAAGCCATTGACCTAAAACTTCATGTTTGCTCAATGCATAATTCTTGAAAATTCCCAAATTTTCCCAACTTGGGAAAGCCATAACTTGCTCAATTTTTATCTTGTGATAATGATCTTTGACTTTTGGAAAGCCCAAGATGTATACTTAAATTCCTATTTTGATCAATTTTGCATTTGAAGATTTTATCTTTATGTTAAAGGTCTTGGAAAAAAGTGGCTTTTATTGACTTTCTAAAAATGACCTGTAATGTATGAACTTGTATCTTTCAAATGGTGCATTTTTTGGACTTGAGGGATGAAGAGAAGTTGTAGGGAATTGGATTATCTTCAAAATCATCTTTGGTTGGAAAATTTATGATGAAGTATGAGAAAATTATGCTTGGTCAAAATTTGGTTGATGTTTCCTATAAAAACCCTAATTTGCCATTTTTGACTTTTGATGTTTCCTTGATCAAATGATGGATATCACTTCAAAATTTTGATGTTTATCAAAAATATTGAAGTTTGACTATACATGGGCCATAGTTGACTTTTGACCTAGCATAATTGATTTTCCAATACTTGAGTAATTGACTGAGCAAACTTATTGTGCAAGGCATGAAATTGGCATGGATAATCTTGAAGACATATGAGGACCATGGGAAACATTTGAGACCATTGGAGCTCAACCATCTTTATGAAAATTGAAACCCTAGTTGGGGGTTCATTGCCTTAGGAGGAGAATTGTCTGGTCAATTCTTGGTCAAGCTTGAGCAATTGAGGACTTCTAGGAATATATCTTGTGTGAAAATGGGAGGGAAAATTTTGGGGTATATATATATATATATATATATATATATATATATATATATATATATATATATATATATATATATATATATATATATATATATATATATATATATATATATATATATATATATATATATATATATATATATAGGTTTTGATTTTTTTTTGTTGGTGAGTATCTAGAAAATAAATACGCAAACGAGATGCGAAAAAAATGCCCTTATTGAAGGTAACAATTGTCTTTAAAAGAGAATATAATTCAAATATTAAAAGATATTATAACTTTAAAACAATAAAATTGCTTAAAGAAAGTAAACGAAGGGAAATAGTCTTCAAAGCATGCTTGCGGATGTCTGCTCTGAAAAGATTGACCATCATTTTACAAAGCTTGAGGAAGTCATCAACGTCTTTTGGGAGAGGAACCATCATACTTTCTGCATCTCTCAAACTTCTAGGAATGTCTTAAATGAGATTGTTGGCTAAGAAGGCGAGTCTTTCATGCTTGTCCTTATAGTATCAGTATTCTCAGTAGAGGTTGGGAATTATCTTGTGGTTATCCCTTCCTGCTTTGGCGATCTTCATATATTGCTCTTCCCAATACATCCTTTCATCTCCATATAGAGTCTTCGTTGTATTAGGAAATATTTTCAGAGGACTTCTAGCTTAAGGCATACTTGCTCGTACTCTTCAGTTTTCTGGGAGAGAAGTCTTTCTGCCCTTATCTTTTCAAGGCATTCCCTTATCTCTGATTCTTGGCAATCTTGGAGTCTGGTGGTGAGATACATTATTTGCTCTTCTTGATCTAAAGAGGCTTGTGCCAAGCTCTGGATTTGGGCCCTTAGATCTTCTTCCATTACCTTCTTGTCTTGCACGGCCTTTTCACACCATCTGGTTAACCTTCCAACCTCTGGTTGTGGGAATCCAAATTAAAGGTAGCACTTAACAACCCTTAAGTCGAACGTTTCCTTTAAAGTCTCTCCATTTTAAATTCCTCACAATCTCTTTGAATCTATTGGTCTTTTGATTCAAGTATGCGATGCATTTGTCTTTTTTCTTTGGTTAAGTTAAGGAGGTTGAGCTCTAGTTCTTCTTTTTCCTCTAAGCTTGTTTCAAGGCTTCCTTCAAATCATCTATTTCTTCCACGGACATAGGCTGAGCTACTGCGACCTCTGACTTGTATTCAGGATTTATGTCAAAAGGCAACTTAATAATTTGTACCCGATCCAGAACCCATTGAGTGTAGGGTTCTTTTGCCACGACATTCTTCCTTTCAGCTTTTATTTTATTAACCCTGTTCTAGGCCCGAATAATTTTGTTGAGCAACTCTCGGTCATTTTTGCGTATTGTTATACCCCAATTTTTGCCCCTAAGATTCAATCATCATATCATATCATATCAATTCAATCAGAACAAAGTCACACATTAGGGTTTGTTTCCTCTCCCTATCTTTAGTTTTGCTCTATGGGGAATCACCAAGCACATTGACTTGTATTTTGTGATCATCTATGTTTGATTACTCTTTAACTAACAAATACAATGTATGTGTATCCTAATTGTTGATGATGTAGGTAAAAGCACAATGCATTCCATCAAAGTCAGCTTTTGGACTCATGAGTTCCTTCTTTGTACCTTCCTCAACAAAACTTCATTGAGATACAAGACTCTATGAAAGATATTTTGAAGTAACATCATGACAAAGTCTTTCATGATTCATTATGCCTAAAGTTGTCAAATTTAACTCAAAATTACAAGGGTTGACTAAAGAAGTTTAACTTAATTGGACAAGTCTTTGATTTCAATGATCATAAGTGCATATTTGCTTCAATTCTTAAGATTCGAAAGTGATTTTGGTTGCAATGGTTAACATCCTTAACAACTTATAATCACATGACAAAGGTATTTGTGCAAGAAGGTTGATCAAAATTGCAAGGATTTCCCAAGGCATTTTGTTGATCTAGGAGCTAGGGTTTTGAACTTCAAGGGGGTATATCTTGCTCATCTTTTGGTATTTTTGAGTGATTCCAAAAAAATCCTTCTCTTAAAAGGTTTATTAACAAATCACTTCAAAAGTCTCAAGGAAATTTTGTGTGTAAGAAACTTGATGATGAAGAAAGATTACAAGTTCTCTAGATGAAACCTCAAATTCCTTTATGTGACTTCAAATGATCATAACTTTATCAATTTTCATCACCTTGAGCCCATTATTTTTTCATAATTATCTTGAATGTGTAAACTTCTACCCATCTTTAAAGTGCAAAGTGTGAAAATGGATGGAAGATTCCCTAAGGATGCAAAACATTATAGGTTACTACATGAATTTTTTCCAAATTCAACAAGTCATAACTCTCTCAATTTTTTAAGATTTTGAATGGTTCAAGTTTAAAAATTACATTCAAGAGATCTACTTCATTCCATATTTTTTGGTCAAGAACAAATTCCAATTGGAAGACCATGTTTGGATACAAGACATTATAAGTCATTTTTGAAGAAAAACTTAGAATTTTTCTAAGTATGAAAAGTCAGCCCTTTTTTTCCATCTTTAACTCAACACAAATTCTTTCTCAAGCATCCAATTGATCTCACTCCTTTCACATTTTAAAGCTTGTGACTTCATCTTTCCAGTTATTTAAAAATCACATCATATGGTGCCATACATTGCTGGCACCATGGTTATGAAGGTAGCATCATGAAATGGAAATTTCAAGTTCAATTAGTTTTGAAAATTAGTTTAAATCCAATTACATGCCTGTTTAAGGATCACTTTCACGTCTAATCATGTTTAGGAACTTGCCATAACAAGAAACGACCCTTAAACCATCCATTTTGCTGTGTTTTGAGCCATGTGAAGTCACACTTTTCACACTTAGCAGGTCCACACGATCCCTCACTCATTTTTTCAAGCTTTGGATAGCCAATTGACCCCTGTTCAGATCCTATATGAACTCTGAATTTGAATTTCTGATTTCTTACATTCTCACCACCAAACACCAAAAGCTCCATCCAGTTAGCTTCATTGAACTTCTCTGAAGTTAACCATACAATTATCCTCAAGAATCGTGACCTATATTGATCTACATAAGTCCAGTTTCAGAGCAACTTCTCACTAATTCGTTCAGGTAGATTCCATGGCCAAATTGATTCAAATAAAAGACTAATCCACTCCTTGTATCCTTCTGCTCCTCGTGCTCTTTATAATTTTCAATTTCATTGAGATTTGAGTGAAATATCCAAGAATTTCGTATTCGCTATTTTTTTTCTTGTTTTCTTCAAGCACAACCTTGCCCGGTTTATATAAATTTGGTGCGATGGTACCATTAGAATCATCTTAAAGAGACGAATCTAATGGTACCAGATGTAGTATGCTTGCCTTACCATGCGCGTGCCTCAGGAGCCTTTTGATCTAATTACTTTAGTGAGTTAGACTTCATCCAACATGCCACATTTTAGGTTGTTTTATTTTAAAAATAAATGATCAGGTGTGATATCCAATAAAGTCCATGACATGCACAGCGCGCCGGATCCACAAGATCTATTTACTAACACATTTTGACAATGATCAGATGGCCCATATTTTTTTGGTTTATTATTTTATTTCTGATTTTTTATATTTAATTGTTTTAAACTTCAAAAATTCATTAAAAAAAATCATTTTAAATCCAAAAAATATGAATAAATTATGGAAAAATCTTTTGATTTTTCTCTTTCTGATTTTTTTATTTTCACACTTTTATTTTGTGTTTTGATATTTTTTTTATAATTTTTCACTTTATTTGAATTGTTTTAAATGTTTAAAAATACTTTTATGCATTTTTAAATTCTGGAAAAAATAGGGAAGGATCCAATGATATTGTGAAAAATATTGGTGACCTCATTTATTTTTTATTTCTAACCTTATTATTTTTCACCATTTTTTGTTTATTTTACCTATTTCTTTTAATTTTAAAAATAGTTTCTGACTTTAAAAAATCACCAAAAAATTTATAAAAATATTTGAGTTCATTTCGGATTTTTCTATGGTATTACTTTTTTTTTATTAATTTGAACATAGTTACCATTTTTCTCTCTTATTTTCATTTTTAATCATTTTTTAAATCGTTACTTTTATATGTTAAATACAATTTTATTTTTGTACATTTTTTGGCTGATCTTGGGTTGAAATTTTGATCACGAACTTTGTTAACATCATTGGATCCATGGTGTTGAGTCTAACTCCATAAAAATGGATGGATAATTTTAATATTAGTTTAATTAAAATTTTGGTTCAAATGTGGTTTGTTCATTTTCCCCATCCCTCTTCATCTTACCCCCTTTCTTATTGTATTACATATTATGGGATAATGATCTCTATATCATTTATCTAAACATGAAGTACATAGATTGCTATTGACCGGCCTCAAAATAGGTGCGACTTCTATATAAGTCCACTTATGATTACTTAACATAACGCTAAATTTTGTTCCAATTTGAGAAAATGATCCTTTGTGGTCCAAACTTATGTTTGCAAGCCCAAGTATGTTAATTTAAACCCTATGAACCAATAACCTTGAGATCCATTGTTAGGAGACTTTGGTTCTACCAATCCTCTAATGGAACTTCATCAATTTTGGTCAAAGTGGATCACTTAAACATCATTTATCATTAAGTTACTTTGGCATTCTTAAAATGGATGATATACTTGACAAAAAGAAAATGCAACTTATTGTTGAGAGGCTTTGGTTCTACCAATCCTCTAATGAGTTCTAAATGCAAGTTTCAAGATGGTCATCCAACTACCATTAACTTCTAACAATTGATTTTATTTTTATGCTTTTATTTTATACTTTTACTTTATGTACCATTTACTTTAGCATTTACATTTCATGCTATTTTCATATTTGCTCACTTGAGCCTTTATATTCATGTCATTTTTATTTTTCTCACTTGAGCTTTTCATTTTTTTTGAAGACACCTAATAATGAACTTAAACCCTAAAAAGCTTTAATGTTACTTGGACTACTTGGTTACTATCCTTGGCATTATGAAGTGATGGACTTCTTGGACTTAGGAGTAGAAACCTTGACCTATGTTGGAGACCTTATGACCTTGATTGATATTTTTGTCTGGAGTTCTTGGGGTTTACCTCAAGACATTAGGTTGTTTGTTTGTTTGTGTGCAGGTTATTATGATCACATAATTTGTCTGTATTCTAGAATACAGTTGTACACAACTGTTACTCTGCCCAATTTTTGTGAAGACCAAATGCAATTGGAGCTGGGTATTCTTCAAAGGTTTATTAACTGTTTGTTTGGTTTCAAATCCAAAGGATTGAATTTTTCATTGACTCAATATGTCAAGTGTTGGTTTCTTGTTGGTTAGATGATTCTTTTCCCTAGCTTTTACTTTATGCTTTAGGATAGTCCCTTCATCTCGTCCCATGTTCTTTAATTTCAAAAATCTTCTCCCTCCTTTTGAAAACACTTCTTGCTTCAAAAACTTGAATCACTTTCATAATAAACTTGGACTTAGTTCCATGCAATTTATTTTAAAATCTTTTTCTTAATCAAACATTAATCAATTTAACAATACCTAGACATTTTTTGTGAGAAGACTAAAATTCACTCAATCTCATTTAAACCATTTTTTCCACTTTTGCTTTTGCTTTAAAACTTTTCTCAAAGGATTGGACTCTTGTCAATCCTTGTAGTGATGCAAACAACTATACTTCTATAAAATATAGTGAAGAGAGATATTTTCCACTTTGGTGTTGAGTGAGGTTTTGTTGATTTTAAAATCCAAGTCATATCCTCTAATTTGAGATGAAGCAAATTTTCCTTTCTCATGATTGTGGGTAGTAAGTATGTTTTCCTCACGGACAATGATGATGATGTCTTATCTCATAAAATTAACCAACACACTTGTGTTTCAAATTTTAAAGAGGAATTATGTGTACCATGATCCCCTATTGCACAGAAGGTGGTACGTAGGAACTAAAGGTTCGCAACCGCGATGGGTGCAAAAAAAATCATAAAAAATATATACTTCTTTTTCTCATCCCCACAGTCTATTTTACATACAACATTTTATAGCCAATATATACAGATTTTTCAAAGAGGTTCCTGTGAAGTACCGTAGATGTTTAGGGTGTTAATACCTTCCCTTTGCATAACCAACCCCCTTACCTAGAATCGTTCCCCCTCTTTTGGGTTATTCGCTCTTTTCCCATTCCTTTGGAAACAATAAAGCGCATTGGCAATTTTTATTTTGATTTGTGCGAGTCAAGTCAATCCAATGGCTTAGTCTCAAGATTTCTACTGCTACAGAAAAAAATAGTGACTTCACTGGGGACAGATTGACTTCTTGCTGGTCCATCCCTAAGTGGGTTGAGCCTATCTTTGTGTATATATGTATATGTGTTATTGTTGTTTATATGTTATATATTGTATATATGTTTGTCTAGATTTTCCTGGTTTTTAGGGTGCTTGGGGATTTCTCATAAGTCCTATACCCGGACTTGAGCAAGCTTAAGATAGGACGGGCGGTATAGTCATGTTAACTTTGAGGGAGTAATCCCAAAAAAGGAGGCATGAGATCCGTCACTCAGTGGAGGCCCCTTTAACTGTAGTGTCGTTTACCGAGTAATCTGGAAGACGTACTGCTTTCGACCTGGGAGCCTTCTGAAATTGAGGATCATAGATTACCTAACCCATCTTGGCCTTTTAGGTGTAGTGCGGAAGCTATGACGGAGTAATCCAGAAATAGTTGTCAGGAAATACTATGCTCGGGCGAGTTTTTCTTGAGAATATTACTATTTACCGAGTTAATCCAGAAGTTGGTAATATATGAAGGAAGGATGTAGACTCTATGAACCTTTAGAGTTCGACAGGTGATAACTTTTAAACCGTACCTTACGAGTAATACCTTCGACCTCATGCTCGTGATATTGAACCTATGAACCCTATGTTTGTGACCTTGTGTGTGATTGTTGCGTCATGCATTCATGCACTCATAAGCATCTTTTGAAGATGTTCTATTTCAAGGGACTTAAAAGTTGACTATTTGTGAAAATCTCAGGTACTTTTTGACTATGGATTATGGAAAAAGAAAGACTGGAAAATACAGTTTCAAAGATCCCAAGATAGATGAGTTGATGAGTCTGATTCCTGAGATTGAGTGCTCTGCAGGTTTTTGGAATAAGTATGGGTACATCATTTCTCTTATGAAGCTTAGGATGAAAGAGGGTATTCTCTCGACCTTGGTCCAATTCTATGATCCAATGTATCGATGCTTTACATTCCATGACTATCAGTTCATGCCTACACTAGAGGAGTATTCTTATCTGATGGGTTTTCCTATAATCGTTCGTATTCCTTTTACTGGTTTGGAGGGTGAGCCAAAACCACATGAGATTGCTGCTTTGATCCATTTGGGAAAGTCTGAGGTTGAAGCCCACATGACTACTAAAGGATGGATTAGGGGATTACCAGCTCAGCTCTTATTGGAGAAAGCTCGTTACTTTGCCAGGATGAAGAGTACAGTCCCTTTTGAGGCCATTTTTTCTCTACTTGCTTACGGGTTGTTATTATTTCCTAATGTGGACAAATTTGTTGACATTAATGCCATCAGAATCTTCATGATTAGAAACCCAATTCCTAGATTGTTGGGTGATACTTATTAATCTATTCATCTTCAGGATTCTTATCATGGGGGGATGATTATCTGTTGCACGCCTCTGTTGTACCGGTGGTTTACTTGTCATTTTCCTCAGTCTGATGCTTTCTGGGATATCAGGAAGGAACTTTGTTGGGCTCCTAAGATCATGGCACTTACTCACTGAGAAATTGTTTGGTATCATCAGGCTTATCATGATATAGAGATTGTCAACAGTTGTGGTAGTTTCCCCAATGTACCTTTTCTTGGTACAAAGGGAGGAATTAACTACAACCCTATTCTTGCACGACGACAGCTCGGATATCCAATGAGGGATAAGCCAAATAGTATTCATTTGAGTAGTTTCTTCCTGAAAGAGGGAGAAGATCATGGGGAAACTAGGGAGCAAATTACGAAAGCCTGGATTCACATTCACAGGAAGAGTAGGAAGGACTTGGGACCTAGGGGGACTATTTCTTTGGAGCCTTATCTTCAGTGGGTATAAGCCAGAGCTATTCAATTGAAGATGTTGTATTCTCGAGAAACACCTATGCCTGATTTGTTTGTGAAGACCACTCCTCCCCTATTGGATGATGTGGAAGAAATACAACTTGCTTTAGTCAGGATGCAACAGGAAAAGGAAGCTTGGAAGAATAAGTGACAAACTCTAGAGGCTTCCTACCGAGCATACTTAAAGGAGAAAGATGACTTGATTGAGATTCTTGAGAGTAAGGCTGTAGAGACAATGGAGAGGCAAGGGGATTTATTTTCCCCTAAGCCTCAGTCAGGTTATATTTGCTCGCTCCCCAATTCAGGTGATTGGAAGGAGGTCGCCACCAGATATGCGAAAGAAAACCAGAGGTTGAAGGCTCAGATTGCCAGACTTACCGGGAAGCGTCAGCGTATAGAGTGATCTCCATCAGCTTTGCTTCTTAGGGTTTTAGACTTTATTCTTATCTTGTACTTGGGATTGTTGAAACTTGTAATCCATTTTGAAGTTAATATAATAAAAAAATTTCAGTATTTCAAATGTGTTATTACTTTGATATTTTCAAATTATTTATAAATATTTAAGTCTCTTGAAATAACAATAAAATGAATCATGTGCATTGCACATCATGTATCATATTATACATACTTCTTGCATTCTTTATGCATATACAGGGGTCTTATTGAGCTTCTTTACTTCATTCAGCAAGCTGTCTCACCAATACAATACCCGAGCTAATTTCAAAATAAAGATGGATAACCTAGAACAAGAGAATCGCGAGCTACACGAGGAAGTTTCTGATCTGAAGGTTGGTATGGCTAATCTCACTGCTTTTATGCAATCTCTGGTGGCTACTCAGAATCAGCCACCGAGTGTTCAGCCTCAATAGACATTGGTTACTACTGAAGCTTCGATTGTCCCTGTGTTTGCTACTCCTACTGTTGTTCAAAATCATATGCCTCTGGGATATCCTTGGGGGATGCCCGAAAACATTGTGCCAGAAGGTTTTAACCAGGATCCTCATATTTCTCCACTTGCTCAGAGTGTTTCTTCTCCTGCACCTTTTGTGGCGCATGTTACCCCTGCTTCTAGAAAAGAGATTCACTATGTTGCACCACCCTCGGTGAATGTGGTCCCATTTTCTAATGATGATGTGTATCATCTAATTCCTCCACCAAGTGAAAGCTTGGGTTTCTATGATAGAATGGATGATTTTCAAGACCAGATTGATAAAATGCAGAAAGAGTTGAAGGCCCTCAAGGGAAAAGAGTTGTTTGGGCAGAATGTGAATGACATGTGTTTGGTTCCAAATGTCAAGATACCTGTGAAGTTTAAAGTACCAAAGTTTGAAAAGTACAAGAGAAACACTTGCCCTCGTGCTCACTTGGTGATGTATATAAGAAGAATGTCTACTCATACAGATGATCAGCGCATGTTGATCCATTTCTTTCTAGACAGTCTAATTTGTGCAACATTGAAATGGTACACGAGCCTGGACAGTGTCAGTATTCATTCTTTTAATGAAATAGGTGAAGCATTTATCATACAATACAAATACAATATGGACATGGCGCCTGACCGTGATCAACTCAGGGCCATAGTCCAGAAGGACAGGGAATCATTCAAAGAATATGCACAGAGATGGCGTGAGGTAGCCGCCCAAGTGATTCCTCCAATGGAGGAAAAGAAATGACAAATATTTTCCTGAAAACACTAGGTGAATTCTATTATGAGAGAATGGTGGAGACTGCACCCAGTGATTTTACTGAAATGGTGGGGATGGGTGTTCGTTTGGTAGAGGCTATGAGAGAAGGTCGTCTCACAAAAAGTGAAAGTCCCAGCAATGTGAAGAAGCCATCATATGGATTTATAAAGAAGAAAGAGGGAGAAACAAATGTTGTTGTTCAAGAAAGAAGGGTCAACACCTCTAGAAGAAATCATCAGCACCCTTAACAAGTTGTCTCGGTAACTCCAGTTGTAAATTCAGCTCCAACTATGGTTGCTTATCAAAGGCCAGCCCCTCAGGGAAGCCAAGGGAAGAGTTAGAGGAGAGAACCGTTTGACTCTATCCCTATGAGTTATGCAGAGCTACTTCCAGCATTAAATTATAAAAAGTTGGTCCAGACTAGACCACCTCCTGTTGTACCATCCCCTTTACCTTGGTACTACAAGGAAGATCAGACGTGCGCTTTCCATCAGGGTGCACCAGGGAATAATGTGGAAAATTGTTTCCCTCTGAAATTTGAGGTACATAAAATGGTTAGATCTGGCCTTTTATCCTTCAAAGATGTCAGTTCGAATGTAAAAGATAATCCTTTCCCAAAACATGGAGGAACAAATGCTGTTAACATGGTTGCTGGTTGTCCAATGGACTTCCACATTTATGATATTAACTTAGTAAGACGGAACTTGGTGAAGATGCATGCAGACCTTTGCGAGTTTAGTTACTACACTCATGACCATGCTGGTTGTGGTACCTGTAGTACTAATATACATGGTTGCAATAAAATAAAGGATGGTTTCTAAGAAATGATGGATGAGGACCTCATCCATATAATCAGGCCTAGAGTAGAGTATGAAGAATAAGTAAACATGGTTTTTGGATGTTCTGCAGAGTTTGGAATCTTTTATTTAGAACACATGAATAATGATCTTGTACAAATTCATGCTACTTTCTGCCACATGGTTGGTCAGGTAGAGCACCACTATGGATCTTGTCGGGTTTTTTGCAGGGACTCCCGAGGATGTTCAATTGTGAGAAAAGGTATTAAATTGTTGTTAGATAATGGAACCATCAAGGTTTCAGGGCAAAGAGATAATTACTATGAGGTTAAAGAGATTGAGGTTTTCTTGGTTGAGGAAGAATCAAATGATGATAAATATGCTTCCGCAGATGAATTCATTTCCTCGGATGAGGGTTTTTTTCTCTGGTGATGATTATTTGATGACAAGATTGTCTGAGGAAGGTGCGAATGTGATTGTTTCGTGTTTCAATGATTCTGTCCCTGTTGAAATTGAATAATGTAGTAAGCCAGTTGTTTCCCCTGTGGTGATTTTCTTACCAGGGCCCATTCCTTACAAATCCAAAAAAGTTGTACCGTACAAGTATAATGCTACAATTTTAGAGGATGATGTGGAAGTTCCCATCCAACCTATGTCTAATATCGGAAATATTGCTGAAACTAGTAGGGTGACCCGCAGTAGTCGTGTGTTTACACCAGTTTTTCGGGGAATTGATGATGCTGGAAAGAAGGTTGTGGAGAGTGTTGAATATAAGGCTGCAGGGGAATCCAGTGGTGCTACCCTGGAGAAGGACATAGATGATATTTTGAAGATAATCAAATTGAACGACTACCAAATTGTGGATCAGTTATTCCAGACTCCTTCAAAAATATATTTGTTGGCATTATTAATGAATTATGCTTATCATAGGGAATCTTAAATAAGGGTGTTGGACTAGGCCTTTGTGGAGTGTGACATGCCATTAGATCAATTCAACAGTGTGGTAGGTAATATTACATCATGTAATAACCTAAGCTTTTGTGATGATGAATTGCCTGACGAGGGGAAGAATCACAATTTGGCCCTCCACATATCTATGAACTGCAAAGGTGATTCATTATCAAATGTGTTGATTGATAATGGATCCGCCTTGAATGTGATACCGAGGAGTATACTAATGAAGTTGAAATATCAAGGGGCTCCTATGTGCCTAAGTGGTATTATTTTTAAAGCTTTCGATGGGTCGAGGAAGTCAGTTATTGGGGAGGCCGATCTGCCTATTCACATAGGCCTGCATCTGTTCCAGATCACTTTCCAAGTCATGGATATTGTGCCCGCATATAGTTGTCTGCTGGGAAGACCATGGATACATGAAGAAGGGGCTGTCACTTCCACACTGAACCAAAAGTTGAAGTTTATGCGTGAAGGCAAAGTGGTTATTGTAAACAGAGAGCAAGCATTGCTGATATCCCACATATCATCTTCCAGTGTTGTTGAGGCAGATAAGGATGTTGTGGGGAAGCACTTCCAGGCTCTGTCAGTTGATAATGTAAGAGGGAATGAGAACTCTATGGTTTCATTAAAAAATGCTCAGTAGGTTGTGCGCAGTGGTCCGAGTAAGGTATGGGGACAGGTCTTTGATCCTCCAGTAAATAAGAACATGGCTGGTTTAGGATTCTCTGCCAAGAATGGCAAGAATGAAAGTTTTAAGCCAAAGACTACTATGAGCAATTATAAAGATGTTTTCTGCAGTGGAGGCTACCTCCATCCAACTGTCTCTGGAGTTAATGCTATTGAGAAGGGTGAAGAAGATCAAGAAGTGCCCAATTATGTGACACCTAGAGTCAGAATCCAGAATTTGGTCACTTATGGTGTTCCCTCTTGCATCCATGTCTCAAAGTAATTTGTTTTTCTTTTCAAAAAGCTTTCATTATGCCCAATATGAAAGTAAATGTTGTATGGGCTTATCTGTTTGCTGTGATCATTAAAATCATAAATAAAGTTATCTTTGATTCTTAAACTTGTGTCTTTTATTTTTCTGTTTTATTTTTCATGGAAAATGGTAATCAGAAAAAAAAACCTTTTTTGAATAGAATATGTTTGTGAATAAATGTGCATAATCATTTGATATATATATATATATATATATATATATATATATATATATATATATATATATATATATATATATATATATATATATATATATATATATATATATATATATATATATATATATATATATATATATATATATATATATATATGTCAGTTTCTAAATGGAATCACAAATCACATGTGCAGATTAATTAATAAACTCGTTGAATACAATGACCCCGCACCCTCTCCTAATTTTAAATATCATGTGTTTGTAACAGAAGAAGAAGAGTATGATGAGATTCCAGAAGAGGTTTCACGGTTGCTCGAGCACGAGGAAAATGCCATTCATCCATATAAGGAGTCATTGGAAATAATCAATTTGGGTTCGGAAGAAGAGCTAAAGGAAGTCAAGACTGGAGCATTGTTGCATCCTGATGTGAAGAACAGGTTGACTGAACTATTGAAGGAGTATGTGGACATATTTGCTTGGTCTTACCAAGATATGTCGGGTATAGATATCGATATTGTGGAGCATCATTTGCCTTTGAAGCCAGAGTTCCTGCCTGTCAAGAAAAAGTTGAGAAGAACCCACTCTGATATGGCAGTAAAAATCAAAGAAGAAGTCTTAAAGCAGATAAATTCCAGTTTTCTTGTGACATCAGTGTATCCTTAATGGATATCCAACATTGTGCCCTTACCAAAGAAAGATGGGAAAGTCCGCATGTGCGTAGATTACAGAGATCTAAATAAAGCTAGTCCAAATAATGATTTTCCATTACCACACATTGATATGATGGTTGATAGTACATCAAAATTTAAAGTATTCTCGTTCATGAAAGGATTTTTCAGGATATAATAAAATAAGAATGGCTCCTGAGGACATGGAAAAAACAACGTTTATCATACCCTGGGGAACATTTTGTTACAGAGTGATGCCCTTCGGGTTGAATGTTGGTGCAACGTACCAGAGGGCTATGACAACCCTATTCCATGATTTGATGCACAAGGAAATTGAGGTATATGTTGACGACATGATTTCCAAATCACAGATCGAAGAAGGGCATGTGGAAGATTTGTTAAAGTTGATTCAGCATTTGAGGAAGTACGGTCTCCGCCTGAATCCAAATAAATGCACCTTCAGTGTCCAATCAGGGAAATTATTGGGTTTTATTGTCAGCCAGAAATGGATTAAAGTTGACCCAGATAAGGTCAAAGCAATCCAAGAAATGCCTGCGCCAAGGACTGAGAAGAAAGTTAGAGGCTTCCTTGGGCGTCTGAATTATATTTCTAGATTTATCTCCCACATGACTGTAACATGTGAACCGATTTTTAAGTTTCTAAACAAAGATCAAGGTTGCATATGGACAAAGGACTGCCAGAAGGCATTTGAAAGTATCAAAGAATATTTACTTGAGCCTCCTATCTTGCTCCCTCCCGTTGAAGGAAGACCGTTGATCATGTATCTAACAGTGTTGGACAGTTCTATGGGTTGTGTTTTGGGACAACAAGATGAAACAAGAAAGAAAGAATATGCCATATACTACCTCAGTAAGAAATTTACTAATTGTGAGTCACGACATTTTATGTTGGAGAAGACATGTTGCGCTTTGGCTTGGGCGGAAAAGAGATTGCGACAATATATGTTGAATAATACTACTTGGTTGATTTCCAAAATCGATCCAATTAAGTATATTTTTGAAAATCTTTCTCTTACCGGGAGAATTGCCCGCTGGTAAATGTTATTGTATGAGTATGAAATTGAGTACCACACTAAAAATCCCATAAAAAGTAGCATGCTGGCAGATTATCTTGCTCACCAACTGGTAGATAACTATCAATCAGTTAAGTTTGATTTCCCTGATAAGGATGTGATGTTCTTAAAAGAAAAATATTATGATGAACCATTTCCTGGGGAAGGTCCAGATCCTGAATCTCGTTGGGGCATGGTATTTGATGGAGCGGTGAATGCTTACAGAAAATGAATTGGTGCGGTGATCGTTACTCCACATGGGTCACACATTCCTTTTACTGCAAGGCTGACATTTGATTGCACTAATAATATGGCAGAGTATGAGGCTTGTATTATGGGTCTCGAAGAGGCCATTGACCTTAGGGTCAAGGTTCTAGATGTGTAGGGTGATTCGACTTTGGTTGTTAATCAGATTAAAGGTGAATGGGATACTCGTCACCCTGGCTTGATCCCTTACAAAGATTATGCTAGAAGACTATTACCTTTCTTTAACCACGTTGAATTCCATCATATCCCGAGAGATGAAAATCAAATGGCGGATGCTTTGGAAACTCTGGCTTCTATGTATCAAGTTAATACTTGGAATGATATGCCCCATATTACAGTGTGACGTTGGGATAGACTAGCTCATGTGTTTACAGTTGAGGATGTGGCAGATGAAAAACCTTGGTATTTTGATATCAAGCATTTCCTCCGAACCCAGGAATACCCAATTGGTGCATCAAATAAAGATAAAAAGACATTGAGAAGGTTGGCAGGAAGCTTTTTCCTTAATGAAGATGTATTGTATAAGTGAAATCATGACATGGTCTTGCTCAGATGTTTAGATAGACACGAAGCAGACATGTTAATGCGAGAAGTTCATGAAGGTTCATTTGGTACCCATGCCAATGGACATTCAATGGCAAAGAAGATGCTTAGGGCAGGATACTATTGGCTGACAATGGAATCTGACTGTTACAAATTTTCTAAGAAGTGCCATAAATGCCAAATTTATGTTGATAAAATTCATGTACCTCCTACACTTCTCAATGTTATTTCTTCCCCATGGCCTTTCTCTATGTGGCGTATTGATATGATCGGAATGATTAAACCAAAGGAGTCAAATGGGCATCGTTTTATCTTGGCGGAAATTGATTATTTTACCAAATGGGTGGAGGCGTCTTCATATTCTAATGTCACTAAACAAGTGGTAGTGCGTTTTATCAAGAACAACCTCATATATCGATATGGTGTGCCAAGCAGGATTATCACCGACAATGGCTCAAATCTAAATAAAAAAATGATGTCTGAAATTTGCAAAGAATTTAAAATTATCCATCATAATTCATCTCCCTACAGGCCAAAGATGAATGGAGCTGTTGAAGCAGCCAATAAGAACATCAAGAAAATCATCCAGAAAATGGTGGTTACTTATAAAGACTGGTATGAGATGCTCCCTTTTGCTTTACATGGGTATCGAACATATGTATACACTTCAATAGGGGTAACCTCATTCTCTCTTGTATATGGCATAGAAGCATTGCTCCCTATTGAAGTTGAAATTCCATCTTTGCGTGTAATAATGGAAGCTAAGTTGTCGGAGGCTGAATGGGTCCAAAACAGGTTTGACCAGCTGAATTTAATAGAAGAGAAAAGAATGACGGCCTTATGTCATGGTCAATTATACCAAAAGAGAATGAAGAAAGCTTTTGATAAGAAGGTCAAACCTTGTGAATTCAGAGAAGGTGACCTCGTGCTCAGGAAGATCATGTCTTTCAACGCTGATTCTAGGGGCAAGTGGACTCCCAATTTTGAAGGCCCATATGTTGTCAAGAAAGCTTTCTCTGGCGGTGCATTGATTATTGAAACAATGGATAGTGAGGAGTTCCCACGTCCTGTGAATGCTGATGCAGTCAAGAAATACTTCGCCTAGAAAAATAAAAGAACAACTCGCTAAGAAAAAAACCCGAAAGGGCGGCTTAGGCAAAAAGGAGCATCTCGGTAGGTAGAAAACCCGAAAGGGCGGTCTAGGAAAAAGTTAGAGACATAAATAGAATAAATGATTCTCAGTAGGTTCAAAACCCGCGAGGGAAACCTATGTAAAAGTTAGGGATTTTCTGGCAAGTAACTGCATCAGACAAGACTTGATCAATGGAGCAACAATCTACTTGGATCTTGCTACTCTTCAACCAAAGTTTCGGCTCAGGAATTTAAAGTTGATAGAGAGAATGGTGGTCATTGTAATTCAATGTATCTTTTCCGATATATATTACCATGATCCAAACTTTGTAATCATCCATGGAGTCTTGCCATTTGCAGGCTACCATTCTATTAATAAAATTTGAGCCTTTTATCCAATTCTTTGCAATTCTTATTTTATTCAACTTATAAAAGTTTCATTTATTATTGATAGTAATGATCAAAGCAAATAGATTAAATAACAAAATTATTTTTGAAAAGAATTTACAAATTGCTTTAAATGTTGCGATACAAGGAGGACAAAATTAGTGATCGTAGGGACGGGTAAACTCAAAAGGTTTGCATAAAATGAGGAATCTATCCAAGTTTCTCGAATGAAGGCTTCACTCATTTGGTAAAAAGTCTTTTCTCCCAGTACATGTTGATATTAGACTCATTCACGAAGCGTCTCCTTTCGGTAGCATTGGCTTTTTGTTTACCTGCTCAACAGCCAGGCAAGGGTAGTGTTTTATTGAAGAAGTGTCGAGATGGTTATCAACTTTTGGGGTTTTCTACCGTCGAGTGATGGATTGTATTTAAAATCCCCAGAAGTTTTTCTTGTTGTAGTGCTTGAAATCCCCCAGGTGACGCTGAGACGAGATATTTTTCTGAAATTGTTTCCCTGTGAGGTTTTCGCACTTTCTCCCTGGAGAAGTTGGTGCAATTATCACTCTCATTATTGAATATGCATCTTGAAGTATTCTTCACCAATATAGTATTATCCTCCTCATTGAAGTCAGAATGCTACCCCAACTGATGACTCAACGAGATGATTTTTTTCTTCTCTAGTGAAGTCAACCCTGGAAGAAATTTGAACTTCAAACTCTCTTTTAGTGTCCAGTTTGTTTGGTTTCTAGTTAAAGCTCATAGGAAGATGTTACATCGATGTTTAATTTGATATGTTTTTCCCCAGTAAAGTTAAGCTATGAAATAGGAATTTGTTCCTCAGTTGGTGCTTACTTTTCTTATGGAAATTCCATCCTAATTATGATCCAGCCGAGTATTGATTATACCCATTTATGGCCTTGCCTGGTTATCCCCAATGTTCTATGTTTGTTTTGTCAGCATACATGGTGACATTCATATATTCACACATACACCTGCATCTTTGAATTTAGAAAATCATTGCTCATTTGCATTTATTAATATTTTGCTGACATATTACCCTGTTTTATAGAATTATGTTACACTCTCCCCAATAGAATGTCAACCTTAAGCAGAAAGTCTACATTCTTTCAATTTCCCCACTGAGTTATCCCTCGTGGGAGAATTTTGTTTCAGCCTTCTTTTTAGCTTGCCGTCTGGATGGGATGGAATTTCCCTCTTGAGTTTATTTCTCAGAAAGATGTATTTTGGTTGACTGCTTCATTCCGGTTTATTTCTGGTTGGAGTGGGTACCCTCAGCAATATTATTATTTGGGTTTCTGCAAGCTTTGAGCCCTAGTTTGAGAATGTGAATTTATTTTGCACAAGAAATTTCTATAGGAATTCTATTGGCATTTATCCAGGAAGCTATTTCTTCTTTAGGAAATCTTTATTGCAATTCCTCCTCATAGCAGCAAATGGCAGGACTCTTTATTTGAGCAACTTGTACTTCCCCGGTGAATCTGTTTGTTTCTAAAGAAGTTTCAGATTTTCTTACTCCAATGGATGGTAGCCTTGTCATTATGGAAGGTAGTTCGTTGCTGAGATTTTGTTACTCCAATGGATGGTAGCCTTGTCATTATGTAAGGTAGTATGTTGTTGAGATTTTTCTTACTCCAATGAATGGTAGCCTTGTCATTATGGAAGGTAGTTCGTTGCTGAGATTTTATTACTGCAATGGATAGTAGCCTTGTCATTATGGAAGGTAGTTTCTTGTTGAGATTGTTACTCCAATGGATGGTAGCCTTGTCATTACGGAAGTTAGTATGTTGTTGAGATTTTACTCTAATGGATGGTAGCCTTATCTTTATGGAAGGTAGTCCGTTGTCGAGATTGTTACTCCAATGGATGGTAGACTTGTCATTATGGAAGGTAGTCTGTTGTTAAGATTGTTACTCCAATGGATGGTAGCCTTGTCATTATGGAAGGTAGTCTGTTGTTGAGATTGTTACTCCAATGGATGGTAGCCTTGTCATTATGGAAGGTAGTCTATTATTGAGATTGTTACTCCGATGGATGGTAGCCTTGTCATTATGGAAGGTAGTATGTTGTTGAGATTGTTACTCCAATGGATGGTAGCCTTGTCATTATGGAAGGTAGTCTGTTGAGATTTTTATTTCGATGAATGGTAACCTTATCATTATGGAAGGTAGTCTGTTGATATTTTTATTCCGATGGATGGTAGCTTTGTCATCATGGAAGGTAGTATGTTGAGATTTTTATTTCGATGGATGGTAGCCTTGTCATTATGAAAGGTAGTTCGTCGTTGAGATTATGTTACTTAATAGAAGTTCATCTATACGCAGTCATGAATATTGGATACATCTTGAGATTTATTGGTATTATCTTACCATCTCTTTATATGGTGGGTCAACGTTACTTTTTTGTTGTCACCTCAAAGATTGGTTAGTTCACGGTCATCTATTGGTCTCCGTTATCCCTTACTCTCTTGAGTTGTCAATGATTTGGACCCTATCTTGGACATTACCCCAACAGAGGCTTATCTTTCCTTCACCAGTGATTTATTTTCCTGATCAAGTTTTCCTTTTGTTTCCCCTTTTACCTTTTTACAGCCCCAGTGGTGTCTTGCGTCCCTTTAGATTTGTTCATTTGCATTCATAATCATAAGCATTACACGGTATCTTAGGGCCAAAAATAGGGCTTATTTTATATTTAAGTATCTTCAATCGCGTCGGAATGAAGATTTTAACCTTCGTATCTCCGGATAGAACACACTTAAATAAGGGCAGATGTTGTACCCCAAATTTTGACCCTAATATTCCTTCATCATATCATATCAATTCAATCACAACAAAGTCACACATTAGGGTTTGTTTCCTCTCTCTATCTTTGGTTTTGCTCTATGGGGAATCACCAAGCACCTTGACTTGTATTTTGTGGTCATCTATGCGTGATTACTCTTTAACTAACAAATACAATGTATGTGTATCCTAATTGTTGATGATGTAGGTGAAAGTACAATGCATTCCTTCAAAGTCAGCTTTTGGACTCATGAGTTCCTTCTTTGTACCTTCCTCAATAAAGCTTCATTGAGATTCAACCCTCTATGAAAGATATTTTGAAGTAACATCATGACAAAGTCTTTCATGATTCATTATGCCTCAAGTTATCAAATTTAGCTCAAAAGTACAAGGGTTGACTAAAGATGTTTGACTCAATTGGACAAGTCTTTGATTTCAATTATCACAAGTGAATATCTCCTTCAATTCTCAAGATTTGAAAGTGGTTTTGGTTGCAATGGTTTCTCCTTAACATCCTCAACAACTTATAATCACATGACAAAGGTATTTGTGCAAAAAGGTTGGTCAAAATTGCAAGGATTTCCCAAGGCATTATTGCTCTAAGAGCTAGGGTTTTGAACTTCAAAGGGGTATATCTTGCTCATATTTTGGTATTTTGAGTGATTACAAAAACATCCTTTTCTTCAAAGGGTTATTAAAAAAGCACTTCAAAATTCTCAAGGAAATTTTGTGTGTAAGAAACTTGATGATGAAGAAAGTTTACAAGTTCTCCAGATGAACCCTCAAATTCCTTATGTGACTTCAAATGATTATAACTTGATCAATTTTCATCACCTTAAGACCAGTATTTTTCCATAATTATATTGAATGTGTGAACTTCAACCCATATTCAAAGCGCAAAGTGTGAAAATGGATGGAAGATGCCCTAAGGATGCAAAAGATTATAGGTCATTTCATGAATTTTCGCCAACTTCAAAAAGTCATAACTATCTCAATTTTTGAAGATTTTGAATGGTTCAAGTCTCAAAATTACATTCAAGAGATCTACTGCATGCCATCTTTTTGGGTCAAGAACAAATTCCAAGTGGAAGACCTTGTTTGGATACAAGACATTATAAGTCATTTTTGAAGAAAAATTTAGAATTTTTCTAAGTATGAAAACTCAGCCCTTTTCTTCCAACTTTGACTCAACACAACTTCTTGCTCAAGCATACAATTGATCTCACTCCTTGCACATTGCAAAGCTTATGACTTCATCTTTCAAGTGCTTCAAAAATCACATCATATGGTTTCCTACATTGTTGGCACCATGGTTATGAAGGTAGCATCATGAAATGGAAATTTCAAGTTCAATCAGTTTTGAAAATTAGTTTAAATCCAATTACAAACCTGTTTAAGGATCAATTTCGCGTCTAATCATGTTTAGGAACTTGCCATAACAAGAAAAGACCCTTAAACCATCCATTTTGCTGCGTTTTAAGCCATGTGAAGTCGCACTTTTCACATTTAGCAGGTCCACACGATTTCACTTATTTTGCCTCCAATTCACATGCTTGAGGCTTACATCATGATCAACTATAAATAAGGATCATCCCTCACTCATTTTTTCAAGCTTTAGATAGCCAATTGACCCCTGTTTAGATCCCATACGAACTCTGAATTTGAATTTCTGATTTCTTACATTCTAACCTTCAAACACCAAAAGCTCCATTCAGTTAGCTTCATTGAACTTATCTGAAGTTAACCATACAATTATCATCAAGAATCGTGACCTATATTGATCTACAGAATTCCAGTTTCATAGCAACTTCTCATTACTTCGTTCAGGTAGATTCCTTGTCCAAATTGATTCAAATAAAAAACTAATCCACTCCTTGTATCCTTCTGATCCTCGTGCTCTTTATAACTTACAATTTCATTGAGATTTGAGTGAAATATCCCAGATTTTCGTATTCGCTATTTTTTTTTGGTTTTCTTCAAGCACAATCTTGCCCAGTTTATATAAATTTGACACGATAGTACAATTAGAATTGTCTTGAAGAGACGAATCTAATGGTACCAGTTTGGTTTGCTAATTTTACAGTTTGAAGGATACGATTTGGGGCTGGCTGGAGGTTGAAGATGATGACATGTCCGCCTTTAACTAATGACATGTAGCCACGTTATTTTTTTGAAGCAGGTGTAGTATGCTTGCCTTACCATGCACGTGCCTCATGAGCCCTTGGATCTGATTACTTTAGTGAGTCAGACTAAATCCAACGGGCCACATTTTAAGTTGTTTTATTTTAAAAATAAATGATCAAGTGTGATATCCAATAAAGTCCATGACATGCACAGCGCGTCAGATCCACTGGATCTGTTTACTAACGTGTTTTGACAATGATCAGATGCCCCATATTTTTTTGGTTTATTATTTTTATTTTTATTTTTTTATATTTAATTGTTTTAAACTTCAAAAATTTATAAAAAATTCATTTTAAATCCAAAAAATATGAAAAAACTATGGAAAATACTTTTAATTTTTCTATTTCTGATTTTTATTTTTTCACACTTTTATTTTTAGTTTTGATGTTTTTTATAATTTTTCACTTTATTTGAATTGTTATAAATGTTTAAAAATACTTTTATGCTTTTTTAAATTCTGGAAAAAATAGGGAAGGATCCAATGACATTATGACAAATATTGGTGACCTCATTTATTTTTTATTTATGACCTTATTATTTTTCACCATTTTTTGTTTATTTTACCTATTTATTTTAATTTTAAAAATAGTTTCTGACTTTAAAAAGTTACCAAAAAATTTATAAAAATATTTGGGTTCATTTCTGATTTTTCTATGGTCTTACTTATTTTTTTTATTAATTTGAACATAGTTAACATTTTTCTCTCTTATTTTCATTTTTAATCATTTTTAAATCTTTATTTTTATATGCTAAATACAATTTTATTTTTGTACATTTTCTGGTTGATCTTGGGTTAAAATTTTGATCATGAACTTTGTTAAAATCATTGGATCCATGGTGTTGAGAGTAACTCCATAAAAATGGATGGATGATTTTAATAATAGTTTAATTAAAATTTTGGTTCAAATGTGGTTTGTTCATTTTCCCCATCCCTCTTCATCTTACCCCCTTTCTTATTGTATTACATGTTATGGGATGATGATCTCTATATCATTTATCCAAACATGAAGTATATAGATTGCTATTGACCGGCCTCAAAATAGGTGTGACTTCTATATAAGTCCACTTATGATTACTTAACATAACGCTAAATTTTATTCTGATTTGAGAAAATGATCCTTTGTGGCCCAAACTTATGTTTGCAAGCCCAAGTATGTTAATTTAAACCCTATAAACCAATAACCTTGAGATCCATTGTTAGGAGGCTTTGGTTCTACCAATCCTCTAATGGAACTTCATCAATTTTGGTCAAAGTAGATCACTTAAACATTATTGATCATTAAGTTACTTTGGGATTCTAAAATAGATGATATACTTGACAAAAAGCAAATGCAACTTATTATTGAGAGGCTTTGGTTCTACCAATCCTCTAATGAGTTCCAAATGCAAGTTTCAAGATGGTCATCCAACTAACCATTAACTTCTAATAATTGATTTTATTTTTATGCTTTTGTTTTATGCTTTTACTTTATGTACCATTTACTTTAGCATTTACATTTCATGCTATTTTCATCCTTTCTCACTTGAGCCTTTATGTTCATGTCATTTTTATTTTGCTCACTTGAGCTTTTCATTTTTTTAAAGATACCTAATAATCAACTTAAACCCTAAAAAGCTTTAATGTTACTTGGACTACTTCGTTATTATCCTTGGCATTATGGAGTGATGGACTTCTTGGACATAGGTGTAGAAACCTTGACCTATGTTGGAGACCTTATGACCTTGATTGATATTTTTGTCTGGAGTTCTTGGAGTTTACCTCAAGACATTGAGTTGTTTGTTTGTTTGTGTGTAGGTTATTATGATCACATACTTTGTCTGTAATCTGGAATACATTTGTATATAGCTGTTACTCTGCCCAATTTTTATGAAGACTAAATGCAATTGGAGCTAGGTATTCTTCAAAGGTTTATTAACTGTTTATTTGGTTTCAAATCCAAAGGATGGAATTCTTCATTGACTCAATATGTCAAGTGTTGGTTTCTTGTTGGTTAGACGGTTCTTTTCCCTAGCTTTTACTTTATGCTTTAGGATATTCCTTCCATCTCCTCCCATCTTGTTTAATTTCAAAAATATTCTCCCTCCTTTTGAAAACACTTCTTGCTTCAAAAACTTGAATCACTTTCATAATAAACTTGGACTTAGGTCCATGCAATTTCTTTTAAAACCTTTTTCTTAATCAAACATTAATCAATTTAACAATACCTAGACATTTTTTGTGAGAAGACTAAAAGTCAATCAATCTCATTTAAACCATTTTTGCCACTTTTGCTTTTGCTTTAAAAGTTTACTCAGAAGATTGGACTCTTGTCAATCTTTGTAATGATGCAAACAACTATACTTCTATAATATATAGTGAAGAGAGATATTTTCCACTTGGGTGTTGAGTGAGGTTTTGTTGATTTTAAAATCTAAGTCATATCCTCAACTTTGAGATGAAGCAAATTCTCCTTTCTCATGATTGTGGGTAGTAAGTATGTTTTCCACGCGGACAATGACGATGATGTCTTATCTCATAAAATTAATCAGCGCACTTGTGTTTCAAAATTTTAAAGAGGAACTACGTATACCCTAATCCCCTATTGCACGAAAGGTGGTACATAGGCACTAAAGGTTCGCAACCGCGGCGGGTGCAAAAAAAATCATAAAAAATATATACTTCTTTTTCTCATCCCCACAGTCTATTTTACTTACAATATTTTATAGCCAAAATATACAGATTTTTCAAAGAGGTTCCTGTGGAGAACCGTAGATGTTTAGGGTGCTAATACCTTCCCTTTGCATAACCAACCCCCTTACCTAGAATCTTTCCCCCTCTTTTGGGTTATTCTCTCTTTTCCCATTCCTTTGGAAACAATAAAGCACATTGGAGATTTTTATTTTGATCTGTGTGAGTCAAGTAAATCAATGGCTTAGTCTCAACATTTATACCGCTGCACCTATGTCATGAACGATCAACTATTGGAGTTGCTCGTCTGAGGGTTTATCTTCCAAGGGATACCCTAGTTGTCGTAGGGCCAAGGTAGGGTTTTAATTAATGTAGACTTGTGATCCGATCAATGGAACATTAGGAAAGTCCCTGTAACTGTAAACAATATCACCAACATCCAGCTTCCTTGCATACCATAATAAAGAATTAGTAGTAAGAGACCTTAATTTCTGAGGCCACTCATACCTTGTCAGATTCAGGATCATGTAATCTTCCTTGTAAAGATGATTCATAAACTAGGAATACAACAGTGGAATACAACAATTTAGAGTACCTCTTCTTTTTTCGTACCGCGTATGAATTGTGTAATAATTATCAGCAAGCAGAGTGGGAGTTAGGTCCTTATTAAAAGTTTTTGCACCCAAAAACATGCTAATAGCCACGGGGTCAATATAGTCTAAAGTTTGTGGAAATAAGATAACACCAAATACAAGCAATCCTAGATAATCAACACAAGACTCCCATTCTTTGTTATTAGAAAAATCAAGAGCCTTAGTTTCTAAGTAGCATCTCTTAATCCCTCGTATGTCTCCTTCTTTCTTATAATTAAGAGACAATTCAGGTTAAGGGGCCTTTAAGCCTTCTGCCAAGATTTTGACGTTGATAGTTTGTCTTATACCCATATAAGCCTTCACTTTAGAAAAGTTCAAAATTCTATCAAATTCTTCTAGAGTCAGTGCTAGCTGGAAGTCTTGAAAGGTGAAGCATCTCAGCGAAGGGTCGTAGAACTGAATTAGAGAAGAAACAACGTCCAATTGTACTTCTACTTTGGTCAAGTCCAGGATATCCCCATAGCAATGAGTGAACATTTTTAGAGCCCTTTCAGATAATCTTTCTTTAATAGCCAAGATTTTTGCTATGTCTTGCTTGATGGCATTGATGCAGACAAATTGTTTCCCTTTGGTATTCATTTTCAGGCGCTCAACAAAACCTTTGAATATTATATATATAAAATTTTATATACCTTGTGAATAAGACAAACAAAAGAAAATAGAGAATAATGAATATATGAAATGCAAAAATGTATGAATGCATGAATGTAGGACTTAGTGATGAGATTTTATGGGGTGTACCCATAAAAGGTAGGATCTTAGTTTGGGCCTATGGATATTCTACCCTCCCCATAAGGTGGTTTCCTTAAGGGTATCATCAATAACACTAGAGGGAAAGGCATAAGGGTCTCCCTTAAGTGGATTCTCATTACAGACCGAAACTTTCGTCTCTAGGTCATAAAAAGTCTCATCATGGGATTTTGGTTTAAAGGCTATCCAAAGAGCCATAGGTGTCATTCCAAAGTCCTACTTCCAAAGAGGATGTCTATTGAGAGGTATTTATTTTGCGGAATTCCACCGACTCTAGGCGAAGTCGTCACATAAACTCATAGGGCTGATGTAACCCCTTGGCTAATAGATAAACTTTCTTTCTAAGGGTTTTTGAAAATATTTTTTTGCAAAATTTAGATCCCACCACATATATAATAACATGATTAAATGAAATAAGAAAAAATAAATGATAAATAAATAAAAAAATATTAAACTTTAAAATTAAGAAAAAAACTAAACCCTAAAACTAAAAGGTAAGGCTTCTAAACCTAGGGTTGAGTCTCCAACAGAGTCGCCAGCTGTTGTAACTGGTTTGAAATCAGAGAGTCGCCACCCTTAATTTTTATTCTAAGGAAGGGAAGATAAAGGATAACCCTAAAAATTAGAGATTCTAGGTTTTTTGGACTCGATTCTAGATGAACGGAAGGTGTTAGGAACCCCTCATCTACCTTGTTCATAAGGATACTAGGGTTAGGAGCACAATCTTAGGAAATAGGGTTTTGATTTTTATTAGGGGAACTCGCCACAATTTTAGTCGTATGCCTACATATCCTCTTATGAGGAATCAGAGTCTAAATTCGTTATTCGCAGTTGATTTGTGTTTTCTTTATGGGTTACGAATAATATTTGAAATTTCCCGTATACTCAGTCTAGGTGTATGAATAACGGAGACATTAAACGGAGTGCGCAATCGATTCAAAAATACTCATAACCCTTTTTGAAAATTAATTGTTAGATTAATTTGATTTATGAAAAAAAAAAATTTATTGTTGGTTGAATATTTTTTTTAGTATAGTAATTGTAAAAATAACTTATTTAAAAATGCATGAAAAAAATATTTAATGCAATAAATAAATAAATTATTTTTTATGAGTTTAGAAAATATTATTTGATTTATAATAATAATATTATAATATAATGTTAAAAATATAAAAAATTTAAAATATAAAATATAAAATAAAATTATAAAAATAATATAATGAATAAAATAAAATAAATTTAAAACGCTGTGGGGTGTAAATAATGTTAAGGTAGTAAAATAGGAGGGTATAAATAGTAGTGCCATGAATTCAGATATTGAATTCAGGCCCAATGCAAAGGGGGGTATTGGTTTGAATATGTTAGCAAAATAGGGGGTGTGCGCAGTGAGGGTCCAAGTCCAGATTTTGGACTGGGCCCATAGGGCAAGGGGGTCTGTTTTTGTACTGATTAGTAGAAACAAAAAAAAACAAGGGGTGACTTTAGTATGGGCCAGACCCAAACAGAGTTGAGAGTCCATTTGGACTCCGTGTAGGGGAGCATATGGTATTATGATGGAAATGCGCATGCAGGGACGTATGATTGAAATCATATGATTGAGATTGAGGGAGCAGAATTATTATGGTGGGTTGCGTGCATGGTATTACTAAACACAATATATTTTCATTTTACACAAAATATGTTCATTAGTTATCCTCTTTCACTCTCACGAATTCTATTCCTCTTCTTCTTCCTTACAAACCAAAACCCCAACCCTTTTTTCACACCAACCCGCGACTGCGTATCCTCTCTATCTTCGACGCCACAAGAAAACAATATGACCCACAAGCCCCAACCCCCAACTCAAACAACAACAAAATAAACCTTGAGCTAAGCAATAGTTACATTTTCGTGTTCTTTTTATTTCTCTGTTCCGATTCCTGATTCATTCGCTAATCTCGCCTTATCTGTTTGTTTCATAGGTGTGAAGGTGACGGCGAAGGTGATGATGATCAAAAGGCGACACGATTGAGATTGGAGCAACGACGACTCAGCTAGTGTTTCAGATATTGAAACCCTAGGCGGAGGTGAATAAGAATTGGTGAGGCCCTCTCTCTGCTTTGTAAAATTTTTTATAAATTTCTCTTCTTCCCAATTTCTTTATCCTCTTCTACTTTTAACCTAGGTTTTTATAGATTTGTAGGGATTTTAGTATATTAGGAATCAAATTAGTTTAATTGTAAATTGTTACACGATTTAATTAGGTCTTGAATACCGAATTTGATTTTCTATGTAATTTTAATTTAATTTATATCAATTTGTTTTTGTTTCTGTCTGATTATGTTTTTGTGTTTTAAATAAGTTTCTGATATTGTCTCTGGAAGTTTGATTTTGGTTTGATGTTCTTAGAAAACTCGTTATTTCCTTTTGAATTTGAACAGTAGGCGTTTTTTCTGCTGTGATTGGAACTGAGCATGCTTCTTTGATTTGGGCTTGCAAGTTTGGGGTTTGGACATTGGACCGTGTAGCAAAGTTTTCAACATTTTTTTAATCAACTAATACACCAAGACAAATTAAGCTTTATATATATATATATATATATATATATATATATATATATATATATATATATATATATATATATATATATATATATATATATATATATATATATATATATATATATATATATATATATATGTTAGTATAATTAATAATAGTAATTAAATAAAATATTTATAATAATTGAAAGAAAACTTTTTTTCAAAACGAACACAAAAGATAATCAGGCCATGTTGTTTCAATTGGGCCTCAACAAAATAACTTGTGTATGGGCTTTTTTCTGATTTTTAGAAATGGCCCAAAACTTTAACTTACACAACCATCTTTTTAAATTATGTGTAACTGATCTGAGATTTTCATAATGAATCGGCAAACGCACACCAATTCCAAACAAGTCTATTCTCTGAAACTTATCTTTCGTATTTTACATATTTTACTTTCCGTCACTTGTAAACCAATTAAATCTTGAAACTTATGCTTAGAAATATAGAAATTGTTGAACGGTTTTGATATCTCTCCAATCCTTGCGGATACGATAATATGCAATACTTTCATTTGATTATACTCAACATCAAATTGGCGCCGTTGTAGGGGATTGGCGTTTAAGATATTAAAACATCGCAATAATTTATATACTTCTAAATTTTGTGAATTTTTTATATATTGTATATATTTGTTTTTCGCAACCGTTTATTCAAGTGTTTGGATAGGTAAAACTCGGTTTATGCTCCAAGGCAAAAGTTCAAAAGAAAAACTTCTTTTTGATCTCGAGATTGAAAGAACAATACAAAAGAACAAGAGACAAACAAAGAAACAGAAACAACTATCCAAAAATAAAAGTTACAAAGAAGTTTATAAATCAACTTCCTCAACAAAGCATCTTATTAAAAAAACAATGGTCGAAGTGATCAACAGAAAAACAATGCCTTCAAATCAGTAGAAAGGAAGGAAGAAATAAAACTTGAAACTTGATTTCAATTTAAATAGTAATTCAACTTAAAAAATATTTTAAATTGAATTAAAATTAAAATTCCAATCAAAATTATTATTGAATTAAAAAATAAATAAAATAAAATTGACCAAAAACTTTTACTTCGAATTGAAAAAATGGAAATCAAAATGATATGAATTATATTTTTTATGATTTTTTGAATAAAATGAAATGATGAATAAAAGATTAAAAATATGCAATATGCATGGTTTTGTGAAGTTGGTAAACACACTTGAAATTAGTCAAAATTCACTAAATCCCTAAAGTGACCTCTAATGTTTCCATTATTTTCATGGCTTTTCAAGCATAATTAGCTCTTGACTTGTAAAGAGAAGTTGTTGAGGATGTCAAGGAGAGTCATATGTCCAAGTAGTCACTCAAAAATATTGAATATTGAAGGAGCTGTGATACTTTGAACTTGAACTTGAAATGTTGATTTTTTTGGCCAAACCAAATTTTGAATCAATTTGCATACTTGATATTTTCTTGCATTCCAAGGTGATACATAATTGAACTTAAAATGATGAATTCTTGATTAAACTTTGATTGATCATGGCCACACTTGAGATTATTGTTTGAAGAAGGCATGTAAATAAACACATGAACCTTGAAGTTTTCTTGAGAAATAAGCAACCAATTTTTGTGGAATTCTTGATCAATTGAGATTGAATTATGCTTGAAGATGATATGACCTACGATTATATGTCAATCCCTAATGTAAAAGCCTTGAGAATCAATGTTGACTGTACTTTGACTTTGTTCAAATGAAAACCCTAGTTGAGAGAACCTTGATTGCTTCACTTGATTTAAAGTCGTATCTTGTAAAAGAAACAAAAACAAACAAAATATATTTTTGTATTTTGATTAGATATTAGTGAAATGTAAAGAATTAAATAAATAAAATAATGCAAAGGATGTTTGGTGATCTCTCAAGAATCGGATCCCTAAAACAGGAGAATGAGGTGACCATGTCTTTGTGATCCTGATGAGATGCAAAGATACAAATGAGGTGAGGTCTTAGGGGAAAAAGTTAGGGTATAACAATTGTGTAAAGAGGTTGATGGAGGGGTTATAGAGGTTTTTTTTAATATGTTTGAAATTGGTGAAAGGTTTGACTTTGTGGTTATTGAGTTGATATGGTGAAGTAGTGATTTCGTAGTGATATATGGTTGTTTTTACAACATGAACAAGAAACATGAAGGGTATTTCTAGTGTGTAAGGAGTGTCCAGTAGTGATTATTATGGATATACAAGAGTGGGTGATTGGTGTCTTTTTATAGTGACTTTTTAGGTCATGATAATAATGGAAAAATTCGAATTATGGCCTATCTGTATTAAAAGAAAATAAAGACAATTCAAATTAAACTAAAAATAATCAAATCAAAATAGGAAAATAAATAGAATGCACTTAAACCAAGAATTTTTTGATATTTTTTTACTCTTTTTGGATTAAAAGTGCATAAATTTTAAAAAAAAAAATACTCCATTCGTCTAACAATATATGTCATCTTTCCTATTTTTATTTGTCTCAAATTATTTATCTTTTTAGAATACCAATGAGATATTTATTATCTTTCCACGATCTATTATTAATAAGGTTATTTTAGTAAATAAAACTCATTTTATCATTGAAATCAATACAATTAATCATTATGTTAAAAAATGTGAAAATCTCAAAGAGGACTCCTATTGTGAGATGGATGGAGTAATTATTAAAAAAAATACTTAATAAAAAACAAAAATTAATATTAAAATGACTAAAAAAGTTAACATTTGACTTGTTTGACCTTTTAATTAATAAAAAGTCAAAACACAGACTCTTACGAATTGGAATGGCTTGACACTTTTGATTTTATTTTCTTTTTAAAATGTTAAAAACAAAAGATAATAATAAATATGCGGTCAAAATTTAGGGTACAACAGTCTCGTTTAATATCGTTTATCATTTATTATTTTCGTAATTGAGTGTTCTCTAAGTTAGATCTTTGCAAACATCTTAGAATTGAGTGTAATGCTTTTTAAATACTATTTTGAATTGAATTGTGTTTTTTCATGCATAAATCAAATTATTTGTTTTTGAGTGTAAGTAATATTTTTTAAGTCAATTAGTCGTGTTTTTGGATCGAGAACCATATTTGAGATTGATTCAAGTCATGACATTAGAAGAATCTCAAAACAAATTTAAAGTTGCAAAAAAATTAAGATTTTAGGTGTGTGATTCGAATCACACATCCTATGACTCGAATCAAATGAAAAAGAGGCTTTCATAACTTTTTTATCCTGTCATGATTTGACTCAAGATTTACACATAATTTGACTCAAAATTTACACATGATTTGACTCAAAGTTACACTTGATTCGACTTACCTCACTCTATAAGTCGAATCACATATTTCATGACTCAAATCATGAAGTGGTGCAGTCCTATGTTTTGCCTTCTGTCTTGTTTGATTCGAATCAAAGTTTTCATGACTCGAATCATATTTCTGCCTTGACTTGAATCACATTGCTCATGATTCAAATCACATAAATGGGTTTTTCATATGTTTTAGATCTTGATCCAATATACTTTGCCACTTGACTCATATCATACATATGTTTATGACTCGAATCAAACATCATTTTCACACATTTTTGTGCATAATATCAAATACCTATATAAATCATTTTCTCTTTCCATAACCATTAAGATTGAATGATTATTGTGATGATAATCATAACTTTGAAAGTCTTTCTAAAAAATTGGAAACCCACTTTCAAAGAACACCTTTTCGCATCAATCTTTTGCATATGAACTCATCTTTAACCTCTAGCAAGATTAACATAAGTTATTTCTCAATTCTTATAGAATATGAGATCTATTATTGAGTAGGTTCATTCTTTGTTAATGTTTGTGAAGTTCTTGAGTTGTGGGTCAAGATTCAGATTATGTGGTGATGTTGGAGTTTGATAATCGAGCAAGAAAAAGAAGGGGTCTTTTCTCCAGGTTGCTTTGGTAGTAATGTGTGGAATTCTACTGAAAAGTAGGAGTTTTTGTATTCTACAGATAGATCAATGTTTAAGGGATCCGTGAGACAGAGTAAACGTTGCTGCAGAACAAATGCTTGACAAAATTATTGATTCTGGAAGAGTTAAGTAGAGACCAGGTGGATCTTGTATGACCAACGAAGAAGACGTTGTATGAAACAAGAGAGAATCGAGATAAGAAAACTAGTTATTTTTCAGAAGTATCTTGTATCAAGTGGTTGTATAATTTATGTAAACAATTGTCATATTATTACTAGAAGAAAACAAATTTTCAATGATAAACCATTTAGAGTGGATTAAGCTCCTGCAAGGATGATATAGTCAAACCACTATAAATCCGGTGTGCTCTTCATCTTCCCTCTCTCTCTTTCTCTTTAATTTTCTGTATAGTTTTATATGCTTAGGTTAGTATCTCTTTTGTAATACGATGAAAGAACTGACTTTTGGGTTTGAGTTTTATTTCAAATGTTGCGGATAGCAAGAGTCGCCACCGATTTTTCTTTTATCCAATAAAGGAAAGGGTGAAAAGAACAGGAAAGACCTTTGAGATTTTTTGAGTAAGGGGGGTAGGTTATGGAAAGGGAAGGTATTAGAATCCTTTTCATCCATAGTTATCTACGAGCTCTTAATCTCTAGCTTACTTTTGAAATGCTTTGTGTTTGTGTATGTTTCAAAATATTTTGAAAATGCCTAACTGGAGCAATTTTGTAATGAGTCTCGTATCGGTGAGAATTTATATAAAATGTATATTTTGAAAATATTTATCGGAAAAGTGTTGCTTTTTTGAAAAGTGTTTTGAAGATGCCAATGTAAGGTAGTTTGCTTTATAATAACATTTATATCAGTCCTCAAGAGTGTTTATAAAGAATTTTGAAAGTAGTTGTTTTGAAAGTGTGAGGTGTGAAAATTGTTTTAGTTTGTGAACAAGCGATTACGAACGATCTACCTACTAAAAATGTCTTTGTTCTTTTCCTCTTCATTTAGATAGTGTTATCCTACTATTAGCTAGTAGAAAGCCATATCATTAGATGTGAGGGATGGGCGCGGGTCATCGTACACTCATAGAAGGCAACTTATAGGACACTTTAGCAATTTTCGTAAGGGACTAAGATCGTCTACCGAAGGAAACATTGAAGGGTCATCGAGGGACTACGATCTTTTAATTGAGGGTTTTTGCTAAAGCCTCCCACATTCGAGGGACATGACTGTTTTTATCCGAGGTAACAAGTGAGGTTACTCTAGAGGTATGTGTGTGTGTGTGTGTGTGTGTGTGTGAATATTGATTATTTTCAGTTATTTTTGTCTTGATTAGGGTTATCTAGCAGTTGATTTTGAATCTTGCCATACAAACCCTAATTACTAACAATAATAAGGAAATCAGTAAATTGCAGAAATTGAATGTCCTACGCTATTACATTGCTTCGGGGATAGGGAGTACAAATTTATGAATGGGGATGAAAAGCAGTAAACCCTAATTAAAGCTATTATAGACCATTGAGCAGTTACAATAATTGGGAAATAAAATACGTGAAGATTTGTAAAATAAAGAAAAGAGAAAGGAAATTGTTTTGATTTTTTTGATGGAAAAAGTTTGATGATTAACCTAATTATTTGATTAATTTTCATTAACATAAGTTTAGTAAAACCTAAACAAACTAAATTAAAAATGAAAAAAGGTTAATTAATTTTAATTAATTAAAAATAAAGCTAATTTAGTTAAATCAATTAAAAAAGTCTAAATTAATTTTAATAAAAAAAGAAACTAATTGTTAGAAATTAATTTTGATGTTTTATTTAGAAAATATTTTATAGTATAAACTATAATTCTAATTAATTTACAAATTAATCATTTAAAATAAAACAAGGTGATTAAATTGAATTAATTTTATTTATCAAAAATTAAATTAATTAATTAAAAAACCTAAATCTAAATTTTTCATGATTTTATGATTTTTGTTGATTAAATAAAAAGTGAAATTAAAAAAGAAAAGAATTAAATTAAAATAAAGAAAAGAAAAGAAAAATTAATGGGCCTGTGTTATGGAAGAAATTAGGGGGTATGGAAAAGCAAAAGTAAAATGCCCAAATCAGGGAGCCCAGGTTGTTGCGCTGGATCCAGTGGAGGTGACCTTCAGGAGGTGCATCATGGGGCTTGCGCTTGGTACATTGGATATGCCTTTGATGAGATCTAATGGTGAAGATCTGAGGATGCATGGTGCGTTTATATGCCTGGCTTGCACTGAGTCTATAATGAGAGTGTTAGAAAAATAAAATGTCTCACACCTGGCTCGAACCCGGGACTATGCAAAGTTATGACTTAATAGCAAGCGTGCTGCCATTGGGGTGGCTGTTACATTCGTTTATGAAACAACAATCATTAAATATAAACTAAAGAAGTTTTCAAAAAATTTAACTTCATCTTCTTCCTCACGAGCGTTTGACAGTAACAACACCAACATTTTCAAATTTTGTAAAAGCTTCATTTCTCAACCAAATTGAAAGATATAAATATCAAACTTGCTTGAATTTTAACCACAAATCCAACCATACAACTTTCAAAAGCTATAGATCAATGGTTAGGATGAATTTTGTTTGGTACCAAACTGAAAACCTAATATTTCAGAAACTTTAGTTCCAAAATTCACATAACATAGTTAATTAAAATGCAATTTAAGGACATGGTTAGCTTTAGAATGATGATATTTAAATTTTTGCTTTTGTATGTATGCAATAAAGATGCTTGTATCAAGATATCACAGTTTAGAAAACTTACCTCTTGAAGTGAAAACTCAGAACACATATGGATGCTTCCAGGTGCAAATAAATGATGCCAAAAGCTTCCTTGGTCCTTGGTGAGTGTGTTGCAACCTTTACTTTGGTTTGAGGATGGCTGAAATGTTCTACTCAAGTCAAGTTATAAGGTTAGGTTTTGAAAATGGTCGACGATGATAGAGTGATTTAAAAAGTGAAACAGTTGTTTGGATCACTTCTATATGGTGTATAGATGATGTTTGAATGGTGAAAAGGGAAAACACACGAGTGGATTGAGAGTTGGCTTCTTAAGGCTCAAGATATGCACTAATGTAATTTTCTTGGTGATTCTGAGTATGAGAGTATTTAAGGGCTTTTTCCATCGTCTATTGGATTTCAAACTTACCTTATATTTATAGGAAAAAGGTTTTAGAGGTTGAAGTAAACAGATTTAAAAGATCACAAGTTATGGTTTGAAAGCATAGTTTTGAAGTAACTTTAAAGGACATGGTTCCAATGCAATGTAGAGTGGTTGCTAGGCTTAGATATGTTGCTTCTTGGTGTTGAGATGTTTTGAAGTCAGAAGAAACAATGTATGGGCTCAAGGAGTGGACTTTTGTGATTAAAGCAACTTTATCAAAATGGCAATGTTAACTTTGTGCCATTAATGGAATGATGCATTGGACAAAGCTTGAATAAAATGGACCATAGCTTAAAAGATTGTGTAATATTCTGATTAGAGATAGATTTACAAGTTTAGGGGCCTGAAAATTGAGATCTCTAAGCATGGTGTGAGATTTGGCCATATGTTCATCACAAAAATGACCTATAATTCAAGAATGAAATGCCAACTTCATCTCTTCGAATCTCTCAACTCAAGTATGATCTTTTCATGCTCTTGGACATTTTAGAAATCTTGGAACATGATCTTCAACTTTCATGTTGACCATTTTAGCTAAATCAACAGGGAAATTGGTGAAAATTGGCCAAGAAGTTAAGATGAAAAACTGACCAAAACTTGTTGAAATTTTCTCTAAGTGTTGGATAAAAATAATCAGAACTTCATGGGATCATATCTCTTAAATTAAGCACTTTTCGAGGATCATCCCACATTAGAAAAATTGTAGAATTCATCAATCCCGATAACTTTCATGTTGAAAGTTTCCTTTGAATCAACTTGGATCTTAGTGAAAAATGGCCATGAAAGTAGTGACTTTGCTAAGAACAAAAACACTTAAAAAAAATTTAAGTGTTGGAAAGTTTCCCAACTTTTGACTTTTGTTGACTTTTTTTATTCTTGATGATCAAGTTTGATAGTTTTGAATGTTTTGGTGATTCTTGATCTTTTAATTCCAATGTTGACCAAAAAAGTCAAAGTTTAACTTTTGTGTGACTGTTGACTTTTATCAATTGATTCAATTTCTCAACTATAAATCACTTGCATCTTTGGAAATGTCTTGAGCCATGTAATTAGGTCAATATGTTGTATTTGAGTCCTTGAGATCATGATTTAAGTCATTAGGTCATGCACTAGGTCAAAAGTCAATGATCAATCATCTTCAATCAAAACCCTAATTTGGCAATTTTCTGACCTTTGATGATTTGAGGGCTTGCCTTGAGGAATCATGGTAAAACCTTGATCAAATGATGAATATCACCTTAAAATGTTGATGTTGACAAAAATCTTGAACTTTGACTGTATGTTGACCTTAGTTTACTTTTTACCCAATATAGTTAATTTTCAATCATCTGAGCCATTGACTAAGCAAACATGTAATGCAAGACTTGAAACTTGACATAAGCATTATTGTGGACCTATGATGAACCATGAAAGTCATTTGTGACCTTTTAAACCCAGACATCCTTGAGAAACACCAAACCCTAAGTATGGACTCATTGCTTATGAGGAGATTTGACCAGCCAACTCTTCAGTAGCTTTGAGCAAATGGGGACCTCATGAGAATGTCTTAAAGAAAATGGGAGGGGAAATTTTGGGGTACAAAAGCTGCCCCTGTTCAATCTTCTTAAACCCGAAGTGTTAGATTGGCATGTCTGCCATTTGTGACTTAAAGTTAGAAGATAATTGAACACCTAAGTGCCCAGAAATTTGCACTCGACTATGCACGAAGTAACGCCGTTGGTTGAGTATACTGGAAATGAGCTTAAAGATACCATTTGGAGAGGTGATGGAGAGTTGACGTAGATGGGCTTCTAGATGCCATCAAAAGTAACTGTTGATAGAATTTAGACCAAGTCTACGCTCAACTTCAACTGGAAGAAGTATCAGAATAAATCTACGTTCAATTTAATCTGAGCCAGAAGTTGTTTACTAGAAGAAGTATCAGAATAAATATACGCTTGATTTAATCTGATCCAGAAAATTCCTGATGGAAGAAGTATCAGAATAAATCTATGGTTGATTTAAACTGAGCCAAGAGATGTCTGGGTCCGTCTTTAACTGGAAGAAGTATTTGAATAAATATATGGTTGATTTAAACTGAGCCAGAAGATGATCGCGTCCGTATTTAACTAAAAGAAGTATCAGAATAAATCTATGGTTGATTTAATCTGAGCCAGAAAATTTCTACTGGAAGAAGTATCAGAATAAATTTGCGCTTGATTTAATCTGAGCCAGAAGATGTCTATGTCTGTCTTTAACTGGAAGAAGTATCAGAATAAATCTACACTTGAGTTAATCTGAGCCAGAAGAGGTCTTTCTGTTTTTAACCGGAAGAAGTATTAGAATAAATCTATGGTTGATTTAATCTCAGCCAGAAAATGTCTATTGGAAGAAGTATCTGAATAATTCTATGCTTGATTTAATCTGAGCCAGAATATGTCTGCGTCCGTATTTAATTGGGAGAAGTATCAGAATAAATATATGGTTGATTTAATCTGAGCCAGAAGATGTTTGTGTCCGTCTTTAATAAGGGGAAGTATCAGAATAAATCTATGGTCTATTTAATCTGAGCTAGAAAATGTCTACTGGAATAAGTATTAGAATAAATCTATGTTTGATTTAATTTGAGCCAGAAGATGTCTTTTCGTCTTTAACTGGAAGAAGTATCAGAATAAATTTATGGTCGATTTAACCTGATCCAGAAAATATCTACTGGAAGAAGTATCTGAATAAATCTACGCTTGATTTAATCTGAGCCATAAGATGTCTATTTAAGAATGACCCTTTGAGGAAATTTCTTAAATAGCCCTTTGTCAGATGTAGCCTTGGAGAAGACTGTCAGGTCATATAAGTAGTTGATGATGTTTGTTTGTTGATTAATCTTTCCTGAAAAGGTAAAGAGCTAGTTGTATGCAATGTCATGATGTATGAAATGCATTGCATACTGATGTTCTCAAAATAAATAAGATTGTGCTATATGCGTTTCGTATGCATATGCTATGATATTGGTAAATGATATACGAATGTGAAATGTTGTTGGAAATGTATCACTGATTCCGTATGACATCTTTCTGGGGAAAATGAATCCCTGACTGGTTCTGGGGATGAAGAACATGTGTAATCTTCAACCTTGTCTAGAATGCTTCTGCTGGGGATTCCTTCTTGCTGTTTAAGGAAACTCCATTGGGGAATGCTGACTTCTGTTCGGAGAGAAGAGTTTATGAACATTAGTCGCTCATCACTCTACTGGGGAATTTAATTCTTATATACCCTGACTGGAAATAAAAGAGATGGATAATCTTCCGACTTGTCTATGGAGTTTAATTCTTATATACCCTGATTGAGGATAAAAGAGATGGATAACCTTCTGACTCGTCTGGGGAGTTTAATTCTTATACACCCTGACTGGGGATAAAAGAGATGGATAAACTTCTGACTCATCTGGGGAGGATAAAGTCGACTTATATCTGGTCCAGTTCCAGGTTTCATAGAAACTCTATAAGGATATTGGCGACTTCACTAAGAGGAATTCTTCCAGTGATTCGTAGCCATCTGAGGAATAAATTCAAGCTGGGGAGAATGTAATATGTTAGGGAAATAAACTCTGTTAATGGAGAAATATTCAGCTGGAGAGAAGAAATTTGCAAGGGGTTTTACAGTTTTGGAGGAATAAACTCAACTGGGGAAGAGAATTTCCATGAACTGTATTAATTGGGACTCCGTAGGTGGGTGATATTGCCAGGAAAAAGATCATATTCTTTTATCCGCCAGAGCAATCTGTCGGGGAAATTGCAGGGAATGTATCTTCATTTGAAGGTGAATTTGTAAGGATTACTCTATGGGGATAATCTTATGGAAGTGGCTCTGTGGGGATTTATGGACAGATTGGATGTCATCCTAATTCCTAGAGTCTTGAGTAAATGTTTATTCTTGTTCTTATGCATATACTTGTTAACAATTAATTATGCTCATATGCATATTTTCATTCAATTTTAGTCATTGGACATTTTTGCAAACAAAACAGAAAAATTAAAAAAACAAAACGTTTGAATTTTAGGGTGTATTTGTATTGATAGTTTGCCTATAAACAGGCGATTTTTACAAAGAGACATAAATCCTAGTAAGAGGAAATTTCCATAAAATAAAAGGGTACAAAGTGAAAACAAAACGTATAACTATGTGAAAATGATCTCGTTGGGTTCCAACTTTGCTATTGCCCTATGTCTTCGAACATCTCATCCCTTATTGTCGCAAAACGTTGATTGAACTGATCTGTACCATTTGTAATTTTGACTTTGGTAATAAATCTTGCAGTAAGTGATCGAACGGGACATAGTCATATGCTTTAATCCTTAATTTTTTCTAGGACCTCCCTTTCGGGTTTTCAGCCCACCAGGATACCCTTTTTTGCCCAAACTGCCTTTTCCAGTTTTCAATTTGCTGGGTGTACAATCTTTTATATATATCCCTAATTTTTGCCCGAACCCTTTTGGTTCATCGGGATGCCCTTATTTTTTCCTAGGCTAGTCAACCTAGCAGGTCATTTTCATGCGTAGTATTTTTTAACTATGTCCACGTTCACAGGGTGTGGGAAATATTCACCGTCCATGGTGGTCAATATCATAGCACCGCCCGAAAATATCTTCTTGACTACAAATAACCCTTCGTAGGTGGGAATCCATTTTCCCCTGGGATCACCTTGCGGTAAAATGATGCGCTTTATTACCAAGTCACCAGCTTGATATACTCGATACTTAATTTTCTTATTGAATGCCTTGATAATACGTTTCTGATACATCTGACCGTGACAGACAGCCGCAAGCCTCTTTTCGTTAATCAGATCCAACTGGTCTAGCCTAGTCTAAATTCACTCGTCTTCGTCTTTGTCTAAGTATGCATCTTTCATAATCCTTAGAGAAGGAATCTGAACTTTGACAGGCAGGACAACTTCCATGCCATGGACCAGAGAGAATAGGGTTGCCCCAGTTGATGTTCACGCTGAAGTGCGATAGCCATGAAGAGTAAATGGCAACATCTCGTGCCAGTCTTTGTAACTCACAACCATATTCTATATGATCTTCTTAATATTCTTGTTGGCGGATTCCACTGCGCCATTCATCTTTGGTCGATACAGAGAAGAGTTGTGGTGCTTGATCTTGAATTGTATGCAGAGTTCAGCAATCATAGTGTTGTTGAGGTTGGTACGATTGTCTGTGATGATTCTCTCAGGGATGCCATACCGGCATATGAGGTTATGCTTAATGAATCGAGCTACCATATTCGTGGTAACGGAGGCAAATGAAGTTGCTTCAACCCATTTTGTAAAGTATTCAATGGCAATGAGAATGAAGCGATGTTCGTTAGAAGAAGTAGGCTTAATTTCTCTAATTATATCAATGCCCCTCATTGCAAATATCCACAGAGCAGTCAAAATATTCAGAGGAACGGGAGGCGCATGAACCTTATCAGCATAGATCTGGCACTTATGACAAGTTCTCGAGTGATGGTGACAGTCAGTTTCCATAGACGACCAATAGTAACCCTCTCTCAGAATCTTTTTAGCCATAGTATGCCTGCTGGAGTGAGTACCAAAGATGCCTTCGTGCATATCTTCCATAATTTTCTTTGCTTCCTTCTTATCCACACAACGAAGCAAAGTCGAATAATGATTGGGCTTGTATAACATCCCATTGCTCAAGAAGAACTTAGTCGAGAACCTCCATAGGAATTTCTTGTCATTGATCGATGCCCCTTCAAGTTATTCTTGAGGCTCAAGGTATCTTTTTGCTTCATGAAACCAAGGTTTTTCTTCTACTCCATTAGTATTAATTTCGTAGCAATGTGCCAGTTCGTCGAATCTTTCAATGGTAATTCTGGGAGCCTCATTGTCCCACCTGACCTTGAACATGGATGACATGGTAGCTAATGTGTCTGCCAACTGATTCTCTTCTCTTGGGATATGCTCAAAAGTAATCTCTTCGAAGGACGGAATTAAGGTTAGCACATTTTCTCAGTAAGGGATAAGATTCAGATGCTTCGTATCCCATTCTCCCTTGAATTGACTGATTACCAAGGTTGAATCTCCATATACACTCAGGAATTTGATTCCTAGGTCAATAGCAGCTTTAATTCCCAGGATACATGCTTCATATTCAGCCATATTATTGGTGCAGTCAAAGCAAAGTCTGGCATTGAAAGGCGTATGAAAACCCTGAGAGATATAATTATAGCACCGACCCCGTTTCCAAGTGCATTAGAAGCTCCGTTGAAAACCATAATCCATCGGGATCCTAGCTCAGGTCCTTCATACGGTGTAGGTGCTTCACAATCAGTAATTAACATGATGTTCTCATTTGGGAATTCGAAATTCATGGATTGATAGTCGTCTACTGCTTAATGCGCAAAATGATCTTCCAGTACACTTCTTTTGATTGCCTTTTGAGTGGTGTACTGAATTTCGTATTCTGTTAAGATCATTTTCCATCGGGCTATTCTTCCGGAGAGAGATGGCTTCTCGAATATGTACTTGATGGGATCCATTTTAGAGATCATAGAGTAGCACAAGTCAACATATAGTGTCTTAGTCGGTGAGTAGCCCGTGCCAAAGCGCAACAAGTTTTCTCGAGCAGTGAATATCTTGTTTCACAGTCGATAAATTTTTTGCTAAGGTAGTATATTGCATTCTCTTTTCGACCAGACTCGTCATGTTGCCCCAATACACACCCCATTTAATTCTCTAGCACTGTTAGGTACATGATTAAAGGTCTTCCTTCAACTGGTGGCATCAGAATCAGAGGTTCTTGTAAGTACTCCTTGATTTTATCAAAGTTTATTTGGAAGTCGTTGTTCCACTTTACTACTTGATCTTTTTCAGCAGCTTGAAGATTGTCTCATAGGTAGCAGTCAAATGAGAAATGAATCGGGCAATGTAATTCAGTCTTCCTAAGAAACCTCTGACCTCCTTCTCAATACAGAGAGCCGACATTTCTTGAATAGCTTTAACTTTTGCGGGATGAACTTCAATACCTTTACCACTGACGAAAAAACCCAGGAGTTTACCATATCTCACCCCAAAAGTGCATTTGTTTAGATTTAACCTTAGTTTGTACTTCTTCAACCTCTCAAATAGCTTGTGTAGGTGATCAAAATGTTCTTCTTCAGTCTGAGATCTTGCTATCATGTCATCGACGTGTACTTCTATCTCGTGATGAATCATGTCATGGAATAAAGCTACCATGGCATGCTGATAAGTTACCCTGACATTCTCCAACTCAAAAGGCATGACCTTGTAACAGAAAGTGCCCCACTATGTGACGAAATTATTTTTCTCCATGTCTTCAGGCGCCATATTGATTTGATTATAACCCGAGAAACCATCCATGAAGGAGAATAACTTGTGTTAAGCGGTGTTGTCGACCAAGACATCAATATGTGGAAGTGGGAAGTCATCTTTGGAGCTTGTTGTGTTTAGATCTATGTAGTCTACACACATACGCACTTTGTTGTCTTTCTTTGGTACCAAAACAAGATTAGCAACCCATTAAGGATATGACGTCACTACTAAGAACACTGCATTGAATTGCTTCATAACCTCATCCTTAATCTTCTCGGACATCTCAGGACGCATGCGACAAACATTTTGCTTAATCAGAGAACAACCCTCTTTCATCGGAAGACGGTGAACCACAATATCAGTATCGAGCCCTGGCATATCTTTGTATGACCAAGCAAATATCTCAACATAGTCGTGCAATATCTAAATCAATCTATTCTTCACATTGTCCTCTAAGTTGGCGCCTATCTTGACCTCTTTTCTGTCTGTCTCAGTACCCAAATTTACAACCTCGAATGGCTCTTCATGTGGTTGGATAGCCTTTTCTTCTTGTATTAAGAGTCTGGCAAGTTCTCCGGGTATTTCACAATCTTCCTCACCTTCATCCTCGGCTTGGTAGATCGGATTTTCAAAGTCATAAGCGGCAATACCAGAATCGTTATCAACGAGATCCAGAGTGGATGGGGATCTGCAATGTAGTGTGTGGGTGTGTGTAAGAACACATAGCTATTCAAAAATGCAATAAAGTAAAAGAAAGACAGGTAGCGCAAAATTTGAATATAAAACGTCCAATGTTTTCATTAAATGAAAATATGACATATGAAATGACAACCCTTAACAAATGAACCATTGTTCCACGGGTAAGACACAAGGTTTAAAGTCATTTTTTAAAAGAAATTACATAACCAAACTTCTTAAAGCAATAAAACAGAAATAGCTATTACTCTTGACTAAAGGAGATAGAGATAATGTCTTCCGCCTTCCATTTGCCGAGTCCATCACCAATGGTAGGGAATATCCAGTTGTCGAAATCATAATCACTGGCAACATCTTCTATTGCATTGACTCCATTGTTGCTGACACGAAATAAAGGTCTTCTAGCATGAGTGCAACGTACAAACCTTCAACCTTCTGCAGTAAATCCCAAACCAAACTTATCATATTTGTAGGGGATATCAAGAAGTTGGCCCTAAATTGTACAACCACCTTCTTTTATGGTTGCTTTAGCATCTTTTAAGGAAGTTATCTTATGCGGAACCTTGGTAGTCTTTGGAACGGCATAAACATCTTCAACAACAGCAGGTGAAATAACTTCAAAGGTTTGACATGGAGTCTCAATAAATTCTCCATCTATCTCTATGTATCAGAATAAATTCAGATGGTTGACCATGTACTTCTCTTCTCCATAGACAGTAACAATCTTCCCTTTCACATGATACTTTAATTTCTGATGTAAGGTGGAGGTAAAATCACCTGCCTCATAGATCTAGGGGCGTCCTAGTAGACAAGAATAAGCTGGCTAAATGTCCATTATATAGAAGGTGGATTCAAAGATCTGCAAACCTACTTTAATAGGAAGATCCACTTCTCCATGTACTATTATTTTGGATTCGTCAAAGGCTCGAACTATGATGTCGCTAGGTTTCAGCATAACCCCTTCATAATCCAGTCTATCAAGAACGCCTTTTGGTAGAATATTTAGAGAAGAGCCAGTATCAACTAACACATGAGCCAATGTAGTGCCCCTGCATTCAATGGAGACATACAGGGCCCTATTATGATTTCTTCCCTCCGGAGTCAGACCAGCATCAGAGAAACCTAATCCATTATCAGTCGTTAAGTTAGCAACATAGCTTTCAAATTGATCAGCAGAAATCTCTCGTGGTACATGAGCAGTCTTCAAAAATTTCATTAAAACTTGCACATGGGCTTCAGAACATAATAGTAAAGATAGCATGGAGATTTCGGATGGGGTCTGCCCCAACTGTTCAACAATTTTGTAATCGCTTCTACTGTAACGATAGAAATGTTGAGACTAAGCCATTGGATTGACTTGACTCGCATAAATCAAAATAAAAATCTCCACCGTGCTTTATTATTTCTAAAGGAATGGGAAAAGAGCGAATAACCCAAAAAGAGGTGGAGAGAATCTAAGTTTGGGGGTTGGTTATGCAAAGGGAAGGTATTAGCACCCTAAGCATCTATGGTACTTCATAGGAACCTCTTTGAAAATATGTGTATTTTAGCTATAAATGTTGTATAAAAATAGATTGTGGGGATGAGAAAAGAAGTATATATAATTTTTATGATTTTTGCACCCGTCACGGTTGTGAACCTTTAGTGCCTATGTACCACCTTCCATGCAATAGAGGATCAGGGTAGTCGTAGTTCACCTTTATAAATTTTAAAACACAAGTGTGTTGGTTAATTATAAGAGACGAGACATCATCGTCATTGTCCGAGTGGAAGAACGTACTTATTACCCACAATCATGAGAAAGGAGAATTTGCGTCATCTCAAAGTGGAGGATATGGCTTGGATTTTAAAATCAACAAGAGCCTCACTAAACACCCAAGTGGAAAATATCTCACTTCACTACATATTGTAGAAGTATAGTAGCTCGCGTCACTACAAGGATTGACAAGAGTCTAATATTTTGAGAAAATTTTAAAGTAAAAGCCAAAATGGCAAAATGATTTGAATGAGATTGTTTGACTTTTAGTCTTCTCACAAAAATGTCAAAGTATTATTAAATTGATTGAAGTTTGATTAATAAAATATTTTTGAAAATGCATGGACCTAAGTCCAAGTTTATTATGAAAGTAGTTCAAGTTTTTAAAAAAATAAGAGTTTTCAAAAGGAGGGATAAGATTTTTGAAATTAAAGAAGATGGGAGGAGATGAAGGGGATATCCTAGAGCATAAGGTAAAAGCTAAGGAAAAGAACCATCTAATTAAAAAGAAGCTAACACTTGACACAATGAGTCAATGTAGAATTCCCATCCTTTGGATTTGAAACCAAATAAGAAAAGAGAATAAACCTCTTGAGAATTAAACTTCAAGTGCATTATGTCTTCTCAAAAATTGGGCAGAGTAACTACTTTATACAGATAAATTCTGGATCACAGGCAAAGCATGTAATTACAATAACCTGCACACAAAGAAAACAAACAAACAACCCAATATCTTGGGATAAACCCCAAGAACTCTAGACAAAATAACAGTTGAGGTCACAAGGTCTCAAGGTAGGTCAAAGTCTCTAATCCTAAGTCCAAGAAGATCATTACTCCATAATGCCAAGGATAGTAACCAAATAGTCCAAGTAACATTAAAGTGTTTTTTATGGTTCAAGTTGATTATTATGTATCTTCAAAAAAATGAAAAGTTCAAGTGAGCAAAATAAAAAATGACATAAAAGTAATTGCTCAAATGAGCAAAGATGAAAATAGCATGAAATGTAAATGCTAAAATAAATGTGCTTAAAGTAAAGGCATAAAGTAAAAGCATAAAATAAAGTCAATTGTTAGAAATTAGATGTTAGTTGAATGACCATTTTGAAACTTGCATTTGAAACTCATTAGAAGATTGATAAAATTAAAGCCTCTCAACAATAAGTTTCATTTCCTTTTTGTCAAGTATATCATCCAATTAAAGTTCTCAAGGCAACAATAAATGATCAACAATGTTTAAGTAATTCACTTTGACCAAAGCTTATGAAGATTCATTAGAGGATTGATAAGACCAAAGCCTCCTAACAATGAATCTCAAGGTTATTGGATCAAAGGATTCAAGTTAACATACTTGGGCTTACATACATGGGTTTGGGCCACGAATGATCATTTCTCGAATCGGGACAAAATTTAGCGCTATGTTAAGCAATCGTAAGTGGACTTATATAGAAGTCGCACCTATTTTGAGGTTGGTCAATAACAATCTATGCACTATTTGTTTTGAGAAATGATATGTAAATTATTCTCAAATAACACTTAGTACAATAAGAAGGGGATAAGATGAAGAGGGATGGGGTAAGAATTAAACCACATTTGAACCAAAAATTTAATCAAGCTATTATTAAAATTATTCATCCATTTTTTGTGGAGTTAAACTTAACACCATGGATCCAATGATGTTAATAAATATCATGATCAAAATCTCATAGTCCAAGATCAGCCAGAATATATACAAGATAAAATACATTTAAAAAATAAAGAAAAATATTTTTAAAAGTGGTTTTTAAAATGGAAATAAAAGTAGAAAATAGCAACTATATTCAAAACATCCAAGAAAAATGAAATAAGACCATAGAAAAATCAGAAATGAGCTCAAATATTTATATAAAATTTTTGGTAATTTTTTAAAGTCAGAAATTATTTTTAAAATTAAAAGAAATAGGAAAAATAAACCAAAAATTGTGAAAAATACTAAAGTCTAAAATAAATAAAAAATGAGATCACTAATATTTGTCAAGAGGTCATTGGATCCTTCCATATATTTTTCAGAATTTAAAAATTAAGAAAAGTAATTTTAAACACTTAAAACAATCCAAATAAAGTGAAAAGTTATAAAAAAATATCAAAACATAAAATAAAATTGTTAAAAAAATAATAATCATAAAGAGAAAAATCAAAAGTATTTTTCATAATTTTTTCAGATTTTTTGAAGTTAAAATGGATTTATTATGAATTTTTGAAGTTTAAAACAAATAAAATATAAAAATCATAAAATAAAATAAAATCTAAAAAATGTGGACCAATGGATGAGAGTCAAAATGTGTAAGTAAGCTAATCCAATTGATCAGACACATTGTGCATATCATGGTCTTTAGTGAATAAGACACATAATCATTAATTAAATCAGATTTGAAAAAAAATGTGTGGCACACTTTCATTGGCTCAGAGATGACACATTGGTCATCTTTAACCTCCAGCCACGTGAATTGCAGGTCTCTGAAATGGTAAAATTAGAGCTCGAGACTGGTGTCATTTTCTTCGTCTCTTCAAGACGATTCTAATGGTACCCCCGCGAAAAATTTATGTAAAGTGTAGCTCAGTCGTTTTGGAAACGAAGATTTGAAAAGGAATTTGAAATTTCATGGTCAAAACACACTTCCAGTTGAAAACAAATGTTGGGACTAGAATCAAAATGATGAGATCTTCACAACAATATCAAATTTTGAGAGAATTGGTGAAGGAATCTATCTATTAAAGTTCAAATGCAGAGCTCTGAAAATTGACCTGGCTAGCACAATTTAGGAAGTCTTGGAGCTTGGTTCTTCTTCTGCTAGCTTCAGTGAGGTTCAAGGATGATAAATTGACAAAGAAAGTGGGTTGAGGAGAGTTGTAAAAGCAAATTCAAATTTCCAGAAATTTGTGTTCAAGAAGAAGTTTGGCAGGGTGATTCTGGCTCTCTAAGCTTGAGAAAATGAATGAGGTATGATCCTCTATTTATAGGGAAGCTGGTGGAATGCATAAGCGTGTGAAATGATGAAGTTTGGAGGGAAATTGTGTGAAGTTGCAAACATGAAAAGTGTGACTTCTATTTTGCTCAAAACTCATCCAAACTTTGTGTTTCAATGTGCTAATCACTTCTGGAATTCCATTAAACATGATTAGAAGCAAAAGAGTGTAGAAGTTTTGCGTTTAGAAGCCAAATCAAGGATTTCAAATTCTGACTTTCGAGAAAACTTCAGTTTTAAGGTATCATGTTCAAATCCATGGTGTGCACAATTTAGGGAACCTTAGGACTTGATTCTTAATGCATTGGAAAGATGAGATCACCATCTTTAATATGTGCAAAGAATGGAATCAAATGGATGCTTGATTTGAAAGTTGTGATGAGTCATAGTTGAGAAAAAGAGATTGACTTTTGTACTTAGAAAATTTCTAATTTTTTTCTTTAAAAGTGACCTATAATGTCTTACATCCAAACATGGCCTTTCATTTGGAATTTGATCTTGACCAAAAATGATGGCATGAAGTAGATCTCTTGAATAAAATATTGAGACTTGAAACATTTAAAATCTCCAAAAAATGAGAAAGTTGTGACTTGTTGAAGTTGTGAAAATTCATAAGATGACCTATAATCTTTTGCATCCTTAGGGCATCTTCCATCCATTTTCAAGCTTATAACATAAAAGAGAGGTTGAAGCTCACATCTTCAAGATCATTGTGGAAAAAGAATGGGATCAAGGAGATAAAAATTGACCAATTTATTATCCTTTGAAGTCACATAAGGGAATTTGATGATTTGTCTGGAGGACTTGTAATCTTTCTTCATCATTAGGTATCTTCCACACAAAAAATTCTTGAAACTTTTGAAGTTATTGGTTGATAACCCTTTTAGTAGAATCATGTTTTTGGAATCACTCAAAAATACCAAAATATGAGCAAGATATAGCTCTTAAAAGTTTAAAACCCTAGCTTCTAGAGCACCAAAGTTCCTTGAAAACCCCTTTCAATTTTGACAAACTTTCTTGCACAAATACTCTTGTCATGTAGATAAAAGTTGTTGAGGATGATAATGAGGAACCATAGAAACCATAACCACTTCCAAATCTTGAGAATTGAGGGAAATATGCACTTGTGATCTAGAAATCAAAAACTTATCCAATTAGGTCAAACTTCTTTAATCAACCCTTGCATTTTTGAACTGTCTGTTCCAACTTGAGGCATGATGAATCATAATAAAATTTGTCATGATATTACTTCAAAGTATCTTCAATTATGAAGCTTGAATATCAATTAAGCTTTATTGAAGAAGACATGGAAATCAACTCATGAACCTATAGATCAACTTGAGGGAATGTGTTGTGCTTTCACCTATAATATCAATAATTAGGGCAACCATTAATTGTATTTGTTAGTTAAAAGTTAATCAATACAGAACATAGATGATCATAAAATACAAGTCAAGGTGCTTAGTGATTCCCCATGAGAAAAGCTAAAGACAAGGAGATGAGCCAAACACTAGTGTGATCTTGTTGTGATTGAGTTGATATGATATGATGAAGGAATCTTAGTGGAAAAAATTGGGATACAACATCTACGAATGATCTTCAAAACCAATTCCATTTCTGGTCCAGAGTATCCTTGATTGTAGCTTCTTTTGGTGCCTCTGTCCGGGCAAGCTCTACCATTGGCTCTTTACCCCGAGCCTTGTCAGTTGTCTTGGTAATTGTGACTTGAACAGGTGGAGATATTTCTGGGGAAAAAATCCTTCCTCTTCTAGTAATTTTGCTGGTCCCCTTAATATTGTCAATATTGGGATCAGCCTCTTCATCATCTTCGTCAGACAACTCTTGTTTAATGCCATAGCAATAGACGTCACACCCATAATTCCATGGAATAGCTTTTTCCTAGGAATACGGGATGGGTCCTGGTGTTGCAATAATCAAGGGAGAAGATTTTGGATTGGAAGTACTCCTTACACGACCCTTGGAAGTGATCCTAAAAGGAGCACCAGATATGACACACAAATCTCAACACAAATTCTTAACATATGAAACTTTCTCAATCAAAATTATATGTTCATCCATCAGGTGATGAATGCTTTCCTTCAGTAACCCGTATCCATTAGGTTGAACTGCACAGAAATAACATTCTTTAATACAACCCGAAAATAAACCAACTTGTAGCAAATTCTTCTTGACTGTTGAGAGAGGAGTAACCATATTACTTACGGAAGTAACATACAAAAAATCTTTAATAACATGTATGCCTTTGTCATGCTTCGGCATAGGAGCAGTAATCACGTTCGGAGTCTCTGGAGGGTCGAACTCAATTTCTTTATTATCAATCATGTCTTAAATTTTGTTTTTCAGGGCTCAACAGTTGTTGGTGTCGTGCGCAGGACTGTTTGAATGATATGTGCACTTCGCATTTGGATTGTAATTTGGAGAGGATGTGTTGGGGTTTTGAGGAGGATCCCGCAGTGAAATAGTTTAGCCTTTAACTAATGTTGCAATGCTTGAGAGAAAGGCATACTAATCCTGGTGAATTTCCTTCTCGAAGTGTCTGACCTACGCCGGTTTCCCTGTTGTTGTTGTTGAATAGGTGCCTGATTAGAGATTAATACCTCTCCCACAAACCAATGGCGGACATTTTTACTATGGCCTTTCCAACCATAGACAACGTTGGCTTATTTTTTACCAACGAAGGGCTTCTTCACATTATTAGAAGATGTAGCCATTGGAATATTACCACTTTTAATGCCACTTTCCACTCTTTCTCCTCTCAGAATTAGCTCAGTAAAGCCAGATGAAGAACTCCCAATAAGATGATTAAATAATGGGCCTGTCAGGGTACCCATGAACATATCAACTAATTCCCGGTCAGACAAGGAAGGTTGAACTCTTCCAGCTAAGTCTCTCCATTTTTGTGCATAGTCCTTGAACCCTTCATTTGAGCCCATGGACATGTTTTGAAATTGTACACGAGTCAGTGCCATGTCAGCATTATATTGATACTGCTTGTAGAAAACATCAGCCAAATTTTCCCATGTGTGAATGTTGGTTCCCTCCAGCTGATAGAACCATTCCAGTTAAGTGCCAGCCAAAATTTCTTGAAAGAAATGGACCCATAATTTCCTGTCAGCGGTATGAGGTTGGATTTTTCAAACATACGACCTTAGATGAAGTTTGGGACAATTGACCTCATCATATTTAGCAAAGATAAGGACCTTGAATTTGTGAGGGATTACCACCCCCGGGATCAGACCTAGCTCTCCAAAATCTAATCCAGGAACTTTATGGGTTTCCATAGCTTTGAGACGGTCTTCTAACTGCTTGTACTTGTCACCTGCAGGAGGATACTGTTCGTCAGAGTAGTCTTTATCTTTAGGAATATTCCCAAAACCTTGGTTATTTCTACCTTCACCCCTGACACTTCTACCATCCTCCTCTTGGTTGTCGTCTTCCTCAGAGGAAACATCATCCACTTGAACTATTTTAGTAGGTCCTTTGAATCTTCTCCCCATATTGAAGATAACAGCCTGTTTCTTAGTCTTCTTTTCCTTGGTGAGGAGCCGCATCATCTATTGTTGCCCTTTGGCCAGATTCAGAAGAGTTTCTTGAAATTGTGCATGCTGAGTCTGGAGATCTTTAACAGTTTGTTCGAGAGCTATCTTATACTGAAATAAACAGTAAATAGATTCGGAAACTCGTATTGAAAACCTGTTTATAAGATGATGCATGATATGTAGATGCAATGTTTTCAAGGACCTTAGGAGATTTAAATTTACTAATCGAGAGGAAACAAAAACAAAGATGTTTATTAGTAAGTTCAAGTTTATAATTGCCTCTTAGGCTTACAATGAAAATAAAAGGGTTCTCAAAGAGACAACAATATGAACTTCTAAAACCTAAGACTCAAGTCTCCCACGGACGCTTCCTCTTCGTGTCGATGTATGCATTAATGCTTCGCTCTTCATGGAGTTGCTTTGTGAGCTCTAACACTTTATTTTAACTTGTATAAAATTGAGTTTCAAATGTGTCTCGTTCTTCCTTGAGTTGAATCTAGGACTTCTACAATTCTTCGAGGTCGGTGGGCATGTCTAGATGGAGGATTGTGCGAGAAACGTCTCCTTCGACAACAAGCTCTATGATCACCATTCGAATAGATGGATATAGCATCATAAGGGTTTGAGTGTGAGCTCGTACCCATTTGAGATTGGGCTCCAAAGGGATGGAATTCTTTTATCCTAAAGTTTTACTATCAATCTTGTTTACCATGCCCCAAGCGCGTATAAACCTTTAATGATAACCTTGAAAATATTTCTCGCAATCGAACATAATACCCTGGATAAGCATGTCATGAGGACCATCTTTTTTAGCATAACTAAATTGGAGTAAAGCTAGATAAGGGTTGTAGGTAATACCTCCATTAATGCCAAGGAGTGGAACGTTAGGGAATTCCCCATAACGCTCAATGATAGTAATATCCTCTTGAGATCGGGGACACCAATAGATATCTGAATGAGAGAGTGACATTATTCTTTCCGAACACCTCAAACCTTGTTCATTCTTCATTACTTATCGGGGAAGGTGCGAAATAAACTACCTGGATGGTAGAGGTATGCAACACATGAGAATCCCTCGTTTCCTCATAGTACGAGTGTGAAGAGAATGTAAAATGTCTCTGAGCAAGGTAGGCACAGGGTTACGAGAAAGAAATATTTTAATGGCGTGCACATCTATGAGTTGGTCTAGATTAGGGAATAGCACCAAACCATAGATGAACAAAGCCAATATTTCTTCGAAATCTTGAAAACTCATAGCATCCAAAAATAACCAAGCCTTCTCTAACAAAAAATTAGCTAGAAAACCTTTGACTCCACTACTTATTTCCTAGTTAGATACAATGTCAGACCGCTTCAGATGTAAGGCTGCTGCAATTTCTTCAGGTTGTGGATCTTTCTCTAAACCAGTGAAAGGTGTCTTATTAAGAATAGTTACTCTTAGTAGCTTAGATAATTCTTCCATTGTGGGTACCATCTCATAATCCGGAAAGGTGAAACAGTGATGTGCAGGATCAAAGAACTGGAATAAAACACTCATCATGTCTTCTTCAGATCCCAAAGTAACCAAACTGAGTAGATGACCATGCCTCTTGGTGAATTGGGAGCTTCCAGGAACTCTTGAGACTAAATACTTAAGTTGAGAAGGTATCCTCACAAAACTGATCTGGATAATATTTCTACGAGCGAAGGACATAACCTACAAAATAGAACAAAGATAAATCCCCAGGTCCTTGAAATGGTTAGTGAAAATGATATGGTATGATGTCATGATGTTATGATGTCATGTTCGAACAATTAATCAAACACAAACAAAACACACAAGGCCTTAGGTTTAAGCTTGCATGGAGTTTATAGGTAAGTAATCTCTTAAAGTTTTAGTTGGCTTAACGTGTGCTAAATGAAGTAACCGGGTTCTAGGAGCCTCAATATCACTAATATTTCTCTCAGGCATTTTTTCACCACAAGCATCTAATTTGCGATCGAAATATCCCGAGAGTCTAATCTCAATGAGTGTAGCATCGAGTATCAACCAACTTCAGTCTTCACCAAAGCTGGCTATCTCACTACTTTCTAATAGATAATTTGTGTCAACTAAGGTTCTACGGTCAGTTAGTGTTTATGATACTACGCGGCAGCCCAACATTCTCCTTGACTAACTCAAGGGACACCAGCACAAAAATATGAACCATATCGGTCTATGTCGTATAGTGTTCACGATCTATTGCTACTTACCTAAAATTCCCCTAGATCCGGGTATAGGATCTATAAAAGAAATAAACCCAAGCATATCCCAAAATATAAAGCATACAAAGCAAGCAAGTAAAGAAATAAAGGTGAGCTATCTCTAAAGGTAACCCCACTTTTAGTTATCCCCAGCAGAGTCGCCAATTCTATAATACGGTGGGAGAACTAACTTTTGGGTTTGCGTTTTATTGCAAATGTTGCAAATAGCAAGAGTCACCATTGACTTTTCTTTTATCCAGTAAAGGAAAGGGTGAAAATAACATGAAAGATATTTGAGAATTTTTCTGAGTAAGGAGATAGGTTATGAAAATGGAAGGTATTAGCACCCTTTTCATCCGTAGTTATCTATGGGCTCTAAATCGCTAGCTCACTTTTGAAATGATTTGTGTTTGTGTATGTTTGAAAATATTTTGAAAATGCCTAAGTGCGGCAATTTATAATGATTCTCGTATCATTGAGAATGTATACAAAATGTTTATTTTGAAAATATTTATCAGAAAAGTATTGTTTTTGTGAAAAAGTGTTTTGAAGATGCCAATGTAAGGCAATTTGCTTTATAATAACCCTAGTATAAGTCCTCAAGAGTGTTTCAGTCCTCAAGAGTGTTTGTTAAGCGTTTTGAAAGTAGTTGTTTTGAAAGTGTGAGGTGTGAAAATTGTTTTAGTTTGTGAGAAAGTGATTACGGATGATCTACCTACCCAAAAGGTCTTTATTCTTTTCCTCTTCCTTTAGATAGTGTTATCCTACTATTAGTTAGTAGAAATCCATATTATTAGATGTGAAGGACATGCGTGGGTCGTCGTACAGTCATGGAAGGCAACTTGTAGGACGCTTTAGCAATTTTTGTAAGGGACTAAGATCGTTTGCCGAAGGCAACATCGAAGGGTTATTGAGGGACTACGGTCTTTTAACTGAGGGTTTTTGCTAAAGCCTCCCACGTTCGAGGGACATGACTGTTTTTATCCGAGGTAACAAGTGAGGTTATCCTAGAGGCGCGTGTGTAAATAGTGATTGGTTTCAGTTATTTTTGTCTTGATTAGGGTTATCTAGAAGTTGATTTTAAATCTTGCAATACAAACCCTAATTACTAACAGTAATAAGGAAAGCAGTAAATTGCGGAAATTGAATGTCATACGCTATTACAACGCTTCGGGAGCAGGGAGTACAAATTTATGAATGTGGATAAAAAGCAGTAAACCCTAATTAAAGTTATTACAGACCATTGAGAAATTACAATAATTGGGAAATAAAGTACGCGGAGATTTGCAAAATAAAGAAAAGAGAAAGGAAATTGTTTTATGATTTTTTTGATGGAAACAGTTTGATGATTAACCTAATTATTTGATTAATTTTCATTAACATAAGTTTAGTAAAACCTAAAGAAACTAAATTAAAAATAAAAAAGTTAATTAATTTTAATTAATTAAAAAGAAAGCTAATTTTGTTAAATCAAGTAAAAAAAGTCTAAATTAATTTTAATATAAAAAGAAACTAATAGTTAGAAAAAATTTTTGATGTTTTATTTAGAAAATATTTTATAGTATAAACCCCAATTCTAATTAATTTACAAATTAATCATTTAAAAGTAAAATAAGGTAATTAAATTGAATTAATTTTAATTATCAAAAATTAAATTAATTAATTAAAAATGTAAATCTAAATTTTTCATGATTTTATGATTTTTGTTGATTAAATAAAAAATGAAATTAAAAAAGAAAAGAATTAAATTAAAATAAACAAAAGAAAAGAAAAATTAATGGGCCTGTGTTGTGGAAGAAATTTGGGGGTATGGAAAAGCAAAAAAAAGGCCCAAATCAGGGAGCCCAGGTTTGCTGCGCTGGATCCAGTGGAGATGACCTTCAGGAGGTGCGTCATGGGGCTTGCATTTGGTGCATTGGATCTGCCTTTGATGAGATCTAATGGTGAAAATCTGAGGATGCATGGTGCGCACATATGCCTTGCTTGCACTGAATCTACAATGAGAATGTTAGAAAAATAAAATGTCCCATGCATGGCTCGAACCCGGGACCAGGCATAGGTATGACTTAAGAGCAAGCGTGTTGCCACTGGGGTGGATGTTACATCTGTTTATGAACCAACAATCATTAAATATAAAATAAACAAGTTTTCAAAAAATTGAACTTCATCTTCTTCCTCACGCGCGTTTGACAGTAACAACAAAAACATTTTCAAATTTTGTAAAAGCTTCATTTCTCAACCAAATTGAAAGATATAAACATCAAACTTGCTTGAATTTTAACCACGAATCCAAACATACAACTTTATAGATCAATGGTTAGGACGAATTTTGTTTGGTACCAAACTGAAAACCTAATATATCAAAAACTTCAGTTCCAAAATTCTCATTACGTAGTTAATTAAAATGCAATTTAAGGACATGGTTAGCTTTATAATGATGATATCTACATTTTTTTCCTTTGTATGTATGCACTAAAGATGCTTGTATCAAGATATCACAGTTTAGAAAACTTACCTCTTGATGTGAAAACTCAGAACGTGTATGGATGCTTCTAGGTTCAAATAAATGATGCCAAAAGCTTCCTTGGACCTTGGTGAGTGTGTTGCAACCTTTACTTTGCTTTGAGGATGGATGATACCTTCTACTCAAGTCAAGTTACAAGGTTAGGTTTTGAAAATGGTGGATGATTATTGAGTGATTAAAGAAGTGAAACAGGTGTTTGGATCACTTCTATATGGTGTACAGATGATGTTTGAATGATGAAAAGGGAAAACATATAAGTGGATTGAGAGTTGGCTTCTTAAGGCTCAAGGTATGCACTAATGGAGTTTTCTTAGTGATTTTGAGTTTGAGAGTGTTTATGGGCTTGTACCATCGTGTATTGGCTTGCAAACGGACCCTATATTTATAGGCAAAAGGTTTTAGAGGTTGAAGTAAACAAATTTGAAAGATTACAAGCTATGGTTTGGAAACTTAGTTTTCAAGTAACTTTTTAGAACATGGTTTCGATGCAATGTAGGGTGGTTGGTAGGCTTAGAGATGTTGCTTCTTGGTGCTGAGATGTTTTGAATTCAGAAGCAACAATGTATGGGCTCAAGGAGTGGACTTTTGTGATTAAAGTAACTTTATCAAAATGGCAATGTTAACTGTGTGCCATTAATGGAATGATACATTGGACAAAGCTTTATTCAAATGGACCATATCTCAAAAGGTTGTGCAATCTTTTGATTAGAGATAGATTTATAAGTTTAGAGGCCTGCAAATTGAGATCTCTAAGCATGGTGTGAGATTTGGCCATATGTTCATCACAAAAATGCCCTATAATTCAAGAATGAAATGCCAACTTCATCTCTTCGATTCTCTCAGCTCAAGTATGATCTTTTCATGCTCTTGGACATTTTGTAAAGCTTAAAACATGATATTTAACTTTCATGTTGACCATTTTGGCTAAACCAATAGGGAAATTGGTGAAAATTGGCCAAGAAGTTGAGATGAAAAACTGACCAAAACTTGTTGAAATTTTTTCTAATTGTTGAATAAAAATAATCAGAACTTCATGGGATCATATCTCTTAAATTAATCACTTTTTGAGGATCATCCCACATAAACAAATTTGTAGAATTCATCAATCCCGATAACTTTCATGTTGAAAGTTTTCTTTGAATCAACTTGGATCTTAGTGAAAAATTGCCATAAAGTAGTGACTTTATTAAGAACAAAAACACTTAGAATTTTTCTAAGTGTTGGAAAATTTCCCAACTTTTGACATTTGTTGACTTTTTTTATTCTCGATGATCAAGTTTGATAGTTTTGAATGTTTTGATGATTCTTGATCTTTGAATTCCAATGTTGACCAAAAATGTCAAAGTTTGACTTTTGTGTAACTGTTGACTTTTATCAATTGATTCAATTTCTCAACTATCAATCACTTGCATCTTTGGAATTTTCTTGAACCATGTAATTAGGTCAAGATGTTGTATTTTAGTCCTTGAGATCATGCTTTAAGTCATTACGTCATGCACTAGGTCAAAAGTCAATGATCAATCGTCTTCAATCAAAACCCTAATTTGGAAATTTTCTAGCCTTTGATGATTTGAGGGATTTCCTTGAGGAATCATGGTCAACCCTTGATCAAATGATGAATATCACCTCAAAATGTTGACGTTGACAAAAAATCTTGAAGTTTGATTGTATGTTGACCTCATTTGACTTTTTACCCAATACAAATGATTTTTAATCATTTGAGCCATTGACTGAGAAAACATGTGATGCAAGACTTGAAACTTGACATAAGCATTATTGAGGACCTATGATGAACCATGAAATTCATTTGTGACCCTTGAAACCCAAACATCCTTGAGAACTACCAAACCCTAATTGTGGACTCATTGCTTATGAGGAGATTTGACCAGTCAACTCTTGAGTAGCTTTGAGCAAATGGGGACCTCATGAGAATGTCTTGAAGAAAATGGGAGGGAAATTTTTGGGGTACAACAGCTTTCCTAGAATAACATGTTGTTAGGAGTTATCTGCTTATAGTAATTTCATGATTAAAATTTAGGTATGTGATATATTTAGTCATTTGAACATTCTGTCTTACGATTATTGTAGTATGAACTCTTGTTGTTAGATTCATCATTCAATTAATCAAACTCAATTTTAGCTTTGTGTGAAAATTGAATTATGGTAATTGTTTAATTGCTTGTTTGAGTAAATTCATATTTCCCAATTGTTTTGATCTCTGATAATCTGAGGTAAATGTAATATCAATTTAATGGTATGTTTTATGAATTTGTCGCTATCTTTTGCTTCTGTTTTTTATCTACTCTGATGATATCAATAATTGGCCTCACAACGTGTAATCTGTACATTTAAAAGGAAATGATTTCGAAAATGGGTCTTAGGGGACCTGTCTATTCAACCTACTTTTAGACCATTTGTGTAACACCCCGTTTTTGTCATATTTATTTTTATAATTTAAAAATATGTAATGTAGTGTGTTGAGTGTGTGATGATGTGGTTTGTGGGGTAGAAGACCTTGGTATAGGGTAGTTGTGACGAGATGTAAGGATTAGAAGTGGGTGTTTATATTATAGTGTAATTATTATTACTATTGTTATTATTATTATTATCATCTTAATTATTATGTTAATGGTAATAATAATATAGTTAGTAATTTAATAATTTGGTTAATTAATTAATTATTTAAAAATAAGGAAGGGTAAGATTGGGGTTATGATTTAGGGGTCAAAATGTTATTATTGGAAAAAACAAGGAAGGAGACTCCCAATTGTTATTCGATCGTGAAAACCAGAGAAAAGAGAGAACGAGAAAAAAGAGAAGAACACCAAGCTAAGACAAGAATATTGCGTAGAGAATCATTAACCACAGTAAGTGTGGGATTCTAACTATATAAGGGATTATATGATAGTGGATTATGGTAGAGTTAGGTTATACAATTGTATGTTATTGGCTGTCCCTATTTGAGTTTATTAGGGTTTTACCCATTGATTAAATTGATGTGGTAAATTGTATTAAATAGTTGTGCATGATGTTGATTTAAAATTTTAGAAATTTGTGTGTTTTAATGTGTTTTCAAAAGTCTTTTTTGGGTGAAAGAAATGAGATCCCATAGCAGAAAAATATACTGATTTTTGGGCTCTGGTTCAGTGTTAACCGATTACTGGGATTGAGTAACCGGCTACCCGTTGCAATTTTGGAAATTACCGAGACTGATTTATGTGCAGTAACCGGTTACTGGTATTGAGTAACCGGTTATCGATGAAGGTTTCTGAGTTATTCGCTATTATTTCATGCCGTAATCGATTACTGGTATGGAAGTAACCGGTTACCACTGTGTTGGACAACATTTTTATAAAATTGAAAACTTCATAACTTTTGACTCAGGTGTCTTTTTGACGCGTCGTTCAAACCGACGGGAAGCTAAACAAATTTTCTATCTAATAAAAATATTTTGAAAATAGTATGAGATGATTTTATGGATTCTTGTATTATTCTGGTATTTTGAGTAATGTAAAGTGGTGAATATGATGATGGAATCGATGAGATATCATGATGTGACGATGTTGCGACGATGTATGAATAGCTATGGGTAATTGGTGGCCCATGTTGTCTTATCTTGTTAATGTATATCATGTTATTGCATAAGTTGTTGTAACATATTATTGTTGCATGCATGTTCATAGGCGACAATATAGTCTCAATGGCAAGGGGCAGTGTAGCCTTAATGGCAAGCAACAGTGTGGCCTAAATGGAAAAGATACGTTGTTATGGTACCACATGCATATAGTCAGTGAAGTTGGTCTCATTGCATTCATGATTTTATTGGTGAATAAGATATGATTTATATGATTGTTGGGTGTGATTTTTGAAATTGTGATGTTTATTGGTGTTGATGTATGAAGTATGAATTTTATGATTATGTATGTTATACTTTATCTATTCATAATCATATTTTCTTTTATATTGTTATGATATCTCATCCCTCCTATTTGAATGTTACCTCCACGTGGGTAACACACATGGTACTAGGATTATAGTTGCTCGAGGTATGGAGTTGTGCCTCATATTGCATAGATTGAGTCAGGTCTTGCTCTGATATGTAATATAGGGGATGAATGCTTGTTTTCTTATTCAGTTGTTATTTTTTTCTAAAAGATTGTGAGAGCATTATAAATTCTCTTTTATTTGATTAATTTGTTGATTTGTGATGACTTGAAGATTTTAAAAATAATTTATTAATTTCCTTTCCATTGTGTTAATAAAGTAGAAGTTGAAAACCATGTTTTGAAGATGTTGTCGGTTCATCCGAAAAAAGTGTGAATGTATCCATTTGTTAAATGTTTGAGCAATTTGTATGATTTTGAATTAATGTGACATCATATTTTATGTTGATTAAAAAATTTTAATTTACTCCAATTTTATTAAATAATTGTTGGGGAAAATAGGATGTTACAATTTGATCCCCATATTCTCCACTATCAAGTGGTATCAGAGTTGGTCTTTTAATCAGGTTTAAGCGACTCAAAAGTTTAGAATACATGCTAGAAAAATCTGAAGGGTGTGTTAAATAGAGCTCCCATATTCAAATAGCAAAACCTATACGATTAAATATATATCGTGTTGCTTACTTGATATTAGTTGATTAAATGACATTGAGTTATGTGAGGCAATCTAATATCATTATGTTAATAGTTTTAATAATCATTAGTTAGAATTTCAATGTGACTTTACCTAACCAGGAATGGGTTGACAAAGTGTTAAGGTCTATGTGCAGGAATGACCACCTAGCCACATGACTTGAAGACTTTAAATATTTCCATTATGTTTGGAAAGCTGATTAATTATGATGCTTAAAGCATCTGAATCTAATCAACAAAAAGGGAGAAAATGATTGTTATAAGAAAGTAGAAGTATCTCCTTGAAGACCTACTCTTTCAAGGTCATCGTGAAGGAAGATGAAAATAGTTTCTATAAAGATCTTGGCGTGTTTGTTAATTGTTCAACAAGCATAGAATACTCAAAGTAATAAGTTTTTGAGTGAGCCAAACAACTCTCAAATGTTGAAGATTTATCCAAGCTTGTCGACGCATAAGTTCCAGAAACAAAGTGATTAATTATTGTTGGACGGGAAGACTCAATCAAAGATAATCAGAACATGTGTCTTTCCACTTCATTTGATATCTTGTTAAGGAGAGTATGAGAATTTCATAACTACAGAGTGTAACCTAAGAGGGGGGTGAATTAGGTTACATAGATTTTTCTCTTTATTTTGCAAATGTTCTTTACTTTTTATTTTTCTAGAATACAATGATGACCAATGAACAATAATGCTGAAAAATAAAAGTGCAGAAAAAGTAAATGACACAGAGATGTATACTAGTTTCCCTATCAACCAAGGGTACGTCTAACCTTTCACACGTCGTGAAGGATTTTCACTATTTAGATCTTTGTACAACCTCACTCTAAGACCCAATTACAATCTTATAACACTAGTAAGAAAGCACACCACTCTATTTGATTACACAACTTAGAGAAAGCACATTAATTTCTCATATACTTGCTTGTTACAACAAACTTGGTGAACAAGTTACAATAAAATGATACATATATATATATATATATATATATATATATATATATATATATATATATATATATATATATATATATATATATATATATATATATATATATATATATATATATATATATATATATATATATATATATATATATATATATATATATATATATATATATATATATATATATATATATATATATATATATATATATATATATATATATATATATATATATATATATATATATTACAAGTGATTTTGGATGATTTCTAAAATTTTGAAATTTATCTTTTCTTTCCAATAAAAAATTCAAGAAAATATAAATTCTAAGTGCCCAATGATTGAATAAACTTTCTCTCTGATGAATGAAAACTATGCGGTAAAAGTTTTTCAGAAAATGATGTATAAACACTTCGAAAAGCAGATGAGTTGTTTGAAAATTATGATGAAAAAGGTGAATGAAAAATCTGATAAAGTTTGGTTTAAATTTGTCTCATGATGCCTATATGATTTGATGCAATGTTATCGAAAGGATTAATGAACAATTGAAATGTACAATCATCACAATGATTCACATTTTTCATAATGCTTCAGGAAGCAATCAATTGCTTATTTGGATCAATCGATTACTCTCATTCCAAAGTTCAATTTTTTTACGAAAAACAAAGAAGAAATCAACTGATCAATCAATTCTAGGGTCAAATTTTCAATGAATAGAGAGACCCTTTAATCGATTGTCCCCCTGCATCAATCAATTGGCACTTCCAAAAATTTCAATTTCCTTAGGCAGTGGCAAACAAACAATAAATTATACTATAGGTTCAAATGATTGCACCCTTTAGTAATTTGAAAATTTATATTTCTAAAGGCGTGTCTTGAATGTAAATCATGCATAGATATTATGGAACTTTTAGAAGGGTTTAGTTGAAAGGTTTTGAGTACCTAAAGCTTATACACAATTGAATTGCTTATTGTACATTAACACATGATCCAATAACTTGATATCCATAACATTGAGCATGACCCATCCTTGTCTTGAGCATTCTTAAATTTTGAGATCTTTTACTTCTTTAAGTCAATTTTCTTCGTCTAACATTATTCCAGTCAAGAGTTGTCTTCATAATCTTCCCCTTTTTTATTATTGACAAATATGTACTTGATGTTTGTGTTTTAAACCCCCCAGATGAATTCCCCCCTCCCCCTCAATTGATGAATACTTGATTTATTTGACTTTTCATCTTTATAGCAGTTGGCTTTATAAGAGTTTGTTTAGCCCGACCTTTAAAAGTGCACTACCCGTTAGGTCTAGTCTGTAAAGGTCATAGGCATCCCTTTCTTTTTCACTAAGAATTAATCTTTTCTAATATATTCAATCTTTATGTTCCGTTCGGGAACCAAAAATGGAGGAGATATTAGGAACTGCAATGGAACAAAGCTTCATAAGCGATTCAATGATGTGATTTTTTGGATAGATGGTTGTGATGATGACACATCTTGAATTAGAGATGTTGATCTTGAACTGTTGTTTCTGATCTGATAGGTGGGTCGAAAGGGGGTGCCTTCATGGTTAAAACTCCAACTCTTAAGTCAGTTTAGGTTCAAGATAATCATAGTGAGAATGGAGATCAGAGATTGTGTACTTGAAAAACTCTTGTAACTGTATTTATACTTTGGGCTCAATTGAGCGGTTGAGATGAATGGGAATCCACTTATTGGGTGTTTGGCCAGTTAAAAATAGTTTCTCCCAAGGGTTGTCGGGAATTCGAGATGTAGAGGAAGTCTTTTAGAGGTTGTGGCTAGCCTTAAAGAATGGTTTTCCATGCGCTGGATAACATGCATTTCTTGGGTTTTGTCAAAGCGCAATGGGGAATGTGAGCATTAAATTCATTTCCATTATTGAAACATTTTGTTGTTTTCCTCTTAATGCATGACCTGAAAAGCTAAAGAGTGGCGTGCACTGTTTGTTTTATACTCGAGTGCACTTGGGCTTGGTTGTGTTTCCAAGGTGGAATATGATCGTTTATATGCACTTGCCTCTTACTTTCATTCTGATATGTCTTATTGCTTTCGTCTATATAAGGGTGGGGAAATTTGGGGAAGTTTTTGCAACCTTTTATATTGAACCTCCTCTATTTCCTTTGAGTCTTTATCCCTTACCTAATAGTGCTTTCATGGAGTAACTTACATCACACCTTTTAAGCTTCAACTTTCAACCTTCTCCTTCTTTTGCTGCCTTCGGCCTTACACTTCAAGGTACCTTCTCCAAACTCAAAATATTTTCATTCAAGCATTTACTGTATCTTTGTTAAGATGAGGGATAATCCTATTAACATAGAGAGTGACTCAGAGGGTAGCACTTATTTTTCTTCAAAAAGGGGAATGGAATTTGAGTCACATTCCCTTTCTTTTGTTAGTGGGGATCTTAAATTAGAGATCACCTCTCTAACTGATTATTCAGAAACAGGAGGAGTGTATGGGGACTCTATTTCTAAAATAGCTTCTTCTTGTGACTCTTTAGGAGTTATCTTTTTGGGGAAATCCAATGGGCGTGATAATCATATTGAGAAATCAATGTCTCCCCCTATCTTGACTGAGGCAAAAATAGAAGTTTTCCGACAAAGGAGGGTACGTGTCGGTAACTTTGTTAGGTTATATCAAGGAATGAATGGTCGCGAGCCCTAGTGATGCTAAAATTCCATGCCATTTGGTGTTCTGGGGATAACCTAATTTTGTTTCTTTGAACATTATCGGTGATCACTTTAAAGCTGATGAATTAGCCCAAAAGGGACTTTGTTTAGTTGAGTTGGATAATGCTAATAAATATCATTGGATGGTTGCAAAGTGACAGGGACTCCTTTTACTGTCAAAAATGTTAAGCCTATAACCAGTGTTGGTAATATGGTTGGAAACCCCTCTAATTGGTTGGTCCTTCCATTAGATATGGAGGAGAGGATATGAAACTCCTTTGCAGGTTGCTCGATTCCTCTGTATGAATTCCTCTTTACTAGGTTGAGGGTACATTTTCCCTTTTCTGAATTTGAAATGGCTATAATGAACCGCCTGAGAGTTCCCCCTCGCAAATTCATCCTGGAGCTTGGGCTTACATGAAGGTGATCCAACTCTGTGTCGAGTATAAATATTGGAAACTTTCTTTGGAACTCTTTTTTCATCTCTTTTATGTGGCCTAAAACTCTCGGAATGATTCCCAAGATCAGGGATTGGTCATCCTTCCCCCCAAGGTCCCTGGGTTCGAATCTTCACCAATGACTAAGGTGATTTTCTCAAATGTTTCATTCTGGTGAAACATATTACTCATGAGGCTCACTTTAGCTTATGTTTCTCTTATGCCCCAGTGGTATTTGCTCGCTCTTATAAGAGATATTTATTGAAGTGTTGGTTTTGATTTCACTTCTCAGACCTCTTTCTTCTTACCACACCGTGTTAAGTTGTTTATCCTCCCAGAAGATAAAAATGAAGGAGGATCTGTATGTTTAGTATGAAGGACTCGACTATGAAGAAGGATTTGGTCCTAGTCAGGTGCCTCATTATTAGTGAAAGAAGAAACAAATTGAAACTTATGTGATCATTAATGCGCCCGGTCACGTAGAGAGGCAGAAAATCTTTGGTAAGAATGAGGATCCTGGGGTTTTTTCAAACAAGTGTAGCTTGTATCTTATAGATACATTGGATCACTTATACAAGCTTCTCGTGCTTGCCAAGGTTTAGGGTAAAGAGGTAAATTGATATGCATGGGGATGGATAGTATGATATTCATGCCTTCCCCGTTAGATAAATGTGATATCCATATTCGCCTCATATCTATGCAGATATTTGCTAAAAATGGGTAATCCGCGGGTTTTAAGTTATTTGTGGATATTTACAAATATCCATGGATAACACTATTTTCTAAAATTATGTTTTGAAAAAAAACACTTTAAGCTTCTTTAAAAGATACAAGACGTTATTATCACATAACATTCATACAAATCTCTCTTACTTTAACAAAAAAAAATTCATCACATTAATTTCCTTCATTTTTACGAAAGCATAATATACATACATTTCATTTTTAACAAAAAAAAGAATAATATTGTGATTGTGAGTTATGGTGGAAGAGTAAATGACAGGGGAGTAGAAAGGATGAGATTGGTTGAACGGGGAAAGAGCGGTAGTGGTTGGTTAGACGATGGAATTGTTGAAGTGAGGTATGAAGTATAGAAGAAGCTTAAATATGAAATTACCAACAAGATTTATATGGAATATAAAAATTTTCTTCAAAGAAAACTTCAAATTAAAATATATGAGGAGACTAGTTTTTTAGTTTTTTAGAAGATGAAAAGATAAAGTATAATAAACTAATAATATAAAAGAAATTTTTATAATTTATTAACAGATACGAATATTCACGGGCACAGGAAACATTAAACCTGTATCCATATCCATTAATAATCGGGTATTTAAATATCCATTTATTTAATCCAAGGATATCTACTACCCGCCCCATATTTATGACAAATTTTATCTGCGGATATCTGCAGGTACATATATTTTTGCCATTTCTAGATTAGAGTCTTACAACCCACTCGTCAGGCCGGGTGGCGGAGACTTCAGGTGTTGCGGATACTCTTGCTTAGGTGGCTTAGATCCCGGTTATGGTTATTACCCTAGAAACAACTCTGATTTCCATCTTGAGCACAACTCTTGATGTGGAGTAGCTAACTAGTGTTGCGTTCATCCTTTTCGTTCGCGAGGCTTCACCATCTCCTTCTCCTATCAAGAGGATATGGGGTGACAGATTGTCCAATCCTTTTGAAGAGGGTTCTTCTAAATAGGCTAGTGTGTCAAGGGAGACTGATTTAAAGACTCTTACTTCTTTCTTCCGGCTCCTTACCATTCTTCCTTCCCGTGTACCTAACACCTCTGAGGAGTTTCTCCTATTGTGGCCACTAAGGACCAAACTTTTGTCTGGAACCTTTCTGTGACTAACATATAAGGTCTTTTGCCAAATACTTCTTGCACCCTGTTCAAGGTCGAATCCCTAATTGTTATGGTAGTCACTGGACAAGATAAGGTGTTAGGTTCTGGTGACCTCGTTAGGGAGTGCGATAAACTGAAGGATAAATGTGAAAACCTTGAGCAAAAGAATTCCACTACTGAGAAGGAATTTCTTGAGCTATGCAAAAACACCAAGCTTGACGATTATTTAGAGGAGAAGCTGAAGAAATATGGTTATCTTTCAGATCTAGCTTCCCGAATAGGGGAGTTAAAAACTTCTTTTATTGAGAGAGAGAGAGAGAGAGAAATTTTGGAAAAAGGCTTCTGAAGATCCGACAATGGTGTATTGTGACTTTGAAGCATATTTGAAAGCTTTTCAATATAAGAAAGATTATATGGAAATTTTTCGAAAGGCATTGAGGAGGACCTAACCACTACACAGAAAAAGCATCAGAAGTTTCTCCAGCGGGCTATCGAATCTGTGTTACGAGTCTGAGACCATGTGTTGGAGAAAGCACAAGGATTTTGTCCCTACCTTTATATCATTGTCGAACAGTTGGACCCCTTCTAGACTGTTCCATTAGAGAATCCTAGAGATGGTCTGGGTATTTCAAAATTGGTAGGGTACGATTTTGACTCATGCAATTCATATAGTTTGTTTGCTGCAAAGAGAAGTAAATAATAATTTCTTAAAGTGTAAATAACCTTTCCCCCAAGGTAACACTTGGATCGAGGTGGACGTCTTCAGGCTCCACCACTCACGTCCCTCTGATGGGATAAATCCAAATGGGAAGGTGTGTCAACTATGCAAAAATGCATGAAATCTTTGACAAAAGGGTATTTAATTATTATAATCGGACATGCAAAGTGTTTATGACAACACCCTAGGCGAATTAGTTGTTAAAGTCGGACGTACAAAGCATCTCCGATATCTCCCTTGAAATCTTTAGGCGTGCTCGACACTGTGGTCATTAATTGTTGTAGTCAGACGTTCAAAGCGTCTCTGACAATACCCTTGGAATCTTTAGACGTTCTCGGTGTTGTGGGGTATTGATTAATGTAGTCGGACGTACGAAGTATCTCCAACGGCTCCCCTAAAATCCATATTTTGGACCTCAACTGTATTGGTGTCATCTCTGTGAGCTGTCATGCAAGATCACACTATGTTACCCTAAAGAGGGAACACGAAAGAAAGGAGAGAAAGAAGAATATACTAGCAATATATATATATATATATATATATATACACATGAACTTCTGGAATTGTAATGACAAAAGTTAAGACTGATGTCTCAATAACACACAATGTCATGACAAATGTTAAAACATTTGCTGACAGAAAAACCAACTTGCTGAAAACAGAAAGATTGTGTAGAAAAGTAAATTGTAGAAACTTAAAGAACAAAATCAATTGTTAAACTTTTTTATTGCAACTTCACCTACTGTGGGGGCTACCAAGCCAGGAAGGAAATACACTATCACTAGTACTAATCTGAAGCTAAATAGTCTCGGTTTACTCTCCTCACTTAATCCTTACCCAATGCAACTTCTATCTAGGAACCTCCTAGATATGAGAACCCCTCTCACTCCCAATCACCACAGTGATATCAAACAATCCCAATCCCAAGGAATGTCTCAAGAACCCAAAAAGAAGATTACTCTTCCAATTAATAATACTTAGTTTGCTTAAAAAGCTTCACTAAAAAATACTCAACTCTTTGCTTAAAAGCTTTGAGGAGAAAAATAACTTGATAAACAAGTAAAAATCAGTCAACTCAAATGCATCAAAAGATACATGAGAACATGCAAAGAACACACAAAAACCTAAGGAACTCTAAAACCCCAAACCCTTATTTTTCATAAGGTTTTATAATAAAAACAATGCTTAAAAAACTAGGTCTAGTAATACTCCTTAAATAGACTTCTGCAGTTGGGCTTAGACTGGCTTGGACTGTTCAATCAAACCCGATCTTCAGCCGAAAATCCCTGCAAAATCTTCTCCATAATAATAGGAAAAAATCTTCAAAAGTTTTCTAAAAAGTCTCAAATATCCTTTTTATGAAACAAATAAAATTTGCACATGTTCCTAAAAAACCCTTGATTACATGCATTTGTATGAGTACTAGAATCTTCCAAAAACTCATATTTTTCAATCAAATCTTCAAGGATATCAGCCAACAGTACTGTTATGATGTTCTATTGTAACATTTTACAACATCTGATAGAACATTTGTCAAATAAAGTACCATCAGACTCTGTTGTACCAGCTGGTCAAAATGTTATGACATCTTGCTCAATGTTATGCTGCAATACATGTTTTTCTAAATGAAAATGTTTTAATAAAATTATTGCCAACTCTTTGTTTTACCAAAATTGTTGCCAACCATGAAATCACAGACCTAACAATCTCCACCTTTGAAATTTTTTGGCTAAAACAACATTTGCACATAAACCCTGGAGAGAGGAATAAAACCACAAACACAAGTTACATGAATACATGTAAAATCTGTAAAAACACAACACAACTAAAAAGCTTGTACAATTAAACATGTCTATTACTCCCCCTGTCATACACAATCAGTCCTCCCCTTAAGGGAAAACCCCTAAATTAGAGCACATACAGCAGAAGACATAACAAAAGCAGTAACAACTTCAGCACATGATAAACCATCATGCTCACCATAGTATTGACATATCCAAGTATATTGAGGATGGTTTGAAGATTCATCATATTTACCAGGATGATGTGTTTGGACATGTTAATATTTTTATTATTTTCAGAAGGAAAGAACAGTTCTTCTGGAATTCTTCTCAGTTTATTATCATATTGTTAATGAACTCTAGAATCTTCACCCTCTTTCACCATATTTATGGAATCTGTCAAGTTATCAAGCTTGGAGTTTAAGCGAGTTACCTCACTTTGTAGATTAGAGACAATACATAAGAGTTACTTCTTCTCATTTTCCAAATGAGCAATGATGTTTCTTTGTTCTTCCTCTTTCTTAAGGCATTCATCACACTTGTCACAAGTATCATTGTAGGGCACATCCAGGTCATCATAAAGATCATTCTCATCACAAGCTTCAACTTCATCTGCCCATCTTCCAGAAAGGGCCAACACAAGTTTGGCAGTCTCAGAATTATCATTATCTCCTGACTTATCATCATCAGACCAAGATGAATTATCATTCTTTTTTTCTTTAGGAAGTTAGGACATTCAGGTCTAATATGACCATATCCTTCACATTTATAACATTGAATGTCTCTGCCTTGACTTGACTTCTCTTTTGTTCTTGTTTTCCTTTGTGAATCAAGATTGTTATTGATGTCATATGAGATGTTCTTGACATATGGTCTTCCTCTTATGTCTAATCTCTTCAAAATTATATTGAATTGCTTCCCTAGTAGCAAAATGGTATTAGACAGACCCTCATCAGTGTCTATATCATCTTGACCTTCATCATTTTTAGCACTTGATACAAAAAATAAGCCTTTGTTCTTTTTCTCGGTCTTGTCACTAATAGCCAATTCAAAAGTTTAAAATGACCCAATAAGTTCATCGACACTCATACGGTTGATGTCATGAGCTTCTTCAATAGTTGTTACCTTCATATAAAATTTCCTAGGTAAAGACCTAATAATCTTTCTAACCAGCTTTGCTTCTCATATCTTTTCACCTAATGCACTTGATGCACTAGCAATTTCAAGAAACTTAATTTGATATTCCTGAATTGTCTCATCATCATTCATCTTCACCTTCAGAAGTTGTCTTGAGAATTTCCCAAGCATACTTGGCTATAGTATGGGTATTAATTAACATGAAGACATTCTTGTTTACTCCATTGAACATATCATTCAAAGCTTTGGAGTTTCCAATAGCCTCTTTATCACTTGCTTCATCCCAATCTTCTTCTAGTTTTGTAGATATTACTTTTCCATCTTTATCTTTCAAAACAAAATTTTCCCATCCTTTCAAAACAACATTCCAAGCTTTGTTGTCCATAGACTTCAGAAAAGCTACCATTCTAACTTTCCACCAGTCATAATTTAAACCATCCAACATAAGTGGTCTGTTATTATACCCTTCTTCTTTCTCCATAATTCCAGAAAATTATCTCCCTGGATCTCACCAATAAACAAAAAAGGGTTCCTAATTTGATACTAATTGAAATTTTGGAACTACAATAACAGAAGATAAGACTGATGTCTCAACAACACACAATGTCACAACAGATGTTATAACATATGTTGATAGAAAAATTGGCTTTCAGAAAACAGAAAGATTGTGTAGAAAAGTAAATTGCAAAAACTTAGATAACATAATCAATTGTCAACCCAAGTGGGTGCAACTTCACCTACTCTGGGGGCTACCAAGCCAGGAAGGAAATCTACTATCAATAGTATCAATTCAAAGCTAAATAGTCCCAGTTTACACTTCTCACTTAATCCCTACCCAGTATAACTTCTACCTAGGAACCTCATAGATATGAGAACCCCTCTCACTCCCAATCACTGCAATTATATCAAATAATCCAAATCCCAGGGAATGTCTCAAGAAACCAAAAAGAAGATTACTCTTCCAATAAACAATACTTAGTATGCTTAAAAGCTTCACTAAGAACAATTCTCGACTCTTTGCTTAAAATATTAGAGGAGAACAATAACTTGATAGACAAGTAACACAACTTAAATGCATCAAAAGATACACGAGGACGTACAAAGAACACACGAAAAACCTAAGGAACTCTCAAACCCTAAACTCTTATTTCTCACAAGGTTTTACAATAAAAATAATACTTAAAAAACTAGGTCTAGTAAGACTCCTTAAATAGACTTTTGCAGTTGGGCTTGGACTGACTTGGACTATCAAATCAAATCCAATATTCAGCTATAAATCTCTGCAAAATCTTCTCCACAATAATAGGAACAAATATCAAAAGTTTCCTAAAAATTTTCAAAGGTCCTTTTTATGAAACAAATCAAATATGCACATGTTCCTAAAAAAACCTTGATTGCTTGCGCCTGTATGAGTACTATAGTCTTCTAGAAACTGATATTTTTCAATCAAATCTTAAAGGATATCAGCCAGTTGTACTTCCATGATATTCTGTTGTAACATGTTACAACATATGATAAAACACCTATCAAATGAAGTACCAGCAGACTCTATTGTACTAGCTAGTCAAGATGTTATGACATCTTGCTCAACATTAGGTTGCAATACATGTTTTTCCAAATGAAACATATTTTGATAAAATTGTTGCCAATTCTTTGTTTTACCAAAAATTTTGTCAATAATAAAATCACAGACCTAACAATATATATATATATATATATATAGTTTAAATTTAACAACTATATCATTAATTGCATCTAGGTGATAAATTTACAAATTTATTAATTAAATATTACAGTTGGCTGCAAATAGGTACCAATCACTCGCCCTCGGAGGTGTTATTAGAGAAATTTGATTGTCAACTGATATGGAGGATGGCGTCTTTGACTTATGGGTCATTTGGCCTTTGGTAAAGGCGTATGATATGTTGTGCTTCACATTTTGATGTTGTTGTTAGCTCTGGAGGTCTACCATTCGAGGGTGTGTGGGTCGATTCTGAATGTTGAATTTGTGTTTTCCTACTTACTCTGTCTGATTCTTCATAGGCTACCTTTTGGGTCATTAGTGGAGAGACTTCCTAGATCTTTTCTAGATCTGGAACACATATCTATCCAGGGAGTTTTTGTGGAGAATATGTTGAGCTGAAGTCCAAATTGGCTTGTCCAGTCTTTCTTTTGGAACATGAGTGTTGGACGATGTTAAGATGTGGATACTAGCAAGTATTTTGGAGGCCAGGATTCAGGTGTCCTTCATTGATCATTTCTAATGGACCTTTATTTTTCTATTTGTTTGATGGAAACCTTGGTGCATTCTGTGGAAATCCTATGTTATTTGTGTGGCGCACCCTGATATTTGATCGGTGCTCAACGTTAACTATGAACTTGTGATACCTGGATTATCTACGAACATATGATATCTGTAATTGGTTCCCTCTTCGAGTATCTTGGTGACAACAAGTAGCCTGGGCGCCGACAGGTCAAATAGTGGAGAGCGAGGCTTCGGCTCGGCTTTCATGAAAATCGACTTCATACCCTAACACAACCCTAAATCTTGATCTGAAGTCCTTTCTTTCGCTATTCTGTGGATTTTTTTTAAGGAATTGTATATCTTGACGGTGAGGATTACGGTTAGGCGGAAGATTCACCATACCGTTCATCATGGATCTCGATGTTGGGCTCTTTGTGCTACTCAATTTTGAGATCTGAAGGTGTAGTGAATGGTAAAGTTGAAAAGAAAACGTAATTTACAACGATCGTTGGAGTCAATGAACAAATGCTTTCATGATGCAATAACTTAAGAATATTATGAAATGGTAAGTTAGGAATTGGACCTTGAACTACCTGAATCTAAATCTATAACTTCTGCTTTCGTTCGATGGTGCTTTCAAATTGATTGTGACTTTCTTGCAAATCGTAGGAATCAGAAGTCGATTCCTACATACGGTACCATTGTTCCATTTGGGAACTAGAAATGGAGGATATATCGGGAACTACGATATAACTAAGCTTAATAAGAGATCTGATGATGTGATTTCTTGTATCAAAGGTTTCAATCGTGATGCATCTTGAATCAGAGACGTTGATCTTGAACGTGTGTAGCTATTCTCATGCATGGTTAGCACACCAATGCGCAAGTCAGCTTTTAATGGCATTTATTATGCTTTTTGTCTATTTTGTTATTCCAAAGAAATTCTACATTATTCAAGTTAGAGTTTATGTTCAGTTTGTCAACATTTAAACATCTAAGTTTCAATCACAAACATTTTTCCTTGTACTTTATGCATAAGTTGTCCTTAGGATTTTTTATTTTAATCCATTAAGTGAACTAAAACTAGTGTTTTGTTTTACTAAAAATACCAATAAACAAATTGGAACGTCCAGTGGGATCCTTTTGTGCAAGAAATTTTAACTTCTGTAGGAAAACATTGTGTCTTTTATTGTTTATTTTGTTCTTCATACATTAAGTGTATTCAGTTGTCCAATATTTATGAATTTGAGAAGTCGTAGGACTCTCGGTGAGATGAATCATCCAAAATTTAAAAATCCTCCCCCTCCCTGAAATAATGCTCATATCGTAAAAGCACAACTAATCGATGTGACAGGTGGTAATGCATGAACTTTAACAACCGTTGGAGTAACTTATCCTATTATAATTTAGATATTAGCACCCATGATATCATTAGAAGAGGCAGTTTCACCACCACAAGTAACAAGTTTTCCAACTACTCACAAGGTCACGCAAGCAATAATGGAAGACCCTGGGCCTTATTTTCACCTAACTTTTATGCTACCCCATTGTTGTAGGTAATATTCTCATGACATCCCAACAACGATGATGGCAGGCCTACAAACTAATGCGTCTATGTATGAAGATAATGTGATGGCTATTGTGTCCATTATCAATCCATTCTTAACGTTAAGATCTATTGTAAGAAACCCTGCTTTAATGGAACAACCAGTATGAGGGTTAGGATACATCCATCAAGTTATTTCATCCTTAACTAATAGTTCCCTCTTTTCTATGAAGCAACAAATGGATGAAAGTAGCCATGATATGATGAATATACTTACACAGCAAATTGGTACTATGTTTAATCCTTTGATTCAAAATACAAACCATAGTTATCAACAATTGGCTCACCGAAAGGGTCAAATTGCAGATTTCTTTAGTGCTCCCCAAACGCCTATTGGACCGATCCCTCAAATCCAAAATATTAGGCCTGCCCAAAATCTAGAAGTGCCAAACAATGTAGGGATTCCTAATAATCAAGGGAAATAACAAGTTGTGCCCCAACCGGTCGAACAAACCATACTTAGGGTAATTGGGGATGATGTAAGTCGAAATCTCCCAGAGATAGTATTAGTTAATAAATATCAGAACGCAAACCAAGTAATTAGAAATGTCCAACAAAATAATTTTGGGGGGCAAAACAACATAGCCAACATGGTCAAACAAGTTTTGGCCCAAAATGGCCTCAATATCGGCCTACATAGGCCAAATTTTGTCTCTACATTATCCGAATATGTATTGCAAACTGAACTTTCCAAGGATTGGAAATTCCCCAAGTTCACTAAGTTTGAAGGGAACCTAAATGAGCCCACTGTCGAGCACGTCGTTCTATTTCAATCAAAGTCTGGGAACTAGCCAATAATTAAAATTTGGAAATGAAATATTTCCCCAACTCCTTGACCAAGAATTCCTTTACGGGGTTCACCATCTTACCTCCAAATTCCTATTTAATTTGATTCAGTTAGAAATGGTGTTTCATGGATAGTTTTACATGGATCAGTAAAAAAATTCCTAAAAAATGATCTGAAAATTGGCTGAATTAATAGATGACTATCTCAATAGGTTTAGGATAATGAAGTCAAGAAACTTCGGTCAAGTGACTGAACAAGATTTAGTCGAATTGGTTGTAGTCGATTTGGACTATTAAATTAGGAAGAAGTTAGACACCCGATATTTGAGGGACATGGCGCAACTTGCAAATAGGGTTCGACAAGTCGAACGTTTGAAAGTTGAGAAGGCAAGGTTAAATAAATATTACAAAAAAGAAAAAGGTTTCCAATGTTGAAGTTAAGGAAAAATGATCGAATATCCTACAATGATTATGAATATGTTGAAGAAAGTGAGGTTAATCTGGAAGAATTAAAGTTAGGGCCTCCTTATGTTTGTAAGGTTTTAAAACCTTCAAACGGGAAAAATCCTGTTGAATCAAGTAAAAACGAGAAGTTTGTTAGAAAAGTATACATGTTTGATGTAACCAAGTGTGATGAAACTTTCGCCCTATTAGTTTCTGATGGCCAAATCATAGTCCCTAAAGGGCTCAAAAAGCCACCATTAGAACAAAGAAAGAAAAGAGGTTTTTATAAATTTCATAACTTTCTAGGTCATAAAACTTCTCAATGTGTTCTTTTCAAGGATCTGGTGTAGAAAGCTCTGAAATATAGAAGGCTAAAATTTGTTGACAAACAGAAGCCTCAAAGGTAAAGTGATTTAGACCCTTCAAAGGTTCAAGATACCCTTTTTTTCGAACCTGTAAAGGTTATGATGGTTGACACTATTGAAGGGCTCTACACAAATATGGAGGAAGTTAACATGCTTTATTAAACTGAGCAGATGAAAATGGTTTACCCAAAAACAGAGAAAGAACATATTAAATTCCTAAATAGGTGCAATATCAAAGACTAATAGGTAATGCTTTGTCCATGTTGAAGTGCAGTATTCGACAAAGAAGTTGCGAATGAACTAGAAAGGGTCGCGCCTCAACAACTAAGAGAGGTTGGTAGAGAATGAAGGAAGATAAAGTTTCTATTTGACAAATAAGGAATACCTCATAGAACACATCAAAGGAAGACATATGTCCTACCTACCAATGTTCCCTTAGCTGAGTGAATTAGGCCTTAAGAAAGAACAAACGTATATCAATGAAAATGGTGATCAATCGAAGTTAGTGCAAGATCTTCGTACCATGATAACTCACATGTTTCAAAGAAGTACTCATATACTTCTAAGAAATACTTGGGTAAAAACCTACGACCAGGACCCAATGGGGAAATTTCAAGAAAAAGGTTAGCTTCGAGGCTGGAATCTCGGGTAAGAGTGGTAATTGTCAAGCCATGAAAGAGGTTTAAACAATGAAAAGGTCTGTGAAGCAAATACTATTCCCTCCTTTACCACCTATGGAAAAATCCAAAGAGAAAGAGGACAAACAAAATGAAGATGAAGATATGTAGATAGATAACTATGATTCTGGTTCATAAGAATAACTAGATATGATATTTAATATGATATCTATATTACCCATAAAACTTGACTAGATCACTAAAGTGACTAAAGAGGAGTACAGTGGATTGGATGAAGAATTAGAAAACAACAAACTTGTGTGTTACTACATGATGAATAATGGTTCAATAAATAAATATAAGGATACATTTGAAAGGCCTAATTATCATATGCAGCAACACCCGAAGCCCTTCTTCATATGGGCTAAGTTCAAAAATATGAGAATTAATAATCTTGGTTGATGGAGACGCGACAGTCAGCCTGATGCCACACTTTTTATTGAAATCGATTGGAAAAGGTGACACTGACCTAAGACCTCACAATATGGTTCTCTCAAACTATGAAGGAAAAGTAGTAAAATCCATAGTAATCATACAGGTAGACATTATTGTGGGAACCATTACAAGGCCAATGTTGTTTGTGGTCTTTCCGACTAAGAAAAATTATAATTTGTTTCTAGGTCGAGAATGGATCCATGGTGTATGAGTGGTCCCCTAGACCATGCACCAAATGATTTCAATTTAGAGACCTAATGGGGTTGGCAAAAATATTTAAGCAGATCATAGTTTTTCTTAAAAGAGGTTAATCATGTCGACAAGAAGAACTTCGAGAGAAAATTGGCCAACATTGCGCCTTACACACATGTAGGAATGGCGTTTTCTCTGGGGGGAGATGTATATCACTCTATAAAATGACATCTAAAATATGGGTTCATGTGGGAGTATGAAACTATGGGAGAAGGTTCAACCAATGCAACCAAATCGTTGACTAAAGATAACGACGACTGAGTCAAACGTACTGGCTAGAATTTTTGCATAAGTAGCCATAAGCATAATAAAAGAGACTTTAGATGCCAATCTCCAACAGAGGATGGTTGTTGAAGCTAGATATATGGAAAAGAGAAACTATGAGGTGGTGAAAAGACCCCATTAGGTTCTAAGAAAGATCCCTTGGTATCAAACAAGAGGATTCATGCCCAATATCCTTTTGAGGAAATTGACTTGGGAAATGGAACAATCAAAAGGCAAACATTTGTAAGTGCCAAGATTGTTCCAAACCTGAAACCTCAGATAATAGAGTTGCTGAAAGAATTCAAAGACTGTCTGGCTTGGTACTATGATGAAGGATTTAAATGGGAACTAGGGCATCAAAAAGCCTTTGAGGATATTAAGATAATACTCCTATATTTTTAACTCATGCAATCAATAAATCTTTGCAGTTGTATATTTCTGTATATGATTCGATAATAGGAAGTATGTTAGCACAAGAGGATGATGATGGCGTAGAAAGAGCCATTTATTACCTTAGTCGAGTTTTAAACGATATAGTAACTAAATATAGCCCAATATAGAAATTGTGTCTATGTTTATACTTTTCTTGTACTAAATTAAAATTTTATATAAAGTAAACAGATGTTTTTCTCTATTCTCATTTTGGCGTTATTAAACATATGCTGTCAAAACCTTTTTTTAAATAGTCGAATTGGAAAATGAGTTCTGGATTTAACTAAATATTCTCTAACTTATGTGCCTTTAAAGGCCATGAAAGGTAAAGTTATGGATGATTTCATTGTTGATCATTCAATAGTTAAAGTAACGCAAAGTTATGTTGAACTAAAACCCTGGAGGTTATAGTTCGATGGCTCCAGACATAAGAATGAACTGGCATTGGATCCTGATTATTTCCCCCAAAGAGATTCCAACAAAGTATAAATTCAAAATCTAAGGGTGTTTATCATATAACAAGGATGCATATAAAGCCTTAATTGTAGGCCTTAGGATCATGCTAGACTTGGAGGCAAAATAAGTTGAAATTAAAGGCGACTCAGAGTTGGTTTTGAAGCAATTTAGAAAAGAATATAAATGCATCAAAGATAATCTATTGATGTTCTTTGTCATAACCAATTCAGTGCTAAAAAAAATTGATTCAGTCGACATCAAACATATGCCTTGACTAGAAAATCAAGAGGCTAACGACTTAGCATAAATTACTCCAGGTTATAGAGTCTCCAAGGAAAAGTTGGAAGAATTAATCAAAGTCAAAGAAAAATTAATTTTGACCAGTATTTTCCCTTCAAAATTCTCAAAGCCAAAACTGGTGGAGCTAGAAGGATTGGAGGACTTGCAAAATTTTGAAATTTCTTCCATTGACAATTTGTCGAATAATGATTGGAAAAAAATGTATTATAGAATTTTTGGAAGATCCAACAGGATTGAGACATCGAAAGATCAAATATAAGGCATTGAGTTATGTTATTATTGGTAATGAGTTGTTTAAAAAGACTCATGAAACTTAGTAAGAGTGAAACTTATTTGGAAATTTTCTATGTCCATAGAAGGTCATGTGGCACTCATCAAGACGGTCATAAGATGAAATGAACTTTGTATCGATAAAGGTTTTATTGGCCAATTAAATTATAGCTATCAAATCTCGAATGTCCTAAGAGATATCGGGACACTGGATCCTACTTTAACACGTAACAACAAGATTTATAAGCAAAATAAATAATTCTGGAGGTAAATAACACACATATATGTTTACCCAGTTCAGTGACAACAACACCTACTATGGACACACCTGTTTACAATATACACACTTAATCACTTCCCTTTGCTTAAATTCTACCTAAGACACACCTAGGTATGAGGCCCTCCTCAAATCCCTCCTCAATCACACTCAGCGATTGGAGCAACTCTAAACACGAATAGAGAATAAAACCGGAAGTCACTCTTCCAAGACACACAAAACTCAGTTCTTAAAAGTTTATGAGAATTGACCCTCAAATACTCAATGCTTAACAGCTTATGAGAATTTAACACACAAATGTTCAATGCTTAAAAGCTAATGAACATTTGGCAGAACTTACAACCCAACAATAAGGATTCTAAAAACCCTAGCAAAATACACATGTAAGTTCCACCTAAAACTAGGTATACACTAGTCTATGTACAATAGTATTTTGGACTGGGTTGGGCTTCTAAATCGCAACAGTGAGGATGCATAAAGTCTGTAAATTCTTCTCCAAGAAAATAGGTCTTCAATCATTAGTTTCCTAAAATGTCTTCATATTTAGAAACTTTGCATATCTTCGAAAACCAACATAGAATCTTTGATTTGTCAATCTTGGACGCCACAATAGCTAACTGAATATTCTCTAATCATTCAGTAACTAACAAATCAGCTGAAACATAAATGTCAGCTGCTGCAGACGCGATGTCCTATCCTCCTAGTTGGGACATCTTATTTGACATGTTGAAAACTGCAAGTTGGAACATCTTGTTTAACATGTTGCTGCCAATTTGGTTTTACCAAAATGTATGCCAATCATAATTTTAGAGAAATAACAATCTCCCTCTATAGAACATTTTGGCTAAAACACCTAAATAACCCTTGCACAAGAAATCATCATAAGGTTTGTTTAAAAATAAATCAAACACACACATCAGAGGTACAACAACATAAAAAAAACTTTAATAAGGTTAGTAGCACACAAATTAGAGACACAGCAGCACACAAATCAGAGAAATGGTTAGTAGTTAGATGATCTACTAACACAACTGCAACAAATAGAGAACCAAAATTCTTAACACCATGATGTCAAGACATCATGTCTTATATTTCTTCACAGCACCCCAATCCAGAATAGTAGGGACTCCCCCTCAACACCTACCATCTCAACAGAATCATAAATTCTCCCCCTCAGCAGTAGTACCAGCTCCAGCACCCTTAATATCATACTACTCCCCCTTTTTATCCATAATATGACAAAGGTAAGTAGACAATATTACCAACAATTTTAAGCACCTAAAGTTTAAGTAGCAGGGTGCAAAAAAAACTAAAAATATCCTTGGCATTTCACCCTTACAATATCATAGACTAAGATAAATAGGATCATAAGAAAGACCCAAATAAAACCACATGAGCAATTATATTGCATCAACAATTTCTTCTTTTCTAATAGCATCAATAAAATGTTTATCAGGTGCAGCACCATCCTTAGCATCTTCGTCAACAGATACAACACCAACAATAGTTGCTATAATTCTTCATAGATACAGATCCCAAGTCTCCTCCTTAGGTTCTCAAATTGAATTGCATCAAGAGCTTTTGTAAATATATCAACAAGCTAGTTCTCAATGCTAACATGCTCAAGAGTTATGACTTTGTCCTCCATAAGTTCTCTAATGAAGTGTTTCCTGATGTCAATGTCCTTTGTCCTACTATGCTGAATAGGGTTTTTAGAAATATTAATAGCACTCAAATTGTCAAAAAATAATGTCATGACATATTGTGTGACATTATACTTAGACAACATTTGCTTCATTCACACCAGTTGAGATTAGCTGCTTCCTGCTGCTATGTACTCAGCTTCAACAGTAGACAGAGAAACACAATTTTGTTTCTTAATGAACCAAGAAATCAAATAGTTTCCCATAAAGAAACATCCTCCAAAGGTTCTCTTCCTGTCATCATAACTTCCATCCCAATCTGATCACAAAGCCCACCAACGAGGAATTTGTATCATGAGAATACAACATACCATAGCCACATGTACCATTCACATACTTCATAATCCTTTTCACTTGGTTAATGTGACTTACCTTAGGTTCTGCTTGATACCTTGCGCATACTCCAACAACAAAAGTGATGTCTGGTCTGCTAGCAGTAAGATATAGAAGACTATCAATCATACTTCTATACAATCTCTGATCAACATTAACTCCTTTTTCATCTTTGGATAACTTCAGGTGTGTAGGAGAAGGAGTTATCTTATTGTTGGCATTTTCCAATCCAAATTTCTTCACAATATTCCTTGAATATTTTCTTTGACAGAGAAAAATGGAGTCTTCCATGTGCTTGACTTACAATCCAAGGAAGTAAGTAAATTCACCTACCAAACTCATCTCAAACTCAAATTGCTTCTGCATGACAAAATGTTGGACCATTTAATTCGATATTCCCCCAAAAGCAATGTCATCCACAGAGATATAAGCTATGAGCAATTTTCCAGCTTCATCTTTGACAAAGAGTGTCTTGTCTATTCCACCCTTTTTATATCCATGTTTGACTAGAAATTCAGTCAACCTCTCATATCAAGCTCTTAAAGCTTGTTTCAATCTGTACAGGGCCTTCTCCAGTCTAAACACATGATCTAGAAAGGAAGGATCAACAAACCCTTTTGGTTTTTCAAAATAAACTTCTTCATTCAGATACCCATTTAGAAAGGCACTCTTGACATCCATTTGATACAGCTTGAACCTTAGATGTCAACCTACTCCAAGCAGCAACTTGATAGACTCCAAGCAGGCTACATGGGAAAATGTTTCATCAAACCCTACTCCTTCAATTTGAGTGTATTCTTGTGCAACAAGTCTAGCTTTATGCCTGGTGATACCACCTTGTTCATTTGTCTTGTTCTTGTACACCCATTTCGTACCAATAACATTAACCCCATCAAGTATTCGTACCAAGTCCCATACTTCATTCCTCTTTAATTGACCAAGTTCATCTTACATAGCATTTATTCAGAACTCATCAGTCAAGGCTTCCTTCACATTCTCTGGCTCAAACTTGGATACAAAGCAAGCATTTTGCACAATTTCTCTTGATATAGTGACCACTGCTTGTCTAGGATTTCCTATTATAAGTTCCTTAGGATGATTCTTCTGAATTATGAGGGATGGACTTTTGTCTGCTACCTGAGGTTTTTCAACTTTAGATTTATCTTTGATAAACTTCACCCAAGTGAATCTTGAGTAGTCATCAACTATAACATATGCATACTTTTTACCTCCAGGACTTTCAACCTGCATAGGTCTCATCTAGTCCATGTGAAGTAGCTCTAAAACTCTTGAGGTGGCAAGATGTTGGATCTTCTTATGGGATATCTTTGTCTTCTTCCCAATTTGGCATTCACCATAAATTCTCCCTTCATCCATCTTTAGCTTGGGAATATCTCTATAACTTCCTTTGACATGATCTTCTTCATACCCTTCAGATGTAGATGACCAAGCTTTTGATGCCATAAGTTTACTTCATCATATTTTGACATTAAGCACGCTGAGAGACATTCTAGATAACTCTATAGGTAGTAGTTACCTTTTGATCGGGTTCCCTGCATAACCACCTCATTCTGATAATTTGTAATTTGGCACTCGGATTGAGTAAAGTTAACTTTGATACCTTTATCACATAATTGACTTATACTTATTAGATTTGTTGTTAGCCCTTTTACAAATAACACATTATCGAGACTAGGTTGTCCAGCATAATCCATATTTCTAACACCTTTGATTTCACTCTTTGACCCATCTTCAAAACTGACATAACAAGTAGCATGTGGTTTAATGTCCACTAGGAATTTCTTAACACCAGTCATGTGTTTAGAACAACCACTATCAAAATACCAATCCTCTCTAGTTAAGGCTTTGAGAGAAGTGTGAGCTATGAGTCCATATGAATCACGGCGAGGATCTCCTCTTAACTTTGCCTCAGTATTAGCATATTTTCTTCTGCAGGGAGTCATATGGTTTGGATGTCCATACCGTTTGTAACAAGAGGACTTTAAATGACCAAACAATCCATAATAATGACATCTCCATGGCTGATACATGGGACTATAATTTCTTCTCTGGTGTCTAGGCTGATGTTGTAACATGTGCCTTGACATCTTTTGTTCTTGTTTCATCTTTTGAGGAACAAACTCCACTACTTGCTTGTTATTCTTCACATCTTGGTTAGTATAACCAAGATCGTTCACATTCCTAGTATTCTTCCCAGTTTGAAGAATCTCATTTAGGACAGTAGTGCCATTTTTTAGCATTCTTACATATTTGATCATATTGTCAAGCTTCGATTTTTACAATATTACCTCATCTTTAAGATTAGAAATGATAGATAGATGCTCTTCTTTCTCAGCCTCCAATTGAGCAATAAATAACTTTCACTTTAATACTCTATGACACATTTTCTAATTCTTGAGGCACATCTCTGTGAACCCAGTAGCCATTTCACTAACAATGAGTTCTCTAACATATGATTATTTATCAGACTTATAAGATTCCTTATCAAACCCACAAATTACATTCAAGGCAGTCACTTGCTTGGTTGATTCTTCTTCATGGTCACTTTCAGATTCTCCATCTGACCATGATACAAATAAGTTATTCCCTTGTTTTTTAAGTTAGGTGGCACATTCAGTTCTTATGTGTCCATACCCCTCACATTCATGGCACTAGACACCTTTCTCTTGGTTTGGCTTATCTTCAAATCTTGACTTCCTTAAGGTCCTAGTCTTTGTTGATGTTGAATGACATGTTCTTAGCATTTAACCTGGACTTCCTCAATACCCTATTAAATTATCTTCCCAGTAGCACGAGATCCTCAAATACTCCTTCTGAGTTCATATTTCCTCTATCCTCTGAGTCTTCAGCACTAGAAGCCAAAACTATACTCTTCTTCTTTTCAGACCTTTTGTTGATAGCAGACTCAAAAGTCTTAAGTGAACTTACAAGTTCATCAATTGTCATAGTGCTTAAATCTTGGGATTCTTCAATAGCAATTACCTTCATGTTAAATATCTTTGGAAGAGATCTGAGCATCTTCCTGATCACCTTATCTTCTGATATCTTTTCTCCTACTTTTTATGAGTCATTTGCAATATCTAGAACAACCATGTGAAAGTCCTGAATACATTCATCCTCCTTCATCTTCAAGTTCTCAAATTTGGTGGAGAGAAATTGGAGTTTTTCCATCTTTACCTTAGCATTTCCTTCGTGAACCTTCTTTAAGGTTTCCCAAGAAACTTTAGCATGCTTACAATTCTTTATTAATTTGAAGACATTTTTATCAACTCCATTGAATATAGCATTTAATCTTTGGAGTTTCCTTGATCCGATAACTCATCATTATCATCCCAATCTTCTTCAGGTTTCAACACATCAGTGGCCTTTCCTTCTGCATCCAAGACCTTTGGTGAATCCTGTCCTTTGATAACATTTCTCCAAGCCTTATCACCCAAGGATTTTATGAAGGTTTACATACGAAGTTTCCAACTGTCATAGTTGGTACCATCCAAAATTGGTATTTTGACAACAGTTCTATCATCCTTGTCCATTGCACCAGAAAGTAATTTCCCCAAATCTCACCCAGAGTCAGAGCAGGATGCCTGCTCTAATACCAACTGAAATCCAGGCTATCAGATCCTGGATGCCTTAAGAGATGTCGAGACACCAGATCTGACTTCAACACGGAACAACAAGATGTATAAGCAAAATAAACAGTGGTGAAGGTAAATAACACACAAATATGTTTACCCAGTTCGGTGACAACAACACGTACTTTAGGGGCTACCAAGCTAGAGACAAAATTAACTAGATAGTATCAATTTGTAGACCACATAGAAAACACACATGTTTACAATCTACACACTTAATCACTACCCTTTGCTTAACTTCTACCTAAGACACACCTAGGTATGAGGCCCTCCTCAAATCCCTCCTCAATCACACTCAGCGATTGGAGCCACTCTAAACACGAATAGAAAACAAAACTGGAAGTCACTCTTCCAAGACACACAAAACTCAATGCTTAAAAGCTTATGAGAATTGACCCACAAATACTCAATGCTTAACAGCTTATGAGCATTTGACACACAAATGTTCAATGCTTAAAAGCTAATGAACATCTGGAAGAACTTACAACCCAACAATAAGGATTCTAAAAACCCTAACAAAATACACACGTAAGTTCCACCTAAAACTAGGTATACACCAGTCTATGTATAATAGTATTTTGGACTGGGTTGGGCTTCTAAATCGCAGCAGTGAGGATGCACAAAGTATGCAAATTCTTCTCCAAGAAAATAGGTCTTCAATCATTAGTTTCCTAAAATGTATTCATATTTAGAAACTTTGCATATCTTCGAAAAGCAACATAGAATCTTTGATTTGTCAATCTTGGACGCCACAAAAGCTAACTGAATACTCTCTAATTATGCAGTAACTAACAAACCATCCGAAACATAACTGTCAGCTGTTGTAGACGCGATGTCCTATCCTCCTAGTTGGGACATCTTATTTGACATGTTGAAAACTTCAAGTTGGAACATCTTGTTCAATATGTTGCTGCCAATTTGGTTTTACCAAAATTTATGCCAATCATAATTTCATATAAATAACACCCAACTATTTTGAAAGATTGCATAGAATTTGCCAAAGAGTGTCAAGAATGTCAGAGACATGCATCTACTTAACATGTCCTTGCTAGTGAATTGCATTTGATTGTCAAACCTTGTCCATTTAAGGGTTAGGATTTAGATTTATTTTGTGAAGTTCTTCCTGCATCATCCAAAAACCATATGTACATTTTGGTTGGTATAGATTATTTTACTAAGTGGGTCAAAGGTGTGCCTTTGATCAAGGTTGATTAAGAAACAGTAATTGATTTTGTTCAAAATCACATCATTTAAAAATTTGAAAATCCTGAAACATTAAAAACTAACCAGGGTTCAGCATTTACTGGTTAAAATATGTTTTAGTTTGCCTCTGATTTAGGGATCAAACTCTTAACATTTACGCCTTACTACGCTCAGGAAAACAACCAATTCAAATCAACCAATAAAGTTATCATAGTCTTAATTAAGATACATGTGGGTCAAAAGCCAAATGATTGGCATAAGAATTTGGAACAAGCATTATGGTCTTATCGAAATTCCCCTAAAGAGGCATCAAATTCTACTCCATTTTTATTGGAATTCGGTTATGATGCATTCTTGCTTATCAAGATATATTTACAATCCACAAGCATTCAAAGGAAATTTAAAATCCCTTCAGACTAGTATTAGAGTATGATGCTAGATGAGTTATTAGATTTAAATAAAGAGAGGTTAGATGCTTTATATGTTCTTATAAGACAAAAGAAACTAATAGATAAAGCCTAAAGCAAAAAGGTTAAGTCAAAAGCCTTTGTAGTTGGGATCATGTTTGGAATGTTATTCTGCCTATGGATAGAAAGAACAAAACCTTAGGCAAACGGCCACAAGACTGGGAAGGGAAATTTCACATTAGCCAAGTGTTTTTATCAATGCTTATGAAGTTGAGGAGTTAGGTCTAGATGGTTTAATTCTAAGGATAAATGACAAGTATGTAAAAAGGTACAAGCCTATGTTGTAAGAAATTCAAATAGCAGGATAGTAGTAATGCATGGAAAAATATATAGGTGAAATTGCATTATTTCAAAAATGCCAAAATGGCATGGATTCATTAATACAATAGTAATAAAAGTCAAAATAGTCAAAATTTTAGGAAGGGAGTCGACTTTCATTTTCTCGAAGCCCAATTTGGCAAGTGGGATCTTCTTGTCATTTATCGAATCCTCAATCTTCATTTTGTTGACTTCTTTCTCCAATGCACAAGCAATTTTAACATACTGAATGCCAACCTTGACATATCAATCTCAGAAGCCAGTTGTGAAATATCAATCTCAGTTTTCTCTTTTCTGCTACTTTAATCTTCTGTTGTAACTTGTTCATTTGTTGTGTCCGGTTTAGAATGTTTGCATCACAAGTTTCTGGTTGATCCTTTTCTCTTTTAACCATCGCTTCACGCTCCTTGATTTGACTTCTAGGTTGAGTGACTAAGTCCCATTACTGATACATAGCATTATTCTGTTGATAGAGTCTATTAGAAGATTCCCTTTTAAGTCAGACATCTTGAACGATTTGCTCAAGAAATGGCTTGAAATCAAGAATAAAGATGAAAATATAGCTAGGCGCCTCTAGCTTGCTTAGTTGTGTTCGCAATCCCTTAATCTCATATAGAGAAAAATTATTGTCTTCTATGGCATAAAATAGATCAATATCGTGAATTTTTGTTGTTGGATTAACACAACAAAGGGATTACCAAAAGGTTCATTGCATGGAGCAGGTGAAGAGTTGGGAGAATTATCGATTGGAGTCCATCGGCTACCCATGAATATCTTGAAAGCCTTTATAGTTTTATTCTCCTTGGTATTTGTGATACGGTGGCAGAACCGACTGTTTAATACTGGTTTGTGTTTTGCGTTTTTTGTTCACAAAATATCGCGGTAAGCAAGATTCGCCACCGACTTTTATTTCATCCAATCATGGAAAAGGAAAAAGAACAGAAAAAACTTTTTTTCGAGATATTTCTGAGTACGGGGGGTAGATTATAGAAATGGAAGGTGTTAGCACCCTTTCTATCCATGGTTTTCCATGGGCTCTTAGGCATTTGCTCATCTTTTTAAAATTGCTTGTGTGTGTGCTTGCTTTGAAAATGTTTTACTTCATGATAACCCTTATATCAGTCCTCAAAGGTGTGATGAATTTGTTTTGAAAAATGTTTTGAAAGGTGTTTGTGTGAAAAGTTTTTATTGAGCAACTACTTAAGATTCTACCTACTCGAAAAAAGGATTATTCGTTCTATTTCCTTTAGACAGCGCTATCCTACTATTAAGGAGTAGGTAGCACCGTCGTTGGAGTTGTAAGGGATATTCGAAAGGGACAAGTACAATCACTAAAGGAATAGTTAGAAAACTTTAGTAGCAACCCTAGAGTCTTAAGATCTTTCTGAGGAAACATTTCCAAGGCAATATTTCCGAGGCAACATTCGAATGGGAGACTTTGATCTCTTTAGACTGGAGGGAAACCACTAAAATCTCCTATGCTTAATGATTGTTTACCGAAGGCAACCGAAGTGACGTAAACCCTAGGAGTGAACATGTGCGAGTGATTTGTTTCAGTTATTTAGTCTTTGCACATTAGGGTTTTCTAACTGTTTTAATTTTTCATGCATTCTTGCCATACAATCCTATTGATACATCTAACAGTTAATAATTCGCTGAAAGTAAAAGCGGAAATAAACCTAGCTATTACATGGCTTTGACAGTTACATAATTTTCCTTGACGGGAAATAAAAGTACGGAATTTAAAACCCTAATTAAAACTATTACAACCTTGAAACAGTTACAATAATAATGGAAAAAATAATAACAAGCGTGCGGTAAATTAAATACGAGAGAAATTAGGGTTTTGACCCTTGATAAATCTAATATCAATTGATTAAAGAAAACATCATTTTTTGTCATTTTTTTATTTAAGAAAATAAGTAATAATTGAATAAAAAAAGAACCTAATTACTAATTAACTTTAATTAAGAAGAATAATTAAATTAGCCTATTTTTTGTGTTTTTTGTTTAAAAAAGAAAAATCATTAAATCAAGAATTTAAACCTAGTTTTCTAATTGATTTTTAATTGTAAAAAATAAGTTAAAGTTACCCTAAATTAAATAAACTAATCAATTTAAAAATTAAATTTGATAAAAAAAGCTAATTCTAAATTTGTGAATTCTTGATTTTGGGATTTTTATGAAAAAAAATGATTTTTAGAAATAAAATAAATAAATAAATTGCAAAGAATAAAGATAAATAAGAAAATAATAAAATAAAGATTTAGAAATGGGCATGTGTTGAATAGCAATGTTGGGGGGTGTTAATCTGAAATTCTTTGGCCCATTAAGCTCCAGGCCTGGTCAACTTTGGGATCTGGTGTAGCATTAACCTGGAGGAGTACCATGAACCTTCATTGGAGAAGCATGAGATTTGGTCAACGTGTAATCCAGTGGACAGGCATTGAGGGTGTATGATGGTCTCTTGGAGATGAAGCGTATTGGATTCTGTAGAGAAAACATGTAAATGAGAAAACGTTGGAGTCAGGGGTCGAACCCCTTACCTCCTGCTTATAACGCCTTATCTCTCCTCCTGGCTACCACTGGACCAACGTGCTTTGTTGGTAATATAAATAACCAAAATATAATATATTATAAAAACGTTAATAGCCATGAAAACACGCGCGAGATTTGAATTGGCCAGCCATGCTTTGACACGCATCATCTTCTTCCTTGGACCGTTGCTTTAGGTAAAACACTTTTATCTACGGACGTTTGTTCATAGCTATAACCCTGTTTCATTCAAAAATGGCATGCAAGCAAGATAAATGAAATTGGTGACCATGAATCAACTAGTCTTGAAGCCTTGATCATCATGGTACCCAATATAAGAACCAATTGTTACTGCATTAAAAATCCCTAAAACAAACTCGTAAACCCTAGCAATGACGTTACGCGATTCCTGTGCAGAAACTCAAATCAAAGCATTCAAAAATGTTGCAAGCATGACAATAAACATGGATATATGATTAAAATAGATTTATGATGCGTAAATCAATGGATTCAAACTTTAAAAAAATGCAAACCGTGATATCTCTAGGGGCGATTTCTGGATGCTCTGGGGCTAGCAAGTGATGTTGTTAGCTTCCTAAGATGTCCAGGGATGGATTAGAATATTTAAATCTCCGTGAGGATGGCTCTAGAGTAGATTTTGATCTCACACTTTTTGTCCAGAATTTCAATTTTGTTCTTGCTGTTTCACGCCTCCAATTCGTATGCTTATGGTCTGGAATTGTTGTGTATATGTAGGAGACTGAATTAGGTTAACAAAATTGACATGAATCTTGAGACATAATGGAGATTTGATTTGATTTGCTTCATGTATGATTTCTTTCCAAAACTTGCTTCAATCCAATCTTTTTCAACCCTAATGAGTCTTGCACGAATTGGTTGGCATGCTAGATGTATGTGGACTCAAAATGTGTACAAAAATTCCAAGATTTGATTTGTTTTCATTATTTTACCATTTAATTTGATTTATTTTGATTTAAATGAATAAAAAATCAAAATAAATGATAAAAGTAATAAAATAATAGGTGGAAAAGCTCAGGGGTCGTGGGTCCTATTAGAAACATGTTCCAAGCAAGAAAACATGGGCCCCTTAGGAAAAAATGCAAATTTGATCAATGTTGACTTTTGACAATTTTCCAAAAATTGACAACTTTGACAGTGTACAACTCTCTCAATTTTGACCCTAGGAGGGTGTTATTGGACTTTTTAGAAATTTTTGGATGTCCCCTAACTAACATTTTTGGTTTCATCTCAATTGGATCTTCCATTTTCATGTATGAAGCTTTGACCCAAAAGGTGTTTTTGTTTACTTTTCAAAAGGACCTATAATTTCAAAATTCATATCTTTTTGTGAGTGAATATTTTGAACTTATGAGATGAATATGAATTGTACGGAATTGCATCCTCTTCAAAATAAGCTTTGGATGGAAAATTTCTGATAAAGTATGAAGAAGTTATGCTTGGTCAAAGTTGGGTTGACTTTTACTAAGAAACCCTAATTTAGCAACTTTTGGGTTTTGATGAATTTGGATCATTCCTTGAGGAATCATGATCAACCTTTGATCAAATGATGGATGTAACTTCAAAATGTTGATGTTGACCCAAAATATTGAGGTTTGACTGTATGTGGGCCACAGTTGACTTTTGACCTAGTATAGTCGATTCTCAAACACCTGAGCAGTTGGCTGAGCAAACTTCTTATGCAAGGCCTGAAACTTGGCATGGATGATCTTGGGAACATAATAAGACCTTGGAAATCATTTGAGGCCTTTTTGGTTCAACCATCTTGATGAAAATAGGAACCTTAATTTTGAGGTGCACTACCTTAGGAGAGAGTTTGTCTGGTCAACTCTTGGACTTCCTTGAGCAACTTGGGGACCTCAATTGACATTTGTTGAATAAAATGGGAGGGAAAATTTTGGGGTACAACAGCTTCCCCTGTTCAATCTTCTTAAACCCGAGGATGTAGATTGGATGTGTTGCCTTTCGTGATCTGAAGGTGGAAGATGATTGGACACTAGAGTGCCCAGAAATTTGCACTCGCATGAAGTGGCATTTGATTTGTGATATTGGGAATGGGCTTACAGATGCCATTTGGAGGTTGAGGATTGAAGATTGTCGGAGATGGGCTTAAAGATGCCATCATGGATGCGACGGAGAATTGCAGGAGATGGGCTTAAATATGCCATCTAGGGGATGTTGATTTCCTGTCTTGGGAGAAATAGAGTTTTAGGAGCTTCAGTTGTCCATTACTCTACTGGGGAATAACTTCGGCTTGAGCAAGCGGAAGTGTACTGCGTATCTGGTTGGGGTATATGCTGCACCGTAATTTATTGGGGAAATGTGAAGCCAATCATGTTTGATTAGGTCCCGGTCTCACAGTGTTGTGGACTGCCGTCTTGAGATAAGAGAGGAGGAATCTGGATAGTAAGGTTTATGAGAAGGAACCTAGATAGTAGGGTTGCTTCGAAATGAAAGCCTGGATAGTAGAGCTGTGAGAAGGAACCTGGATAGTAGGGTTACTTCAATATGAAAGCTTGGATAGTAGGGCTGTGAGAAGGAACCTGGGTAGTAGGGTTACTTCGATGTGAAATCCTAGATAGTAAGGCTATGAGAAGGAACCTGGGTAGTAGGGTTACTTCGATGTAAAAGCCTAGATAATAGGGCTATGAGAAGGAACCTGGGTAGTATGGTTACTTCGATGTGAAAGTCTGGGTAGTAGGGCTGTGAGAAGGAACCTGGGTCGTAGGGTTACTTCGATATGAAAGCATGGATAGTAGGGCTGTGAGAAGGAACCTGGGTAATAGGGTTACTTCGTGATAAGTTCGTGTAGAACTTCAAAAGGAACTGGGGTAAGGTTATTTTGATATGACAGCCTGGGTAAGGTTGTTTCATGAGGAGTTTGGGTGGAACTGCAGCGGGAACCTGGGTAAGGTTACTTTGAGATAAGTTTGTGTAAAACTTCAGAATGAACCGGGGTAAGGTTACTTCCAGATGAGTTTATGTAAAACTTCAGGAGGAACCTGGGTAAGGTTACTTTGGGATAATGTAGATTAGTTGACCCGTTTGATTTTGGGAACTGAGTTTCCATTAGTTGTCTATAGATGTGATATATATAACTGCTGGATTCATTGAAGCTAATCGTCTCTTCCTGAAAAATATCATGGTTAGTATATGCGATGCATGACATGCAGGGCGAGATGATGTTCTCAAAATAAATGAGATTATGTTGTACATGTCACGTATGTGTATGTCATGATGTATGTTTATGAAATGCTTATTGGGGTATGCTCGTGTTTGGGAAAATAAATCCCTGACGGTTACTGGAGATTTGCAAATGTTCTCCCGGGAAAAGATTCTGGAGAATAACTCTGCGGGGACCAGACTTAGGGGAATAGACACTTCGTTGGTAGACCTGCTGATATGGAGGAATAAACTCAGTTGGGGATGAAGTTCCATTGCTGGAGATGACGAGCTTTGTTGGAGAAATAAACTCTGCTTGGGGAATGAGATTTATTGACTCGCCCGTAAGTATGAACCTCGGATGGGGATAGTTACGTCCTGTTTTGAGAAAGATGACATCAATGCCTTTGGATACTTTTATTTTGTGGGGAATGCGTATACCAATAATTATGTTCCTAAGCATGACTCTATCCTAATACCTTCTGGGCAAAGGAACTGTCGGGTTCGGCACTTCTTATTTTCCATGTTTCCTGGAATTACGAGTAATTGTCTTTTGTTTCTTATGTAAATATTTATGAGAAGTAATCATTTTCAAATGCATATATCAAAAATAAATCATTGGACGTTCTTGCAAAACAAAACAGAAAAAGAGAAAATAAATTGAAGTTTTGTAAAAATAACTTGTATTGATTTTTGAAGTTGGCTTGTAATAGGCGTTTTTTATACAAAGAGGCCAACGTCCTAGTAAGAGAACGCCGCCGAAAGATAGAAATTACAATTTGTGTAAAAGAAAGAAAAACAGCTATGTGAAACGATCCCATTGGGTTCCAACTCTTCTATTGCCTTTATATCTTCAAGCGTCTCATCACTTTGCTACTTGGCCGAAGGTTGATCAAATTGATTGGCGCCGTCAGAGCTTGATAGTCGATACCGAAGTCTGGTCGCAAAATGATCCAATGAGACATAGTGATATGCTTCAATCCCTAACTTTTTCCTGGACTTCCCTTTCGGGTTTTCAATCCACCGGGATACCCTTTTTTGCCCAAGCCTCCCTTTCGGGTTTTCAACTTGTCGGGTGTATATATTTTTTTATTTCATCCCTTACTTTTTCCCGAACCCTTTTGGTTCGCCGGGAAGCCCTTATTTTTGCCTAGGCTATTCGACCTAGTGGGTCTTTGATTATGCGTAGTATCTTTTCACTATGTCTGCATTGACGGGGTGAGGAAGGTCGTCACCGTCCATGGTGGTTAGAATCATAGCTCCTCCCGAGAAAATGTTCTTAACCACAAATGGCCCTTCGTACATGGGAGTTCATTTGCCCCTGGGATCACCTTGCGGTAGTATGATGCGTTTGATCACCAGATCCCTGACTTGATATTCTTAACGCCTGACTTTCTTGTTAAAAGCCTTGATCATTCGCTTTTGGTACGTCTGACCATGGCAGATAGCAGTAAGCCTCTTTTCATCAATTAGATTTAACTGATCAAGTCGGGTTTGGATCCAGTTGTCTTTGTTCAAACCTGCATCCTTCATAATCCTGAGAGAAGGTATCTGGACTTCTATGGGTAGGACTGCCTCCATGCCATATACCAGATAGTAGGGTGTTTCCCCTATCGACGTCCGTGCTGAGGTAAGGTACCCATGAAGAGCAAATGGTAACATCTCATGCCAGTCTTTATATGTCATCGTCATCTTCTGCACAATCTTCTTGATGTTCTTGTTAGCTGCTTCAACAGCACCATTCATCTTCGGTCGGTAGGGAGAAGAATTATGATGATGTATCTTGAACTGTTTGCAGAGCTCGGTGATCATTGTGTTATTTAGATTTGTAGCATTGTCAGTAATAATCCTCTCTGGTACACCATATCGACAGATCAGATTATGTCGGATAAATCGCGCCACGACGTTCTTGGTTACTATAGAAAAGGAAGTCGCCTCAACCCACTTCGTGAAGTAATCAATGGATACTAAGATGAAACGATGCCCGTTAGACGTAGTAGGTCTGATCTCGCCAATCATATCGATGGCCCACATCGCAAAGGGCCACGGAGCTGTCAGGACGTTCAGAGGAACTGGAGGTACATGCACCTTATCAGTGTAAATTTGGCATTTATGACAAGTTCGAGAGTGTTGATAACAATCGGCTTCCATAGTGGACCAGTAATATCTTTCCCGTAGGATCTTCTTAGCCATGGTGTGTCCACTGGAATGGGTTCCGAAGGTGCCTTCATGTAGATCTGTCATGATCCTCTCTGCTTCGCTCTTGTCTACGCATCGTAATAATGTGGAGTCATGGTTGCGTTTATAGAGGACTCCATTACTAAGGAAGAACTTCACAACGACCCTTCTCAGAAACTTCTTAACATTGACAGATGCCCCTTCGGGATATTCCTGAGCCTCGAGATACCTTTTGACTTCATGAAACCAGGGTTTGTCTGCCACTTCTTCGGTACCAACCTCGCAGCAGTGTGCTGGTTCATCCAATCTCTCAATGGTAATCTGGGGAGCTTCATTGTCCCACCTAACCTTGAACATAGAAGACATGGTAGCTAGCGTGTTTGCTAATTGGTTCTCCTCCTGTGGGAAATGTTCAAAGGTTACCTCCTCAAAGTGCGGGAGCAATGTCAGTATATACTCTCTATAAGGAATGAGATTCGGGTGCTTCGTATCCCACTCGCCTTTGATCTGACTTATCACTAGAGCGGATTCTCCGAATACACTCAAGAACTTAATCATTAGGTCAATAGCAGCTCGAAGACCCATGATACACGCTTCATACTCCGCCATGTTGTTGGTGCAGTTGAAACATAATCGGGCGGTGATGGAAGTATGACATCCCTCGGGAGATATGATTATAGTGCCAATGTCGTTACCCATCGCGTTCGAGGCTCCATCAAAATACATAGACCATCGGGATCCTTCTTCAGGTCCTTCATCCGGTCTAGGCTCTTCGTAGTCAGTCACCAACATGATATTCTCATCCAGGAACTCAAAATTCATGGACTGGTAGTCATCCACGGCCTGATGAGCCAAATGATCAGCCAATACATTCCCCTTTATTGCTTTTTGGGTCATATATTGTATGTCGTATTCAGTTAAGATCATTTTCCACCTTGTTATCCTTCCGGAGAGAGCGGGCTTCTCGAAAATGTATTTGATCGGATCCATATTTGATATCAACAAGGTAGTGTGAGTCAGCATATACTGTCTCAGCAGGCGAGCAGCCCATGCCAAAGCACAACAAGTTTTCTCGAGCAATGAGTATCGGGTCTCACAGTTGGTAAACTTTTTTCTAAGGTAGTAAATGGCGTACTCTTTTCGGCCAGACTCGTCATGCTGCCCCAACACACACCTCATTGAATTGTCTAGCACTATCAAGTATAATATCAAAGGTCTTCCTTCAATTGGAGGTATCAGAATTGGCGGTTCTTGAAGGTATTCTTTAATTCTTTCGAAAGTGGTCTGGCATTCATCATTCCACTTTACCACTTGATCTTTCTTCAGCAGCTTGAAGATTGGCTCACAAGTAGCAGTCATATGTGAAATGAACATGGCGATGTAATTCAAACGTCCTAAGAAACCTCTAACTTCCTTCTCTATGCGGGGAACCGGCATCTCTTGTATGGCTTTTACCTTTGCAGGGTCTACCTGAATACCCTTGTCACTGACGATAAAACCCAGAAATTTACCAGACCTTACCCCGAAGGTACACTTGTTCGGATTCAACCTCAGCTTATATGTCTTCAACCTGTCAAATAATTTCTGGAGATGATCAAGGTGCTCTTCCTTAGTCTGAGACCTGGCTATCATGTCATCAACATACACTTCGATCTCGTGGTGGATCATATCGTGAAACAAAGCAACCATGGCGCGCTGATAGGTTGCCCCAGCATTCTTCAACCCAAAAGGCATTACCTTGTAGCAGAAAGTGCCCCACTGTGTAACGAAGGTAGTCTTCTCCATGTCTTCAGGAGACATCTTGATTTGGTTGTATCCAGAAAAACCATCCATGAAAGAGAAGATTTTGTGTTGCACGGTGTTGTCGACCAGAACATCTATGTGAGGAAGTGGGAAGTCGTCCTTGGGGCTTGCCCTGTTCAGATCTCTGTAATCAACATACATCCGTACCTTACCGTACTTCTTAGGTACCGGAACAACGTTAGCAACCCACTGTGGATACACAGTGACAGCTAAGAATCCAGCATCGAATTGTTTCATGACCTCTGTCTTGATTTTCTCTGACACTTCAGGATGCATACAGTGGACCTTCTGCTTAACCAGAGGATAGTCTTCTTTAGTCGGCAGGCGGTGTACCACAATATCAGTGTCTAAACCAGGCATGTCTTCGTAGGACCAGGCGAAGATCTCAACATAGTCGTACAACATCTGTATCAACCTCTGTTTGATGCTAAGCTCCAGATTTGCACCTATTTTAACCTATTTTCTGTCTTCCTCGGTACCCAAGTTCACTGTCTCAACCGGCTATTCATGAGGCTGTATGGCCCTTTCTTCCTGCTGTAGTAATCTAGCATGTTCTCTAGGCACCTCACAATCATCCTCACCTTCGTCCTCGGCTTGGTTGATCGGATTTTTGAAGTCATAACTGGCAATAGAAGAGTTGTTATCAATGGGATCCAGAGTGGATATGGATCTGCATTATGATACGTGAGTGTGTGTAAGAGAAATAGTTTTTTTGATAAAGTGAAAAGCAGGAGAAAAAAACAAGGAGCGCAAAATTTGTATGCCAAAAACGTCCAATGCTTTATTAATGATTATGAAATGACAAATAATAGCCCTAACAAGCAAAGCTGAGGTGCCTCAGGCAAGGCACCGGGCCGTAAAGTTTAAAATTGTTTATTACAAATCTAAAATGGGTAAGACAATTACTGCGGAATAAAAGAAAGAGGTATAAAGTCCCTAGTCGTCCAGTTACTCGGTCCACCTTTGGTAGTCGGGTAGATCCAGCTTTCAATGTCTGATTCCTCTTTACTGTCTTCAATGGTGTTTATCCCACGATTGCTGTTGCGTAGGGGAGGTCCTCTAGCCCGAGCGTGTCTAACAGCCCTTTGAGCCCCTGTAGTAAAGCCCAAAACAAATTTATCAGTTTTATGCGTAAAATCAGGGAGCTGACCCCAATTGGCACACCCACCTTCTTCAACCATAGCCCTGGTGTCCTTGAGAGAAGCCATCTTAAAAGGAGGTTTGTTTCTAGCAGTTTTAGTTGAAGCCAAGATCTGAGGGACTTCTTCAAAATTCTGACAAGGAGTTTCGATGAATTCCCCGTCCATCTCTACGTAGTGGAAGGAGTTGAGGTGACTCACCATATATTCTTCTTCACCCTGCACTGTGATGATTTTTCCTTTTACTGGGTACTTCAGCATTTGGTGGAGTGTGGAGGTGACTGCCTCAGCCTCATGGATCCAAGGATGACCCAGCAAACAAGAATACGACGGCCTGAAATCCATGACATAGAAAGTGGACCCAAAGGTCTGAGAACCTACTTTGATAGGGATGTCCACTTCCCCGTGCACCATTCTCTTTGATCCATCAAAAGCCCTTACCACAATGTTACTAGGATTTATAGTTAAACCCTCGCAATCCAACTGGTCCAACACCTTCTTCGGCAGAACATTCAGTGAAGACCCAGTATCTACCAGCACATGAGCCATAGTGGTTCCCCTACATTCAATCGAGACATGAAGAGCATCATTATGCTTCCTTCCTTTTGGTGGCAAATCCGCATCTAAAAGCAATCAGGCTGGCCACACAGTCTTTAAACTGATCAGCTGAAGTCTCTTGCGGTACATGCGCAGTCTTGAGAAATGAAATCAAAGCCTTCGCATGGGCTTCAGAACACAATATTAGAGACAACATGGATATCTTCGATGGGGTCTACCCCAGCTGCTCGACCACATTGTAGTCGCTCTTCTTAATTATTTTCAGTATTTCCTCTAATTCTTTCTTGGAGGCTTCCACAACAATTTTCTTATGCGCCTCCGTCCGGGAAGGCTCACCTACAACCTCTTTGCCGCAGGTATCAGATGATTTGTCGACAAGAGTAAGATCAGGGACAGTAGTTGATATACTAGCAGGAACAGCAGATGTAATGACAATAGGCTTGTTAACAATCTTAGGGGAAATCTCGGGAGAGAAGACCCTTCCACTTCGGGTGATTTTACTGGTTCCGACAATGTTATCGATATCAGGATCAGCTTCTTCATCTTTCAGATCTTGTTTGATGCCATGATAATACACATCAGCACCATAATGCCAGGGGACAGCTTTATCTGAGACATACGGGACAGGACCAGGAACAGTAATTATCAGGGGAGCAATTCTTGGAGCGGATGTAATCCTAACAGGTTATCTCGAGGAAACCTTGGAAGGATTGGCGGAAATAGTTATAGTGGCAACGTCTTCAGTTGGAACAACAGGAATCATAGTTTTCTAAAAGAGAATTTCTTTGCTATCTATCAGGCGTTGAACACCTAACTTCAACAAACGAAAACCAAAAGGTAGAAGCGAACACATGTGGCAACCTTCACCACAACCCGGAAATGAACCGACCAACAGCAAATTCTTCTTGACGATCATGAGAGGAGTATAAACTTCATTGATATAGGTAACGAATAAATCAGTATCAGTAGCATTAACTCCATGGTCGTGTTTAGGCATGGGAGCAGTTATGACATTTGGCTTCTCCGGAGCATCAAAATCTATCTCCTTAGCTTCAATCAAGTCTTGTATTTTGTTTCTCAGAGCCCAACAGTCATTTATATCATGGCCAGGACTCTCATAATGGTAAGCACACCGGGGATTTAGATTATATCAGGGAGATGTAGTATTTGGGTTCTTGGGAGCCTCTCTCAAGGTCGCCAAGTTGGATCTTAGTAGGTGAGGTAGAACTTCAGCCAATGTCATGTTGATGCGGGTAAACTACCATTGTGGTCTTTCACCCTTTGTTGATTTTTGTGTTGTGGAGCAACTGTAGGTCTAGGTATCATCACGACACTTACTGTCTAACGATGTTCATCCATGTTCTGGCCCCTCGGGCTATAGATGGCACTGGCTTCCTTCTTACCAGCAAAAGGCTTCTTTACTGAACTTGAAGAGGCATCCTTCTGTATTTTGCAGCTTCGAATTCCATCTTCTACTATTTCCCCAGTTAGGATCAGCTCGGTGAAACCAGCTGATGAACTGCCGATCAAATGATTGAAAAATGACCAGATAGCATCCCCAGAAACATATCAACCAACTCCCTATTAGACAATGGGGGTTGAACTCTCCCAGTCAAGTCTCTCCATTTTTGTGCATAATCTTTAAAACCTTCACTTGCACCCATGGTCATACTCTGGAGTTGAGTACGAGTGGGAGCAAGGTCGGCATTGTATTGATACTGCTTGTAGAAAGCAGCATCCAGATCTTCCCAGTTTCGGACATTTTCTCCCTCTAGCTGGTAGAACCATTCAAGTTGAGTCCCTGATAGACTATCTTGAAAGAAGTGAACCCACAGATTTCTATCAGCTGTGTGGGGCTAGATCTTCCTGACATAAGAACGAAGATGGGGTTTTGGGCAGGACACCCCATCATACTTAGCAAAAACTAGAGCTTTGAACTTTTTTGGGATGACTACTCCCGACACCAATCCCAATTCTTCAAAATCCAGTCCAGGTATCCTCTGAACTTCCATAGCACTCAGACGGTCTTCTAGCTGTTTGTATCTATCCTCAGCCGGAGGATATTGTTCGTCGTTATAATCAGTATCATTGTCAGAGACTACATGACTAGTGTCCTTCTCCCCTTCTTGGTTCTCCCCTTCCTTGGATGAAGACGTCAGATCAGTTTGTCACTTCAACCTCTCTCCAAACCTTCTGCCCATATTCAGAATACCGAAGGCCTTCTTCTTCTTCTTCTCTTTCAGAATGAGGGCTTTCAGATCCTCTTGCCCTTTTGCCATACTGATGAACATTTGTTGGAACTGGGCGTTCTGTGCTTGAAGGTCCTTGATGCTTTGTTCAGAAGACATTTCTGCTTAAATAAACAGCGAAGAAGATGAGAAACCTGTAATGGTACCTGTAATGATGTGTTATGGATGGGATGTGAATGCAATGATTTCCAAGACTTCGAGAAATTTAAATTTGCAAACCATAATAAACAAAAACTTTATTAGCTGAATTTGAAGTTTAAATGCCTTTTAGGCGTTACAATTTAAAAAATAAATCTGAAACTATAAAAGACATTAAGATTCCTATGGATGCTTCCTCTTTGTGTCGGGATAGTCATCGAGTCCTCTTTCTTCATGCAACTGCTTTGTGAGCTCTAAGACCTTCCTCTCCTGAGTACGGAATTGATCCTTATAAGTATCCCGCTCCTTTATCAACTGAATCCAAGACCTCTGTAATTCTCCAAGATCAATGGGTATATAAGGATAGAGAACTGTGTAAGGAATACCCTCCTCCGTAGTGGGTTCCACAATCACTGGAAAAACATCCACATAAGGCATCATAAGTTGCAGGGCACGATCTCGTACCCATTGTAGGTAGGGTTCCATAGGAATGGAAGTCTTTGGTCCTAAAGCCTTGGCGCCAGATCTGTTTACCATGCCCCAGGCTCGTATGAATCTCCGGCGATACTCCTTGACGTTATCCTCATAATTGAATACAATACCCTCGATAAGTAACTCATGGGGACCATCCCTTCGAGCATAACCAAATTGTCGCAGGGCTAAACAAGGGTTGTAGGTTATACCCCCTCTGATGCCAAGTAGCGGGACATTAGGGTACTCTCCGCAACGATCAATAATAGCAGTATTTTCCATAGCTCGAGAACACCAAAGCATATCCGTATGAGCGAGTTACATTATCCTTTGCGACCAACCCAAACCTGCTTCATTCTTTAGTACCGACTTAGGGAGGTGAGAAATAAACCACCTCGACAGCAATGGCATACAGCACATAAGAATCCCTCTTCTCTTCATGGTACGAGTATGGAGAGCGTGCAAAATATCTCCGAGCAAAGTAGGCACCAGGTTGCAAGAGAGAAAGATCTTGATAGCATTCACGTCTACGAATGATCCCGGATTAGTGAATAGGACTAACCCATAGATTAGAAGAGCCAAGACCTCCTCGAAATCCTGAAAATACGTATCATCCCAAAACAACTGGGCTTTGTTTATCAGAAACTTAGCTAGAAAACCCTTGACTCCTCTTCTTGTTTCCCAATTGGCTACCGCGTTGGCCCGTTTCAGGTGCAAAGCTGAGGCAGTGACTTCTGACTTAGGAGCTTCTTCTAAACCTATGAAGGGTAACTGCTCAAGAATGGGTATATCCAACAGCTGACAGAATTCCTCCAAGGTAGGTACCAACTGATAGTCTGGAAAGGTGGAGCAATGGTGCTTGGGATCAAAGAACTGAAAAAGCACACTCATCATCTTTTCATCAAAGTTTTCAGTAACTAGGTCGAGAAGTCGACCATGTCTCTTGGTGAACGCAGAAGTTTCAGAAACCCTTGATACTAGCTCTTTGAGTTGGGGTGGTATCTTCACAAAGCTGATTCGAATAGTGTTTCTATATACAGAAGCCATGATCTATAAAATAGGGAAAAGATAAATTCCTTTCGTCTTTGAAATGGTTAGTACAATAAGAATGAATATTATGTTATGATGCATGATGTCATGGTAAAGCATAGGTATAGAAAACGCAGGTATAATAATCACATTCAAATCACACAAATTCCTTAGGTTTAAAGCTTGCATGAGGTCAAATGTAATACCCTCTTGAAGTTAGTTGGTTTCAAACCTGTCTTAGAAATAGTAAATGGGTTCTAGAGGATCTCAATATCACTAACCATCCTTTATCGGCATTGTCTCAGCTCACGCAATCTTTTCTTGCGGCCGAAATATCCCGAAAGTCTGATCTCAATGATTGTAGTATCGAGTATCAACCAGTTCTCAGCTCTACACCGAGGCCGGATATCTCACTACTTCCTAATGGCCAAGTTGGGCAATTAAAGGTTCTAAGGTCAGTTGATGCTTTACGACACCACGCGGCGGCCTCGTACTCTCCCTGATTGACTCAAGGGTTACCCGTACCAACCAAAGTGCCACATCAACATAGGTACTACTTTAACTGTGCCGGTATACGCCAGCATAGTTCCCTCACAGTTTATTGCTACTTACTTAAAAGGTGTTCCCCAGATCCGGGTGTAGGATCTATAGTAACCCCGAACAAACCCTCAAAAGTAAAGCAATCAAGATAATCAAGAGAAGCAATTTTAAAATGATCTAAATCCTAAGGTATACCCCACTTTATAGATTGTGTCCCCAGCAGAGTCGCCAGTTCTGTGATACGGTGGCAGAACCGACTGTTTAATACTGGTTTGCATTTTGCATTTTTTGTTTGCAAAATTCCGCGGTAAGAAAGAGTCGCCACCGACTTTTATTTCATCTAATCATGGAAAAGGAAAAAGAACAGAAAAAAACCTTTTTTTCGAGATATTTCTGAGTACGGGGGGGTAGATTATAGAAAGAGAAGATGTTAGCACCCTTTCTATCCATGGTTTTCCATGGGCTCTTAGGCATTTACTCACCTTTTTAAAATTGCTTGTGTGTGTGCTTGCTTTGAAAATGTTTTACTTCGTGATAACCCTTATATCAGTCCTCAAGGGTGTGACGAATTTTTTTGAAAACTGTTTTAAAAGGTGTTTGTGTGAAAAGTTTTTATTGAACAAGTACTTAAGATTCTACCTACTCGAAAAAAGGATTGTTCGTTCTATTTCCTTTAGACAGAGTTATCCTACTATTAAGGAGTAGGTAGCACCGTCGTTGGAGTTGTAAGGGACAAGTACAATCACTAAAGCAATAGTTAGAAAACTTGAGTAGCAACCCTAGAGTCTTAAGATCTTTCCAAGGCAACATTTCCGAGGCAACATTTGAGTGGGACACTTTGATCTCTTTAGACTGGAGGGCAACCATTAAAATCTCATATGCTTAATGATTGTTTATCGAAGGCAACCGAAGTGAGGTAAACCCAAGGAGTGAACATGTGTGAGTGATTTGTTTCAGTTATTTAGTCTTTGCACATTAGGGTTTTCTAACTGTTTTAATTTTTCATGCATTCTTACCATACAATCCTATTAATAAATCTAAAAGTTAATAATTCACTGAAAGTAAAAGCGGAAATAAACCTAGCTATTACATGGATTTGACAGTTACATGATTTGCCTTGATGGGAAATAAAAGTACGGAATTTAAAACCCTAATTAAAACTATTACAACCTTGAAACAGTTACAATAATAATGGCAAAAATAATAACAAGTGCGCGGTAAATTAAATGTGAGAGAAATTAGGGTTTTGACCCTTGACTAAATATAGTATCAATTGATTAAAGAAAACATCATTTTTGTCATTTTTTGTTATTTAAGAAAATAAGTAATAATTGAATAAAAAAACATAACCTAATTACTAATTAACTTTAATTAAGAAGAATAATTAAATTAGCCTATTTTTTGTGTTTTTTGTTTAGAAAAGAAAAATCATTAAATCAAGAATTTAAACCTAGTTTTCTAATTGATTTTTAATTGTAAAAAATAAGTTAAAGTTACCCTAAATTAAATAAACTAATTAAATTTAAAAATTAAATTTGATAAAAAAAGCTAATTCTAAATTTGTGAATTCTTGATTTGGGGAATTTTATGAAAAAAATTGATTTTTAAAAATAAAATAAATAAATAAATTGCAAAGAATAAATAAAAATAAAAAAAGAAATATTTAGAAATGGGCTTGTGTTGAATAGCAATGCTGGCGGTGTTAATCTGAAATTCTTTGGCCCATTAAGCTCCAGGCCTGGTCAACTTTGGGATCTGGTGTAGCATTGACCTGGAGGAGTACCATGAACCTTCATTGGAGAAGCATGAGATCTGGTCAACGTGTAATCCAATGGACAGGCAATGATGGTGTATGATGGTCTCCTGGAGATGAAGCGTATTGGATTTTGTAAAGAAAACATGTAAATGAGAAAATGTGGGAGTCAGGGGTCGAACCCCTGACCTCCTGCTTACAACGCCTTATCTCTCCTCCTGGCTACCACTGGACCAACGTGCTTTGTTGGTAATATAAATAACCAAAATATAATATATTAGAAAAACGTTAATAACCATGAAAACACGCGCGAGATTTGAATTGGCCAGCCATGCTTTGACACGCATCATCTTCTTCCTTGGACCGTTACTTTAGGTAAAACACTTTTACCTACAGACGTTTGTTCGTAGCTATAACCCTGTTTCATTCAAAAATGGAATGCAAGCAAGATAAATGAAATTGGTGACCATGAATCAACTGAGCTTGAAGCCCTGATCATCATGGTACCCAATATGAGAACCCATTGTTTCTACATTGAAAACCCCTAAAACAAACTCGTAAACCCTAGCAATGGCATTACACGATTCTTGTGCAGAAACTCAAATCAAAGCATTCAAAAACGTTGCAAGCATGACAATAAACATGGATATGTGATTAAAATAGATTTATGATACGTAAATCAATGGATTCAAACTTTAAAAAAAATTCAAACTGTGATATCTCTAGGGGCGATTTATGGATGCTTTGAGGCTAGCAAGTGATGTTATTAGCTTCCTGAGATGTCTAGGGATGGATTATAATCTTTAAATCTTCGTGAGGATGGCTCTAGAGTGGATTTTGATCTCACACTCTTTGTCCAAAATTTCAATTTTGTTCTTGTTGTTTCACGCCTCCAATCCTTATGCTTATGGTCTGGAATTGTTGTGTATATGTAGGAGACTGAATTAGGTTAACAAAATTGACATGAATCTTTAGAAATAATGGAGATTTGATTTGATTTGCTTCATGTATGATTTCTTTCCAAAACTTGCTTCAATCCAATCATTTTCAACCCTAATGAGTCTTGCATGAATTGGATGGCATGCTAGTTGTATGTGGACTCAAAATATGCACAAAAATTCCAAGATTTGATTTGTTTTCATTATTTTACCATTTAATTTGATTTATTTTGATTTAAATGAATAAAAAATCAAAAAAATGATGAAGTAATAAAATAATAGGTGGAAAAGCTCAGGGGTCGTGGGTCCTATTAGAAACATGTTCCAAGCAAGAAAACATGGGCCCCTTTGGAAAAATGCAAATTTGATCAATGTTGACTTTTGACAATTTTCCCAAAATTGCCAACTTTAACAATGCACAGCTCTCTCAATTTTGACCCTAGGAGGGTTTTCTTGGACTTTTTAGAAAGCTTAGGGTGTCCCTTAGCTAACCTTTTTTTGTTTCATGTCAATTGGATCTTCCATGTTCATGTATGAAGCTTTGACCCAAAGGTGTTTTTGTTCACTTTTCAAAAGGGTCTATAATGTCAAAATTCATATCTTTTTGTGAGTGCATATTTTGAACTTGTGAGCTGAAGATGAATTGTAGGGAATTGCATCCTCTTAAAAATGAGATTTGGATGGAAACTTTATGATAAAGTATGAAGAATTTATGCTTGGTCAAAGTTGGGTTGACTTTTACTAAGAAATCCTAATTTAGCAACTTTTGGGGTTTGATGAATTTTGATCATTCCTTGAGGAATCATGATCAACCTTTGATCAAATGATGGATATAACATCAAAATGTTGATGTTGACCAAAAATATTGAGGTTTGACTGTATGTGGGCCACAATTGACTTTTGACCTAGTACAGTCGATTCTCAAACACCTGAGCAGTTAGCTGAGCAAACTTCTTATGCAAGGCCTGAAACTTGGCATGGATGATCTTGGGAACATAATAAGACCTTGGAAAGAATTTGAGGCCTTTTTGGTTCACCTATCTTGATGAAAATAGGAACCCTAATTTTGAGGTGCACTGCCTTAGGAGAGAGTTTGTCTGGTCAACTCTTGGACTTCCTTGAGCAACTTGGGGACCTCAATTGACATTTGTTGAATAAAGTGGGAGGGAAAATTTTGGGGTACAACAATATCCTCTGGTCCTCCTTGATTAAGAGTTATGTCGAAAGTGTTAAATGAAGAATTCGAATTTAGGCTTTTACTGGTTGTACGAGAAGGTGTTGGAGTTGGATATTTTTGGGTTTGAAACTCCTTGACGGTGGCGAGCTGAGGTTAGATAAAGCCTTTATTTTCTTGTCCCTAAACAAGATTTGATTCCTCTTGTGTTGGACTAACATCTTGAGTCCTTTGTGCGTGGACGACATGATTTGGAGTCTTTGGTGTCAGAGCACTTTTTTCTCGACAAGACGATTAATGGTCAGGGTTTTCAATACTATGGTTGTTTGGCACATCATATGATGGTACAAGTTGTAGATCTTCATCCATTTTTTCAAATAGATCAATAATGTTCTCTTGACTCTTCACTCTGGTTGATCAACAATTATCCCTCTGACTGGATTAACAGTTGTCGTTGGTTGGACTAATGGTGAGCTTGTTGTTACAAGAATTGAAAAATGGAAACTTGAGTTGACATTTAATGATGGAGGATTACCAGTTTTTGGTTATGATGATAGAAATTCAATGTTGAGGGGTTTCTTTTATGAAAGAAAGTCGAATCGGAATATAAAATGATGGAGATTGAAGGGGGGATGAAATAAATCAAAATATACCTCAGTAACCTTGAAATCGGGACTTGAATTGGCACTTTCTAGGATTTTTCTCGGTCATATTAGAATTGTTCGTCCTATTTTTTTTCTTGTTTGCTGAGGTCGTTCTTCTTCTCTATTCCCTCCATCATCAAAAGTGACAATGTTCTCTTTTCTGACTTTTTTTTTGTCTGGCCTTAAAAGATTGTTTCTTTGTTTTTTTCTTCTTATTAGCTTGTTGATGTCCATAATTCTCAACATGATCCTTTTCCTTCTTCCCATTCGTGAAATTTGAGGCTGCAATTCTAATGGTCGTAGTGGTTTAATGCTTAGGGTGTGGGGTGATTCGAAATCAAACTTTCGTCACTCTCAACAATGAATTCCATCTCCTATTTTCTTCCTAAATCTTTTGTATAGACTAAAATATTCGATATTGTTAGTACTATAAAGGATAAATATGAAGAAATTAAAGAGATTAAGAACGTAAGGTAAACTTTTTTTCTTCGCTAATAGGAACTTCATTTTCTGGATTTTTCTTGGCTTTCTTATTTGTTGGTGTGGCAGTAGTGAAAGTATTTACTCTCTTTTGACCTTGGAAGATAAGAACAAATATGAATAAGTTATGCAAAAGGACCTATAGTATCAGAACATGGAAAATGTATAGAATGTTTACTTGTGTTGTTTCCCTTGCTTGGTCAGACATTTTTTCTTCGTTGGTTGTTTCGATTTTCTTTTTCTTTGATTCCTTTGGAGCAATGGGTACGACTGAAATATTTTGACACGAGTAAGTAAAGGGGAACATAAAGGAAAGTTAAGAATTCCATAAGAGTCTTGTATGTCACCTATTGAGATAAGGGACTGGACTTGAACATGTTCAGTATCAACATTAAGGTGGCCTCTATAATCGTCCATGTTATACTAGTCGAAAGTTCTCTATGACGAGTTTTTTAAGTTCATTGTTTAAAGATGACAAAGATCCACAAGGGAGCCAGTCTATAAATGGTAGATGAAAAGCCAATCTAAATTCACAGGTTGGCAATGGAGGTACTTTCAAAAAGTAAAACTTTAAAGACAAAGTATACATATCTTTTACATAAGGGGGAATTTTCAAATTTGGAAGTTTTTTAGTGACTTTGTGTTTTAAAGTAAGAGTTGTGTCATAGATAGTTCAACTAATTTCAAAGGGATTATATACATTTTCAAAATAACTTTGGAAAGCTTGAATTTTCTTGATGTGCGTACCTCTTATTTTCTTCTCTTGGTTCTTTAGAAACAAAAAAGCATATGTTAGGCACTCAACCATAATCAAAGGGCATGTCATGCCATTATAATAGGCAAACCACCAGTCTTCAAATTCTTTTGTACAATGGAAAGAAGGAGAGAATTCAAAAGAATTCATATGCAAGACTTTTTTGGTGTAAAAGTTTAAACACTTTTGGTACCATTCTTCACTTGACTCGTCAGTAGCCAAGAAGACAGACTCTTCTTTAGCAAAATAGGATTTTAGCAAGAATTTCCTGAAGCCAAACTTCTTGGCTACCATATTTGGTTGATAAACATCCACCCCAACACCTGATTTGGCAGAAGAGATTCTAGTCGGCAAGATGAAGGGTTTAGAAAATTACATCCATGTGTTGTGGATCACTCTGAAAGCTCCAAATATTTGAGTTCTAAAGATTTGGCTAATTTTGGTAAAACAAGATGATGAGCAAGATGTTAAAATATGTGAAGAATAACATGTCAAACAAGGATGTCATATCATGAAGACTCAACATCTTGGACGATTACAATTAGACTTTAGTATATCTGTTCCAAGATTTAAGGAGCGCTTTAGCAGTGGATCAAGGAACATTTTAACAGATGATTCGAAGCCCATGGACAAAGTGAAGATTATAAAAAGGAATATTTAGACTTATGGATTTTTAGCTAATTCTTGTGTAACACTTCAACATATAGAATAAGGGTTTAGTGTTTTGAGAGTCGAGTACTTTCTTGTGTTATAAGTCACCCTTTGTATCGATTTGATGCTCTGTGGTTGACATAGTTGTTTATACGGATTCAGAAGCCTCTAGGTAATGAATTGTATATTGTTCTTGGATGAAGATTTGAAAAAAATCCAAAGTGTGTAAGTTTGTCAAGAGTCTTGGCTGAACTTTATTTGAAAGGGGTGTCTTTCAAGTAGTATGATGTAGTCACTAGAGGTTGTGGCTGTTAGAGATCACTGAGGTGATTTAGGGAGTGATGTGGGTTTCTCTTATCTTGGATATGGTTTTTGAGATAAAGATTACATTGGGTAAAGATTAGGTAAAATAGAGGTTGTTTACCTATAAACTAGAGGTTGTTTACATAAAATAATTCTACTGATAGTGTGATCTTCTTCCTGGCTTGGTAGCCCCTAGGGTAGGTTTATCGATTCACCGAATTGGGTCATCATATCCTTGTGTTATTATCATTATGCATTGTTTAGTTTTTGGTTCTTGATTGATTAACATGTCGTATACAGATGTTGGAACATTTGTCATGTCCCTGTTCTGATATGCATCATATCAGTGTGTTTTTTATTTTGTCCAAGTATTTTTATGCATATATCTTTGTCTCAACATGTGTTAGGACATTGTTATCAGTATACCATAATTTCAATTGGTATAAGATCAAGCATCCTATTCTGTTATGAGTGAGATCAGGGAAGATACTTTTTGGAATTTTGGAGAGGGAAGGATTGAAGTATTATTTGGATCTACTATTGTGGTTGTGGTATTACTGTGACGCGTGTTCTTCTTCCGCTGCATATGCCTCTGATGTGTGAATCCGTTGTGATTGGGCCTGATTGTCCTTCTGGTGTTTTAGGGTTCTTCTTGAGAAGAAGTACGAGTTAGGTATGATGGAGGAGGTAATTCCTATATACTCTGACTATTTTCTTATGGATGTTAAGGATATCTCTTATGTACGATGTCCTATAAGATGTAATTGACATTCTATCTGGAGCCTGTTGAGATGGTGTCCTATTCAGCTCTGTATGGCTCTGATGAAAAAACTTCAGTCGACATGTGAGCTTGGTGACCTTTTTTTCAAGGAAGGTCTACTCTTGGAATATTTTTGGTTGTTTTCTCTCTCAAGACCCTATAAGTTCACTTCTATATACAGATGCCTAGATGTTTACATCTCAGTATTATAAATCAAGATGGTGCAACTGTTATTTAGAAATACAAGACCAGCAGGGAGCAGAGGTGTGTTGATTCTTTCACACTCTGATATGTGAATGGAGAATGTTCTTGTCACGCTTAAAGTCTCCAAAGATACTTGGAATTCCTCTCAAGTCCACCCATAAAGGCACTTATATTTGTGAAAAGAGCTCAAAAGAGAAAGGTCAAGATAAAGAAGGCATGAGTTTGTTCTGGTTAGTGAGTCTCCGAGTGACAAATATCTCACTGAAACAAGAGCAATTTATTTTTTTCTTGCTCTCTGTTCTCTATGTAGGAGATTTGTTTGTCACCATCCTTGTTTTTAAAGGTTAATTTGATATGTTAGGATATGTTCTCTCTCAAGGATGGTCAGTAGGACTTGACAAGCTTTGTCAGCAAGAGTAGTCACAATAGTCAAAGGCAAGTTGAGAATATTTGTCTTGATGTCTCAACATTGTCCTCAACAAGAGAGAAGACACGATATGTGTCCCTACAATGATGACATCTTTTTTATCGTATTCATGGGTCAATGAACAAGGATTTAAATTCTATTACTATTTGTGACATTTATAAGTATTTAATTGCTTATCCTTTGTCAGCATTCATCGAATCTGAAGTCAATATGTTACACTAGTATGCAACAAACATCAGTTGAGAAACCTCAAGAACTTGCCTCCTTTTGCATGAGTATCATATGTGTGATTATCCTATTATTAATCAATCTATTATTAGGATAGGTGAAGACATCATCAGGTTCATGAATATCCTCTGGTCAATTTATTCTTGATCTAAGCTTCAGAAGCACGAGAGCCATGTTCCTGCTTATGAAGAAGTGCTTGGTGTGTTCTCGTCTGAATTTGCTCAGATATCTTAAAGATTGGTTGATGTTAAGAAGGATTAAGGATATCTTCTCAAACTTTATCAAGTCTATGGGATCTTGTAACTTCAGTTCAGTTAGAAAAGGCATCCAAGGGAGGATGTAGGTTGATTGTCTTGAGATCTTCAAGACTATATCAAGCATATAGGTTATCACTTCTACTCTCCCATATATTTAAGTTTGTATTTGAGGGATCACCAAGCACCTTAAATTGTGTATCTTGTATATGTGTGTTTTATGTTTACTAATCCCTAACCAAAACCCAAAAAAAAAAGATGTTGTGTTTCTCTTTTGTGCATTGTAGGTGTTGAGCTAAAAACATCTATCTTAACTCCTAAGCTAGGGTTTTGAGGATTAACCTTCAATCAATTGGTTATGAATTAAACCTCAAAGTCATTACCTTCAAAGCTTTGCTTCTATCATCAAAAGTATGTGTGTTGAGCATCTCTCAACTCCATTTGATCAAGACTAACTCAAAGTTTGGTAGCTTGGTTCATCAAGAAACTTCAAAGGTTCATGTGTTTATTTCCATACCTTCTTCAATAATTTTCATCAACTTCTAGACCTCATCACCAATTTTTCTTCAAGGTAACATCATATCAAGGTCTCAAGAGCTTCATTATATCTTGGTTTGCAAGAAAAGTTCAAAAGATTCAAAGTTGATCCAAGTGGTTTGACCTAGTTTGACAAATCCTTGATTCTATGATCACAAGTGTATAACTCTCTCAATTTTCATCATATTAAAGTGATTCTTTTTTATATTGACTCTTCTCGTCATCTCCAATAACTTCTCTTCACATGACAAGATCCAATTTTGCAAAGAAAATCATCAAAAGTTGAAGGATATTACAAGTCACTTTGTAATTTTTGAGTAAAACTTTGTCAACTCCAAAAGATCATAACTTGGAAAATTTTCATCTCTTTTATATAATTAATTTACTAAACCAATATTGGGGAGGCCTACTATAACTTTTATTCAAAGTGTAATACCTAAAAGTGATCAGAAAGATATGGAATTAAAGGAGACAATATAGGTCATCTATGGAGTTTTCAAGAGATTTTCATCAACTTCTAAGGACCATAACTCTTTCATTTTTTATGATTTTTGAGTGCCTCCAATTCCAAAATTCTATTTTAAGGGTCTACTTTATTTCATCTTCAAAGATAAAGAGCTAATTTTAAGTGGAAGGCCATGAAAGTTTGCAAGATATTATAGGCCATCTTGAAGCTCTATTTTTAGAAGTGTGAAAACATGTTGATTTTTCCCAATTTCAAATAGGCATAACTTTGTGCTCAAACATCCAAATCAAAAAATTTCTTTTCACATTGTGAAGCTTGTTATGTGATCTTCCAGTTCCAAAAAGAATCATTCCATAAAGCCTCCTACATTGAGAGATATGCATTTTTGAATATGGCGCCATGAAATCCAATTTTTTAGTTTGGTTCATATTTAAAACTCAACATAATTCAAATTATAAGTCACTTTTGCGTGTGGTTTTGCTTCTAAACATGATTAGAAACCTTCCAGAAGCAATTAGCACATTAAAATGCAGTAATTGAGTGAGTTTTGATGCTAAGCAAGTCACACATTTCATGTTTTCGACCTTCACGCGATTTCACCAAATATCTCATCATCTCACACGCTTGAGCCTTATATTCACCTTAGCTATAAATACTCGCCTCATTTCCTTCATTTCTCAAGCTTTTTATATTCAATTAAGACCTTCCAATATCTCGTTCAAACTCTTGAGCTTGAAGTTTGTTTTCTTCTTTCCACCCTGAAAACACTCAAAGCTTCCATTCAGTTAGCTTCACCAACATTCAATGAAGCTAGCCAAGCCTATAGCAAGAAGAATAATGTCTAAAATCAAGCTCACCAAGTCAGAGTTTAGATCTGTTCAAGTGAACTTCATTCAGGTAGAATTCTCAACCAAATCAACTCAAATTTGTTTCTACAATGTAGCCCTTGGTTCACTGATGCTCATAGCATCATTTATTTTCAATTGTGGAGCCATTTGATTGATCTATTTTTGAGATTTTCACTTGCAAACTCGTCTATTTTTCTTCAAATCAACTAAGTTATTGTTTATATAAGTTTTTTGCGATCATGTGGTTGAGATTGTCTTGAATAGCCGCATCTTTTGACACCAATATGATCTCCTACATTTACAGTTTGAAGAATCCATGATTTTCACTAATTACAGGCGTCTGGAGTTTGAAGATGACATGTGTGTCATCTTCAACCAATGAGGGTGTGCCAATTGAAATGTTCTCATTCACTTGACTTTTTGTGTCTCATGTACGTGCTTTGACTCTTGATCATCATACATCATCACTTCTAAGTCGCTTGGTGTGCCAGCATGTTTTAATGAATTGGATCTAACGCTCCATTTTATTTCTAATTTATTTTATTTTACAAAAAAAAAAAATTTAATGCATTTTATCTTTAAAAATTTATAACTCTTTTGGTTTTTATCCAAAAATTATGAAAATTCACACAAAAATAATTTGAATTATTCCTGGTCTTATGGATATTTTTCTAGATTTTTATTTTTATGTTTACTATTTTTAATAATTTATTCCTTTTTACTTGTTTCTAATTGGTTTAAAAATACCTTTTATCTCTTTCAAAATTCTGAAAAAATGTGTCAACACTTCTTGACTTGTGTTTGACCTGTGGTAATTTTTTGAGATTTTTATTTGGTGTTTTGATACAATTTGTGTATTTCATCAATAGATTCCAAATTATTTACCATTTTTAATTTTTTTTTAATTTTTTTTTATTTCTTTTTTTTTTATTGGTTCTGACCTTATGATACTTGGTCATACATTGGGTCAATTCCTCAACCTCATTAATATTGGGCGTTGATAGGTTGAAAAACCAAATCCACCAAAATGGATGAATGATGTTAATGATAATTGAATTCATTTTCTTGAGGTTCTTTGAATCCATGGTTCCACTTTGACATTCCTCTCTATATTTACTACATCTTCTTCTTCTTTCCTATTGAGTGATCATTAGTGGCCTAAACTTATGTTTGAAAGCCCAAGTATGGTTTATCATTGGTTTTGGTTCAACACCTTTGAAGCTTGTTGTTAGGAGACTTTGATTTTATCAGTCCTCTAATAATTATTCATCAACATTGACCTAAGACCATTGTCCAATCATAATTGATCATTTTATTTGGATTCCACCACCTTCTTTTCTTTCTTCTTTTCTTTTTTTCTTTGAATGATTATTAGTGGCTCAAACTTATGTTTGAAAGTCCAAGTATGACTGATTATTGAACTTTGTTTTAATACATTTGAAGCTTATTGATAGGAGGCTTTGATTCTATAAATTCTCTAATGAGTCTTCATCAACTTTTAACTAAGTTCATTATTCAATCATCATTGATCATTCCTTCTAATAATTAACAATTAACCATTAACTTTGAACTTTTAACTTTACCTTTATGCCTCTTTTATTATCTTATTCTTTATTTTATCTTTCTTTATTTTAATTTATGCTTTATTCATCGTTCATTATCATGTTTATGTTTATGTACTTTTCCTTTTATCCACTTGGACTTTTATTTTGTTTTGTTCTTAAAACATTAATAATAAACTTGAACATTAAAAGACTTAAGTCTCTTTATGGATTATTGGTTAGTATCCTTGTAATTTTAGAGGTTTGAACCTCTTGAACTTAAAATTATAAGCTTTGATACTTTGAGACCTTGAGACCTTTGGACCTTATTTTGTTTTGTTATTATGTTTGTGTATTGGGAAATCTTTTGTGTGCAAGTACTGTTATGTTGGACTTAAGTGATATGTCTGATACATGACTCAATATGAAAGACCTTGCTTTGGGTTTTAATACCTTGGATTTCTTTGATACTTTCTTACTTGTGGTTTACTTTCATGTGGTGATTGGTATGCTCTTGGTCTACTATGTGTTTGTGGCTTTAGTCCAAAGGATGGGAATTATATGTTGACTTCGTAATGTCAAGTTTTGTCTTCCCATTTGGTTAGACCTTTCTTACCTTAGCTTTTACTTTATGCTTTAGGATTGTCTCTTTATCTCCTCTGATTCTTCTTAAATTTTCAAAATCTTCTCCCTTTTTCAAAGGATTCTTGTTTTCTAACTTTAACCGCTTTCATAATTAACTTGGACTTAGGTCCATGCCTTTTTCAAAATTATTTTCTTAATAAATTCATTAATAAATATTAACCAAGATATGACTTCTTTCTTAAATACTTAAAAAATACAAAACAAAGTTAAAACCATTTTTTCCGTTTTGGCTCTTTCACTTTAAAACCTTTTCATTTAAAATTAACCAACACACAAACTTTCAAAGTTTTTTTACCCGAACTATATGGGTTTTAATTCATCATTGCACATTGTTGGCATTTAGTTCTAGAGCTCATTGGAAGCTTTATCAAATCAAAAATTATAAAAAAAATACTTATTTTCTCATCTCCACAATCTTTTTGTACATATTTCTTTTTAGCCAAATACACATATTTTATAAGAGGTTCTTGCGGATTACTATAGATGTTTAGGATGCTAATACCTTCCCTTTTCATAACCAACCCCCTTACCTTGATCTCTATTTTTTTATCTTGGGTTTTATTCACTCTTTTTCCATTCCTTTGGAACAATAAAGTGTGGCAGCGACTTTCACTTTGTGAGTTAAGTCAATCAATGGCTTAGTTTCAAATTTTTACCGCTACAGAAAAATTGGCGACTTCACTGGGGACAAGCATCTCTAAGTGGGTTGAGCCTGTCTTTGTTTATTTGTGTATGTGCTACCATTAGTTGTATATATATGCATTTTTGTCAGGTTTTTTCTGCTTTTTAAGGTGCTTGGTGATTTCTTGGAAGTCCAATACCGGAACTTGGGAAAACTTAAGTTTAGGATGGGCGATATAGTTATGCTGACTTTGAAGAAGTAGTACTGAAAGAGTTTTCATGAGAATTCCCCACTCATTGGAGGCCCCCTTGATTTCAGTATTTGTTTACCGAGTAATCGAGAAGATATGTTTCTTTCTACCTGGAAGCCAGAGAAGCTGAGGATAGTAGAACCTTTAACCAATCTTGGCCTTTTAGGATGTAGTGCAGAGACTATGAAGAAGTAATCCTGAAATATTTGTCATGTGATACTGCATTCAGACGAGTTTATCTTGAGGATATTGCAAATTACTGAGTAAATTGGGACATTGGTAATGTCCAAAAGAGGATCGTAGACTTTGGGAACTTTTTAGAACCTTGATCTACATGTTTAAACCCTTAGTTAATACCTTGTGGGTAGTAAATTTGATTCCATGCTCATGACATCAAACTTATGAACTCCCATGTTTGTGATCTTGTATGTGATTATTGCATTATAATTCATTCATGCACATACGAGCCTTCTTTAACCAAAATTTTCAAGGAACTCAAATACTTCTTCTTGAAAATATTACATGTATTATTTTGACCATGGACTTTTGAATGAGAAAGACTCAAAAGTACAATTTCAAGTTGCCTAAGATAGATGAGCTGAAGAGGTTAGGTTCTTTGGTTGATAGTCTTGAGGCTTTCATAAAGAAATATGGAGCGTTTTTATATCTTTTGAGTGTAAACATGACGGATGGTATTCACACTACATTGGTCCAGTTCTATGATCCTATGTACCAGTGCTTCACCTTTCCGGATTATCAGCTTATGCCTACACTAGAGGAGTACTCTTATCTTCTTGATTGACCCATTACTGATCATTATCCTTTCACTGGTTTGGAATAAGAGCCTAAGTCTCAAGATGTTGCAGTAATTACTCACCTAAAAAAGTTAGAGATTGAGGCTCATATGACTACTAAAGGAGGTATTAGGGGTTTGCCTTCTAAGTTCTTGTTGAAGAAATCTCGTCACTTTGCTAGGATGAAGAGTATGGACGCTTTTGAGGCCATCTTTTCTATTCTCACCTATGGGTTATTCTTGTTCCCTAATATCTACAATTTTGTTGATGTTAATTCTATTAGGATCTTCTTTATTTGGAATCCAGTCCTCGCCCTGCTTGGAGATTGTTGTACCCCAAATTTTTCCCTCCCATTTTTAAGACAAATGAAGCTCTCAATTGCTCAAGACTACTCAAGGGTTGACCAGACAAACTCTTCTCCTATGCAATTGACCTACAACTAGGGTTTTTCTTTTCTCAAAATAAATTGGACTTCTAATGCCTCAAGTGGACTTCATGGTATCCTCCATACTTCAAAGAATCCACATACCAAATTTCAAGCCTTGCAGCACAAGTTGTCTCAGTCTATTAGCTAGATGATTAAAAATCAACTGTATTGGACAAATAGTCAACTCTGACCAATTTACAGTCAAACTTCAAGATTTTTGGTCGACATCAACATTTTAAAGTCACATTCATCATTTGATCAAGGGTTGATCATGATTCATCAAGAAAACTCAAGATTCATCAAAAGTCAAAAGTTACTAAATTAGGGTTTTCTTAAGGAGAAGTCAAGTGAAATTTGACCAAGCATAACTTTCATATACTTAATCATAAATCCCTTAACCAAATCCTATCTTGAATAAAATTCAATTCTCTACAACTTTTTCTCTCTAAGCTCAAGGCCAAAAATGCTTCATTTGAGAGATATGGGCCAAAACATTACAGGTCATTTTAAAAGTCAACAAAAATACATATTTTTTCAAAGCAATTTCAATCAAGTTAAATACTTCAAATGAAAAAATGACCAACATTAAAGTTATAGGAAACATCTTAAGGTTTCTAAAAAGTCCAAGATCATCTTCATATGACCAAAATTTGGAGAGTTGTGATTGGTGCAAGTTGAGCAATTTTGAGAAAATGCATGAATTTCAAATTGAGTAAACTTGAATTTTTGGGCTAATGGGCCTAAGTTCAAACGTGTTCATGACCTTATTTTAGATCTCTAAATCCTTTCATATATTTTTTTTTATTTTTATTTTGATTTTATTCAATTAAATTCAAAATAAATCAAATAAAATATAAAAATAAATCAAATAAAATATAAAAATAATGGATTAAGGTACAAGGCTTTTGATTTTAATAACATAGAGGCCTAAAAAAAGCTGGTGACAACTTGCCAAAACCGTGTGGATCATGAATATTTGGTTTGGTCTAAAATAGAAGCTTTTCATGCAAGATTCAAATCAAATATTACACCATGAATTACAAAGATTTGATTCAAATTTGTTGACCTGAAAATCTTCTCTATAAATACACAACATTCAGACCAAGGAGAGGACACGAAGGCTGCCTTAAGAACAAACCCTAAAAATCTAAAAAATTTCAAGACATAGGGAAAACTCAAACCCTTATCTTCAGCCGTTTTCGGTCCATTCCAAGCATCAATCAAGCTTCCCGAAGACTCCGGGAACTCATTCCAATCATCTCCGAAGCTCGTAGCATCCCAGGTCGTCACAACCAAGAATCATCGGTTTTGGCAACTTTATCAATCTCAAACTCTTAATTCGTGCATTGTTGAATGATTTGATGCACTCATAAATTTTCATAATGATGTTTGGAACAACTTAGAACCATTATTTGTGAGGTTTGATACAGGGATGAAGATTTTCCATTGTTAGGGCAAAGCTTTGTTTAAGATTTGTATTCTGTGCTACAGGAATTTTCAGGATAAACTAACACCACCATTGAACTCACAACATGCTAATTAGTGGATCAGGATTATTTATTTTCATTTTTTGATCAATTTTAACAGGTTTTGCGTTTGGGCATGCCGGAGAAGGCAGAGGGCGCCACCGTCGGTGGTGGTGCTGACTCCAGTCAAAGCTCACGTGGTAATCTCCCTCTCTCTAATTGGTTCATTCAAAACCCCAGGCTCCACACCAAGCGTGTGTTTGTTTTTTTCAATTTATTATTTAATTTCATTATTTGTTTATTGATGGTAGTAAGATGAACGCGTAATACAATTGGCCTGATGGTAAGAAGCGTGACTGGTATTGCAAAGGGTGTGGGTTCGATCCTAGATTTTGTCAAATAATTTTGTTTTTCAGGATAACGTGCAGGTTTATTACAAAAGGATTCATTCCCATTTCATGTCACAAACACCACTATGGCGTAATGGTAAAAGGGCATACTGGTGAAGGGAAGGGGTGGGTTAACCTCCCACCACATGCATTTGTTTTTTCTATTTTTATTAACCCTAATTTTCATTCTATTTTCTTAATTAACTATTTTCTAATTAACCATTAACCTTAAAAAAATTTCAAAACATAACATATTAGGATTAGGATTTTTTTAATTAATTAAGTTAATTAGCCTTTTTCTGAATATTAAAATTAATTAGAAATAATTAGGTTTTTATTAATTATTAACTTAAATTATTTTCTACAAAAACATTTAAACACTTTTTTCTAACATTTTCCTTATTTCTTTTTGCTATTTACTTTTCTAGAAAACTATATAGGTTGCAACTATCGATGTAATAGCATATATTTATCTTTTCTCGCATTTTTTCTAATTATGTAACTTCTCATAGGATGTAATAGCTTGGGTTTAATTTTCCGCACTTCACATTCTACACTTTAATTTTCTGTACATATTTGACTGTTAGTAGTTAGGGTTTGTATGGAAATAGTAAAAGCAAATCTAGAAAAACCCTAATTCTTAAGATTAACATATCTGAATTAACATACTCTTCACACTTGCGCCTCTATGATAACCTCTCTTTGTTGCCTCACGATACAATTGGTCACGTCCCTCAAAAGTGGGGATACTTTAGCAAAAGACCCTCAATTTAACAATATCATCATGGTCCCTTTCGAATAAAGATCATAGTCCCTCGATGACACTTCGAGTTTCCTACAAAATGATCTAGTCCCTCGATGACCCTACAAGCAAAATTATGATAGTCCCTTCGATACAATTGCTAAAGTATACTTACGTGTTGCCTTCGATGACCATAGGATGACCCTACGCATGTCCCTTCACATCCAATAGATAGGATTACCTACCAACTAATGGTATAGATAATACTATCTCCAAAGGAGAAGGAAAATAACAAGAAATACTTTAGTGGGTAAGAACTCTTGAATGCTTGCTCAGAACCTTTTTCACAAACAAATACATTTTCCACACTACACTTTCAAACAAATATTTTATAAAAACGATTTGTATACATTCTTGAGGACAGACACAAGGATTATTACAAAGTTAGCCCTACATTGGCATTTCAAAATATTTTTAAACAAATCACACATACACAAAGCAAGTTTTAAAAGTGAGCTAAGAAATTAAGAGCCCGTAGATAACTACGGATGAAAAGGGTGTTAACACCTTCCTTTTTCATAACTTAACCCCCAAACTCAAAATATATCAAAGGCCTTTCTTGTTCTTTTCACCGTTCCTAAATATTGGATAAAAGAAAAGTCGGTGGCGACTCTTGCTAACTGCAACATTTGTGATTAAACCAAAAAATAAGTTCTCCCAACGTATTATGGCGATGCTTATTACTCTATTCACCTTCATAATTCTTGCCAAGAGGGGATGATTATCTATTGTGCACCACTATTATACAAGTGGTTTATTTCTCCTTACCCTGGTCGGTTACCTTTTGGGATTTCAAGGATGGATTGCGTTGGTCACAAAAGATTTTGTCTCTTAATAATTCTGATATTTTATGGTACAATCAAGCTTATTATGGAGTGAGTATTATTGATAGATTTGACAGTTTTCCTAATGTACCTCTTCTTTGTAAAAAGGGAGGAATCAACTACAACCTTTTTCTTTCACTCCCTCAACTTGAGTATCCGATGAGGGATAAACCAAATAACATTCATGCGAGTGGTTTCTTTCTCAAGGATGGGAGAGACAACAAAGAAGCCAAGGAAGATATTAGTAAAGCATGGTGCCACATCCATAGGAAGGGAAGAGAAACTTTAAGACAGAGAGGAGTTATTTCTTTGGAGTCAAATATTCAGTGGGTGCAAACAAGGGAAATTCATTTGAAGATGCCTTATCCTTGCCAAGAACCTGTATCTACAGTTTTTAAATAACCTACTCCTCCTCTTTTGACTGATGTTGAAGACCTTCAACTTGCTTTAGTTAGGATGCAGCGAGAGAAGGATGCTTGGAAAAATAAATATCAGACTATGGATATGGAATACTCATCACTTCAAGGGCAGTTAAAGGAGAAAGATGATTTGATCGAGATTCTTGAGCGACATATTATGGAGATGATGAAAGAGCAAGAGGATTTATTTTCCTCTCGCGTTCAGCCAGTTTCCAATTATCAAAACCATTCTCACGGGATTCATACTTCTAGTGGATGGAAGGGAGTTGTTTGTAATCTTACGAAGGAAAATACATTGTTGAAGGATTATATTAGGAGGCTCAAAGGGAAGCGTCAGCATGAAGTGGGATATTCTTTAGCCTTGGCTCCTTAGGATATATAGATTCTAATTTTCTCTCTTGTGTTTAGGATTATTGAAACTTGTACTAAAGTTGTAATCCTTCCGAATTATTAATGAAATGAGATTATTCAATGATTCAAAAATGTGTTATTCCTTTGATATGTGCAAATTATTACAGTTCTTTGAGTTCTTTGAAAATCAAATAAACAAAATCAATCATGTGCCTTGCATATTGTAATACCCCCTAAACCCCCACACAACAATATGGCATCATCAGAGTAAATTAGCATGCATACCAAAAGAGGGCACTACATGTATTTCAAAACCAACACAAATACACTGGTCATGCTCATAACACGCATTTAAAATCATGTTCCATACACTAACACATATGCATATCATATTGGAATAGTTCTCTTTTTAAAACGATACCAATAATTGAATCTCATAATAGAAATCATATATTAAAAAATTGGGCACTAAAGGTCAATCACCACATAATCTCAATACACAATAATATAAAAGAGAGTATAACAAAACATTTCTTAAAACAAGATGAGTTCAAACGTTTCTCCGTGTTACATGACCAGAGCATGACTCACTACCTAAATGTAAATAAACAAAAAACTAGCTCCTCCGACTAATCCTTGCGAGAAAGTACCACTACTCTTCTCTACTTGAGCGATGTCGTATAAAAATCATTTTAAACAAAATGGTGAGAATTCATATCATTATAGAAATATATAATAATAAGGCATGCATAACATACATACGTCAATTGAATTCATCATACTCTGTACATTCATGTATTCAACATTTTCTAACACAATTCACATGTTTACATATGAAACATTTCTCAACAATTTATGATTCAAAGATAATCAGTCACAAATACCACTAATGTAATATTCACCTCAATATCACATAATGCACACCAATTACTCATTTCACATCGACACATATGACTCGAATGCAATTTAATGCAATATGCATGTGGTACCAATTGTTATCCTTATACAGTTTTTACGTTTAAACAGGGTCCATCTCCAAGACCGATAAACACCAAAAAGCCCGTCCTCTAAGGTTCAAACTAATCCTCTAGGTTTTGGACAAGTCACTGGGTTCCGCGAATATAGCAAACATTGCCTCTTGAAAATAATAATGCATGTGCAATTTCAATAATTATATGCAATTAAGATCATCTCTCAATCTTAATTATACAAGTATATATCATAATTCATCTCATTTTAAATCATCTCACCATTTCACAAACATACATATTTCAAGTCATCATTCACATATAAATCACTTTCATAGCATTCGTCAATTCAACACATCATAATAACACATAACAAACAATACCAAACAATGTTATTCCCATCCAACATCAATTTCCAACATACATATACACACATACATGTCATTTTACACAACCACGCAATGATTTAATCACCTACTATCAACAAAAATATTTTTATTGAAAATAATGTCACGCTAACTTTCAAACTCTTTGAACGGGGACTCAAATAGAGTTACAATTAAAAAGTTATGAATTTTTTAAGTTTTACAAAAATTCTTCTTCCAGGCTACTTTGCTAAGCGAACTCTGCGATCTACTAAAAATTGTGTGCGGACAAAATGATTCCTTGTGCGATTTCTTGACTCAAAATACATTTTAACATCAAATTTATTGTGATTTAAGGTATTATAACCTATATCTAACATGTAGGTTCAATTACAAATATCAAAACATGATCCAAACATCAATTTCATGATTTCTCATTCAATACCTAAGCATGTCAAAAACCTAGAAATTGAAATATAACTTCCTAATCATGTCTTATACCTACTACATACATAACATACTCCCATAATCAAACAAAAACCCACCCTTACCTTGGATGTAGATCCTTTTGTAGGGTTCTCTCTTCTTCTCTTCTCTTTTCTCCTCTTTTCCTCTTTCTTTTATTCTCTTGTTTTGACAACTTCTCTCTCTAGATCTATTTCCTCTTTGTTTTATAAAACACATACTAACTATTATTTTACTCTAGTGGGCTAACCTCACACACTCACACTAATGTGACACATAAGGCTCAATTATTCATTTGTTATTCTCACACCCAATGGCCTAATACACATATAACACATATATTCACAGAATCACACAATTAATTAATTATTATATTATATAATAATTAATAAAATAAATAACTAATAAAATAACTAATAAATAAAAAAACAGGGTGTTACACATATCATGCATCATTTTGTACTCAATTTTTGCATTTTTTGCATTATTCATAGGTGTCTTACACATTTCTTTTGGTATTCAGTCAGCAAGTTGTTGCATTACTAAAACACACGGGCTAACACCAAGAAGAAGATGAAAATTTTAGAATAAGAGAGTCGCAAGCTGCACAAAGAAGTAACTTCTTAACAACCGGTATGTCAGTTGTCTATTGTTGAGGCTGAACCACATGAGGAGAAGAAGGAGGAGGAGGTGTTGGCTGATTTTGCGCAGCCACCAAGGATTCCACCAAAGCAGTCAGATTGGCCATACCGGCTCTCAAAGTAGTTACTTCTTCGCGCAGCTCGCGATTCTCTTGTTCCAAATTTTACATCTTCTTCTTGGTGTTAGCCGAGTGTTAAAGGAACGCGATAACTTGCTTTCTGAATACCAACAGAAATGTGTAAGATCCTTGTGAATAATGCAAAAAATGCAAAAATTGAGTGATACTTTTGCTACTCCCGCTGCTTCAGGTATAAGACACTTGTCAGTTCCTATTTCTACTACTCTCTTTACTGCTGCTCAACATCAAATGTATCGTGGTTATCCTTGGGGTATACCCGAGAACTTTATACCTGAAGGAATCCAAGTGCTCAAGTTTCTCATCCTGTTCAGCCTATTGTGGTTCCTGCACCGCCTGTTGTACATGCATTTCCTGTCATTAATGACCAAGTTTATCGTATTGATGTTTCTCCAAGTGAAATTCTGGGGATATATGATTTATTGAATGATTTTTAACACCATTTCTTGGAAATTCAAAAAGAGATGAAAGCCCTCCGAGGGAAGGAGCTGTTCGGAAAGAATGTCAATGACCTTTGCTTAGTTCCCAATGTCCAAGTACCTTCTACATTTAAGGTTCCCGAGTTTGAAAAAATATAAGGGAATTCATGTCCCCGGGAACATCTGGTGATGTATGTGAGGAAGATGTTTACTCATATTGATGATCAACGCTGCTGATTCATTATTTCCAAGACAATTTGATAGGAGCTACACTTATATGGTATATAGGTTCGAACAATTCTGACATACATACATTCAATGACTTGGATGAAGCCTTTGTGATACAATATAAGTATAATTTGGATATGGCACCTGATCGCGACCAACTAAGAGCCATGACTCAAAAAGTCAAAGAATCATTCAAAGAGTAAGCGCAACGTTAGCGCGAAATGGCTGCTCAAGTTATACCCCTGATGGAAGAAAAAGAGATGACCAAGGTTTTCTTGAAGACTCTTTGAAACAATCATCTAAATGTCAACTGATTATGAAATCAATGAAGTCTTCGTCGAACGTTTTTTTTATCCCACAAGAAGGGAAATACAAACATCGAGTAAACTTGATAAGGGTGAAATCAAGGTCAAACAACCGAGAGATCGGGTAAGGGAGTTTGTTACATAAGAGGAAGGTATTAGCATCCCACACGCCCGTAGTACTCTATGGTATCCACTCATATTATTCTAATCTAATGGGTGTGGTCAAATTCTATGTCTATGGTTTTAAATAAAAAATAAAGAGGGAATGCATGCAAAAGAAAAGAGAAAACAATGTAGGGAAAATAAGTTTGTGCTCGTTCGGGCCCTACCCCAATGCCTACGTATCCCTTTTAAGGAATCAGAGAAGTCGTAGTTCCACTCTTTTGTTTTGATGGGTTTGTATTTTTTATTTGAACAATGTTAAACTCAATCATTCCATCGCGGCTCGACCATTGGAGACTCACGACCTGTAGTGGAAAGGAATTAACATGCTCTTAGAATAAAAAAGTCGGTTGGCAAAAAGAAAGGAATTGGTTGGTGTTTTTTACCTTAAAAAAGGATTTGAAAGTTTTAGATGTTTTATGCACTTGCCGAGAAAAATGAAGGTTTTTGTTTTAGATGCAAAGGATGCAAAAGAAAAGAAAACATCTAAGGGAGACTATCTAAATCTAATTCCTAATGTTATCATACAATGATTGATCATAAAGTTGAGTTTTGAAGGGAAATCTCTACCCTATGTTGACATGTACGGATAACAATCATAATGTCTATCTCAAATCACCATCTATAGATGAATCAAGAAGTCCTAAAGAAGCATAGCAAGGGTCTATCACCTAAAACTATATCTATCTCGAATCATTATCTATAGATGAATCGAGAGCTCCTAAGGGAACATGCCTAAGGTATATCATCTTAAAACATGCACGCAAAGATGAAATCAAGTAAGCAAGTCAATAGGCTCAAGAGAACACACACAATGTGTCATGAGTAGCGTACGCTAACCCAAGTCAAATTCCTAACCGAGATATTGAGGGTCAAGGTAGGAAAACAAATCAACAATCAAAAGGCTCAAGAGAGCACACCTAGAGAAATCCTATCTAGGCTAACATGCCAAATAAAGTCTAACAAAACTATCCTATGGGGAACATGCAATGAGAGCGAAGTCGTGATCTCAATTTCTAAATTGAGTGACTCATTTATCAATAAGAAACAAAGGAAAGCGATAAAATCCTATAGGGAGCATGCACTGAGAGCAAAGTCGTGATATCAATTTCTAAATTGAGTGACTCATCGATCGACAAAAAATAAAGGAAAACGATAAAATCCTATAGGGAGCATGCACTGAGAGCAAAGTTATGATCTCAATTTCTAAATTGAGTGACTCATCGATCAACAACCAAGGAAGCAAACACAAGCACAACAATTATATCAAAGAAAGTGTGGAATGTCTGCTACAGGTCTTTAAATAGCGACTTTGCCACTCTAGGGGCTCCCAGAACTATCTAGAAAATCGTAAAGAGTGAAAGAAACAAAAAGGAGCAGTGAAATACCAAACAGATAATAATCAATATCAAGCAAGAAAAAATTAGAAACCCAGAGAACTTTGACTAAGCTATCATCATCAAACAAAGCAAGTCAGAAATCAGATGTCCAGCATAAGCCTCGAAGTAAACGGTGTGAAAATAAATCAAAATATTATATGCATCAGACACCATCACAAAAGTAATCCTGCATAAAAATACAATCCAGACAAAAACACAAGTATTCCTCGCGTCACGAGGATTAAAGCATAAATTTGTCTGAATCGCATCCGTATCTCGCAAATAAAGTGAAATACAGACCAAATTGAATATTGAATTCATGTTCCCCAAATAAAGTGGAATATGAATTAATATCATCATGAAAATCCCTTAGCATGAGTCCTTGCACAACCAACACACATGTCAAAAATAATAAGGAAAAACTAATCTGAAAGTGAAAACACAATGAACAATGAAGAAAAATAAAAAAGGAAGTCGTTGTTTTTTGGCCTAGAAACCCGGTTACCAGGATTTGGGTAACCGGTTACCCTAACTCAAGAGTCTGAGAAAAGAGCTACTGACTTGAGTTAAACGGTTACCATATTTGGGTAATCGGTTACCAAAACTTTGAAGATTTTGGAAATTTGCTTCTGACTTGGGGTGATCGATTACCATAATTGGGTGACCGGTTACCACGTAACAGTTTTGAAATTTTTGTGTGAATGAAATAGATGGTAACCGATTACCATGATCGGGTGATCGGTTATCCACGTGTCAGAGGAAGTTTTAACAGATTTTTGAGCATTTTCAATGGCTGGGATATTTAATCAAACACAAAGTCTCCATAATTTCAACATAATATTTTGCATGATTCATGGTTTATATTCAAATAACACATGATTGATATAAGATCAACAACTAGGCTCCATGCAACATTAATCATTTTATTTAACAATTAAGAAGTTTCATGAAACAATCACTTAAGTCGAATAAGCACTTAATTCAATTATCCAATCCCGAATTTACACATGATTGTCAAATCAATTCACAATTCTAGCACTATATCTAAGTTCTCGAATCAAAACTCAACCTAAATTTAATTCATGCTTGATCAAAAAAGTGCTTCTCAAATAATAACTTATTTAAAAAGTGCTTAATTCAAGAAAACTCACCGATAGAAGTGAAGAGGAGGCTTAGGTATAGAGATCGCAACGAACAGATCAAAGATCGGAGAAGAATTGCTCTTGATCTTGACTTTGTATTCTTTATGAAATTGTTGTAGTGTTCTTGATCAAAAAGTAGAGAAAACATTGATTTGATCCTTGAGAATTGAGAGAATTGTTAGACTTGTGTTTTTGAGAATTGATGAATTATGAGAGCCTCCTCCTTGAAAATTCAGATTTCAAGATTATATAGATGGACCAATTAGGCCTTGGATGAAAAATTGAATTGGACCTTGACTTGAAACTGTGAGCTTGACACGACCGTGAAGTTCCACGTCATCATTCATACGGAATCTCGAACTGACTCCAAAACAAAAAATGTATATCATCAAATTTTTGACACGTTGCTGAAAGAACGGGCTCACTCCGATAAACAATGAGGAAGTTACGAATTTTTAAAGTTTTACTGACATTGTCTGACAAAAATAATTTCCTGTGCAGAATTTTATTGCGTCACGCGCGAAGAAGACCAAAAACAAAAGCCTTTAGGTCCCTATTTGCTTTTAGCATCTGAAGATAAGTTGTAGTAGATGATATTCGTGAACCAACGCCACTGGGATCAACTCAATATGATAAAAATCGAACGAGATATGAATTTTACCGTATCAAATGTTAATACAAATGAATATCGGTTCAACACCAATATGTCTTCAGAAACCCAAAATTCACGGGTCCTTGCTTTGTGAATCAGCTTTTAGCCTCCAAAGACGACATCAAGATGGAATTTTGGAAATCGACACCGCGCGCATATGACAATCCGTCCAAAAGTTGTGAATTTTTTAGCGCACATGAAACCACGATTCAACACACTTTTCTTTGTATTTTTCCCTGTGTAACTTCCAAAAGAACTACATATTCAAAGACCTTTGTTTGAGATTTAACTTTTGGTCTGAACACGAATGTTGGAGAAGACATTCAAACGGTTTCAAATCTTTAAGAATAAACCTAAAACATTACTCCCCAAACAGGAGATACGAATTTTTAAACAAATTGGTTGAAGTATTGTTTCCAATTCACACTGCTTTAAATTTACGAGAAACACCCAAATCTTTCACAACTCGGCATGCTTTGAAAAATATGAGAGTTTTGTTGCATTGATGAAATGCCCTTATCACATGTGTATGGATCCAATGATATGAGCATGTATATGCTAACAAGAGTACAAGTCAATTAGAGTTAAAAGACAAAGAGGGCAAATTTTGGGGTACAACACTCTTGGGCTATTTTATTATGAGAAGACGGTGGAAAGTTCACCAAAGCAAATTTACTGAAATGGTTAGCATGGGTGTCTGATTGGAAGAAGCTGTTAGGGAAGGACGTTTATAAAGAGATGAAAGTTCCAGTGGTACCACCAAGAAACATGCATATGGGTTCTCCAGAAAGAAGGAAGTGGATGCTAACACTATTACTCGAGAAAAAGAGGGTAGGCACCATATAAGGTATCACCAACGTTAACAACTTGTTACCTCAGTGGTCCAAATTATTAGTGTGACTCCAACAGTTGTTGCTTACCAGCCTCCTTAGAAAACACATCAACAACCCTATCAGCAAGCCAACCAAGGGAAAAATCCGAAAAGAGAAACCTTTAATCCTATCCCAATGAGCTATACTAGATTTTTCCCCGCCTAATTCAAAAGAATCTAGTTCATTCTAGGTCCCCTTCTGCCATACCTGCAAAGTTGCCTTGGTATTATAAAGTAGATTTGAATTGTGCCTTTGATCAGGGAGCCCCTGAGCATAGTATTGAAAATTGTTATCTGTTAAAAGCTGAAGTTCGAAAATTGGTTTGATCTGGTATCCTATCTTTTAAGGATGTATGACCAAATGTGCAAGCGAATCTATTACCCAAGCATGGAGGAGAAATTGTTATGAATATGGTTTCTAGTTGTCCTGGAGATTTCAGAATTTTTGATGTAAACCTGGTAAGAGGTAATCTAGTACAAATGCATGTTGATCTGTGAATTTAGTTATTATACACATGATCATGCAGCTTGCTTAGTTTGTAGTGTAGATCCTCAAGGTTGTATTGTGATAAAAATAGAACTGCGAGAGATGATTGATCAAAGTCTTATCCATATCATTCGGCCAAGAGCATAATATGAAAAGGTTAATATGATTGAGGTCCATTCTAATGAATTGGTGAGTTTTGGTGTTGATATTGTGACTCTTGTTGAGTCACATGATGAGTATGTTAAAGATGTTGAGGTGAATGTCATTGTGGCATATTTTGATATTCCAGAGCGCGTAGAGATCGCATACCACAGTAAGTCAGTTGTAACTCCCTTGGTTATTTGACAATATCAGGAAAATATCAGGCAACTATGTTGCCACACTTTGCAAATATCAGGCAACTATGTTGGAAGATGGCAAGCAAGGGAAAATTCAGCCTTTGTCCTATGTTGGAAATATTGCTGAAGCAAGTCGTGTGACCCAGAGTGGTCTTATATTTGCTCATACTTTTAAAATGGTCGTTGATTCTATTAAAATGACTATTAAGGCTAGTGTTGAGCCCAAGAAGGTAGAAGGGCAAGCTAGTTGTACTACTTGGGAAAAGGATGTTGATGATCTGTTGAAGATCATAAAGATGAGTGACTATAAAATTGTTGACCACCTATTACTAACTCCATCCAAAATCTCTATCCTGGCGTTGTTAATGAATTTTGCTACTCACCGAGAATCTCTTATGAGGGTATTAGACCAAGCTTTCGTAGAACATGATGTAATGATTGACCAATTTAACAGTGTTGTGGGAAACATTACAACTTGCAATACTCTTAGCTTTTGTGATGACGAACTTCCTGATGAAGGAAGGAATCACAAATTGGCATTACACATATATGTGAACTACAAATATGACACCTTATCTAATGTGTTGATAGATAATGGCTCTTCCTTGAATGTGATTCCAAATTTTACTTTATCAAAGCTCGTTTATCGAGGAACTCCTATGCGCTACAGTGGTATTGTAGTGACAGTTTTCAATGATTCAAACAAATTTGTCATCGGAGAAGTGGACTTGCTGATATGGATAAGACCACATGTGTTTCAGATCACCTATCAAGTCATGGATATCTTCCCAACCTATAGTTGTTTGTTAGGTCGACCCTGGATTCACGAAGCGAGAGTGGTTACATCCACTTTACACCAAAAATTGAAGTTTGTTAGGGAAGGAAAGGTTATGATTATAAGCAGTGAACAAGCTATGTTGGTGTCACATTTGTCCTATTTTAGTGTGGTTGAACCAAATGAAGCTGGTGTTGGAACTCAGTTCCAAGCTTTGTCCATTGATAATATAAAGAAGAGTGAAGATTTTATTACCTCATTCAAAGATGCACAACAGGTGGTTCATAAATGTCTTTTCAGTGTATGGGGTCAGGTTATTTATCTGCCTGAAAATAAGAATAAGTCTGGTTTGAGTTTTTCTCCGCAGAAGAGTAATAATGAAGTGGTGAAGCCGAAGTCTGCTTTCCGTCCTTATAAAGACATCTTCCACAATGGGGGTTACATTCATCCTAATCCTCCATAAGTCGATGCAATTATTGAAGATGAGCCAGAGCAGGAAATGCCGAATTTTGTGACACATTGAGTGAGAGTTCAAAATTCGATCTTTGTGGATGTTCCCAGTTGAATTCACATTTCAAAGTAATTTGTTTTGTTCTTTTTCCAAAATCCTTCCACTCTACCCAAGGTGAAAGTGATATTATTTGGGCTTGTATTTTGTTTTGAATTTTAAGATTATTAATAAAAGTCATTTTTGTTATCCAACTGTGTTCTTATTTTTTACTTTTCCTTGGAAAATGGTAATCAGAAAAAACCTTTCAATAACTGTAAATAGACCTGCATAATCACTTGTTACATTTATCTATTTCTAAAATCAAGCATAATCATATGTGCAGATTAATTAAAAAAACATGTTGAAAATAATGACCCTACGCCCTCTCCCAACTTTGAATATCATGTGTTGCTTGAGAGCGAGAAGAATGCCATTCAGCCATACAAATAGTTGTTGGAGACAATCAATTTGTGTTCTGAAGAAGATCAGAAAGAGGTCAAGATTTGGGCATTGCTTCATCCAGATATGAAGAGCAAGTTGACTGATTTGTTGAAAGAGTATGTGGATATCTTCGCATGTTCCTATCAAGACATGTATGGGTTGGACACTAATATTATGGAGCATCGTATATGGTTAAAGCCAAAATGTCCTCCTATCAAGCAGAAGTTGAGAAGAACTCACCCTGACATGGCATTTAAGATTAAAGAGGAAGTTTTGAAGCAGATGGATGTCGATTTCCTTGTGATGTCAGTTTATCCTTAATGGGTTGCCAATATTGTTCTCGTTCCAAAGAAAGATGAAAAATTCCGCATGTGCGTTATTTACAGAGACCTGAACAAGACTAGTCTAAAAGATGATTTCCCTCTGCCATATATTGATATGTTGGTAGATAATACATCAAAATTCAAAGTTTTCTCCTTCATGGACGAATTTTCCAGATATAATCAGATTAAGATGGCTTTTGTGGACATGGAAAAAAATGTTTATCACACCTTGGGGAACATTATGTTATAGAGTGATGCCCTTCGGGTTAAAGAACATTGGTGAAATGTACTAGAGGGTTATGAAAACCCTATTCCATTATATAATGCATAAAGAGGTCAAGGTATATTTTGATGATATGATAGCCAAATCTCAGACCGAGGAAAGACATTTGGAAGACTTGTTGAATTTGTTTCAGCGTTTGAGGAAATACCGTCTCCACTTTAATCTGAATAAGTGTACTTTTGGTGTCCTTTATGGAAAGTTGTTAGGTTTAATCGTTAGCCAGGGAGGTATTGATGTTGGTCCTGATAAAGTTAGGGCAATTCAATAGATGCTTGCACCAAGAACTGAAAAGCATATCAGGGGTGTAATACCCCAAATTTGTGCTACCCCTTTATAAGGATCATATAGCTTATACATCCCATTATCTTGAAGTGTATAGCATCCATTAGTTCATCTAACACATCATGCATTCACTAACCATAAGGTTTGGCATGGGATCAAGTATATTAAGGAATTATGGTTTCTTTGTACTTTTAGGATCTTGTCTTCATTCAAAAGTTAATTCCACTAGTTTGTTCACCAGTCATTGGTTTGAAGCTAGAGTCTTGCATTCATGATCATTGATAAATTCTTTCTCTCGTTAAACTACAAGGTTTTCATCTTCATCAAATCCAGGATCATTAGGGTTTCACTAAAGGTATAAGTAAATACTATGTGAGCTAGGGTTTAAGTTCAAAGTCATCTTGAATATATTCTATTGCTCATATAGTCGAGACATGGTACAAGATATGGATTGTAATCAAAGAGTCATATTTCAAATTACTTATTGCTTGTCATGAAGGATAATTTGGAGTGAGGTTGGTGTGGAGTTGAGAATAGATTCAAGGTTTCATTAATTTTGGAGATGATTCGAAATATTCATTCAAGTGAGAACTTAAACTCAAAGTTTGATCAAAGTTGTCAAGATTCCGTTCGTGCAAGATTGAATGTTTTAGGTGGATTTCTTGGTATTCAAAAAAACAAAGGCATACTTCATTTTTCATCCATCCCAAGTTATCAAAGTTTAAGGCCTCATACAAAGTCATGATGCAAAATTTATCATGGTTCTAACAAGGACTTCATTTATTCAAATTGCAAAAATCATTCATTATCATCCACAACACGTAAGCATAAATATGATATTCATCATTTTATGCTAGGAGACCGATTCCTTCATGATACATCAAAATATTTCAAATTCAACATTGTCCATTTTCAAATTTTGAAACAAATTCCCGCAAGTCCCATATGCAAAAATCAACTCCATTACATTACAAATCCATTATAGGTGAACATTACTTCAAATGAATTCTTGATCATCACAAGGAACAGAGATCTAAAAATCTAAAACCAAAATTCTTCCTAAACTTTCATGCTCCATCTTCAACAAGATCTTCATGCTTTATCCCTTCCCCATGCTTCATATATCATCATAACCATACCACCTTCAAAATTTCAGCACATGGTTGGAATCTCTGAATCTCAAAATCCAGACCAATTAGACCATTAAAACACCATATCAAAACCCAATTCTTATATTCTTACCATGTACATCAAGCCCAAATTGTACCCAACTCATGGCAACAAAAATCAGAAAGTGGGGGAAAAGAGACAAAACCAGAAACCAGATCCAAAACTAATTCAGCAATACACTTTGCTCTGTCCAAGAAATGCCCTGTTCAAAATAAGAAAATAATTCATAAGAAATATTTTTAATTAGAGCAGAAGAAAAATGGAATGAAGCTTAAAACAACACAAACGATGTTATTAGACCTACTGCATTGACAACTTCGTAGTAATTTCCAAGGTTTTTACGACCTAGTCAGACTGATTCAAATCAATATACCATCACGGAAAATATAAAGTAAAATATTGAGTTCATCTATATCATTTGAGAAGAAGAAAATCAGAAAACTAAGCTGCCTAGCATCAATCATAAACCAGACCTGAATTAGTGGTTGGCAATATTAAGCCAGAGAAAACCAAATAGCCAGCTCCTAACTCATAAAACAAAAAAACAGAAATGATGAACATAACTTACTGTATTAATTCAGACTCTGAGCTTGCATCGAAACACACTTGTATTACTCATTTCTAGCTTGAGAAATCTACACAAAATGGAGCTACGAAACTCGATCAGCATATGTACATTAGGAGCCTCGCAAGCTCTAATCAAAACCTGTGTATATCATAGCAAAAACAGTTAAACAAAACCATTGCCCTGAACATTAAGAAAGTATTTAGCATTTTGCACTCAACAGCTCGTGAGTAAAATCCAATAATTGTCATAAAAAATTCAAATTAGAAACTTTGGAGCTTTTAAATCGAGTTTTCCCTCCATTTTCCCTTCACTCAAATTCCTCTCAATTTCCATTTCTCCTTGAGTTCTTCCACCCAGAATCACTCCTTCCAAACAAAGCATCCAGATAATTTAAATTAATCTCCAACTGAATTCAAACAGCTAACTAACTACAAACAGAATTTCAAAGCCCTAGATAATACTTAACTGTCTTCAGTTGTAAGGTCTTAACAGAATTGCTAATCTGCCAGCTCATACAACTGATTCCTAACAAAAAAATCCCTAACAGAATTTCTTAAACGGAATAACTCAATATTAGAACGATTTAACAGCTTAGTTCGTAACAGAAAAAAACAAAAAGGGAATAACAAACTGATTCATAATAAAATCTTACCGTCCATTCTTTAACCAGCTTCAGAGATCAATGGCCATGATTCATTAAACAACTAACAAACTTTTGCAACTATAAAGCTTCAGTCTCTTCATTCTTCAAGTTTTTCACGACCAAAATTCACAAACGTTCATCACTAACCTCCAACTCTCTCTTCTTTCTCGGCTCTCGCCATAACAACACAACAACTTCATCCTTCCTCGGCTTCACTCATTCTCTGCAAATCATCATCAACATTGTGAACTTCATTATTTCTATGAATCCTCCAATCATATGCAATATCAACACAATTGCAGCATCATCTCCTTAATAACGTATTTTCAACCTTCATCTATTTATCATCAAACAATAACCCCTTGTGCATCTTCCCTTCATCTTCATCTTCGCTATTACATTTTCTTCACACAACAAGAACAATTCGATGGTTCATTGTATATTAACATCAACGCAAGTTGTTGGTAGAACAAAAAGAAGCGAAAATAGGGAGGAAAATAGAAGCAATCCACACTTGTAATCAGCTTAGGAGTGTCATCTCTAGTTTTGGTTGTTTCACATCTCCGAAGGCATCGAAGGTAAGCACCAAACTTTCTTTGATTCTTCGTATTGTCGTGATTCCTTGGTGTAAAGATGTAAATTAAGACTTGTTAAGAATCTTCCTCGAACATTTGCACCGAAGTCTTGCATAATCACTATTTAATTACGCCCTAAAGACTTCCATGGTTTCTCTGTCCATCGGTAGATGTAGGCCGGTTAGAGTAAAATTGAAAGTAAATAGGGGATGAAGATTGCGTGAGTTTGAGAGAGATGAAGAGTCTTTTTACTCTCTCCTTTTTATCTGAAGCAACGCGAAACGATAGTGGATTTATACTTTTATTTTGTATTATTTTCGTTGTTAATCTTAACAATTTGATTATAATTGAATATAAAAAAGGAAAAGGGAACAATAATCAGGATTGTTTTGTTTTGTTTGGATTCTGATGAGCAACGTATTGGATCTTGGCTTAGAAGCCTTTATTGTTCAGACCCCCAACATCATAACTGAGTGTTGGCTCATATCAAATAAAAAAATAGAGTTAAAAGATATACTCATTTACCTTAGGCACGTGAACTCTTTCTTTGGCCTGGAGTTTGTGCTACAAAAATTGTTCCATGGGCTAATCATGCTGGGCCTAGCGCCCTTACTTCAACACCAGATGATGCAGGTGTTATACCTCCCTGATTCCTCTATTTCTTTGTTAGATTTAAGGCTTTCCCTTAATTTTTTTCTATATTTTTATGATAAAAAATTATAAAATCAATAAAATTTGTTAGATCTCCTTAGTTGATTTTAGGAAATAATTCTTTAGTTTTCGACAGAATTTTCCTCACATAAAAAATAATAAAAATAATTTTTTCCTTTCAGTTTTTTGTTTATATTTTACACCATTTTGCCTTGTTATTTTTGACGCGTTTATTCATTGTGCAAGGTATATTTTGGTGCTTTCGATCATGTAACATAACAACTTGTTGTGTGATCGAAGCATATGGCTTATGCTTGCTTCCGATGCGACACACCTTATTTCTCATCGTCTTGAGAAATTGATATAATATTATATGTTTTCCGGATACATATGATATTTTGTGACACTTTATGCAGGAACATCTGATTACGCGTTTCATTCGCAACATGTGTTTGCTTTTATCTTAGTTGGATATCGTTTCTGACTTTGTTTGTTTCTTGCTGAAGCTTGCTCGATGCATGCTCGTTGCTTCTCCATTGCTTTCGTATGTTCTTGAAGATCTACTTGCTTTTGGTAGTCGCCGCTACTGCATTTATATTTTTCCACACTTTATCGCATTTCTTTACTTCTTTTCTAGATATCATGACAAGTAGGAAATAAAGAGTGTGCGCTCGAAGTCGTTGTTTAAAGTCATGTAGCGGAAACCACTTTCTGTATGCTATTTGTGTTTGTTTAAAACTCTACCTTTGAAGTAGGTATTCCGCACATGTGTTTACATTTGTCCCCACATCTTATCCCCCATCCCTTATTGAAGTCCTCAAAAGGAGGCAAGTGGAAAGTGTTAGCAACCAACCCTCACGCATCTCGTCCCTGTCGTCCTTAGCTCGTGACGCACCATGATGCTTCATAGTTGTGACTACTCTCGTTATCGAGTCGTCAAGTGGAAAAGGGTTTCACAATCGAACCCCCACACTTTGTCAGGAGTTCACATTGTTTGATGCTGACACTCCGTGATTGTTCATATTGCCTTCTGTCTCCTACCCCGATCTTATATTTCTTGGTTAGGTGCTCAGTCGCTTTGGACATCACATTTTTGTTTTACATCCTATTCCCGCTTATTTGCTTCGGGCGATCGACTCCCCTTAGCTAAATCATTTCTCTATTTTTTTATATTTCACTCCCTCTTGTTTGTCTCGGGTGATCTGTTTCCCTTGACTAAAGCATTTTGCTTCTTTTCTTTACCATTTCATGTGTGTGCTCTTTCGGGCTTGTTTGCTCACTCGCTTTCTATACCATGTTCCCTTAGGACGTACTTGTTCCTTTCAGATGCAAGTTAGATCTTAGGTTGCGAACCATGCATGATAACGTTAGGTAGACGTTTCCCCTTTGTTCGTCTGAACCTTAGGACCACCATTGTATGATAATGTTAGGATTAGAAATAGGCTAGTCTCCTGTAGACTATTTTCTTCCCCTTTTCCATTTGCATTTAAAACTAAAACTTTCTTTTTCTTAGCAAATCATAAAACATCTTAATCACACTTAAACCCTTTTTCAAGGTAATAAAACTCAAACCAATCAAATGTGGCATCTTGCCTTGAGGGCGTAACTCAAAACCATTTTCATAAGGGTTTGTCACCCATAAAAAAAACACAAACAAACAAAAACATGTGAGCCGAACTACGGTGCTCTGATCCTTAAAAGGGATACGTAGGCATTAGGTCGTGGGGCCTAAGTGAGCACAACTTTGTAAAATCTTCATTCTTTTCCCCATATTTATTTTGCATGCATTCTTCTTCAGTAATAAGCAGTATACATAGATTAAACACACCCATAAGGTAGACAACAAGAGTGGGTACCGTAGAGTACTACGGGCGTGTGGGATGCTAATACCTTCCCCTCATGTAACATACTCCCTTACCTGATCTATCGGTCGCAAGATCATGACTTCTCCCTTCTTAGGTTTCCTCGATGTTCTCATTTCACTTCATGTGGGATAAAAGACATTTGACAATGACTTCATAGTTTGATGATTTTTAACTGGTTGTTTTAGTTGGAGACTTCACTTGGGAAAGGTCGACCAACTGCTGGTCCATCCCGGAGTCGCTCATATCTCGTGTTTTCTTTTCTTTGGGTGTTTATTTTTTTATGCTTTAATTTTATTAATTTGTACATGTTTATCTGAGCATATGTTTGCATTGCATTTTATTGCTTTCCATATTGATTATCTGTTGTGCTGGCTTCTGGTTTTCTTGTTGGGTGGGAGTTACTACGAGGTAAAAGACCTAATACCCATGCCAAGTGACAAACAATAGGAACACTATGAATAGAGTGGAACATGACGTATAGGGGGTGTATATTACCCTAGACATTTGTTTCATCGATACTCAGATGAGGTTTTAATGAGGTACTATCATTATCACATAGGTGTATGATGATAGTATTCTCAAGCGAACCCGTGATTTTGAGTTACCATTGGCTTACCCTGACCTAGTCTTTACCCGTGAGTGGGGAAGGGATAATATTTACAGGTATCGTTGGTGACTTGTTCCGTTGGTGACTTGTTCTGTTGGTGACTATGTTCAGATGATGACTATGTTCAGATGGTAACCGTATGTTCTGTTGGTGACTATGAGGTTCTCAGATTTATTTTCTGATTTCCAAAATCTGATGTTTATGGGGTTCTTTTGGATATGTTCTGAACCTGTGATCCTGGTACTAACAGACTACACAGAGAAAATACAGTAGAAATCAGTATCATGGGAGTAGTAATCCCATGATCACTTGCATTTGCATCATAGCATGTTTACTTTTTAAAAGAAATGTTAGAAAACTGAAACTATATACTAACCTTGCATGTGCATGTCCATTTTGGGGTATCTCACGAAGTTATAGTTTCTGTCAGTAATGTCTACCAACAGTGATGTCCCCAAGAGGACTAGAAGAGACAATTTTACTTATCAGTTCCGCTCAAGTTCTTGGCCTTCTTTAAAGAGTTTGAAAGACTATTTAGTCCATCCTAATGCAGAGGCTTTTAGTGAAAGACATGGTGTCACTTTGACTCTATTATGTGTTCAGGTGTATAATGGAGCTTCTGGACTCTACTTCAGTTTTACGACTATGAGTTATGCTATTTCAACTTCCAGGACTATCAGATCGCTCTGACTTTGGAAGAGTACTCTCATTTTCGAAAGATCACTTAGCATATGCGGTTTGTTGATGTTCCGAACGATCCCGATTTTGAAATTGTTGCTAAGGCACTTTATTTGGGCCTTAGGGATGTGAAATGGAGACGGAGAGAGAATAGTAATCTACCCTTGGACTTCATGGTCGGTAAAGCAGAAGAAATGGCTAGAGACGATACTTGGTGCGTGTTCAATGTGTTGTTAGCCGTTGCGGTCTATGGCACGGTTCAATAAGGAGACTGAAAATCTCAAAAAGCATGTTGAAAGAAATAATGGGGGCGAAAGCATCATGTCACAAATGAAGAGTATGTTTATTTGTTGACTCGGTTCCGTAATCTGGAGATCATGATGGTCAAGAAGGATGAGGTAATTCAAAGTCTAGTTTTGAAGCCCGATGCGGAGGAGACAGAGCAGCTTGTGAAAAGGACTATTGCCTAGAGTATTTGACACTTGGGTGTAGTCCGTTGCATTCTTTAGAGCTAGGAGATTGATTATTTTATTTCCCATCTTGTTTTTATGATTACCACCACGTTTGTTGGGAAGAGTCTCTTATCTTGTACTTCCGCAACTTTCTTGTATTGAACTCTGTTGGGATTTCTCTCGCTTCCATTATTATATGAGCAATGTTGGATATTTCCTTTATATGGTCATCTGTATTATCATGTTGCTCGACTATTACTAATGTTGATTAAGATGTGAAAACCCGTAATGGACAATCATTTCATGCATCATACATATCATGCATTTCATGAATTACAAGTTTTCTGGAAGGAATTATCATCTGTTGGTTTTTCTTATTATTATCAAAATCTACAAGATGACTTCCTTACATCCTAATCGCACTTGATCCAACAAGCTGGGAATTATGGAACAGATCAAGTATAACCAAGCCGCACTCTGCAAAGACATGGACACCATAGGAGATTGAATGAATCAACTCATGAAAACTCTGCATGATGTCATCCAGGGGCAGGAAGAGCTCAAACTGAGCGTTATTAAGTTGGTTGACAGTGCCTCTATGTTCAAGAATGGTGGATCCAAGAGTGGCAATGGGGGAATTCCTAAATAAAACCCTCAAAAGATTATGGATGATCAACATGACGTCATTGATCTCGATGGCCCTCCAAAGGATTCTACAGCCGACTTGTCTGAAACTGCCAAAATGTACAAGGCTTTGAAGGAACGTCTGAAGGCTATGGAGACTTCCAAAAGGCTGGGATTCAATTTTGTCGCTATGTGTTGGGTTCCAGGGATCGTGATTCCACCGAAATTCAAAGTACCAGAATTCGACAAGTATATGGGGGTTACATGTCCAGAGACTCATCTCTGATCCTACTGTAGAAAGATGGTTGTATATGCTAGCAATGAGTCGTTGCTCATGCATTTATTTCAAGATAGCCTGGTTGAAGCTCAATTGGAGTGGTACATGCAGTTAGAGAAAACTCATGTTAGTACTTGGGACGAGCTTGCTGATGCATTCCTGAAACATTATCATTACAACACTACCAAGGCGCCTAGTCGTGCACAGTTCCAGAGTATATCTCGGAAGGCTAACTAGTCTTTCAAAGAGTATGCCTAGAGGTGGCACAATTTGGCCTCAAGAGTTCATCCTCCTCTACTGGACCATAAACTGGTAGATTTGTTTATGAATACCCTCTGAGGTCCGTATTTGCAACACATGCTTGGCAGCACTTCTGATTCCTTTTTGGATATGGGTATCATTGGGGAGCGGGTTAAATGTGTGTTAAGGCAAAGACTATTACAGGTGCATCTAGAACAAGTAGTAATAATGGCTCATGTAGTGGAAAGAAACCGTATTCTAGCGATTTTGTCAAGAAAAAGGAAGGAGAAATGAGTAATGCCTCTGATAATAAGGGGAAAGTTGTTGTACATGTTCTAAATTATAAAACTCTTGTTGCTGCTCCACAATAATAGTATGCACCACCGTGAAACTACCAACAAAATCAAAGGCCCTAAGGACAAAGGGGTCAACAAAGGCCGCAAAGGTATCCCGAGAAGAAGTAGGGTCTGATCCTATTGTCGTATGCCCAATTTCTTCCACAATTACTAGCTAGCCAATTGGTATAGCTCCGGGAGTTAGGCCCTCCACCGACTGAACTTTCAAGGGGTTATGATGTTAATGCATGTTGTGAGTTTCATTCGGGTGCTCCAGGCCATTCGATCGAAAATTGTAAAGCTTTAATGTATAAGGTGCAAGAACTTTTTGATGCCAAGGAGTTAAGCTTTTCTCCTATGGGCCCTAATGTTTAGAATAATCCTATGCCTCCCCATCATGGGGCTTCTTCCAATGCAATCAGGATCGATGATAGTCATGAATTAGTTACTCAAGATGATGAGGTTCGGATGTCAATGAAGGTTTAAGAGAACATATTTTGCAGCAAGAAGTTCTACAAGAGCTTCATGACTTCTGTTTGAAGTGCTCATCCAATCCGAATGAGTGCGACGAATTAAAAAATACCATTCACAAATTGATGGACGAAGGGGTTGTTAGAGTTGAGAAGGTCATCCTCGACGGCGACGTTGCTATTCTGGAGATTCCATACTATCTGGCCAATTTTCAGAGGAATAACTCAAGAGTTCCATTGGTTATACAATTTCCAGCACTCCCTGCACCAGATCAGGGTCTGGTTTCTCCTCTGCTAGTTCAAGCACTAGCACCTCCAAATCCAATTCTGGTTCCAATGGATGATAATAGGACAGTGCCATGGGAGTACAATGTTGTTTACATCCGTGGAAAGAAGCTTGTTTGTCCTCCGATTGAGAATAAGGACATAACCAACATTGTTGAGACTAGCAGAATAACCTAAAACGGAAGAGTCTTTGTTCCTACTCATCCCCCTCCCGAAGAAGTTATTGAAGAGATTCCTGTGAAAGATAAGGGAAAGGAAGTAGTCAATGATTCTCCCAGGGCATCTTTTGAACACTAAGTGGAACAACTAATCAAGGTAATCAAGAAGACTTATTTCAAAGTGGTTGACCAGGTGAATCAGACGCCTGCAAAGATATCAATCTTATCCCTCCTCATGTACTCTGAAGCACATCGAACAACCTTGATGAGAATTCTGCATGGTTCCCATGTGAATCCTGAAATTTTTGTGGCCCAATTTGAAGGGGTTGTTATAAATATTTCTGCGGGGAACTGCCTAGGTTTCAGTGATGATGAGCTTCCTCCTGAGGGTCGAGATCATAATAAAGCGCTGCATATCTCCATCAGATATTTAGACACTATGATGTCTCGAGTCTTGGTGGACACCAGTTCTTCTTTAAATGTGATGCCTAAACATACTATGTTTAAGCTGAACATGGACGGGGTTATGATGAAACCTAGCATGCTAACAGTCAAAGCTTTTGATGGGCTAAGAAGATCTATGGAGGGAGAAGTTGACCTATCTATCATGATTGGTCCCCACGTGTTCTAGTTGTCATTCTATATCATGGATATTCGTCCATCTTATACTTGCCTTCTGGGACGCCCATGGATCTGTATGGTAGGGGATGTAACCTCAACTTTGCACCAACGTTTGAAATTCATCATTCAAGACAAGGTCATCGTCATTGGTGGAGAGGAGGGTGTCATGATCAACAATGTTACTTCCTTCCGCTATGTTGAAATGGACGGAGAAGTGAATGAAACCCCTTTCCAAGCCTTGGAAATCATTTTTGTTGACAGAATCCCCGCCGTGTTGGAAACTAAAAAGAAGTCCATAGTTCTTATGGCTTCCTTAAGGGATACCAAAGCCATTGTGGAGTCAGGAATTCCCAATGAAGATTGGGGTAAAGTGATCGAAGTGCGTGAAAAGCAGGATAAGTCTGGTCTTGGATTCAGGTCCTCTTCTTCAGATCATGTTGGTTCTTATCCAACCATGATCAAAGGGAAATAGATTCCCTCGCTTTCAGAGGTGTTTGTTAGTGCTGGTCCAAGTGTTCAAGGAAAAATCCATGTAGTGGATAGTGATGATGAAGACAATTCAAATATATATCAGTATATTTACTAGATTGCGCTTGATCAAGAACTCGACAATTGGACTGCTACTGATATTCACGAAGTGGTTTTCTTTGATAGGTAATATTCTTGTTTTAAATAAGTCACATGCTTTGCCCAAGGCATGTTGACAGCTTGTGAAAAGGGCCCCCTCATGTTTCCATGTTTGTTTAAAATTAAATAAAATCGCATTTTCGCATGCAATTTTTTGCTCTCTGTCTTTTCTTCTATTTTCGTAAAAAAAATAATGGCAATGCTTTTCCTTTTAACTCTTTAACCATTTTCCACTTTGAATTCATATTCTAAAATAAGGAATGATTCATCAATCATACAGGTCATCCTCGAGTTCCATTATAAATGATGATGTTACAGTTCCTTGCACCAATATCCTTGGAAATCCAAATGACCAAGCCCATGAAGATAGTGGGGAAGATTTTGAAAGTCCAAAGGAATTAGCAAGACTATTGAGACAATAAGATAAAGAAACCCGGCCTCATCAAGAAGCCATTGAGATCATCAACCTCGGTACCGATATAGTGAAAAGAGAGGTCAAGATAGGGGTCGCTTTGCAAGATGATGTAAAGAAGGGGTTGATTGAGCTTCACAAAGAGTACTCTAACATGTTCGCCTGGTCATATGAAGACATGCCTGGTTTGGATACCGATATAGTTGTGCATCATTTTCCACTAAAGTCAGAATGTCTTTCAGTAAAGCAAAAGCCACGCAGAAATCGTCCAGATATGTCTCTCAGGATCAAAGAAGAGGTTGAAAAGCAGTTGAATACAAGTTTCTTGTTAGTATGTGAATAATCGGATTGGATTGCTAACATCGTACCCGTTCCCAAGAAATATAGGAAGGTGCGTATGTGTGTGGATTATCAGGATCTGAATAAAGCAAGCCCAAAGGATGACTTCCCATTACCTCACATTGATGTATTGGTTGATAATACGGCTCAGTCCTCGGTTTTCTCCTTCATGGATGGTTTCTCGGGGTATAATCAGATAAAGATGGCTCCAGAAGACATGACAAAGACGACATTCACTACCCCTTGGGGTACTTATTGTTACAAGGTCATGCCTTTTTGTCTCAAAAATGCTGGTGCAACATATCAACATGTTATGGTGACACTCTTTCATGATATGATTCATAAGGAGATTGAAGTATATGTTGATGATATGATTGAAAAATCACAAACTGAGGAGGAACATCTGGTTCATCTGTAAAAGTTGTTTGCGCGTCTACAAAAGTTTAGGCTAAGGCTTAATCCGAACAAGTGTACCTTCAGGGTGCGATCTGGAAAACTACTTGGTTTCATCGTAAGTCAGCGAGGAACTTAAGTGGATCCCAAAAAAGTAAAAGAAATACAGAATATTCTGGTGCCGAATAATGAAAAAGAAGTAAGAGGGTTCCTTGGGAGATTGAATTACATAGCTAGGTTCATTTTTCATCTCACAGCTACTTGTGAATCCATCTTTAAATTGTTGTGCAAGAATCAAAATGTCCAATGGGATGATAATTTCCAAGAAGCCTTTGAAAAGATCAAACAATATCTCCAGGAGCCACCAATCCTTATTCCTCCAGTGCCCGGAAGGCCACTTATCATGTACTTGACGATGCTGGAAGAATCTATGGGTTATGTGCTTGGACAACATGGCGAAACAGGACGTAAAGAGCACATTATCTATTATCTGATTAAAAAGTTTACCAATTGTGAATCCATGTATTCTTTGTTTGAAAACACGTGTTGCGCGCTTGCTTGGGCAGCTCGACGTCTGAAGTAGTACATGCTGACATGCACGACGTTTCTGATATCGAAGATGGACCCAATAAAGTATATCTTTGAAAAAACAGCATTCGCGGGCAGACTTGCCCGATGGCATATGCTTTTATCTGCATATGACATTCAATATGCTACACAAAAGGATATCAAGGGTCGCATTCTTGCGAATCTTCCCTCTCCCCATCCATTGGAAGAGTACCAATCAATGAATTTTGACTTTCCTGACGAAGATGTTATGAAGCTTGATGATTATGATGGGGTCGATCCGAAAGAGAGATGGACTCTTATGTTCGATGGTGCCTTGAACGTTGTAGGTCATGGAATTGGGGAAATATTTCCTTCTCCACACAATACTCATACACTGTTTACAACCCGGTTATGTTTCGATTGTATGAATAATGTGGTAGAATATGAAGCCTGTGTGATAGGTCTTGAAGCAGCCTTCGACCTTAAAATCAAAATCCTTAAAGTCTTTGGAGACTCCACTTTGGTCATACACCATGTGTTAGGTGATTGCGAAACGAATCACCCTAGTTTGATTCCGTACAGAGACTACATCTTGCAGCTGATACCCGCTTTTGATGAGATCACCTTTGAACATATTCCCACAGACGAAAATCATTTGGCCGATGCTTTAGCTACTTTAGTATCGATGCTCATGATGAGATTTCCGAATCAATAGCCTAATATACATATTCTCCATTACAAAGAGCCAACGCATGTCTTTCCTTCTCATTGTCTCTTGGCCGAGGATGTGTCTTATGAAAAGCCGTGGTATCACGAGATCAAAAGGTACGTTGAGAAGCAAGAGTATCCCGAGAATGCTACAATTTATGATAAGCATACACTTATAAGGTTAGCATCCAATTCCCTCATGTCAAGAGACGTCCCGTATAAGAGAAATTATGACTTAGTGCTGCTCAGATGCGTGATAGACACTAAGCATAGCCGATCATAAAGGAAATCCATGAGGGTTCTTTTGAGACTCATTCGAGCAGGCATTCTATGGCGGAAAAAATCCTACGCGCAGGGTATTTTTAAATGAAAATGGAGAGTGACTATTGTGTATATGCAAAGTTGTGCCATAAATGCCCGGTGTATGCAGACGTAATTCATGTTTCTCCAACTCCTTTGAATGTTATGACTTCACCTTGGCTGTTCACAATGTGGGGTATTGGCATGATTGGAAGAATTGGACTGAGCGCTTCAAATGGTCATAGGTTCGTTCTCGTGGCTATTGACTATTTCACCAAATGGGTGGAAGTAGCTTCTTACAAGAATGTAACCAAACAGGTTGTTACCAACTTCATCTGGAAGGAAATCATATGTCGTTATGGAACTCCTCACAAAATCATCATTGATAATGGTTCTAATCTTAACAACAACAAGATGAAGGAGTTATGTGAAGATTTCAAAATTGAACATCACAATTCATCATCGTATCGACCAAAGATGAATGGTGCAGTCGAAGCTTCTAACAAGAACATAAATAAGATTGTCTAAAAGATGGTCAGAATATACAAAGATTGGCATGAAATGTCTCCTTTTTCTCTGCATGGCTATAGAATGTTTGTGTGTACTTCAAAGGGAGCAACTCCATTTTCTTTTGACTATGGTACAAACACAATGCTTCCCTTTGAAGTGGAGATTCCTTCGTTAAGGGTTCTGATGGAAACCAAGCTTGATGAGGAGGAATAGGTTCAGAAAAGACTTGACCAACTCAATTTGATTGATGAAAAACGCCTGGTAGCCATCTGTCATGGCCAGTTGTACCAACAGAGGATGAAGAGAGCATTTTACAAGAAGATCCTTCCTCGAAAGTTTTATCCTGGTGATCTGATCTTGAGAAAGGTTATCGTGCAAAGCCATTCTGATCCAAGGGGAAAATGGAATCCCAACTACGAGGGACCATATATCATGAAGAGATCCTTTTCAGGAGGTTCTCTAATCCTGACAAATATGGATGGGGAAGACGTTCCACTTCTAGTCAATTCAGACTCAGTCAAAAAATACTATGCATAAAGAGACCATCTAAGTCGAAAACACGAAAGGGGGATTTAGGCAAAAATGGGTATCCCAGTGGATATAAAAAGAAAGTCCAGGCAAAAATTAGGGATAAAATGAAAAAAATATAATAACCCGTTAAGTCGAAAACCCGAAAGAGCAACTTAAGCAAAAATGGGTGTCCCATTGGATCAAAAACCCGAAAGGGTGGTCCAAGCAAAAGTTAGGGATCATAAGCAAGAGGTTGTAGTCTGGATGCTCTTCACGAATAACACATGCACATCTATAGCACCTTGGCAGTGAATTGATCAGTCCAACTACTACTCTTTAGAGGCAAGGCATTAAGACTACTAAGGATATGGGAACTATAGCAATACCGCTTTTAATGGAAATTCGAGCATCTGTCATTGCCATTTTACCTATTGTATTTTTCGTTTTTTTCGCAACTACCTCATATAGGAGTTGCATCCTTGTATAAATTCCTTTTCATAGGCCAATTGTCAATCAATAAAGTTTGTTTTCATCAAAAATATGTCCTTTATTACCATAAAATGTTTTTCGTATGGGAAATGAGTTTTTTTCGTTGTTAAACATTGCATTAGAAACATGGGGAAAATATTTTCCAAGCTAAAATAAAACTTGACATTACATTAATATGTCACCACGATGGAGTGTCATATGCATTACAATCGTTGTTTTTCTTTGTAGGTAGCAAATGATAATGGTCACCCTGACCTAACCAGTGCACAAAGCCGCCTTCATCTGCTACAAACAATTTCAAACTTGATTCCTCAAGTGAATTCAGAAATTCCGGAGTCATCATTTGACTTGGAACGCACAAGTGCACTCCCCTTGATAGCTAAACCGAGGCATTCGAGAGCTAAACCGAGGCACCCGCAAAGCTAAAACGGGGCATTCGCAAGTGTTCATGTCCATCTTTTCATCCCCAAGTGATTTAAGAGGCAATTCCCCAGCAGAGTAAACTTGGGGGGGTCGAGGGGTTTCGTGTGGTTCAGCATGTGATCTCCACAAAATTGTCCTATAAACTTTCCCCAATGGAGTAAACCGAGGCACTCGTAGGTGTCAACGTCCATCTTTTTATCCCCAAGTGATATAAGAGTTAGTTCCCCAGTGTGGCGTAAACTTGGGGCATGTATTCGAAGAGATCCACATGGTGCTCAGTATTCGTTCCTCGACGTATTCAATCCAACCATCCTCCAGACGATTGAGGATGTAGGGAAGTCGGGCCAAATTATCTCTTCCCCGATAATATAATTCAAAATTCAGTGGCGTACATGTAAAATCGATTCATCAACAATCCAATCTTCAGCGAAGTCACCAATAATATTCGGTATCATGAGCTCCCCATTGCGAATTCTTATCAGTATCCTCAGTGATCTTTGGTCCCGCAGGTTTCCGGTTCTAGTTCTTATTGGCATCCCCGGTGATGAGCAACAATTCCCAACTATCCTTCGCTTATCCCCATGAAGTCTATATCTTTGCATTGCATATAGTTATCACGACATAATATTGCATCTTCAAAAGCGCGTAGCTGATCCATCAGAATGGATCTTTACGACAAAAGAAATTCAAACATGCATACGAAGCATAAGCCAAATTGGATACCTTACACGAAAAACCTGAATCATTCAAAGACAGCAATACATCTCCACAAGAGGATATCGCTCTCGAACCCTCAGTTGACGTCCTTCGTTACATCATGATACCCAGCTAATGGTGTCAGTACCTTGTACTTCCAAACACTCGTCTGTGTCAGTTTTCCAAACACTTGCCTGTGTCAATTTTCCAAACACTTGTCCGTGTCAGTTTTCCAAACACTCGTCTGTGTCAGTTTATCAAACACTCGTCCATGTCAGTTTTCTAAACATTCGTTTGTGTCAGTTTTCCAAATACTCATTCGTGTCAGTTTTCCAAACACTCGTTCGTGTCAGTTTTTCCAAATACTCGTCTGTGCCTTTTTTCCTCCAGATCCCAATAAAATCAGTATAGTCAGTTGTCCCTTGTATCTTCAGTCTTCGGGTGGTAATCAATGTCCTCACCATCTTAGGATAGTAGGTCATCCGTAGATCTAGCTTTCCTCTTGTAGATCGCCCGTAGGTCTCACTTTAGATTTATAGGTCATCTGTAGATCTAGCTTTCCTCTTGTAGGTCGCCCATAGATCTATCTTTCCTCTTATAGATCGTCTATAGGTCTCCCCTAGCAGATCTCCCATAGGTCTCACTATAGTATCGTAGGTCATCTGTATATCTTATCCATCATCTTTTCGTACCCATTTTTGTCTTGTATTAGCATCACGCCACGTTACGAGTCCAATCTTTGTCTTATTTTGGCATCACGCCACGTTACAAGTTCAATCTTTTTCTTGTATTGGAATCACGCCACGTTACGAGTCTATCTTTGTCTTGTATTGGAATCACACCATGTTACGAGTCTATCTTTGTCTTGTATTGACATCACGACATGTTACAAGTCTATCTTTATCTTGTATTGGCATCACACCACGTTACAATTCTACCTTTGTCTGGTATTGGCATCACGCCACGTTACGAGTCTATCTTTATCTTGTATTGGCATCACGCCACGTTACGAGTATTCCTTTGTCTTGTATTTGCATCACACCATGTTACGAGTCTATCTTTGTCATGTATTGGCATCACGCCACGTTACGAGTCTACCTTTGTCTTGTATTGGCATCACGCCACGTTACGAGTCTACCTTTGCCTTGTATTGGCATCACGCCACATTACAAGTCCAATCTTTGTCTTGTATTGGCATCACACCACGTTACAAGTTCAATCTTTGTCTTGTATTGGCATCACGCCACGTTACAAGTCTAATCTTTGTCTTGTATTGGCATCACGCCACGTTACGAGTCTACCATTGTCTTGTATTGGCATCACGCCATGTTACAAGTCCAATATTTATCTTGTATTGACATTGCCGCCACGTTACAAGTCATTAGCTTTCCTTGTATTGACGTCACCACCATGTTACAGTCATTACCCTTCCTTGTATTAGCCTTTGTTGCTACGTTATAAGTCCAATCTCCATCTTGTATTAGCATCGTCGCTACGTTAAAAGTTAACTTTAAATCTTTCTCACCAGGAAAAACAGAAATATTCTTTCCCAAGCAGATATCACAAAAATAAATAACAAATACTCACACTTTCTCTCAGAACAAATTTTTGACATTGGTATTTAATCATCTTCTACCTCGAACGTCCGAAAGGCACACACCAATCGTACTTTCAGGTTTAAGACGATTAAATAGGAGCAGTTGTAATACCCCAAATTTTTCCTACCCCTTTATAAGGATCATTTGGCTTATGCATCTCATTATCTTCATGTGCATATCATCCATTAGGTCATCTAACACATCATACAGTCACTAACCACAAGGTTTGGCATGGGATCAAGGATATTGATAAATTAGGGTTTCTTTGTACTTTTAGGCTCTCGTCTTCATTTAAAGGTTAATTCAACTGGTTTGATCATCAATCATTGGTTTGAAGCTAAAGTCTTGCGTTCATGGCCATTGAGAATTTCTCTCTCATTAAGCTACAAGGTTGTCATCTTCATCAAGGACAGGATCATTAGGGTTTCACTAAAGGTTTAATTAAAGACTATGAGAGCTAGGGTTTAAGTTCAAAGTCATCTTGAATATCTTCTACAAGAATACAAGGCATTGTTATTCTATTGCTCATATAGTCGAGACATGATACAAGATGTGAATTGTAATCAAGGAGTCATCTTTCAAATTACTTGTTGCTTGTCATGTGAGTTAATTTGGATTGAGGTTGGTGTGGAGTTGAGAATAGAGTCAAGGTTTCGTTGTTTTTTTATATGATTTGAAATACTCATTCAAGTGATAACTTAAACTCAAAATTTGATCAAAGTTGTCAAGATTCCGTTCGTGCAAGATTGAATGTTTTAGATAGATTTCTTGGTATTCAAAAAAACAAAGGCAGACTTCATTTTTCATCCATCCGAAGTTATCAAAGTTTAAGGCCTCATACAAAGTCATGATGCAAAATTTATCATGGTTCTAACAAGGACTTCATTTATTCAAATTGAAAAAACCATTCATTATCTGTTAATTTTGGAATAAACTCATAGTATTCATCATATTATGGAATGTACATAACAGTATTATATATACTGTTAAAGTAACAAACTGTTTAGTAACAAACTAAACAGAATTGTAACAAATTGTAACAAACTAAACTAGTTGTTTAGTAACAAACTAAAACAGAATTATTGTCATCATGTAATAGCCCCCCACAAGCTGGACTATGGATGTCTAATAGACCAAGCTTGGAAACAAGAGAATCGAAAGAGGGAGCTGCCAAAGGCTTGGTGAGAACATCTGCCAATTGAGCAGCAGAAGAAACTGGTAAAAGATGGATGAGACCAGTTTGGATTTTCTCACGAATGACGTGGCAGTCAATTTCGATATGTTTTGTCCGTTCATGAAAGGTGGGGTTGTGAGCAAGGTAGATAGCACTTTTGTTGTCACAATAGACTGAGATAGGTTGATCGAAGGAGATGTAGAGATCCTTGAATAGAAACTGCAGCCATTGCAGTTCACAAGTCAAGCTTGCCAAGGCCTTGTATTCTGCTTCTGAACTTGATTTGGATACTGTAGACTGCTTTTTGGATTTCCAGGATATTAGGGAATTGCCAAGGAACACACAATATCCAGTTACGGATCTGCGGGTAGCAGGGCAACTTGCCCAATCTGAGTCTGCGAAGCCAGAAAGTTTGAGTGGATAGGAAGATGAATAGAACAAACCCTTGGCAGGAGCACCTTTGAGATACTTGAGTACTCGAATTGCTGCAGAATGATGAACTTGCATAGGATGTGAGATGAATTGACTGAGCTGTTGAACAATGAATGCAAGGTCAGGTCTGGTGGTAGTCAGATGCTGGCAGCATGGGGGATAGCAAATTGCAGTGATAATCAGATAGATAAGCTGGAGGCTTAATATTTTGATTGTATTTTCTGGTTGGCACAGGAGGGGAGGGGCAAGGGGAGTTGTTAGAGTCATTTGAGGAAGAAGAGAGGTTATTAGGATAATCTGGTTGGGGGACATAGGTAGGAGAGGAAGGTTCATTTGATTGTGGAGGTAAGTTGGGTGGAATGTTGGTGAAAATATCAGGTGAATCAAGGGAAGGAGGGTCAGGAGTAGGGATTATAGGATTAGGTGCAGGTGGGATGGATGCAAAAGGGAACACAGTTTCATAAAAGAATACATTCCTTGAAATGTAAAATTCATGTTTGATAGGATCATAGAGAAGGTAGCCTTTTGTGCCTTCCCTGTAGCCAAGAAAAATAGATTTTCTTGCTCTTGGTTCGAATTTGGTGCGATGGTTAAGCAAGGTCAAAGAGTAGGCAAGACAACCAAAGACTCTCATATGGTTAAGGCTGGGAGGAGTAGAATGGAGTTTTTGGTAAGGAGAGTGGTTGTTTAAAAGAGGAGTGGGAAGACGGTTTATAATATGAATGGCCTGTTGTATGGAAAGGTGCCAAAGGTTGTGAGGGAGGTGAGAGTGGAAAGAGAGGGCACGGGCAACATTCAAAATGTGCTGATGTTTTCTTTCCATGATACCGTTCTGTTGAGGCGTTTCCACACAAGACCTTTGATGAATGATTCCTTTCGAAAGGTAGAAGGTGGTCATGAGAAACTCAGGGCCATTATCACTACGAATGCACTTGAGTTTCTTGTTAAATTGGGTTTCGATAAAGGATATGAAGTGAATTAAATGGTTTCTGGTTTCACTTTTGTTGGCCATAAAAATTGTCCAAGTAAACCTGCTGTAATCGTCTACGAGGGTTAAAAAATACTTGTGGCCACATATGGAAGGTGTGGAAAGAGGGGCCCAAATATCAACATGAAGTAAATCGAAGATGGCAACAGACTTAGTATTACTGTGAGTAAAAGGCAAATGTTTTTGCTTAGCCAAATGGCAAGTATTACAGGGCTTATGATTGTCATTGTAGGTGACAAAAGGAAATTGAGAGGAAATACATTTGTGTATGTAGGGACTTAAGTGTCCAAGCCTAAGATGTCAAATAATGACAGGATCGTGTTTAGCAGGTTCGAATTTGGGAGAAGAGGTGTTGACAGAGCCAGGTGTGGGAGAGATGGCCTTAGGTGGGGTGGCATCAAGAACATACAATTTGCCAATCCTCCTAGCTGTAAATCCAGTCATCTTGGATTGGGGCAACTGCATAATTTGACAGCAATTAGGAGAAAATTTTACATCATATAAAGTGGAATCAAAAAGAGTGGTGACAGAGATAATATTGACATGAAATGAAGGAAAGTAATAAACATTGTGAAGGACAAGTGAACCACATAGTAAAACTGAACCAGCAATGTTTGTAGTGACAGAGTCACCATTAGGCATTGTCATGGATTTAGGTGCAATGTGGTATGTGGAAAGGAAACTGGCAAAGGTATGGGTGATGTGATCAGTGGCACCTGTGTCAATGATCCACCAGTTATGACAAGGAAGATTTGAGGAATTCTTACCAGAGGAATTATGAGGAGAGGTATGGGACACAGAATTAGCAGTATAAACTGAATTAATCGAGGGAAGTGAAGGAGATTGCAAATTAGATTGTTGGAGGAGCTGCAGAATCTGAGTGTATTGTTCTTAAATCGTAGATAAATCATTTGGACTGGTGTTTGATGTGGAAGCAACATCTTGAATCGAGTTCACTGTAGAATTAGCAGAATTCCCCACGGATGTAGTAGGCTTGCGTTGTTGAAATCCAGGGGGATAGCCATGTTTCAAGAAGTAAGTCTCAATGGTGTGATTGGTGCGGTTGCAATGAGTACAAAGTCGGTTTCCACGGCCACCACGGCCACGACCACGACCACGAGAAGGTGCTTGAGAAAGGTGATTCACAAACGATTGAGACTCAATTGAAGAAGCAGAAGGTGAAAGAAGGTTGAATTGATGTTCTTGTTGAAGAACCAGATTAAACACATTATCAAGAGTTGGCAGAGGTTTCATCAAAATAATCTGTGAGCGAACATGAGCGTATTGGTCATCAAGGCCCTTCAAGAACTTGATAACTTTATCTTGTTCTTTTAATTTGCGTAAGTCTGAAGCAGCACCACAGGAGCACGGAATAGCACAAGTACAATCACGAATTGGCCGGAAGTTCTCTATTTCTTCCCAAAGCGTCATCAGTTTCGTGAAGAACGAAGAGATATCGAGAGTTCCTTGTTGAAGACGAGCAACATTTTCTTGAATGTCAGCAATGCGAAAAATATCTCCCTGGGAAAAACGATTTTCCAAACTTTTCCATACAAGAGAAGCACGATCATACCAGAGAAGGGATTTTGCAATTTCTTCAGAAATTGAGCGTTGAAGCCATGAGAGGACGAGATTGTTGCATCGTAGCCAAGGTTCGTATAGAGAGTCGGAGATAGGTGGAGGAGAAAGAGTGCCATCAACGAACTTGATCTTGTTCTTGGAGATAAGAGCCACTTTCATTGATCTGGACCAGATCTGATAGTTCTTGGTATCAAGAACAGTTTGAACAAGAACAAGAGAGGGATTCTCATTAGGGTGCATGTAGTAAGGATTGGAAGGATTGGTAGCAAAATCAGAGTAAGGAAGCGCCATAACAAGCTGATGCAGCAAAGGAAGGAGAAGACGCGAAGGCACGAAGAAGAAGAAGGCGCGAAGAAGAAAGGCGCGGAAAAGAGAATTCAAACTGATACCATGTTAATTTTGGAATAAACTCATAGTATTCATCATATTATGGAATGTACATAACAGTATTATATATACTGTTAAAGTAACAAACTGTTTAGTAACAAACTAAACAGAATTGTAACAAATTGTAACAAACTAAACTAGCTGTTTAATAACAAACTAAAACAGAATTATTTTCATCATGTAATATTATCATCCACGACACCTAAGCATAAATATGATATTCATCATCTTGTGCTAGGAGACCTATTCCTTCATGATACATCAAAATAATTCAAATTCAACATTGTTCATTTTCAAATTTTGAAACAAATTCCAGCAAGTCCCATATGCAAAAATAAACTCCATTACATTACAAATCCGTTCCAGGTGAAAATTAAATCAAATGAAAACTTGATCATCACAAGGAACTGTTTACCTTGGGTTTTGGTAAACAACCGCTGATCCTCCAAATGGTTACTTATTTGGTTACTCGCAGGATCGATCAGATTGATCCTAGGACATAGGTTGATTTTGAAGTTTGATTAAATTGGATAAGGCTTTAAATACAGAGGCTTTAAATAAATTGCATGAAGGAAAGACTTGGTAAAATAAACAAGGCTTTAAAGTAAAAGGTTCGACAAGAATGTAAAGGAGAAAGCAAGTAAATTTCTGGAAAAAGTAAATGACTTTGATTAATAAAATTGGTGTTTCACACATACATTTCTCAACAATTCTTTCTCACACGCTGGGTACTCGAATCTATATGAGTGACTTTGTATAGAACTGTGAACACACGCGAAAAACTACATGTCTACTACTATTTATACTAAAACATCCCAAGTAACCGTCGGGCAGTTACACTGCTTCGAGATCAATCCACTTGGCACGTTCTCCACATTCGACGCTCCAGATCCTTGCACGTTTGCACGTAGTAACTGCTGGAAACCGTTTTCCCTCCAAAAGCTTGAATTTCAAACTGCTCCACTCTGAACCATCGAACACTTTCGTCAAGAGACATCTTCGACGAGAAACTCCTTCGACGTCGAAGGCAACCAGCCTCCTTCCTTGGAAGAAATCTTCTAAGTACTTTGCCATCTTTCGACGGGCATTTCGACAGACTTAGCCAGTCGAAGACATCCTTCAGCTTTAATGGCTGACATCAACAAAACAAAGGTGTCGAATTTAGGAGCCAACAAATTGCCCCCCAAGAATGCCTTATTTCGACTCTGAAAGAAAAAGGCATTCTTTGAAACGCCATTCGACACCTGTCTTTCCACGCTTAGTCACAAATTAACTTGTGCACTTTTTGTTGTTTTCTACCAACTATTGGCAATCCCAAGAAAACCATCATTGTTCCGTACCTAGGACGTCACTTTCAGTACGGCGTGCAGTACCAAACATCATTTCAGAATTTGTCATTATGACAATTCCCAAAAACGAGGACGCACGCTGCGTCCCTCTATTTCTGCAGAACGGCTAAAACAACAGGGGGATGCCACGCGTCCCACTAACTCCTGCAGCATTAAATGGCATTTAATGTCCTCGTTTTTGGGGATTTTTCCCACTACTATAAATAGCAGTAAGTACCCCATTGTGGGACTTTTTATGCCATCTAGCTTTCAAACTTCTCTGTTTTCATACAAGCTTGTTATCTTTGCAGAAACTCTTCCTCTTTCACTTCGTCTTCAACCTCATTTCAAACTCAACACTAAACCATGGCATCTGGTTCTACTGCTCCTAGTGCTGCTGTACCATCTGAAAATGCTAAACCCAAGGTTTTCGTCACTGCTCCAGTGGTAACTTCCACAGGCAAACGAAGGGTTCCTGAACCCTTGGACATCGCCGTTCGCGACGCCTACTCACGCCACTTGATGATCCCGGTTGGATACTCCAACCAAATCTTTGCAATGTCTGGCCCCATGTATCCAAGTATCTCTGAGGCTATGAAGATTAAGAGCTATTTCCCGATAGTCGAGAAACTCAAACCAGTCGCATGCGCCAAGAAAGACGCAGAAGACAATGAAGACCCTGCACATGAAAAAATCGACCTCCGCTTCTTCAACAGAGGTGTTAGGGCCTTCAGGTCTTGCCCTAACCTCACCCCAGATTACGTTGCTTGGCTAGTAAAGATGGAGAAGCACCAAACTTCGATCTGGAAGGATATGGGGATCTTCGACCTAGTGATGCTGTCGAAGACAGGTTTGAACTATTCTCCGGAGATGCTGATAGCTTCTCTGCTGTTCTGGGACTATTCCCACTTTACTTTCCATCTTCCCTGTGGGATGCTAACCCCCACACTCTTCGATGTGGCCGCTATTACTGGCCTTCGACCCACCGGGGATTACTTCGATCCGGAGGAGATGTCGGAGGACCAAATTGGCTTCTCTGAGACCAAACCAACATACACCACTTTCATCAACCATTATCATGACAGGTCGACAGATGCTGTGTCGGATGTCGAACACATAGCGTTTCTAGCCTTATGGCTGACTCGCTTTGTGTTTTGCTCGAAGTCTTTACAGGTGACCAAAAAGATGGTCACTCTTGCTACTCAACTGCATCATCGCCAAAACATCTGTTTGGCAGAACTAATTCTGGCTAGCCTCTATGATTCGATCAGCAATGGGGCCACTCTTCTAAAATTTATCGAGAACAGGGCCAGTTTGCTACTTGCTGGGCCTTTTTGGCTGCTCCAACTGTGGCTCAATGCTACTTTCGAATCTTTCTTGCCTAAGAAGGTTCAGATAAATGAGCAGGCTCCAGCGATAGCGAACAGACGCGTCGAAGGAACCAGGCTGGCTCTGCTGACACCTATGGAAGATGGACTGGAGTTTCAGCAAACCTTCACCAACTTCGTTCTGATGTTTGCTCGAAGGAAGGAGTTTGTTTCAACTATGGCTCCATTTGCTCGACGGCAGGTAGGCCCAGCATGGTTCACAAGGCCACATCCAAGGACGTCGAGTGGTCCTAATGTTGATGAACATACAATACTTTGGGAGGCGTTCCTTACACCAAGGATCATGCCTCTTTGATTCAGGAGCTCAAAGACTCATTTGAGTCTGATTGCATACCAACCAAACCTGGTATCTCGCCAGTTTGGTATTATCCAAACCCTACCTTCTCCGATTTTTCCACGAGAGAAGTCAATGTTGTACTTCTGCAATGATTACACAGAAGAAGCTGCCATCAAGCATATCGGAAGATATGCTGGTCGAACAGTTCTCTCGTTGTTTGACTGCCAGCTCAATTTTCTTTGTTCACCATCCTTCGAGGAGTGGTGGAAAAGCTATTATGCTGAGTACTTCTTCGACGAGAAGGACTTCATGGATGAGCTGCAGAAGTCTTTTGTCCTTGTGTTGGACAAAATAAAGAAATGTAAGTTCATGCTCTCACATTACTTTTTGTCTTTCTCTTTGACTGCTAGCCTGTTAACTTTTTATTTGCTTTCAGTTGTTCGAAAGCCTGTAGCCAAGAAGGCTACAGAAGGCCAACAGGGAGGAGGCCCTTCAACAAAACCTCCACCGCCGGCGAAGACTACAGCACCGGCGAAGACCACAAGCAACCAACAGGGGGAAGGCTCTTTGAAGAAGCCTTCTATATCGGTAACCAGACTTTCATCATTTTTTCCTGGCTTTCGACTTTTCACTTTCGATGCAATTATTAAATCGAATTCCTATTGGTTTTCTAGGCACCTTCGCCCAAGAAACGGCCAGCACTGGTGGTCGAATCTGGGAGTGATGAAGAAAGTGATTCTCCTCCTGCCCCTCTAAAGAGGCGAAAGTTGACGAAGGATGCTTCTGTTCCCGCTCCTGCTCCTGAAGGTCGAACCATCAGAATAAAAGTTGCTGGGAGAAAGCCTAGGCCACCTCCAGTGATCATTGAGGAGCCAACTGAGGAGGAACTAAACATTCTTCTTAACAAGCCTGTCGAAAGCGACAATTCCAGCCCTGGGGCTGAAGCTAATCCACAGGTAATCCCTTAGACCTTTTTATAATTTAAGTATAGATACCCATATTCGATTGTGTCTCTTTCGATCTCTGAAGATTTGTCTTCTTTCCTCTTTCAGGACACTGCTGAAAGTTCTCCGCCAAGGACCTCTGAAACGCTGGAATCTGCTGAACTTAGCAGGCCTCAGGAAAAAGGCTTGGGAAATGACGAAGCCCATACTGAGAATGAGGCCAATGCTGAAACGGTAGAAAAACCAACAGAGGAACCTCTGGTGGAGGAACAACAGCCAGAAGCGGTTCAGGTGGTGGATCTGTCAGAAGAGAATCATGAAGAAAGGGACCAAGGCAATGCTGGCGAAGAAAATCAAGGTACTGCTGACGAAGAGCACCAAGGTGGCACTGGCGAAGGACACCAGGGTGACGCTAGCGAAGAGCACCAAGATGACGCTGGCGAAGGGCACCAGGATGATGCTAGCGAAGAGCCACAAGTCGACGCTGGTACTGCCCCAGTCCGAGTCGAAGAGCAACAAGTCGAGGCATCTAACATTCAACAGCCTCAAACCCAAGACAATACTGTTGCAAGGGTTACTTCCACGAAGCACAGGTCAAAAGAGGACTTAGAACTCTTGAAACAAACTGATCCTGTTAGCTATCTCAACGCAATCATCGAGAGCAAGAGTTTGTCTGATGCTAGTCAGGAAGTTCCTATCCTGTCGGGGAAGTCTACTGAAACCTCTCCTCTCGATGACGCTTTGGCGAAGGTTAAGGCCCAGTTCTTCAAGAGGGACTTGATGAAGGCTTTAGAGGGGGACCCCACTGCTCCATCATGTTTGAAGGATGTCTTGAATGCTGTCGACTTGTTAGCTGTAGCCCCAGAAGTCTCAGGCTTGATCATGGAGTTACACTCTATGATTGATCAAGTCTCAGCAGATTACAGGCGCCAAAGGGGGTTTAACAGTCAGCTTGAGGTGTTGTATGGCAAAAGCTCCTCTGCGTGGACTGCTGTCTCGGACACGACTTCTCGAATTGCGGAGTTGTCGAAACAAAAAGCATCTACGCAGGAAGAAGTCGATGCCATTGATCGAGAGAATGCTTCCTTCCGGGCACAAATCGCAGAGATAGAAGCGAAGATAAATGCCAACACTACACGCAAGGAGGAACTTCTTTCGACCATCTCAGACACCGAGAGCCAAACTGAAATCAAACAAGGCCTGGAATTCGCTGAGAGGGCCTAAGGCTTCGACGCTCAGATTGCCAAAATAGTGCAGGAGAACGCCTGGTGCAAGAAAAGGTTGGAGCTGCAGCAAGCCAAGTACATTCGACTCAAGGACTCTCTTCCCTTTTGATTGATTCTCTTTTGTAACCATATTTTGTAATCCATATTCGACAACAATTGCCATCTTGGCTGAAATTTATAAAATTTCCATTTTGGCATTTTTATGGTTAATTTAGTCTTGTTCTTTTATTATTTTATTTTTACCTCTTGAAGTATAGGTTTGTATTTTTTCAAATATTTACCATTTACCCTCAAGAGCCTTTTATCTCCAACTAACTCTTCGACTTCATAGGCTCCACCAGAAAAAGTTTGGATAACTCTGAAGGGTCCTTCCCATTTGGGTGACCATTTCCCCATGCTTCGATCTCTTCGATCCATGGGAAGAATCACTTTCCAAACTAGTTCTTCAGGCAAAAATACCTTAGGTTTACCTTTTTATTATAAGAGTCTTCTACTCTTTTCTTCTGAAGTCTGAGTAGGTCGAGAGCGCGTAATCTCTCTTCGTCTAAATCCACCAGTTCATCTAACATCATGTTCCAATAAACTTCAGAAGGAATATCATAATGCCTCTGAACCCTTGCAGATTGAAGACAAATTTCTGCTGGCAACACTGCATCATGGCCAAAAGTTAGCCTATACGGTGTTGTACCAGTGGCTTCTTTTGGGGACGTTCGACAAGCCCATAAAATCTGGTCTAACGTCTTGTGCCAATTCTTTGGTTTCTTCCCAACATGTTTCTTTATCAAGCCAATCACCACTTTGTTAGCTGCTTCGACTTGACCATTTGCTTGTGCATAATAAGGCGTTGATGTTAGGAGTTTGAAACCTAATTCCTGAGCAAATTCCTGCATCTTTCGACCAGTGAAAACTGACCCTTGATCAGTTGTTATTGTCTCAGGGATTCCATACCTAAAGATAATGTTCTTTTGAATAAATTCAATGACATTTTCTTGGTCCACATTGACTAAAGGGACAGCTTCGATCCACTTAGTAAAATAATCAATGCCTACCAATATGTATTTCTGACTCTTTGATGATGCCGGTCGAATCTCTCCAATGAGATCCAACGCCCATCCTCTAAAAGGCCAAGGCTTCACTATCGAGTGAAGTTCGCTTGCTGGTACATGTTGGATGCCTGTATGGACTTGACACTCTTGACAACCCTTGGCGAACTCAACACAATCTTTCAGCATAGTGGGCCAATATAGTCCTTGTCGAAACAACAACCATTTCATCTTATGGCCTGCTTGGTGAGCCCCACATGCCCCAGCATGCGTAGTCGAAAGGGCTATGTATGCTTCAGTCTCACTTAAACATTTCAGCAACACCCCTTCAGGCGTCTTCTTGAATAACTCATTACCCATGAGTACAAAACTCAACGCCCTGTATTTTGTTTTTCGTTCTGTCGAAGCTCCTGGATTTTGAAGATAGTCCACAATAGGTTTCCTCCAATCTTGCTCTGACAAATTATCAATGAACGAAATCTCGAAGTTACTGTGATCAGCATATCCTAGTCTCGTCGATTCCAAGTCTGATGGTGATAGACAAGTTGCTTTTATCTTTTCTCGAACTTCGATTGCTCTTCGTAATTTCGTTTTTGAAATCTTATACCCAGATGCAATTTGTGCCAAGTCATTGGCTATTTGATTTTCGACTCTGGGTATGTGTCGAATATTGATCGTTTCAAATTTTTTCAATAAACGATTTGCTATCACAAAGTACATAATGAGATTCTCTCTTATGCATTTATATTCCTTTGTGACTTGCTTAATGACTAACTCTGAGTCTCCCATTATTTCGACTCGAGTTGCCCCCAATTCCAACAATATCTCAAGGCCAGTAATTAGAGCTTCATACTCAGCCTCATTGTTCGAACAGGAACCTGATATTTTGTACTTGAATGTTGTTGGAATTTTATCTGGAGAAATAATCAAGACTCCTACCCCTGTTCCATCTTTATGGCTGGAACCATCGAAGTAGAATTTCCAAGGCTCTATCTCCACATTATTAATATTCTCGACTTGAATTGAGTGGTCGACTATGAAATCTGCAACCACTTGTCCTTTTACTGCCTTAAGAGGCATAAAGGTCAAGGAGTATTCAGTTAATGCTAATGCCCACTTGCCAATTCGACTATGCAAGATAGGTTTCGACAACATATATTTGAAAACATCAAAATGAGACGAAACATAAACATCAACTGGTTTTATATACTGCTTGAGTTTTGTACAAGAGAAATACAGACATAGACACAATTTTTCAATTTCACTATATCTAGTTTCTGCATCGTTCAAAACTCTACTGAGATAATAAATGGGTCTTTCGACTCCATTCTCATCCTCTTGGGCTAACATGCTTCCCAGAGTTTTGTCGGATGCAGCTATGTACAATCTCATACTCCTATTGCTACAAGGAGGCACCAAAATAGGTGGCTTAGTGAGGTACCCTTTGATTTTGTCGAAGGCTTCTTGTTGCTCCTGCCCCCATTCGAACCCCTCTTTATTCAGTCGAAGTAAGGGTGAAAAGGCCTGAGCTTTCCCACTTAGATTAGATATAAACCTCCTTAAGAAATTTATCTTGCCTAAGAGAGATTGCAATTCCTTCTTATTCGATGGCGCTTTCGCTTCCAGAATTGCCTTCGTCTTGTTCTGGTTGATTTCGATTCCTTTCTTGTGGATAACGAAGCCCAAGAAATCTCCAGCTTTCACACAGAACGCACACTTCAAAGGGTTCATCTTCAGACCATGTTCTCTCATTCTTTCGAATGATTGTCGAAGGTGGTCAATATGATTCTTCCTGGAAACAGATTTTATAACAATATCATCAACATATACTTGCATAAAAGTGTTAATAAAATCATGGAAGATAGTATTCATTGCTCGCTGGTACGTTGCCCCAGTGTTCTTTAGGCCAAAAGGCATCACTACCCATTCGTAAGTGCCTAAGGCCCCGGGGCATCGAAAAGCTGTTTTCGACACATCCTCTTCAGCAATGAATATTTGATTATATCCTGAATAACCATCGAGCATACTCAGGTATTCATAACCAGCGGCAGAATCGACTAGCATTTCCGCCACAGGCATAGGATATTCATCTTTGGGGGTGGCAGCATTCAAATCTCTGAAATCTATGCACACCCTTAACGTACCATTTTTCTTAATTACTGGCACAATATTTGCAATCCATTCGACATACCTTGTAACACGGATGAATTTGCATTTCAGAAGTCTTTCGACCTCCGTTTTGATCTTCGACAGTATTTCTGGAGCGAAACGCCTTGGATTTTGCTTGATTGGCTTCTTCCCAGGTTTGATTGGCAACTGAAGTTCTACCAATCCTCTGTCGAGACCAGGCATTTCGTCATAATCCCATGCAAAACTGTCTTTAAACTCTTTCAGCAATTGGATTACTTCCAACCTAAGTTCTGGATCGATTTTGGCGCTGATGTAAGTTGGCCTTTTCTCTGATCCTTCGCCTAAGTTGATTTCTTCTAAAGGGTCTTGCGCTAACATTTTAATGTTGTTCGCTAAGGGGTCCTTTTCGAAGCCCAAAGGCTCATCGTCATAGATGGCGTCGAGCCTCTGTTCCTGCATTTCTTCTGGCATGATATCAGGAGGTTTTGGATCGAAATCCTTTCCTGGGCCTACAGCAGATAATTGTTGATCATTGGCCTGTGTGGCCATGTACTTTACTTCGGCTTCGAGAGTCGTTATCATCTTGGTTTCGGCTACATAAGCCGAAATCCGCTTCAAAGATTGTGACTCAGTCATTATCACTGAATTCACTTCCCCAACCAGTTGGTTGGATATCAGTTAACCCACTGAAGTCTATGTGGGACAAGTCTTCTCTGTCCCATTGGAAACCATGCTCAGGATGCAGGTATAGGGAACAAAAGGTGTTTGGCGCTGGCGCCATGTCGAAGTCAGGTGTTGGACATGGCCCTATGTGAGCCAAGTTCTTGTCGAAATCTGCCAAACCCAGGTGATTCACTTCGCCAAGGTAATAGCTTTGATCTGCCTCTATGTTTTCGACCATCCCATCTGGACGCCATAGCAGCAGCCTTTGGTGCATCGATGAAGGCACAGCGCCAACACCATGAATCCATTCACGGCCCAACAAAAGATTGTAGTTAGGTTTGGCCGATATGAACATAAACATCGTTGGTCGAAGTATCGAACCTACTTTGATATCCAGCTGGATCACTCCCATAGTGGTCCCTATGCCGCCCTCATAGTTCGACAGGACCATGTTGTGAGGCTTAATGTCCTCATCTCTTTTGCCAATTTTCCTTAGCATAGAGTGGGGGATAATATTGATGGTTGCCCCACAATCGACCAATATTTTATTCACAGTAGTTTCTTCGAGTTTAGCCCTTATGAATAAAGGCTTGAGGTGATTTTTCATCGCCTCTGTAGGTGGCTCGAAGAAGCCATTTTGTTCCTCAGTAGTGCCATTGTCCATGACAAAATAGCACACTGGCCTATGTTTGGCCATTTCTTGCTCCACTTCCCAGTCACTTGCTTCGACTTCTACCTGTCGATTGAATTCTCTGGGCAGCACTGAAACTATATTCACCATTATATCCAAAGTATCATCAGACTCAACATCGTCTTCGTCTTCGACTTCACTTTGGTTAGGCCAAACTAGCCTGTTGGTTACTGGCTCCCTCTCTAGAGGCTTCCTTTGCTTCCTTTGAGGAACATTCGAACTGGTTTCTGCCTTAGGTTTGTTGGCAGCCTCCCTTTCAGCTTTTCGTCTCCTTTGATATCTCCTCCATTGAGATCGAGACATAGGATTTTTACCCTTGTAGTTGCTGGACACTTGTGCAACCTTAGGTGCAGCAACCTGAGGCTCTTTCTTTTGAGTCAAAGAGGAACCTCTTGGCACATCGAAAGAATGCCATTTCTCCTCGCTTGGCCTTTTCCGACCAGAGGTTCTGTACCAAGTATCTACTGGCACATTTGTTGGAGGCCTAAGAGTCAATGGCCTCTTTTCTTGGTTAGAACCTCTTTGGGAGGCTCTTCTGGGATCATGTCGAAGGTCAACATTTTCCCTTCTCTTATTCGCTGCTCTTACGCCTTGAATGTGCTCAGAAGCTTTTTTATCAAAGATCGAACTGCATCTTGGACACAGCATCACCTCTGATTTCTTTTTCTGGCATCTTTGTAGAAAATCTGCCAAGTTTTCATTTTCTCGGGGGAAAGCAGTCTTATTAGCCTGTTCTTGCCTCATGGCCTCTTCTGATGCTTTTGGGTCAGAAAGTTCGACCATGTTGATATTCATTGTATCTTTGTTAGCAAGAGTTAACTGCTTCATTTGTATCTCCAGATTCTCCGTCTGGCCTTGAACGGTGGCCAAGTGGGAACTGGGCTTTGATCCAGTTTTTTGTGCTTTAGCGGTCTCCGACTTCGGGTTCTCGACCGCTTTCTGGACAGCTTCAATTGTCTTCCTGGATAAATTTCCAGAAAAACTGCCAAAGATTGGCATGTTGATGTGGTCCTTTGAGACTTCGACCATGGTAATTCCTGGCTTCTTCGACTGGATCCTGGTTGCCTCTATCATGTTCACCTCAGAGGGTTCAGCATAGTGGGCTTCGACCTGCAATGGATTTGAGTCGACAGCCATGGGGGATTTATCAGCAAACTTCAATCTCCCTTCCTCGATAGCGTCTTGCACAAGATTCCTGAAAAGAAAACATTTTATGGCCCAAAAAATTATGGTATTTGCAAAAACCTCTCTTCTTTCTTTGATCAAGAGGAGGCACTTTTACCCCTGGGGGTACTATCATTTGGCCATCTTTAACCAGCAAGTCGAATATTTCATCACATTTTGTGATGTCAAAACTATAAGTCTTTTTTGGGAACCTATCGTTGGTCCTTTTTGGACCAATGGGATTTTTCCCATTTGAGGGGACTAACAGTTTACAAGAGTATGGTGGCCCTTGTTTCAGTTCTGCTAAGTCGACTTCTCCTTCTTCGACAGTTAAAGTATCATCGAAGGATTCTAGATCTTCGTCATCCAACTCAACGTACGCTATCCTCTCTCTCTTGTGAGTTTTCGTTGCCTTAGCTTTTTCAGCTTTGAGGCGTTCTACCTGTCGAACTCTATCGGCCAGTTGGGCCATGTCTCTTAGGTATTGGGTGTCTAGCTTCTTCCTAATGGAATAATCTAAACCGCCTGCGGCTATTTCAACCAACTCATGTTCTGGCACTTGTGTAAAACATCTCGCCTTGAGCAACCTAAACCTATTTAGATATTCGTCTATAGGTTCAGTGAAACGTCTCTTCACACTGGCCAGTTCTTTCAGGCTTATCTTGGTTTGCCCCATGTAGAATTGTTCATGGAACAATCTTTCCAACTGGGTCCAATGATGGATCGAATTGGGGGGGGGAGAGTTGTAAACCAAGTAAAAGCGTTCTTTGTTAAAGAACTTGGGAAGTACTTGATCCTTAGGTTTTCGTTATTCGAAATGTCACCCGCTTCGATCAAATATCTCGCCACATGCTCGACAGTAGATTCTGTCGTGTCCCCAGAGAACTTGGTAAATTTGGGGACTTTGCATCTAGGAGGTAAGTCCGTTTGTAACACGTATTCTGACAATGGAGATGTAAAGTTGGGCCTTCGAAAGCCCATGTTCATCCCATTCTGAGTCATGATCCTTTCAATCATGGTTGCCAGATTGTTTTCCAAACCCATGTTTTGGTATTGGATATGCTGAACCACTTCGTCAGCATTTTGGTTTCTGTTAACTAACCTTACCTCTGGGGCTATTACCCTAGGTTCCTCGACAGGTTGTTCCAATCGTGCCCTAAGGTTTTCTTCGACAGGCTGTTGAGCCTGGTTAATGGTGGTTTCTTCCTCTAAAAATATCCCCTGGTTTCCCCTTATCTGCGCCCTTTGAGGCTGTCGAATAGGTTGGGGTACTCCAAAGAAGTCAGCCAAACGCGTCATTTGCGCTGTCACTTGCTGATTCGATTGAGTAGTGTTTTGTATTAGAGGGTTTAGCACTGTACTCAAAGTTTGTGCCAACATTTGCACCATATCATGGTTGCTTTCGTCCATTTGCTGCCTCAAGACTACTGTCGAGGCATTTGTAAGGCCATGGGCTACTTGGGACGTTCCTCCTAAGAGTTGGGTCCTATTTCTATTCGCCATGCCTACTCCAGAGCCTTGGAGTGGCGAAGAGGCACTCACAAAAGGGTCTGAAAAAGTGGACGCAGCATTCGTCAGGCTTGCCACTTCAGAAGTTGGCATACCATAGAATGGAATAAATCCTGGGGGAACCAAAGGCCTTGTGCCTAAATTTCCCCTTGGTGGGGGAGTTCCCAAAGGTATCCTGGGGCCTGTTAACGAAGGTATTGGCCCCGTGGTTGTGACCGATACTGCTGGTGTCGAACCAACATTTGTCGCTTCACTTACGGTCATACTAACCGTTGCTCCCACACTCGTTTGTGGGATTTCGTTATTGTTTGGCGGATTCGCCATCTCTTCCCTTCTTCTGGCAGTATTGTTATCGTTAGTGTATATTCTACCACTTCTCAATAACATACAACTCGAAAAGATGAGATTATTTTCAACAATCAACACACAGTCCCACCAGGTGTGCCAATTTGTTTACCTTGGGTTTTGGTAAACAACCGCTGATCCTCCAAATGGTTACTTATTTGGTTACTCGCAGGATCGATCAGATTGATCCTAGGACATAGCTTGATTTTGAAGTTTGATTAAATTGGATAAGGCTTTAAATACAGAGGCTTTAAATAAATTGCATGAAGGAAAGACTTGGTAAAATAAACAAGGCTTTAAAGTAAAAGGTTCGACAAGAATGTAAAGGAGAAAGCAAGTAAATTTCTGGAAAAAGTAAATGACTTTGATTAATAAAATTGGTGTTTCACACATACATTTCTCAACAATTCTTTCTCACACGCTGGGTACTCGAATCTATATGAGTGACTTTGTATAGAACTGTGAACACACGCGAAAAACTACATGTCTACTACTATTTATACTAAAACATCCCAAGTAACCGTCGGGCAGTTACACTGCTTCGAGATCAATCCACTTGGCACGTTCTCCACGTTCGACGCTCCAGATCCTTGCACGTTTGCACGTAGTAACTGCTGGAAACCGTTTTCCCTCCAAAAGCTTGAATTTCAAACTGCTCCACTCTAAACCATCGAACACTTTCGTCAAGAGACATCTTCGACGAGAAACTCCTTCGACGTCGAAGGCAACCAGCCTCCTTCCTTGGAAGAAATCTTCTAAGTACTTTGCCATCTTTCGACGGGCATTTCGACAGACTTAGCCAGTCGAAGACATCCTTCAGCTTTAATGGCTGACATCAACAAAACAAAGGTGTCGAATTTAGGAGCCAACAGGAACAAAGCCCTAAAAATCTTAAAACCAAAATTCTTCCTCAACTTTCATGCTCCATCTTCAACAAGATCTCCATGCCTTATCCTTTCCCCATGCTTCATCTATCATCATAACCATACTGCCTTCAAAATTGCAGCACGTGGTTGGAATTTTTGAATCTCAAAAACTCGACCTGCTACACCATTAAAACACCATATCAAAACCCCGTGCTTCTATTCTTATCAAGTACATCAAGCCCAAACCGTACCCAGGTCATGGAAACAAAAATCAGAAAGTGAGGGAAAAGAGACGAAACCAGAAACCGGATCCAAAACTGATTCAGCAATACATTTTGCTCTGTCCAAGAAATGCCCTGCTTCAAAATAAGAAAATAATTCATAAGAAAGCTTTTTAATCAGAGTAGAAGAAAAATGGAGTGAAGCTTAAAACAACATCAACCATGTTAATAGACCTACTACATTGACGGCTTCGTAGTAATTTCCAAAGTTTTTACAACCTAATCAGACCGATTCAGTTCAATATACCATAACAGAAAAATAGAAAGGAAAATATTGAGTTCAGACGTATCAGTTGAGAAGAAGAAAATCAGAAAACCAAGCTGCCTAGCATCAATCATAAACCAGACCTGAATAAGTGGTTGGCAGCATTAAATTAGATAAAATAGAATAGCCAGATCCTAACTCATAAAACAAAAAAACCGAAATGTTGAACAGGACTTAATGTATTAATTCAGACTCCGAGCTTGCGTCGAAATAGACTTGTATTACTCATTTCTAGCTTGAGAAATCTGCACAAAATGGAGCTACGAAACTCGATCAGCATATGTACATTAGCAGTCCCGCAAGCTCTAATCAAAACCTGTGTATATCATAACAAAAACAGTTAAATAAAACCATTGCCCTGCACATTAAGAAAGTATTTAGCATTTTACACTCAACAGCTCATGAGTAAAATCCAATAACTGTCATAGAAAATTCAAAATAGAGACTTTGAAGCTTTAAATCGAGTTTTCCCTCCATTTTTACTCAATTTCCATTTCTCCTCGAGTTCTTCCACCCAGACTCACTCCTTCCAAACAAAGCATCCAGACAGTTTAGACTAACCTCCAACTAAATCCAAACATCTAACTAACTACAAACAGAATTTCAAAGCCTAGATAACACTTAACTGTTTTCAATTTTAAAGTCTTAACAGAATTGCTAATCTGCCAGCTCATACAACTGATTCCTAACAGAAACAAATCCCTAACAGAATTTCTTAAACGGACTAACTTAATATTAGAACGATTTAACGGCTCAGTTCGTAACACAAACGTTCATCACCAACCTCCAGATCTATCTTCTTTCTCGACTCTCTCCATAACAACATAGCAACTTCATCCTTCCTCGGCTTCACTCATTTTCTGCAAATCATCATCATCATTGTGAACTTCATTCTTTCTCTGAATCCTCCAATCATATGCAATATCAATGCAACTGCAGCATCATGTCCTTGATAACGCATCTTCAACCTTTATCTGTTCATCATCAACAACAACCGCTTGTGCATCTTCCCTTCATCTTCATCTTCGCCATTACATGTTCTTCGCAAACCAAGAACAATTTGATGGTTCACTGTATATTAGGACCTGTTAAGCATCTTCCTCAAGCATTTGCACCGAAGTCTCGCATAATCGCCGTTTAATTGCGCTCTAAAGATTTCTAGGGTTTCTCTGTCCCTCGATAGATGTAGGTCGGTTAGAGAAAAATTGAAAGAAAATATGTTTGGATTCAGACTAAGGATGATAAGATGGTGAAAATGGAGGCGAGAAGTGGAAGAACGGAGAGGTTTTACCGTATTCGACACGGCGAGGTTTTACCGTATTCGACACGGCGAGGTTTTACCGTACTCGATACGGCGAGGTTTGTTTCCGGCGAAGCGATTTGGGATGAAGATTGCATGAGCTTGAGAGGGATGCAGAGTATTTTCTTTCTCTCCTTTTTTAACTAAACTAACGCGAAACGACACTTGATTTGGGCTTTTATTTTGTATTATTTTTGTTGCTAATCTCAACAATTTGATTATAATTGAATATAAAAAAAGAAAAAGAGAACAATAATCTGGATAGTTTTGTTTTGTTTGGATTCAGATGAGCAATGTATTGGATCTGGGCTTAAAAGCCTTTGTTGTTCAGACTCGAGTGTTCAATCATATCAAATAAAAAACAATAGAGTTGAACGATATACTCCTTTACCTTTGGCCCGTGAATTCTTTGTTTGGCCTGGAGTTTGTGCTACAAAAACTGTTTCATAGGTTAATCATGCTGGGCCTAGCGCCCTTACTTCAGCACAATATGATTCAGGTGTTACACCTCCTTGATTTCTTTATTTCTTTGTTAGATTCAAGACTTTACCTTAATTTTTTTCTATATATTTTTTATGATAAAAATTTATAAAATTAATAAAATTTGTTAGATCTCTTTAGTTGATTTTAGGAATTAATTCTTTAGTTTTTGATAGAATTTTTCTCACATAAAAAACTAATAAAAATACTATTTTCCTTTCAGTTTTTTTGTTCATATTTTAAACCGTTTTGACTTGTTATTTTGACGCGTTTGTTCATTGTGAAAGATACATTTTGGGGCTTTCGATCATGTAACATAACAAGTTATTATGTGATCGAAGCATACGGCTTATGCTCGCTTCCAATGCGACACACCTTATTTCTCATCGTCCTGAGAAATTCATATCATATTATATGTTGTCCGGATACATATGATATTTTGTGATTTTTTATGCAGGAACTTCTGATTGCACTCACGACATGGCGTTTGCTTTTATCTTAGTTGGATATCGTTTTTGAATTTGTTTGTTTCTTGGTGAAGCTTGCTCGACGCGTGCTCTTTGCTTCACCATTGCTTTCATCCGCTCTTGACGATCCACTTTCTTTTGGTAGTCGTCACTACTGCTTTTATATTTTTCCACACTTTATCGCTTTTCTTTACCGCTTTTCTAGATATCATGAGAAGTATGAAATAAAGAGTGTGCACTCGAAGTCATTGTTTAAATTCTTGTAGCAGGCACCACTATTTGTATGCTATTTGTGTTTGTTTAAAACCCTACATTTAAAGCGGGTATTCCGCACGTGTGTTTACATTTGTTTCTGCATCTATTCCTCCATCCCTTATTAAAGTCCTTAAAAGGAGGGGAGCGGAAAGGGTTATCAATCAACCCCCGCGCATCTCATCCATGTCATCCTTAGCTCGTAATCGAACCCCTACACTTTGTCAGGAGTTTGCATTGGCCGATGCTGATACTCTGTGATTGTTCATATTGTCTTCTGTCTCCTACCTTGATCTTTTATAGCTTAGTTAGGTGTTCAGCCGCTTCGGATATCACATTTTTGTTTTACATCTTATTCCCACTTGTTTGCTTCGGGTGATCTGCTCCCCTTAGCTAAAGCATTTCTTTTTTTTATATATATAACTCCCGCTTGTTTGTCTCAGGTGATCCTCTCCCCTTGACTAAAGCATTTCGCTTCTTTTCTTTTCCATTTCATGTGTGTGCTCTTTCGAGCTTGTTTGCTCACTCGCTTTCTATACCATGTCCCCTTAGGATGTGCATGTTCCTTTCGGATGCAAGTTAGACCTTTGGTTGTAAACCATGCATGATAACGTTAGGTAGACGTTTTCCTTTTGTTCGTCCGAACCTTAGGACCACCATTGTATGATAATATTAGAATTAGAAATAGGCTAGTCTCATGTAGTCTCTTTTCTTCCCCTTTTCCATTTGCATTTAAAACTAAAACTTTCTTTTTCTTAGTAAATCATAAAACATCTTAATCACACTTAAACACTTTTTCAAGGTAATAAAACTCAAACCAATCAAATGTGGCATCTTTCCTTGAGGGCGTAACTCAAAACCATTTTCACAAGGGTTTGTCACCCATAAAAACACAAACAAACAAAAACATGTGAGCCGAACTACGGTGCTCTGATCTTTAAAAGGGATACATAGGCATTAGGCCGCGGAGCCTAAGCGAGCACAACTTTGTAAAATCTTCATTCTTTTCCCCACATTTATTTTGCATGCATTCTTCTTCAGTAATAAGAAGTAGACATGGATTAAACACACCCATAAGATAGACAACAAGAGTGGATACCTTAGAGTACTACGAGTCTGTGGGGTGCTAATACCTTCCCCTCGCGTAACAGACTCTCTTACCTGATTTCTCGGTAGCAAGACCGTGACTTCTCCCTTCTCAGGGTTTCTCGATGTTCTCCTTTTCCTTCATGTGGGATAAAAGACGTTCAATGGTGACTTCATTGTTTGATGATTTTTAGCTGGTTATTTCAAGGGGCTTCCTTGGATGTCTGAATTACATCTCCAGGTTTTTTTCCCATATGACTGAAACTTGTGAACCGATCTTTGAGCTCCTAAAGAAAGATCAAGGTTGTGTATGGACAGATGAGTGTCAGAAGGCTTTTGATTGTATCAAGGAGTATCTTCTTGAACCTCCTATCTCGCTCCCTCCTATTGACGGAAGACCATTAATAATGTATCTGACTGTGTTGGATAGTTCCATGGGTTGTATTTTGACAACAAGATGAAACAGATAGAAAGGAGTACACAATCTATTATTTGAGCAATAAATTCACTGACTGTGAGTCATAGTATTATATGCAGGAAAAGACATACTACTTGGTCGATATCCAAAATGGATCTGATTAAGTATGTATTTGAAAAGCTTGCTCTTATCAGAAGGATTTCCTGTTGGTAGATGTTATTGTTTGAATATGATATTGAATACCGCACTCAGAAAGCTATTAAAGGAAAAGTTTTGGCAGAGTACATTGCTCACCAACCAGTGGATGATTATCAGTCGGTCAAGTTAGATTTTCCTGATGAGGATGTGATGTATTTAAAAGTTAAAGATTGCGATGAACCTTTGCCTGAAGAAGGTCCAGATTCGGAATCCCGATAGGGTTTGGTGTTTGATGGAGTTGTGAATGCTTATGGTAAAGCAATTGGTGTTGTGATTATTACACCCCAGGGTTCCCACATCCCTTTCATTGCAAGGTTTTGATTATACCAATAACATGAAGGAGTATGAATAATGTATTTTATGTCTCGAAGAAGCCATGGATTTAAGGATTAAAATTCTTGATTTATATGGAGATTCGACTATAGTGATTAATCTGATTAAAGGACAATGGGGGACTAGTCACCTTGGCTTGATTCTATACAAGGATTATACGAGAAGGTTTCTACCTTTCTTCAACAAAGTTGAATTCTATCATATTCCTCGAGATGAGAATCGGATGGCAGATGCTTTATCCACTTTGTCCTCCATGTACAAGGTGAATTTCCTGAATGAAGCACCTCGAATTACAATTAGATGTCTTGATAGGTCGGCTCATGTGTTTGCAGTAGAGGTGACATCAAGATATAAATCTTTGTATCATGATATTAAACATTTCCTTTAAACTCAAGAGTACCCACTTAGGGAATCAAACAAGGACAGGAAGACATTGAGAAGGTTGACATGTAGCTTTTTCCTCAATGAAGATGTGTTACACAAGAGAAATTATGACATGGTCTTGCTCAGATGCGTGGATGGACACAAAGAAGACATGTTAATACATTAAATCCATGAAGGTTCCTTTGGTACTCATGCCAATGGACATTCAATGGTAAAGAATATGCTTAAGGCAGGTTACTATTGGTTGATAATAGAATCTAATTGTTACAAGTTTGCGAAGAAGTTCCATAAGTGTCAAATAAAAGCTGAAAAGATTCATGTGCCTCCTACTCTCCTCAATGTTATTTCTTCCCCTATGGCCTTTATCTATATGGGGTATTGATATGACCGGGATGATTAAACCCATAGCTTTAAATGGACATCATTTCATTTTGTTTGCAATTGATTACTTCACCAAGTTGGTGGAAGCAGCTTCTTATGCTAATGTGACCAAGAAGGTAGTGGTATGATTTATTAAGAATCAAATTATCTGTTGATATGGTCTGACGAGCAAGACTATCACTGATAATGGCTCAAATTTGAATAACAATATGATGAAAGAGCTTTGTGAAAACTTTAAGAGTTCTTATCATAACTCTTCTCCTTACATACCTAAGATGAATGGGATTGTTAAAGCGGCTAATAATAACATTAAGAAGATCATTTAAAAGATGGTGCTTACATATAAGGATTGGCATGAGATGCTTCCTTTTGCTTTACAAGGGTATCATACATCTTTTTGCACTTCAATAGGGGCAACCCCTTTCTCTCTTGTTTATGGCATAGAAGCAGTGCTACCCGTCGAGGTTGAGATTCCCTTTTTGCATGTGATAATGTAAACCATGTTGTCAGAGGCTGAATGGGAATAGAACATGTTTGACCAGCTGAATTTGACTGAAGAAAATAGTATGTTTGCCTTGTGTTATGGTCAATTATATCAGAAGAGGATAAAGAAAGCATTTGATTAGAAGGTCAGTGATCATTTTTAGCTTACATAACCCATGTCAGAAGGTCTAGGCGAGAGTGTGATTAGAAGCAAGAAACAGAGGCTGACAAGGGTGCCCGTGTCGCATGGCGCGGCCCGTGACGACCAAGGCGCTAGGAATTCTGATTTTTGGCGTTTTAAATTTCTTGGATCATTAAGGGTATTTTGGACATTTTTGAATTGATGAGGGATGACCTAATACTATTAAAACCTGTTTGTGAGAAGGAGACATGGGCTTTTGAACGGAATAATAGGAACAATAAAGATTGGGGCTTTCAAGAGACTTGGAGATGGAGATTCCTTCATGCGTGGAAGCAATTGAAGATCTAAGAATCCTCACCTTTTGTAATGTCTAATTTTATTATTTCTTTTCTTTTCCATTGATTCAGTGAAAAAATAAAACCTTATCCCAAAGTAAAGCTTTTGTTTAATTGAACTACACATTATCCTCATAAATACACGCAGTCCTCGAGATCGATATCCAGGGAAAAAAATCCCTATTATCACTACAAGGAAAATTAGTACACTTACTATTTTCCTATCAAGTTTTTGGCGTTGTTGCTGGGGACTGGCTAATTATTGAGAGTAATTTGAGTTTAGTTAAAAAAATTTTGTTCTGCAACTAAAATTTCTTTTTTGTAATTTTTTATATTTTTGTTATTACTGATTTTTCCTAACCTTTTGCATTCGAGGAAAGACCTCAGGTGAATTTCCTTTTGACGCAGAAATTGAAATAACTTTTCACGTAAGGCACAGACAAACTCGGCTAGTTAGACAGAAATCAGAAGGTTCATCAGATCAACCAGGTTCAGAGTCTGAAAGGAAAAAAACAATGGCTGAAGACCCACCACCACCAGAGAGACTTCTTGGGGATTACGGAGGAGCAAATGCCCCAGCAGGTTGGTTGACTATTGTGAATCATTCGGTCAACGTTGCAAATTTTTAACTGCATCCTTCAACCATACGCCAACTCGAGAATAGATCTTTCACCGGAAAGATTAATGAAGATGCCAATAAGCATTTACAAAGATTCCTCACCATGAGTACTGCTTTGAAGATTGAGGGGCACTCTGAAAAAGCCAAGAAATTAAGGATGTTTCCGTTCATGCTGTCCGAAGATGCTGAAGAGTGGTTTTACTCATTACCTACTGGAAGTATCACCACTTGGGAACAGATGGAGAAGACTTTTCTTGATGAGTACCTTTCTGCTTCTGTTTACATTCGCAAAATATATGATATTATGAATTTTAAGCAGAAGGAAGGAGAGTCGCTAGGTAATGCTTATAAGAGGTTTAAGAGGTTATTAGTAGCCTGTCCCACTCACAACATGGGTCAAACTGGGAAAATGAAAATGTTTGTAAATGGCCTCAGAATGAAGACAAAGTAGCTTATTAATACAATTGTCGGTGGCTTATCCAACTTTACAACAACCACTGGTGTGAAGAAGATTATTGAAGTCATTGCTGCAAATGAGCATCTAAAGTTATATGACGGAGTTGTAAGAAAACCAAAGGGAGTGATTGATTTGAAGTTGGAAGTGAATAAGAAACTAAAAATTGAAGAGGCCATTACTGCAGAAGTGGAGAAGAAGCTGAAAGCAATGAACATGGGTACTCAACATGTAGCTCAAGTCCAACAGGTACAGAAGTTTTCTTGTGAAATTTATAGTGGACCGCACCTTACTGTGCAATGTCTTGCGACTCCACAACAAATTGAGGATATAAAATTCTTGAGGCAAAATAAACCATATTCTAATACCTATAATCCTTGGTGGAAGAATTATCCTAACTTCTCCTGGAAAGATCAACAGCAACAAGCTCCTCAAAAGGCAGAGTGAGAGGTGGCTATTGAAAATATGGCTGCCCACACCACTCAATTTCAAGAAGAGACAAGGAGTAATTACAGGAATACCACAGCTACAATAAAAAAATTTGAAGTTCAAATGGGACAGATTTCACAACAAGTAGCGCTGCGAACACAAGAAAGTCAGAAAAGTTGTGAGAATGTGAATGTTGTCAAAACAAGGAGTGAAAAAGTTGATAGCGAAAAAGAAGATAAGGTGAAGCTTGATGACAATATCATAGAAGTAGAGTTGGAAGTGAGAGGTAACAGGAACAAACAGGAAGAAGTGGCATCGCCTGTGAAGCCAGTTGAAGAGAAGACTAAACCAGTGATCAAGTTATCATATCCATCTCGAGTGGCAAAGAAGGACACAAAAGAAAAAGATTTTGAGAAATTTATCAAAATTTTAAAAAAGCTAGAGATCCACATACCTTTCTTTGAAGAACTCAAGAAAAAGCCATTGTACAAAAAATTCATGAAGGAGGTACTTTCAAAAAAGAGAACAACAGAAGATGGACAAGTACCCGTTAATGAGAAATTGTTTACAATTGCGCCCGAGAGAAAAATACTTGTCAAGCAGAAGGATCTGGGATCAGTTGTAATACCATACACCATAAAAGACAGAGTTTTCTAGAGGGTTTTGGTTGATTCTGACTCTAGTGTCAGTTTAATGCCATTATCGATTTTCAAGAAGCTCGGTATTGAGAAGATAAGCGGAAGTGGGACAAAATTGAAATTTGCGGATCACACCATCAAGAAGTCATATGGGATAACTGAAGATGTTTTAGTGGAAATTGACAATTTTGTTTTCCGGGTTGATTTTCAGATCATGGACATACTTGAAGATGAAGAGACTCCTATCATTCTTGGTCGATCATTTATGCTGACTAGTCGATGCAATTTTGATATCGAGACAGGTAATTTGACACTAAAATCTTTTGATGAGTAGATAACTTTGAAGGTGTTCGAGATTAAAAAGCAGGATGCAGGTGAAAAGAATCAAGCTTCAGCTGGTATGATTAAATTAGAAGGAGACAATAACAGTTTAAAATCACTCTCAAAAAAAGTCTCTAGCATAAGCTTTCAGGTGGCATAAATAAAAACTTCTAAGTTCAATCCAGAAAACAAGAAGAGAAAGAAGAAGGAACACCGAGCTGAGAAGATGGAAGTTGCTGGAAGCACAAATGGGTTAATACTTTTGATCTGAATGAGTTCTGGATTGTATAAGAGACAAGCAACAAGGTGTGGAAGAGGAAGTACCCCCATAAGGGGATGAACCGTTGAGCCATGCGACGTTAAATGAAGTGCTTCATTGGAGGCAACTAACACTTCTAATAACTTAGTTTTTGTTTTTGTTTTGTTTGCAAGTAATAAAAATTGAGTCTTATTGGTGAAAGCTAGGAGGCAGCAACACGTGTTGCATTACCCTCTGTGAGTCACCTTCTCGAGCTTGTTCCGAAACATTGGGGTCAATGTTTTGTTCAAGTTTGGGGAGGGGGGTTATTGATTTTCTTCTTTTCGAATAATTTGTTAGTTTTATCCGAATTGTTGTGTAAATCCATGAGTTGAAGTCCTCCAAATTTGGCCAAAACTTTTGTTTTGATCTAGAACTTGGTTCTCGTAGAGTTCGGGAATAGTATATAGAGACAAAGGGATGGTTGTTCGAGGGTAGGAATTTCGGAATAACATGATTGAGATATGAGTCTAACGTGTAGATTTGTACCATACTACTTGAATCTTGAGAAGTATTCCTAGAGTAGTTTATCTTGACAGTCTGGAATAATTTAGATTCACATGCGTGTAGGACGGGTTGAGAAATAAACAAAGCTAGAACCAAATGATGAAATATAGGTAAAAGGCAATTGGCTCGCTAAGTTGGGTAGATCTCACCAGGTAATTTATCCAAAGGGGGTTGATCCCCATACGTCATCCATAAAGGACAATATATAAACTGAAAAGTTTTGAAATTTTCATCTGAAACTATAAAGGAGCAAAATCTCTTATTTGGTGATTGAACCATAAATTTTCTTGACCAGTCTTGTGCGTGTGATAATCATCAATAATTATCATTGCCTTAATTTGACTATCTGAATGAAAAAGGAGGAAAATTCGGAAAAAGACTTATGTACAAAGCATAGTTAGAGAGGCATCTGAAGAGGAAGCTCGAGATTAAAAGGGCCTTACACAAACTCTTCCATCATGTGAACATCAAACAAACTGCTTTTTAATCAATTTGAACGGATGTCACACGTATGAGTATCGGGCTGCTGTGATTTTCATGAGTTCTTGTAATGGTCGCTTGAGGTCAAGCAAAGGTTTAAGTTTGGAGGAGTTTGTTCAATGGTTTTTCGACCTTTATTTTTCAGGGTAATTTAGTTATAGTTTATTTATTTTGTCAAGTGTCTTATCTCATTTTTCTATGTTTTATGTGTTGGTTATATATTTTGTTATTTTCGAGTTCAGAGGAATAAAACCAGGAAAGTCAGTGCAAAAAGTGCAAATTCAGAGTGTTAGAGGAAGTCTCAGAAACCAAGCTACAGGGTGCTTGAGATTTGGAGACGGAAATTTCTTCATACGCAAAAGCAATTGAAGATCTAAGAATCCTCACCTTTTGTAATGTCTAATTTTATTGTTGCTTTTCTTTTTAATACTATGAGAGGCTAAACCCCCCAATTCTAGAGGGTGTCCCTGATTTGCAAATATATTGATTTTTAATTCTTGGTATTGATACAATAGTTACTTTTCAATTTAATTGTTCAATGTTCTTATGCCTTTCCTATCGGACAAATAGGAATTGATCCATGGTTAACAATTAGGGCTGGACCGCCATTGTTAAGGTTTTTGAACAATTAGACTATCGTAGATATCACCTAGGACTAGGGATACCCTATAGGTCACCGATAAAATCTTGGTAATATAACTGCTTGGTTTCATCATAATTCACTAAGGACTTAGGTATTAGGATGAAGGACCAAAGGTTTTCTCACTAAGGACTTAGGCGAAAACAAAATAAAGATTCGGTAGTTAAAAGTAGTGAACTTGTTGAAGATATCTAGAATGAAGTTTAATACAAGGTCAACTCACACACTTACCCTATCATGCTCCTCATATATGTTGAAAATCTATTTTATCTTTCTGTTGATTAAGTGACAAAAATAAAAACTTATTCCAAAGTAAATCTTTTGTTTAATTGAACTACGCATTATCCTCAGTAATACATGCAGTCCTCGAGATCAATATCCGGGGAAGTATTCACTATTATTATTGCAAGGCAAAATAGTACATTTGTTATTTTACAATCAATCAGACCCCGTGAATTCAAAGAAGGCAACCTCGTGCTCAGAAAGATCATGTCTTTTAATGTTGTTTCTAGGGAAAATGGACTCCAAATTATGAAGGCCTATATGTTGTCAAGAAAGCCTTCTATAGTGGTGCATTGATTCTTGAAACTATGGATGGTGAGGAGTTCCCACGTTCCGTGAATGTTGATGCAGTCAAGAAACACTTTGCCTAAAAAAATAAGATAACAACTTGCTAAGTTGAAAACACGAAAGGGCGACTTAGGCAAAAATGAGCATCTCGATGGGCTGAAAAACCTGAAAGGGAGGTCCAGGCAAAAGCTAGAGACAAAAACAGAATAAATCATCACGGTAGGTTGAAAACCCGCAAGAGCAATGTAGGAAAAAGTTAGGGATTCTTGGAAAGTAACTGCATCAGATGAGACTTGATCGTTGAGGCAACAATCTTTAGATTCTCATCACTTTTCAAATGAAGCCCAAGCATAAGAGTCCAAAGTTGTTTGGGAGAATTGTGGTCATTGTATTTCAATGTGCCTTTTCCATGTATTTACCATTTTAAAAACATTTTAATCATCTATAGGGTCTTTCCATTTGCGGACTACCATTCTATTAATAATATTTGAGCTTTTATCCAATTCTTTGCAATCTTATTTTATTCTACTTGCAAAAATTTCATTTATTATTGATAGTAAATTTGAAAACAAAAAGACTTAAAAAATAATAAAACATGTTTTCTGAAAAATTTGCAAAATATTTTACTTTGATTTTATGAATAAAAGCATTAAAAGCAGTTGTTCCAAAGATAGAAGATTTCCAGGGAATGAAATTTTCTCCGGTTCGTTCAAGGAGCTTCCTCTGGTTACTCTCACAAATATGCATATTATTTCCCCTATAGTTGTTAATCAGATAGTGGGCTTTCCTCCAATTTTTTATGTGGTGTTGGGTTTGTGATCTCATATCCTCCAATTAAGTCTTGATTCAAATTTCTCCTGCTAAGTGTGGTTCTTTTTCCTCGCCAAGTTGTGATCAAGCAGAGATTGTAAAGTTTTGAAGCTTATGCTCAATTGTTGGATTCTTTCTTCCTGCGTATTGATACTTGATTAAAGAATATCTTGTGGAGTATTTTACCTTTCCTATCATGACATTATTGCTTCTGTGTGTTACCTAAGTAGCAGGTTAAAAGTAGTATCTTTTCTAAAAAGTATTAAGACAACTGCCAAATTTTTGGGTTTTCTCTCGCTGTATGTTGAGTTTGATTTAAAATCCCCACAATTTTAACTTCTTGTTGTAATGGGAACTTATTAGTTTCTCATGTCAACCAAGGGTGATGTTTCCCTTTAAGGTTGTTATCCCTATGAAGTTTCTTTGATTGCCTCCAGCAGATTTTGTGAAATCAATATGCTCGATATTACAGAAGACTTGTGCTTTCCTCCCATGCAGATCTGGTATCATCTTCCCTAGCGAATTCCATGTGTTACTTCCCAGTGAAGGTTGGAAGACATTTTATATCCCTACAACTTTGTGGATTATTGTTATAGTATTGTTCTTTGTTTATTCTCAAGCAATATTTCCTTTCACTGAGAAGTTGAGCCTTGAAGTAGGATATTGCTTCCTCAGTTGGTTGCTTACTCTCTTATGGGATTTCTATCTGAGATATGATTTAGCCGAGTGTCGTCTATACCCAAGTTTGGTTTTTTCTGGTTACCCCTAGTGTTGTATGTTTGTTTTGTCAGCATATACATGACCCCATTCATTCATTCATACATACATCATGCATAGTTGAATTAAAATTCATTGCTCATTTGCATTCATTGATGTTTCTGTTGATATTTTATCCTCCTTGCAGAGTGTGTATTATCTATCTCTAGTAGAATGTCAACATTAAGAAGAAAGTGTATATCCTTTCAATTTCCCCACTAAACTTATTCCTCATGGAAGAATGTTTCTTTAGCCTTCCTACCCAACTTATTACCATGATGGAATTAACCCCCATCTGAGCTCGTTCCTCATTGGGAAGAGTCTTATTTGTCTATTTCTTTCTAGTTTGTTCCTAGATTGATCTTTGGTCCTTGTTAGAAACTATTGTTTTTCTTTCAAAATTAGTTTATCCATAACCTTCTTTGTGTCTACCATTTTTAAACTATTAGATCTTTGATAGATGGTATTCAGTCTTATATTCTTTTGGTTGTTTACCATTGTTTGACTATCAGACCTTTAATAGATGGTATTCAATCCACCTTTTTTGTGTCTACCGTTGTTAAACTATTACACCTTTGATATATGGTATTCACTCTTATATTCTATTGGTTATTTACCATTGTTATACTATCATTCCTTTGATAGGTGGTATTCAGTCCACTTTTCTGGTGTTTACCATTGTTAAACTATTAGATCTTTGATAGATGGTAATTAGTCTGTTTCTTGGTGCTTACCATTGTTAAAATATCAGATCTTTGATAGATGGTATTTGTTCTTATATCCTTTTGGTTGTTTACCATTGTTAGACTATCAAACCTCTGATAGATGGTATTAAGTCCAACTTTTCGGTGTTTACCGTTGTTAAACTATCAGATCTTTGATAAATGGTATGCACTCTTATATCCCTTTTGTTCTTTACCATTGTTAGACTATCACATCTTTGATAGATGGTATTCAGTCTGTTTCTTGGTGATTACCATTGTTAAAATATCACATCTTTGATAGATGGTATTCCTTCTTATATTCTTTTGGTTGTTTACTATTGTTAGACTATCAGACCTTTGATAGATGGTATTCAATCCACCTTTTCGGTGTTTACTGTTGTTAAACTATCAGATCTTTGATAGATGGTTTTCACTCTTATATCCTTTTTGTTGTTTACCATTGTTAGACCATCACATCTTTTATAGATGGTATTCGTTCTTATGTCCATTTGGGTTTACCATTGTTAGACTATAAGATCTTTGATAAATGGTATTCACCTCCTTTTGACATATATTACCCTTTTAGGCTTATGTCCTCAATAGGGTTTGTCTTCCCACTTTCTCCTCTTGGATCAGTCCCAAATAGAGTTGAGCTTTCTCCAGTCTTAGTACTGATGTCAATTATTACTAGCCTCAAAACTGATGTCAATGTTTCCAGTCTCGGTACTGATGTCAAACATTTATTTTCCAACCGCAAAGTTGATGATAATCATATTAATTTTAGGCTCTAGTCTCAGTGCTGATGTCAACCCTTCTTCTCCCTAGTCCCAGTCCCGATACTGATGTCATTCATTTACCATCATCCCTGAGTCGATATTACCCTCATTTATTGAGATGATGTTATCTTTCTCACCAACTAGTGGATGATTATCAGTCAGTGAAGTTTAATTTTCCCGATGAGGATGTGATGTATTTAAAAGTTAAATATTGCGATGAACCTTTTCCTAAAGAAGGTCCAGATCCGAAATCCCAATGGGGTTTTGTGTTTGATGGAGCTGTGAATGCTTATGGTAAAGCAATTGGTATTGTGATTATTACTCCGCATGGTCCCCACATCCCTTTCACTATAAGGTTGATGTTTGATTGTACCAATAACATCTCAGAGTATGAATCATGTATTATGGACCTCGAAGAAGCCATGGATTTAAGAATTAAAATTCTTGGTGTATATGGAGATTCGAATTTAGTGATTAATTAGATTAAAGGAGAATGGGAGGCTAGTCACCCTGACTTGATTCCTTACAAGGATTATGCGAGAAGGTTGCTAACTTTATTCAATAAAGTTGAATTCCATCACATCCTCAAGATGAGAATCAGATGGCAAATTCTTTATCCAGTTTGTCCTCCATGTACAAGGTGATTTTCCTAAATGAAGCACCTCAAATTACAATCGGACATCTTGATAGGTTGAATCATGTGTTTGAAACAGAGGTGACATCAGATGATAAACCTTGGTATCATCATATTAAACATTTCCTTCAAACTCAAGAGTACGCACTTGGGGAATCAAACAATGACAAGAAGACATTGAGAAGGTTGAGAGGTAGATTTTTCCCCAATGAATATGTGTTATAAAGAGAAATTACGACATGGTTTTGCTCAGATGCATGGATAGACACGAAGCAGACATGTTAATCCTTTAAAACCATGAAGGTTCCTTTGGTACCCATGCCAATGGGAATTAAACGGCAAAGAAGATGCTTAGGGCAGGTTACTATTGGTTGACAATGGAATCTGATTATTACAAATTTGTGAAGAATTTCTATAAGTGTCAGATTTATGCTGACAAGATTCATGTGCCTCCAACTCTCCTCAATGTTATTTCTTCCCCGTGGCCTTTCTCTATGTGTGGTATTGATATGATTGGGATGATTGAACACAAGGCTTCTGATCCTGACTTTAAGAGTCTATCGGAGTTATTGACTACAAGTGCACAGTCTAATCGCGTAGTTTTAAAAGATATCGAACCCACATGGACTGATAATCAAACTAATTCTATCTAATGTTACTATGTAAATCTAAGACTGATGACTAATCTTGGGTTTTTAGAGAAACAGGGAATAAATTCAGGTTTAATTAAGATATTTGATAATGGGATACCAATATGCAATTCATCAAACTTTAAGGATTCAATAAATCATTAGCGTAATCTTTAAATGTTAAAATACTCTTCAGTAGAAGATATGAATTTAAAAGTCATTGTCTCACACTCTCGTGTTTATTGACTCTGACTAAATTTCTAAATCAGAATGCTTTGCTCTCGCTGTCTCTTTTAAATTTAGAAATAATTTTTGGAAATCAACAAATTCTAATTAACCCTAAAGTGCTCTCGCTGTGTTTAGAATTAATGTCTAGTTTCTACTATCCCATTAAAAATCTCAAACTACCATTTTATAGATTATAACCTTTGTGTGTCTTTTATCTCGTAACAAAATTGTGTCAATTAAAATTAAGAACTAAACAAGAAAAATAGTTTGTCAAATATTTACACAACACATTTATAAACCATGCCAGTGAGACTACTTGCACATATCGGTATCAAGGTAATTAGCCGATCATGGTTTTAAACATAAACATACGGTACTAGTAATTAAACATAAATCAGAACATGATTTCTAATAGAAAAAGAAACTATAAAAACTAAATAGGAAAATTGGAAGTCAACTGAATTGAGTAACTGGAGTAAATCTTCGAGTACAATAGGCTTGACTACAAACTTGAATTAAAACCATTACCATCCACAAATGTCGACAGTATTCGCATAAACAGAAAATACTGAATGAATACTAAAAATATCCTAATACTAGAGTTGTAATAGTCCCCCGACGTGGAAGAGCTATTGCTATTTCCAGAAATTTACTGCCTGAAAACTAATAATGAAAGTGCTCGAACTCAGGAAAATTGGAACCCCCTGGAAGTTGTGATAAACTGCCTTTTATAATCTTTGCTAAATTTTCGTAACTTCCTTAAAGAAAAATCAGGACTTGCGACTTCATGGCCAAAAGTATTCGGAAGACTCTGTAGGTCGGAGAAAAATCAGGGGGGTTTGTTTTGTTACGTGGATAAAACCACGCAACAAAATAAACAACGTGACAAGCTGACAGAGTATGGCGAGGGCCACACATGCGTGGTGAGGGCCACACCCTTCTTACGTGAATAGCTAGGGCCATGTTTGTATGGTGAGGGACATGTTAGAACATAATTTGGTTCTATATCCTTGTAAGAGTTTTGATGATAACAAACACACAAAGAACAACTCCCTAAATAAGTATTTTGTTTTGCAGGGAAGTTCTAATGTAAGAAGCACAGAAGATGAGATAGATCATTGTTAAAACTCTGATCTGAAACATCTTACGTAGAAAGCAAATCTGTGTAACACACTTAAATAAATAAGTTCCGATGTTACAACTTTTGAGTGCACTAACACTGCGAACAAGAACTCTGATATTCTGATACGTAAAATTCTGGAAAGAAGTAAGTGAATCTCAATGGTAACATTCATCTTCTGATGTGATCTTTAGTAAGCATGTTCTGAAGCGTTACATTTTATTCATGGCTAATCAATAGTAACGACTGAAAGAAGACAATAATCTCTATGTTTGGAAAGAACATTAACTACTATTTATCAACCTTCTAAAAGCACCTCTCATACATTGCCTATATAAACAAGACGTGAAGAAGAAATCATTGACGATTTTTGCTGTGCACTGAAAAAGAGAAATATTACTACCTTTCAATCTATTGCTTTTCAATTGTGTAATACATATCTTTTGTAATACTGTTTTTTTAGAAAACATATTTGTACACGTTTTCAAATATATTACTGTGTAATACCTTGAGAAAACCAGATTGTGGTTTAAAATCAAGAAGACTTTGACAGTTTTCATTGTATTTGTGTAATCAAGTTTGATTAGTGGATTAAGACCTCATTTGAGAGAGGCGAAATCACCTTGGCGGGTGGACTGGAGTAGTTTGATTTCAAATGAAACAGGATAACCAACGTGTCTTTTATTTTAAGTTTTAAAAACCCCAATTCAACCCCCCTTCTTGTGTTTTTCCATTCTCCAATTGGCATCACAGCGCCTGGTTTTGAGTGCAAACACTTAACAGTGTCAGAAAAAGATCCAAGAAATAAAAACACTATGGTGGGACCAAGTCAGAACATCAGCAATGATTACCATGATGAGAAAGATAGAATCAGCGAAAAACCTCCAATCTTTGATGGTGAAAACTTTAATTACTGGAAAGACAGAATCGAAAGTTTCTTTCTAGCTCATGACATTGATCTCTGGGATGTGGTGACTGATGGGTACATATATCCAGTTGATGAAAGCGGTCATAAGATCGAAAGAAAAAGAATACAGATCATCAAAAGAAAGAATTCAAAAGTCATCACAAAGCCAGAACAATTCTCTTGAGTGATATCTCATACACTGAGTATGAGAAGATCAAAAACAGAGAATCAACAAAACACATGTTTGACTCCTTGATAATGATGCATGAAGGCAACGCACAAGTCAAAGAAACCAAAGCTCTTGCTCTCATTCAGAAGTATGAAGCTTTCAAAATGGAAGAAGATGAAACTATGGAAACAATGTTCTCAAGATTTCAAATTCTGGCTGCTGGACTAAAAGTTCTGGATAAAGGGTACTCAACAGCAGATCATGTAAAGAAAATCATCAAAAGTTTACCCAAGAAATGGAGACCCATGGTCACAGCCCTAAAAATGGCCAAAGATCTGAACAAAATATCTCTTGAAGAACTTATTAGCTCCTTGAGAAGTCATGAGATAGAACTAGAAGAAGATGAGCCCCAAAAGCAAGGTAAGTCTCTCACTCTTAAATCTAATAAAAAATATGAACCTAAAGTTTTGCAGGAAAAAGAAGAAAACTCTGGTGGATCCTCGTCAAAAGAAGACGAACTATCTCTTCTCTCCATAGGAGTCAATTGTTAGAACAAAGTTTGAATCTACTACCCTAAGTTAAAGTTTTGATGATAATAAAATGCAAGATTAAATAAATTGTATAATTCATATGAGACATATATGCTACCTAAAAATTATATTGTGCATTTACAGAAACTCTGATGGATATCAGCATAAGAATGTCAACATCAGCATCAGAAGATGAAATATCATATGCCAGCATCAGAAGATGAAATATCATATGCCAGCATCAGAAGATCAAAGCATGTGCTTACGCTGAAGCTTGATGAACAGATCTGCGCTTAACATACTCTAAACTCTGATCAAGACCAAAACAATATCATCAGCACCTAGAAGCGTCAGAATAATCCAAAGCCAATAACACGCTGAATTGACAACGGTACTGTGCATTCAAGACACTTTATTACCAACGGCTTTATTCCAAGACAAAGATCTTCTCAATATGGAAAGAACGTAATGGGCATTGAAATGGAATAATTGACTACAACGTATCTTTTCCAAGTCTATATAAACAAGTCAGTGAGAAATGAATTGGCTAATGCTCTACAACTCTTTACACGCCTAAAGCAAATCATCTTCATCCTCACTCATACAGCTTGCTATATCTCTCAAATTGCTTACTCTATAGTTATAGCATCCTAGTTACACATAAGCTTAATTTGTGTATTATCACAGTTGTGATATAAAGTTTTTGTAGAAAACATTTAACACACATAGTATTCATTTATTTGTAAGAAAGAATTTCCTTGAGAAACCGGTCTGTGGTTTAGACTTAAGAAGGCTTTAGCAGTTGTTAAAGCAGTTGTAATATTCAGTTGAATATAGTGGATTAAGACCTCGTTGGAGAGAGGCGAAATCAATTTGACGGATGGACTGGAGTAGTTTGAGATAAAACGAACCAGGATAAAAATAACGTGTTGTCTGCATTTGATTTCAAGTTTTACAATTAAACCCCCCTTCTTGTGTTTTTCACTTCTTCATCAATCAGTTGTGGAAGCACAGGCAGAGGAAGTCCAGAACTCCCAGAAGAATAAGGAATCATTCTGAACCATCTTCTGGATATAGAAAATCAAGTAACAGATATATTGTTTGCTACGCATGAAATGAACAAGGTAATTACAAAAGCGACTATCTAAATCTTCAAAAAGAAAAACCTAAAAAGAAGTTCTTTAAAGAAAAGAAGAAAAGCCTTATCGCAATATGGGATGACTCAGAATATTCTAAAGCTGAAACAGAATCAGAAAACGAAAGAGCCAACATAGCCTTAATGGCTAACATATCAGATGACACCGGATTATCTAAATCAAAATCAGACTCAAGCAGAAGAGGTATTCTCTAATTTTTCTAGATCTCAATTAGAAGAATGTCTGTCAGAAGTTCTTGAAAGATATTACTAACTTCTAGTAAAAAACAAGAACTTGAAAAAGGATATAGTATCTGACTCTGAAGATACTAAGAAACTTAAAACAGAAAACTCTGAGCTAAAAAAAACCATTTCTAAACTCGAAAATGAAAAATATGTTATTAAAAATAAATTACAAAAAGCTCAGAAAGAAACTGTCTCAGAAGTTTCTAGTAACTCTGATAGAATCATAAAAGAATATGATCATAACTTTCAAAAATGTCTAGCTAAAAACATAGATAGGAGCAAGATGGCTTCAATGATCTATGGAGTTAGCAGAAATGACAGAAAAGGGATATGATATAAGCGTAAAGTATCTCAACCAAAGAAAGTTAAGGATATAGTCATAAAACACACACCCCTTTATTCTCACTTCACCTATGGACATACACATGACATAAACTATACTAGTAATGCTTTTTCTACTAAACCAAAATTCAAATAGAATTTTGGCAACTCTAACAAACAAGAACCCAAAAAGATATGGGTACCTAAGGACAAAATTGTCTATGTTGTAGATGTCTTTAACAGCAAAATTGAAACACCAATCTTGGTACCTGGACTCTGCATGCTCTCGACACATGACGGGAAGAAAGCATACGTTCCAAATCCTAGAACTTAAATCTAGAGGCTATGTAGGTTTCAGAGGCAATCAGAAAGGAAAGATTATTGGCTCTAGAACTATTGGTAATGGTACACTTCCTTCTATAACTAATGTTCTGTTAGTAGATGAATTAATGCATAACCTACTATCCATAAGTCAATTAAGTGATAATGTTTATGATATAATCTTCAATCAAAAGTCCTGTAAAGCAGTTAGTCAGAAAGATGGATCTATCCTCTTTAATGGAAAGAGAAAGAAAAACATTTACAAAATAAAATTTTCTGAACTAAAAAGTCAGAATGTAAAATGCCTAATGTATGTTAACGATGAGCAATGGGTCTGGCACAAAAGATTTGGGCATGTTAGTATGAGAAGAATATTTCAGAATAACAAACTCAATCTGGTCAGAGGGCTTCCTAACCTGGAGTTCAGCTCAGATGCTCTGTGTGAAGCATGTCAAAAAGGCAAGTTTGCAAAACCTTCTTTCAAAGCGAAAAATGTTGTTTCTACCTCTAGACCATTAGAATTTCTACATATAGATCTATTTGGACTAGTGAAAATTGCATCCATTACTGGCAAGAAGTATGGATTAGTGATCGTAGATGACTATAGCAGATGGAAATGGGTAAAGTTCTTAAGACATAAGAACAGGTCACACTCTGTTCTTTACCTTCTGTAACCAAGTTCAAAACCAAAAAGATCTTAGAATTGTTAAAGTCAGAAGTGATCATGGTGGGGAATTTGAAAACAAAAAATTTGAATTATTTTTTAATGAGAATGGCATCTCTCATGATTTTTCTTGTCCTATAACTCCTCAACAAAACGGAGTTATAGAACAAAAGAATAAAACTTTATAAGAAATGGCCAGAACCATGATCAACGAGACTAACGTTGCTAAGAACTTATGGGCAGAAGAAATTAACACAGCATGTTATATTCATAATAGAATCTCCATAAGACCTATTATGGATAAGACTCCATATGAACTGTGGAAGAACAGAAAGCCCAACATTTCTTATTTCTATCCATTTAGATGTACTTGTTTTATTCTAAACACTAAAGAACATCTGAACAAGTTTGACTCTAAAGCACAAAAGTGTCTCATGTTAGGATACTCTGAACGCTCAAATGTTATAGAGTATATAATAGAGAAACACGGATTATGGAAGAGTCCATCAGTGTCAGATTTGATGATAAACTTGGCTCTCAAAAGTCAAAGCAAGGTAAATTTTTTGCAGATATAGAAGTTGAATTTACAGGTACTAAGGACACAACTCAAAAGTTCTCTATAAAGAATCACAGTCAAATCAAGAAGAGGATGTCACAAACAATACAATAACATCTAAAGAACCCATTCTGAAAAGAGAATCCAGAAGCAGATTAGCTCATCCAGAAAACACGATTCTGGGAAAGAAAGAAGACCCAATCAGAATAAGATCTACATTCATAAATTCTGAAGAATATCTCATGGGATTAGTGTCTCTGATTGAGCCAACTTCCATTGACGAAGCCCTTCTGGACAATGACTGGATACTCACAATGCAGGAAGAACTAAATCAGTTCACCAGAAACGATGTGCGGGATCTAGTTCCTAAACTAAAAGGATCTAACATCATTGGAACCAAATGAGTCTTCAAAAACAAGATAAATGAACAAGGAGAAGTCGTCAAAAATAAAGCACGACTGGTGGCACAATATTATAGTCAGCAAGAAGGGATAGACTATATAGAAACCTTTACTCCAGTCGTCAGTCTAAGCAGGAAAAGTTTGAAATGAGCTTGATGGGTGAACTCAAGTTCTTTATGGGTATCCAAATCAATCAAACTCCAAAAGGAACCTACATTCATCAAAGCAATTATGTCAAAGAACTTCTAAAGAAATTTGACTTGCCAGAATGTAAGCCATCCAAAACTCCTATGCATCCCACATGCATTTTGGAAAAGGAAGAGGTAAGTAAAAAGGTAGAACAGAAGCTCTACAAAGGTATGATTGGTTCTCTCTTGTATTTAACAGCTTCAAGACCATATATTCTGTATAGCGTTTGTCTTTATGTTATATTCCGATCAGATCCTAGAGAATCTCACATAATAGTCGTTAAGCAAATTTTCAAGTATCTGAAAGGTACTACTAATCTTAGTCTTTGCTATAGAAAATCCAAAGAATAGAAATTAGTAGGGTACTGTGATGCTGACTTCGCCGGAGACATAATAGAAAGAAAAGTACCTCTAGAAGCTACCAATTTCTGGGAGATAATCTAACCTCGTGGTCCAGCAAAAGGAAATCCACCATTGCACTGTCAACTGCTAAAGCTGAGTATATAGCAGCAGCTGGATACATCACACAAATGCTCTGGAGGAAAAGTCAACTTGAAGACTTTAACATATATGAGAGTAACATTCCTATCCTCTGTGACAATACTTCTGCTATTTGTCTTTCAAAAAATCATATTTTACATTCTAGGGCTAATCATATAGAAATTAAACATCATTTTATTAGGGACTATATTCAGAAAGGAATTCTCTCGTTAAAATTTATAGACACAGACCATCAATGGGCTGATGTGTTCACTAAACCCCTTTCTGAAGATAGATTTAACTTCATTCTGAAACATCTCAGCATGAAAGTATGCCCAGAATGATAGTACTGTTTATGTATACATTATCCCTCAAAATTTTATGCTTTAATTTTCTTTGTGTAAACATATGATCATTAGTTTTTCAGAAATAAAAAGGAAAGTTGTATCAGGATCTATCCAGAAGATCTGAACGTCCTCCAAAAACGGTTCATTTCAAAGATAGAAGCATGAAATTCATAATATCAACATTTTTTAACTCTATACGCAAGGTCTTCCTCTAAGGATGAACATGTGTTCAAATTCTGAAGAGACTGAAACATTGATTTGATGCATTGAGGCTCGAGTCAAATCGGTAACCGTTCTATATCTTCACGCTATCCCTTTTTTTAGGAATCATTAAATGCATGTAATCATTTTCTTTAAATATTTTCCTTTTAATTAAGACTTATATTTTATTATATATACTTCATTCGTTCACCATCACTATCACACTTCCACTCTCAATTTTTTTCCTTCAATTTGTTCAATCTTTCAAAAACCGTAAAAGAGTTTGTGTGAACAAATGGCTTCCTCTCAACAACTTTGTCAAGGTTCTCAAAGAATTCCTGGTTCTTCCTCCTCAACAGTAGAAAGGTACATCGAACCCTCGAGAACTCTCCTCACACCCATTGATTCTTTGGAAGTTCTGGGTGAGCTCATTGTTGATTTTGTACGCATGAAGGAAAATGGGTATGATATAATCCATGATGTTGAGCTCCAAGGATTGACTAAGTACTTTGATCACCTCCTAGGTCTAGATATCTCAAAACTTGTTAAAGAATTCTAGATCCATGCCATAACTTCAAATCATCAGATTACATCTTTCATCATGAGAAATAAAATCAACATCTGTGAAGATCTCATTGGGAAACTAATATGTCACGATGATGGCGGTATTCGATACAGTGATATGGTTGATAAAAGTTCTGACCTAACCAAGATCTCAAAGGAAATCTTTACTTTTGGACACTCGTCCAATAAAATCAAAGACCTGAATGATTACCTCAGAATTTGGTCTAAAATAATTTTGGGTTGCATCAATCACAGGAAGCCTACAAGTTCTCCAGATTACATCAATATTGATCAGCAGTACCTTATGTACTTCATCGCCACTAAAGCAAAAGTTAATCGCCACTAAAGCAGTACCATCTGAAGACCAACGTAAAATAAACAAGAGAAAAAGAAAGAACAAAGAGAGATTGGATCCCTCTGGGAAGACTCATTTCAGATATTTGGACAGAAAATAGATTGATAGAACATATGACTAAGGCTCAACAAGCTAGTGCTCTAGAACCTTGTGTTGGTAAACCTCTCAACACCAAAAATCTGAAGAAGATGAAGATTATTAAAACTATTAAGAAGGACCCAACAATCACCACCAAGGAAGTCATTACCACCCGAAGAGTGCCTCTGAAGGATTTTCCTCTCTCCACTAAAGTAGGCTCTTCTCCAAATATTGTTCTCATGTATCAAGAAGCATGCAATATTGACAGTACGATTCCAGATGTCCACATTTGTGATCTGAGGCAACAACCTCTAGAAGTTGCTCCCATAAAATCAAGAAAAAGGAAAACAACTACAGAAGGAACTTCTCAGAAGACTCCTAAAGCTGCCAAAAAGAAAGGTAAACCTTCTTTTGTTTCTGTCATTGAATCAATATTATTATCAACATCCAAAAACCCCTCATCTCCAAAGCCCACAGAAGATCCATCTCCTCAAACCTTTGATGATTTTAACCTTGACTTTGAAACCTCATTTCCTCTAAATAACCTTATGAATAATCCACCTTCTACCCATCTTGACCAAACTCAGCCTGAACTTGCACAAGTTCTCTCTGATATTGATCAATTTGATCCGCTATTTGAAGCTCCCCAAACCGAAAATCCAAACCTTGATTGTGATCCCACAACATCCATCCCTGGAATCACTTTCTCTCTCATAGTCTCTTAACCACCAACATTCCCTCAACTTCTTCACAGAACCTCTCCATTCCAAATCTTCCATCACCTTATCAATCCACTCCACCAAACTCACTAAATTTGCCCATAACCCTTTCTGAATCTCCCTCTCCAAATAACTACCCAGAAGGTCCCCTTAGAACAATCATAGATTTAGAAGCTTAGGACAATATCGTCACAAGCTCTCAGAAAATTGTCATTCCAAAACCAAAACCAAAAATCTTCAAAGAAGATGTTGGTAAATCCTTGCTGATTTTTGAAACAAAAATAAAGTAATGGGTTAACTCTCTAAAGCTATCTTGCATAGAGAATCTCAATACAGCTGCTTCTGATTCTCATTAGAACTAGTTCAGAAAATGGTTCAACTCTGAATCTCTGAAACTAAAGGAACTTAGCTATGAAATCGCTTAACAGAACTTCTGCGATCGCCTGAAAATCTTCAAGGATAAAGTTCTACGACATTGGGTAAAGAAGCCACTCCTTATGCTGGATAACACCCCTTGGGAAACTCATCAGACATCAGAGTGTGATGAACCACCCTCTGATCCTCTTCCTCTGGTCATGTTTCAAGACAAAGGCAAGAAAGTTAAAGAAGCTCCTGCATCAGAATCAGTTGTAGTTTGCTCTAAAAAAGTGGTCTCTTCTATTGAATTAACCTCATCTTCTATTGTGCTACAAACTCTGGATGAGTTGAAGAAAGAAAATGTTGTGTTTAAGGAAAGGTTAAACAAACAGGATGAAACTTGAAAGGAAATTAAGGGGATGCTTGGAAAACAAGAGGAATTGAATAATCAAATTAAGAGTTTATTGGAAGCCCTGTTCACATGACTTCCACCTCCTCAAACTTAGTTCTAAAATTTTTCCCTTTATTTTGTTTCTTGTTTCCTTGATCATAAAATGCATTTTATTGCCTAAGGTGTTTTTATTGCTTTTTGGTTCTTGACAAAAAAGGGGAGAACATAAGATATTTCGAATATAACAGTATCAAGACTCAGTCTCAAACATTTTGAATATCATAAACTTCTATTTTTTATCATCTGAAAGCAAAACAGGAAAAACCTTTGTTGAGGACAGTTGTGGAGGCATCAAAAATCTCCTTCTTCAAACTCTCATTAGAAAATCCTCAGGGAAGTATTTCTTTCTTTATCTGAGTATCCAACTCAGGGGGAGACTTTAATGCTTTATGTTCTTTAAGTACTCTATCAAAATATACAAGTTTTTGTCATCATCAAAAAGGGGGAGATTGTTAGAACATAGTTTGGTTCTACATCCTTGTAAGAGTTTTGATGATAACAAACACACAAAGAATAATTATGCTCCCTAAATAAGTATTTTGTTTTGCAGGGAAGTTATGATGTAAGAAGCAAAAAGATGAGATAGATCGTTGATAAAACTGTGATCTGACACATCTAATGTAGAAAGAAAATCCGTGTAACACGCTTAAATAAAGAAGTTTTGATGTTACAACTTCTGAGTGCACTAACACTGTGAACAAGAACTCTGATATTCTGATACATAAACTTCTGGAAAGAAGTAAAGGAGTCTCAACAGTAACATTCATCTTCTGATGTGATCTTTAGTAAGCATGTTCTGAAGTGTTACATTTTATTCACGGCTAATCAATAGTAACGACTGAAAGAAGACAAGAATATCTATGTTTGGAAAGAACATTAACTACTATTTATCAACCTTCCAAAAGAACATCTCATGCATTGCCTATATAAAGATGACGTGAAGAAGAAATCGTTGATGATTTTTGTTGTCCACTGAAAAAGAGAAATATTACTACCTTTCAATCTATTGCTTTTAAATTGTGTAATACAACACTTTTGTGATACTGTTTTTTTTAGAAAACATATTTGTACATGTTTTCAAATATATTATTGTGTAATACCTTGAGAAAACCGGATTGTGGTTTAAATTCAAGAAGACTTTAACATTTGTCATTGTATTTGTGTAATCAAGTTTGATTAGTGGATTAAGACCTCATTTGAGAGAGGCGAAATCACCTTGGCGGGTGGACTGGAGTAGTTTGAGTTCAAACGAACTAGGATAACCAACGTGTCTTTTATTTTAAGTTTTAAAAACCCCAATTCAACCCCCCATTCTTGTGTTTTTCCATTCTTCAGGCCACAACCCAACTTTGTATTTTTTTCATTCTTTTCTTCATTTCTTCTTTGTTTCTTTCTCTTCTTCACATTTAGCCTCTTTGTTAGCATACACGTGAAATACAATAGAAATACCACCATAATAGTGTTTACCTAGGGATTTGGTAAACAACCGCTGATCCTCCAAATGGTTACTTATTTGGTTACTCGCAGGATCGATCAGATTGATCCTATGGACATAGGTTGATTTTGAAGTTTGATTAATGTGGATAAGGCTTTAAGTAAAATGTTTCAAGTAAATTGCATAAAGGAAAGGCTTGGTAAAATAAACGAGGCTTGAATGTAAAGGTTCGACAGGAATCTTAAAGGAGAAAGCATGTAAAATACTGGAAAAGTAAATGACTTGAATTAATAAATTGGTGTTTCACACATACATTTCTCAACAATTCGTTCGCTCACACTGGGTACTTGAATCTAAATGAGTGACTATGTATCTATTGTGAACACACGCGAGAAACTACACGTCTACTCCTATTTATACAAAAACATTCCAAGTAACCGTCAGGCAGTTACACTGCTTCGAGATCAAGCCACTTGTCACGTTCTCCATGTTCGACGCTCCAGATCCTTGCACGTTTGCACGTAGTAACTGCTGGAAACCGTTTTCCCTCCAACGCTTTGAATTTCAAACTGCTCCCCTCTGGACCATCGAACACCTTCATTAAGAGACGTCTTCGACGAAAACTCCTTCGACGTCGAAGGCAATCAGCCTTCTTCCTTGGAAGAAATCTTCTAAGTATTTTGCCATCTTTCGACGGGCACTTCGACAGGCTTAGCCAGTCGAAAGCATCTTTCAGCTTTTAATGGCTGTCATCAATCAAAACAAAGGTGTCGAATTTAGGAGCCAACAAATTGCCCCCCAAGAATGCCTTATTTCGACTCTGAAAGAAAAAGGCATTCTTTGAAAACGCCATTCGACACCTGTTTTTCCACGCTTAGTCACAAGTTAACTTGTGCACTTTTTGTTGCTTTTTACCAACTATTGGCAATCCCAAGAAACCATCATTGATTTGATCCTAGGACGTCACTGTCAGTACGGCGTGCAGAACCAAACATCACTTCATAATTTGTCATTATGACAAATCCCAAAAACGAGGACGCACGCTGCGTCTCTCTGTTTCTGCAGAAACGGCCAAAACAACAGGATGCTGCCACGCGTCCCACTAATTCCTGCAGCATTAAATGACATTTAATGCCCTCGTTATTGGGAATTTCCCCCACTACTATAAATAGTAGTGAATATCCCATTGTGGGACTTTTCACGCAAACTAGCCTTCAAACTCCCTTGCTTTCTTACAAACTTGTTTCTCTTTGCAGAAAAACTCTTCCCTTTCCAACTTCCTCTTCATCTTCAACAATGGCTTCTGCTTCCACTGCCCCCAAGACTAACGCACCAACTGAACAACTTGCTAAGCCCAAGGTCTTTGTTACTGCTCCGGTAGTGAACGCTACAGGGAAACGAAGGGTCCCTGAACCATCTGACATCTCCGTTCGCGATGCTTACTCGCGTCACTTGATGATTCCGGTTGGATACTCCAACCAAATCTTCGCAATGTCTGGACCTATGAACCCAAGCATCTCTGAAGCTCTGAAGATCAAGAGCTATTTTCCCATCGTTGAGAAACTCAAGCCAGTAGCCTGTGCTAAGAAGGATGCAGAAGACAACGAAGACCCTACACACGAGAAGATCGACCTTCGCTTCTTCAACAGAAGTGTTAGAGTCTTCAGGTCTTGCCCTAATCTGACCTCTGACTATGTTGCTTGGCTAGCAAAGTTGGAGAAACACCAAACTCCAGTCTGGAAGGAAATGGGAATCTTTGACCTAGTAATGCTGTCGAAGACAGGTTTAAACTACTCCCCAGAGATGCTTATAGCTTCGCTGTTGTTCTGGGATAACTCTCACTTCACCTTTCACCTTCCATGTGGGATGTTAACCCCCACACTCTTCGACGTAGCAGCCATCACTGGCCTTCGACCAACCGGAGATTACTTCGACCCGGAAGAGATGTCGGAGGACCAAATTGGCTTCTCTGAAACCAAGCCAACATTCACTACCTTTATCAACCATTATCACGACAGGTCGACGGATACAGTGTCGGATGTCGAACACATAGCGTTTCTAGCCTTATGGCTAACTCGCTTTGTGTTTTGTTCGAAGTCTCTACAAGTGACCAAAAAGATGGTCACTCTGGCCACCCAACTGCATCACCGCCAGAACATCTGTTTGGCAGAACTAATTCTGGCCAGTCTTTATGACTCCATCAGCAATGGGGTTACTCTCTTGAAACATGTCGAAGATAGGAACAGTTTGCTACTCGCTGGGCCTTTCTGGCTACTTCAACTGTGGCTCAATGCCACTTTCGAATCCTTCTTACCCAAGAAGAATCAGATAAATGAACAAGCCCCAGCGATAGCTAATAGACGTATCGAAGGGATTAGGCTGGCTCTACTGACACCTGTAGAAGATGGGCTAGAGTTCCAACAAACCTTCACTAACTTCGTGCTGATGTTCGCTCGAAGGAAGGAATTTGTTTCAACTATGGCTCCATTTGCTCAACGAAAGGTGGGGCCAGCATGGTTTACGAGGCCACATCCAAAGGAGTCGAGTGGTCCCAATGTCGATGAGCACACTATACTTTGGGAGGCGTTCCTGACACCCAGGATCATGCCTCTTCGATTTAAGAGTTCAAAGACTCATTTGAGTCTGCTTGCCTATCAACCCAATCTGGTGTCTCGCCAGTTTGGTATCATCCAAACCCTGCCTTCTCCCATTTTCCAAAGAGAGAAGTCAATGTTGTACTTCTGCAACGATTATACAGAAGAAGCTGCTACCAAGCATATCGGAAGATATGCTGGTCGAACAATCCTCTCGCTGTTCAACTACCAGCTTAACTTCCTTTGCTCACCATCTTTCGAAGAGTGGTGGAGAAGCTATTATGCTGAGTACTTCTTCGACGAGAAGGACTTCATAGCAGAGTTGCAGAAGTCTTTTGTCCTTGTGTTTGACAAAGTAAAGAAATGTAAGTTCATACTCTCACATTACTTTTTATCTTTCTCTTCGACTGTTAGCCTGTTAACTTTCCTTTTCGCTTTCAGTTGTTCGAAAACCCCTAGCCAAGAAGGCCACAGAAGGCCCACAGGGAAGAGTCCCTTCGACAAAACCTCCACCGCCGGCGAAGACTATAGCGCCGGCGAAGACAACGGGCAACCAACAGGGGGAAGGCTCTTCGAGGAGGCCTCCTGCATCGGTAACCAGATTTTCTTCATTTTCAATCTGGCTTTCGATTTTTTATTTTCGACGTAATTATTCAATCGAATTCCTATTGGTTTTCCAGGCCCCTTCGCCCAAGAAAAGGGCAACATTGGTGATCGAATCGGGGAGTGATGACGAAAGTGATTCCCCTCCTTCTCCCCTAAAGAGGCGAAAGTTAACGAAGGACGCTTCTGTTCCTACTCCAGCTCCTGAAGGTCGAACCGTCAGAATAAAGGTTGGTGTGAGAAAGCCTAGGCCACCTGCAGTGGTCATCGAGGAACCAACTGAGGAGGAACTGAACGCTCTTGTTACCAAGCCTGTCGAAAGTGACAATTCCAGCCCTGGGGCTGAAGTTAATCCACAGGTAATCTATTGGACCCTTCTCAAAACTTAGGCATAGATACCAGTATTCGATTATGTCTCTTTCGACATCTGAAGACTTGTCTTCTTTCTTTTCTTCAGGACACTACTGAAAGTTCTCCACCAAGGACTTCAGAAACTCTAGAATCTGCTGAACTCAGCAGGCCTCAGGAGAAAAATTTAGGCAATGACGAAGCCCACACTGAGACTGAGGCCAATGCTGAAACAGTGGAGAAGACAACTGAAGAGCCTATGGCGGAGGAAACACAGCCAGAAACGGTTCCTGTGGTAGACTTGTCGTCAGAAGAGAATCCTGAAGGAAGAGACCAAGGCAATGGCGAAGAGAATCAAGATACTGTTGACGAAGAGCATCAAGGTGGTACTGGCGAAGACCACCAGGGTGACGCTAGCGAAAAACCACAAAATGACGCTGGCGAAGGACCCCAAGGTGATATTAACGAAGAACCACAAGTCAACGCTAGTACCGCCTCCGTCCAAGTCGAAGAGCAACCCAACGAGGCACTCAGCATTCAACAGACTCAAGTCCAAGATAATACTATGGCAAGGGTCACCTCCTCAAAGCACAGGTCGAAAGAGGACTTGGAAATCTTGAAACAAACTGACCCTGTCAGCTACCTTAATGCAATCGTCGAGAGTAAGAGTTCTTCCGACACCAGTCAGGAAATTCCTACTCTGTCGGGGAAATCTACTGAGACTTCTCCTCTTGATGATGCGTTGGCGAAGGTCAAGGCCCAGTTCTTCAAGAGAGATTTAATGAAGGCTTTAGAGGGGGACCCCACTGCTCCATCTTGCTTAAAAGAGGTTTTGAATGCTGTTGACTTCGATGCTGTAGCCCCAGAAATCTCAGACTTAATCATGGAATTACATTCTATGATTGACCAAGTCTCAGCGGATTACCGGCGCCAACGAACTTTTAACAGTCAACTCAAAACGCTGCATGGCAAGAGCTTATCTGCATGGACTGCTGTCTCAAGTTCGACTTCTCGAATTGCCGAGTTGTCGAAACAGAAAGCGTCTGCACAGGAAAGGTTCGATGCTATTGAGCGAGAGAATGTCTCCTTCCGAGCACAAATTGCAGAGATAGAGGCGAAGATAAACGCCAACACTGTGCTCCAGGAGGAAATTCTTTCGACCATCCCAGACACTGAGAGCGAGACTGAGATCAAGCAAGGCCTGGAATTCGCTGAGAGGGCTCAAAGCCTCGACGCCCAAATTGCCAAACTGATGCAAGAAAAATCTTGGTGCAAGAAGAGGTTGGATCTGCAGCATGCCAAGTATCTTCGACTCAAGAATTCTCTTTCCTTTTGATTGATTCTCTTTTGTAACCATCTTCTGTAATCGCTTTCGACAACAATTGCCATTTTGGCTGGAATTAATAAAATTTTCCATTTTGGAATTTTTATGGTTAATTTAGCTTGTTCTTTTACTATTTTATTTTTATCTCTTGAAGTATAGGCTTATATTTTTTCAAATATTTACCATTTACTCTCAAGAGCCTTTTATCACCACTTATCTCTTCGACTTCATAGGCTCCACCAGAAAAAGTTTGGATAATTCTGAAGGGTCCTTCCCATTTGGGTGACCATTTCCCCATGCTTCGATCCCGTCGATCCATGGGAAGAATTACCTTCCAAACTAAATCTTCAGGCAAAAATACCTTAGGTTTTACCTTTCTATTATAAGAGTCTTCTACTCTTTTCTTCTGAAGCCTGAGTAAGTCGAGAGCATGTAGTCTCTCTTCGTCTAAATCCACCAGTTCATCTAACATCATATTCCAATAAACCTCAGAAGGAATATCATAATGCCTCTGAACTCTTGCAGATTGAAGACAAATTTCTGCTGGCAATACTGCATCATGGCCAAAAGTTAGCCTATATGGTGTTGTACCAGTGGCTTCTTTTGGGGACGTTCGACAAGCCCATAAAATCTGGTCTAACGTCTTATGCCAATTCTTTGGTTTCTTCCCAACATGTTTCTTTATCAAGCCAATTACCACTTTGTTAGCTGCTTCGACTTGACCATTCGCCTGTGCATAGTAAGGCGTGGATGTTAGGAGTTTGAAACCTGTTTCTTGAGCAAATTCCTGCATCTTTCGACCAGTGAAAACTGAACCTTGATCAGTTGTTATTGTCTCAGGGATTCCATACCTAAATATAATGTTCTTTTGAATAAATTCAATGACATTTTCTTGGTCTACATTGACTAAAGGGACAGCTTCGATCCACTTAGTAAAATAATCAATGCCTACCAATATGTATTTCTGACTCTTTGATGATGCTGGTCGAATCTCTCCAATAAGATCCAACGCCCATCCTCGAAAGGGCCAAGGCTTCACTATCGAGTGAAGTTCGCTTGCTGGTACATGCTGGATGCCTGTATGAACTTGACACTCTTGGCAACCTTTGGCGAACTCAACACAATCTTTCAGCATAGTGGGCCAATATAGTCCTTGTCGAAACAACAACCATTTCATCTTATGGCCTGCTTGGTGAGCCCCACATGCCCCAGCATGCGTAGTCGAAAGGGCTATGTATGCTTCAGTTTCACTTAAACATTTCAGCAACACCCCTTCAGGCGTCTTCTTGAATAACTCATTACCCATGAGTACAAAACTCAACGCCCTGTATTTTGTTTTTCGTTCTGTCGGAGCTCCTGGATTTTGAAGATAGTCCACAATGGGTTTCCTCCAATCCTGATCTGACAGATTATCAATGAACGAAATCTCGAAGTTTGAGTGATCAGCATAACCTAGCCTCGTCGACTCCAAGTCTGTTGGTGATAGACAAGTTGCTTTTAGCTTCTCTCGAACTTCGATTGCTCTTTGTAATCTCGTCTTTGAAATCTTATACCCAGATGCAATCTGTGCCAAGTCATTGGCTATTTGATTTTCGACTCTGGGAATGTGTCGAATATTGACACTTTCAAATTGTTTCAATAAACGATTTGCTATCACAAAGTACATAATGAGATTCTCTCTTATGCATTTATACTCCTTTGTGACTTGCTTGATGACTAACTCTGAGTCTCCCATTATTTCGACTCGAGTTGCCCCCAATTCCAACAATATTTCGAGGCCAGTAATTAGAGCTTCATACTCAGCCTCGTTGTTCGAACAAGAACCTTCGATTTGGTACTTGAATGTTGTTGGAATTTTATCTGGAGAAATAATCAAGACTCCTACTCCTGTTCCATTTTTATGGCTGGAACCATCGAAGTAGAATTTCCAAGGTTCTATCTCCACGTAGTTAATATCCTCGACTTGAATAGAGTGGTCGACTATGAAATCTGCAACCACTTGTCCTTTTACTGCCTTAAGAGGCATAAAGGTCAAGGAGTATTCAGTCAATGCTAATGCCCACTTGCCAATTCGACTATGCAAGATAGGTTTCGACAACATATATTTGAAAACATCAAAATGAGACGAAACATAAACATCAACTGGTTTTATATATTGTTTGAGCTTTGTACAAGAGAAATACAGACATAGACACAATTTTTCAACTTCGCTATATCTAGTTTCTGCATCATTCAAGACTCGACTGAGATAATAAATGGGTCTTTCGACTCCATTCTCATCCTCTTGGGCTAACATACTTCCCAGAGTTTTGTCAGATGCAGCTATGTACAATCTCATACTCCTATTGCTACAAGGAGGCACCAAAATAGGTGGCTTAGTGAGGTACCCTTTGATTCTGTCGAAGGCTTCTTGTTGCTCCTGCCCCCATTCGAACCCCTCCTTATTCAGTCGAAGTAAGGGTGAAAAGGCCTGAGCTTTCCCACTTAGGTTAGATATAAACCTTCTCAAGAAATTTATCTTGCCTAAGAGGGATTGCAATTCCTTCTTATTCGATGGCGCTTTCGCTTCCAAAATTGCCTTCGTCTTGTTCTGATTTATTTCGATTCCTTTCTTGTGGACAACAAAGCCCAAGAAATCTCCAGCTTTCACACAGAACGCACACTTCAAAGGGTTCATCTTCAGACCATGTTCTCTCATTCTTTCGAATGATTGTCGAAGGTGGTCAATGTGACTCTTCCTGGAAACAGATTTTATAACAATATCATCAATATAAACTTGCATAAAAGTGTTAATAAAATCATGGAAGATAGTATTCATTGCTCGCTGGTACGTTGCCCCAGCGTTCTTTAGGCCAAAAGGCATCACTACCCATTCGTAAGTGCCTAAGGCCCCAGGGCATCGAAAAGCTGTTTTCGACACATCCTCTTCAGCAATGAATATTTGATTATATCCTGAATAACCATCGAGCATACTCAGGTATTCGTAGCCAGCGGCAGAATCGACTAGCATCTCCGCCACAGGCATAGGATATTCATCTTTGGGGGTGGCAGCATTCAAATCTCTGAAATCTATGCACACCCTTAACGTGCCATTTTTCTTAATTACTGGCACAATATTTGCAATCCATTCGACATACCTTGTAACACGGATGAATTTGCATTTCAGAAGTCTTTCGACCTCCGTTTTGATCTTCGACAAAATTTCTGGAGCGAAGCGTCTTGGATTTTGCTTGATTGGCTTCTTTCCAGGTTTGATTGGCAACTGAAGTTCTACCAATCCTCTGTCGAGACCAGGCATTTCGTCATAATCCCATGCAAAACAGTCTTTAAACTCTTTCAGCAATTGGATTACCTCCAACCTAAGTTCTGGATCAATTTTGGCGCTGATGTAAGTTGGCCTATTCTCTGATCCTTCGCCTAAGTTGATTTCTTCTAAAGGGTCTTGTGCTAACATCTTAATGTTGTTCGCCAAGGGATCCTTTTCGAAGCCCAAAGGCTCATCGTCATAGATCGCGTCGAGCCTCTGTTCCTGCATTTCGTCTGGCATGATATCAGGAGGTCTTGGATCGAAATCCTTTCCTGGGCCAACAGCAGATAATTGTTGATCATTGGCCTGTGTGGCCATGTACTTTACTTCGGCTTCGAGAGCCGTTATCATCTTGGTTTCAGCCACATAGGCCGAAATTCGCTTCAGAGATTGTGACTCAGTCATTATCACTGAATTCACTTCCCCAACCAGTTGGTTGGATACCAGTTAGCCCACTGAATTCTATGTGGGACAAGTCTTCTCTGTCCCATTGGAAACCATGCTCAGGATGCAGGTATAGGGAACAAAAGGTGTTTGGCGCTGGCGCCATGTCGAAGTCAGGAGTTGGACATGGCCCTATGTGAGCCAAGTTTTTGTCGAAATCTGTTACACCCAAGTGGTTTACTTCGCCAAGGTAGTAACTCTGATCAGCCTCTATGTTTTCGACCAGCCCATCTGGGCGCCATAGAAGCAGTCTTTGATGCATCGATGAAGGCACAGCACCTACGCCATGAATCCACTCACGGCCTAACAAAAGGTTGTAGTTAGGTTTGGCCGATATGACCATGAACATTGTTGGTCGAAGGATCGACCCAACTTTTATGTCTAGTTGGATCACTCCCATGGTGGTCCCAATGCCCCCTTCATAGTTGGACAAGACCATATTGTGAGGTTTAATTTCTTCATCCCTTTTGCCAATCTTTATTAGCACAGAATGAGGGATAATATTGATAGTGGCCCCACAGTCGACCAATATTTTGTTCACAGTGGTCTCTTCGAGCTTAGCCCTTATGAACAAAGGTTTGAGGTGATTCTTCATCGCCTCTGTGGGTGGCTCGAAGAAGCCATTTTGTTCCTCTGTAGTGCCATTGTCCATGACAAAATAGCACACTGGCCTGTGTCTGGCCATTTCTTGTTCCACCTCCCAGTCACTGGCTTCGACTTCTACTTGCCGATTGAATTCCCTGGGTAGTACTGAAACAATGTTCACCATTATATCCAAAGTATCGTCGGACTCAGCATCATCTTCGTCTTCGACTTCGCTCTGGTTAGGCCAAACTAGCCTGTTGGTAACTGGTTCTCTCTCAAGAGGCTTTCTTTGTTTCCTTTGAGGCACATTCGAACTAGTCTCAGCCTTAGGTTCATTGGCAGCCTCCCTTTCAGCTTTTCGCCTTCTTTGATATCTCCTCCATTGGGATCTCGACATAGGATTTTTTCCCTTGTAGTTGCTGGACACTTGAGCAACCTTGGGTGCAGCAACTTGAGGATCTTTCTTCTGAATTAAAGAGGAACCTCTTGGCACTTCGAAAGAATGCCATTTCTCTTCGCTTGGCCTTTTGCGGCCAGATGTTTTGTACCAAGTGTCTACTGGTACATTTGTTGGAGGCCTAAAAGTCAAAGGCCTCTTGTCTTGATGAGAACCCCTTCTGGGATCATGTCGAAGGTCAGAATTCTCCCTTCTCTTGTTCGCTGCTCTCACTCCTTGTATGTGTTCAGCAGCTTTTTTATCAAAGATAGAACTGCATCTTGGACACAGCATCACCTCTGATTTCTTCTTTTGGCATCTTTGTAAAAAATCTGCCAAGTTTTCGTTTTCCCTAGGGAAAGCCGTTTTATTTGCCTGCTCTTGCCTTATGGCTTCTTCTGAAGTTTTAGGGTCAGAAAGTTCAACCATGTTGATATTCATTGTATCCTTATTAGCAAGAGTTAGTTGCTTCATTTGTGTTTCCAGATTCTCCGTCTGGCCTTGTACAGTGGCCAATTGGGAACTGGGCTTTGGTCCAGTTTTTTGTACTTCAGCAGTCTTCGACTTTGGATCTTCGACCGCGTTCTGGACAGCCTCAATTGTCTTCCTGGATAAGTTCCCAGAAAAACTGCCAAAGATTGGCATGTTGATGTGATCCTTTGAGACTTCGACCATGGTAATGCCTGGCTTCTTCGACTGGATCCTGGTAGCCTCTATCATGTTCACCTCAGAGGGTTCTGCATAGTGGGCTTCAGCCTTCAGTGGATTGGAGTCGACAGCCATGGGGGATTTGTCAGCAAACTTTAATCTCCCTTCCTCAATAGCGTCTTGCACAAGATTCCTGAAAAGAAAACATTGAGAAGTTTTATGGCCCAAAAAATTATGATATTTGCAAAAACCTCTCTTCTTTCTTTGATCAAGAGGAGGCACTTTTACCCCAGGGGGTACTATCATTTGGCCATCTTTAACTAGCAAGTCGAATATCTCATCACATTTTGTGATGTCAAAACTATAAGTCTTTTTTGGGAACCTATCGTTGGTCCTGTCTGGACCAATGGGATTTTTCCCATTTGAGGGGACTAATTGTTTACAAGAGTATGGTGGCCCTTGCTTTAGTTCTGCTAAATCGACTTCTCCTTCTTCGACAGCTAAAGTATCGTCGAAGGATTCTAGATCTTCGTCATCCATCTCAACGTACGCTATTCTTTCTCTCTTGTGAGTTTTTGTTGCCTTAGCTTTTTCAGCTTTAAGGCGTTCGACTTGTCGAACTCTATCGGCCAGTTGGGCCATGTCTCTTAGGTACTGGGTATCTAGCTTCTTCCTAATGGAATAATCTAAACCGCCTGCGGCCATTTCGACCAGCTCATGTTCTGGCACTTGTGTAAAACATCTCGCCTTAAGCAACCTAAACCTATTCAGATATTCGTCTATAGGTTCAGTGAAACGTCTCTTAACACTCGCCAGTTCTTTCAGGCTTATCTTGGTTTGCCCCATATAGAATTGTTCATGGAACAATCTTTCCAACTGGGTCCAATGGTGGATCGAATTGGGGGGTAGAGTTGTGAACCAAGTAAAAGCGTTCTTGGTTAAGGAACTTGGGAAGTATTTGATCCTTAGGTTTTCATTATTTGAAATGTCTCCCGCTTCGATCAAATACCTTGCCACATGTTCGACAGTAGATTCTGTCGTGTCCCCAGAGAACTTAGTAAATTTGGGGACTTTGGTTCTAGGGGGTAAGTCAGTTTGTAACACATATTCTGACAATGGAGATGTAAAGTTGGGCCTTCGAAAGCCCATGTTCATCCCATTCTGATTCATGATCCTTTCGATCATGGTTGCCAGATTATTTTCCAAACCCATGTTTTGGTGTTGGATATGCTGAACCACTTCGTCAGCATTTTGGTTTCTGTTAACTAACCTTACCTCTGGGGCTATTACCCTAGGTTCTTCGACAGGTTGTTCTACAGGCTGTTGAGCCTGATTAATGGTGGTTTCTTCCTCTACAAATATCCCCTGATTTCCTCTTATTTGCGCCCTTTGGGGCTGTCGAATAGGTGGGGGTACTCCAAAAAAGTCAGCCAAACGCATCATTTGCGCTGTAACTTGCTGATTCGATTGAGTAGTATTTTGTATTAGAGGATTTAGCACTGTACTCAAAGTTTGTGCCAACATTTGCACCATATCATGGTTGCTTTCGTCCATCTGTTGCCTCAAGACTGCTGTCGAGGCATTTGTAAGGCCATGGGCTACTTGGGACGTTCCTCCTAAGAGTTGGGTCCTATTTCTATTCGCCATGCCTATTCCAGAGCCTTGGAGTGGCGAAGTAGCACTCACGAAAGGGTCTGAATAAGTGGACGCAGCATTCGTCAGGCTTGCCACTTCAGAAGTTGGCATACCATAGAATGGAATAAATCCTGGGGGAACCACTGGCCTTGGGCCAGTATTTCCCCTTGGAGGGGGGGTTCCCAAAGGCATTCTGGGGCCTGTTAACGAAGTTATTGGCCCCGTGGTTGTGACTGACACTGCTGGTGTCGAACCAACATTCGTCGCTTCACTAACGGTCATATTAACCGTTGCTCCCACACTTGGTGGTGGAATTTCATTATTGTTTGGCGGATTCGCCATCTCTTCCCTTCTTCTGGCAGTATTGTTATCGTTGGTGTATATTCTACCACTCCTCAATAACATACAACTCGAAAAGATGAGATTATTCAACAATCAACACACAGTCCCACCAGGTGTGCCAATTTGTTTACCTAGGGATTTGGTAAACAACCGCTGATCCTCCAAATGGTTACTTATTTGGTTACTCGCAGGATCGATCAGATTGATCCTATGGACATAGGTTGATTTTGAAGTTTGATTAATGTGGATAAGGCTTTAAGTAAAATGTTTCAAGTAAATTGCATAAAGGAAAGGCTTGGTAAAATAAACGAGGCTTGAATGTAAAGGTTCGACAGGAATCTTAAAGGAGAAAGCATGTAAAATACTGGAAAAGTAAATGACTTGAATTAATAAATTGGTGTTTCACACATACATTTCTCAACAATTCGTTCGCTCACACTGGGTACTTGAATCTAAATGAGTGACTATGTATCTATTGTGAACACACGCGAGAAACTACACGTCTACTCCTATTTATACAAAAACATTCCAAGTAACCGTCGGGCAGTTACACTGCTTCGAGATCAAGCCACTTGTCACGTTCTCCATGTTCGACGCTCCAGATCCTTGCACGTTTGCACGTAGTAACTGCTGGAAACCGTTTTCCCTCCAACGCTTTGAATTTCAAACTGCTCCCCTCTGGACCATCGAACACCTTCATTAAGAGACGTCTTCGACGAAAACTCCTTCGACGTCGAAGGCAATCAGCCTTCTTCCTTGGAAGAAATCTTCTAAGTATTTTGCCATCTTTCGACGGGCACTTCGACAGGCTTAGCCAGTCGAAAGCATCTTTCAGCTTTTAATGGCTGTCATCAATCAAAACAAAGGTGTCGAATTTAGGAGCCAACAAATAGGACAAAAATAAATAAAAATGCTAACAAAATTCATGCGAGTCGAGTCGAATATGCAATGTAATTTCGTGTTATCAAACTCTCCTAAACTTGAACCTTTGCTTGTCCTCAAGCAAATAACTAGCATGATAATTCAATTATAGTCGGGCTCAACAAAAATACACGACAAAAACCTAAATCATACGTGGTTGCAAGGAATTTTGTTAGAAAGATAGATACTCAATATCAACACTAAGGATACCGTAATGTCACAAAACCACAAAACGCGATCAAAAACTCCCACTTTATGCAAAACCAGTTTGAATCATTTTATTATAGTTCAACCTATTTCTTTTGTTTTATTTTACCCATTTTCATTTGAGCACAATCACATTAAGCCCTTTATCCGTGCACGCACATAATAGGGTAGTCGGTTAGTAATTCTGATCCTTAAGCACGAGGTTCTGGTACAAAAGTTTGGTAACCCCTTTTATTTACCCAATTGCAAGTTGCGGTGGATCGAACTGTAGTCTGCCCTACCAAGTTCAGCACCAGAAACCTCTGAACTAACTAACAACTGATTGTTATTATATTTTTTGTAGGTTCCACAACCGTTGGGTTAAGTGACCGGGTGAGGGTCACCTAACTTAATAGGTGCATTCCTTATTTTTATTATATTAAGGCAAGTAATTTTAGATGTTTTTGGGATCATCCACTTATATTCATTGACTCCCTACATAGTTTGTGCTTAAGATGGTGCTGACTGCTAATATATACTACTCGGGGCTAATTCAAAACTCAAACTTGAGGTCTCGGTATAATAAGTATTCAAACTGATCATGCATAATTAGGGGGTTTAAGGTGTCAAAACGGTACCGATTTTGTTGAATCTTTCTCAAATCATTCTAACATATCATAAGTTCAAAGCAACCTATATTCTCTTAAGGTGTCGTGTTATGCATCAAACCAACAAAATTTTTGTTATTTGTTATGGCTCAAGAAAATTGGGGAATCAATTAATAACGGAAAAATACGCATAAAGACTCGACAACACAAGAATTTGACTCAATAAACACTAACACTAAACGAGCAAAGGAAAATGAATAATAATTTAAAACTGCCTAGAAAGCGATAAACAAAAGCAGTAAAGCTTTCTCCCCCACACTTAAATCAAACATTGTCCCTAATGTTTCGAAATAAGGTGAAAAAGAAAGGTAGAACCTAGAATGTCCAACTACTGGTGGCCTCAGCGACGTGCTCGTCCATGACTACCATTTCCAGGTTCGTGAGGTGACATACCCACATGGTAAATGTATTCTTGCAAGCCATCCATACATACTGTCAAATCCTTCATCTCATCAATCATGCCAGACATTCTTCATTCATTTCTTTCACCATAGTCACACTGATCGTTTTGAACCTGCTGAATGATTCACATCATCTCTGTTTGCTGAGTTTGTATATCTTGAATCCTTTGGTCATGCTGGGCATCCAATGTGTTACATTCCCTTAGTTCAACAAGAATGTCATCAAGAGTGGATGGCGAGATTTCATTTCTTCTTTTAGGTCGGCGTATGGAGGAAGTTCCTGCAGCATTTCAAAAAAATATTATGTGGTGTATGGGTAGGGATCAGTTTTGGGTGCACTCTTCTCCATCTCATCTAACTCATCATCAGTCTGACCATCTTGTTCACCTTGTGTAGGCGCATTGGGCTCAGGGGCAGCTAGATCATAAAGCCAATTTGCCTTATTCTGCGCATTAGTATGATTACAACAAGGAGAAACGACACTCTTAACCTCTCCATTGCGAACCATCAGATTAAATTTTCCATCTTCTCTAGCCTTAATCAAGTGTACGGATCGACAATTGTCAATTTCAAGAAATAGAGTCAGCATTGAAGGCAAATCTGAAAGTTTGTCGCTCAGGCCTAAAGTAAGTGTTATGGACGTGACTATTCCCCCAATACAAAAAGGACTGGTTGTTCTTGCACAAATGGATTGTATATGTGCCAACAAAAACAGAGTTGCATTGATTCTTTTCTACGTGAAGACATAGTGCGTAAAGAACAACTGCTTAGAATTCACTCTGTGGTTGTTTATCCTGCCAAAAATTATACTTGCCAAAATGTGGTGAAAATAATGTATGGCCGTATTATGAATAAGTGGGGAATTAAGTCCTCCCCAATTAAGAGTTTTATCACCTGTTAAATTTTCCCAAAGGCCAAATGCTATTGTATGCCATTCTTCTTCTAGAGGAATTCTATATGCAACATTTTCTCTGTGCGAGAAATGTAACATATCTCCCAAGGTGTCTTGGCTTAAAGAGTATTCTTTGTTAAACATTTTAAACTTGGCAAGTCCGATGAAATATTGTTCTACTATAGGGGTATCAAAGATAAAAGAACAAAAAAATTCCAAGGTTAATGGTTCATAGTTTGGGTGGTTCAATGTACAGAGGTGTGTTAGACTCGAATTATCAAGCATCCACTTAACACTGTCTAGCAGTCCTAATTCACACATGCATGATTCATCAATATACCTTGTAGGTATAACGTAGCATTAATAAAATCTCAAATACTTCTTACTCTGCAGTTCACCAGCTTCCCCTTGACGGAAAACAATTCCTGACAAGTCTAGCGGTAGTCACGGTGCTCTGTTGGTTAGTTGATTCCTTCAAGACATGATGAATAAACGACTTTGAAAATGGGTTTAGCTTTGGTCTATGTAAGTGGAGATATAACTTGTGATACTTAGGGTTTGGAAATTCACGAAATTTCTAGAGGAAGAGGAAGTTGGAAGGTGGAGTGTGAGTGGGTATTAATGGGAAGTTAGAAACGGGGAGAGTAAGACGGTTATGATGGGTGAATGGTTGAGTGGGTTTTAAATTGGGATGGTTATTGGGGGGAGAAGGGAAGAATGGAAAGGAAGAAGAGAAAATGAGGGAAATAAAAATGTTTCAGTGTTTTAAGGGTGTGGGGAGGACTGCGCTCATGTGTGACGAGGGCTACAGATGTTTGAAACCTTGGCGAAGGCCAGGGTTGTATGGCGAGGGCCATGGGTTGAAACTCAGAAATGTTTAAAACATTTCCCACGTACAACAACATTATTTAATAGTGGAACATTATTGGTATAAAATGGGCATACATGAATTAAATAAAATGCTTTAAATTTAATTGAATCAACAAAATTTGTTATTGTATCAATAAAAATGCGGAAAAATACAAAATAGTCTAGAAAATATTAAATATAACCTAGAAAATAAGAAATCCTAAATTAAGGAAACAATGGAAATCTTAAATATAAGAAAAACAATGAAAATATTCAATCTAAAGTCAGTTATTCCCCCAAACTTAAAATAGTACAATGTCCTCATTGTTTGAGTGCGAGAATCAGAAATGTTGTACTATCTATAAGCATTAGCCACCATTAGGGCCAAAATGAGGAGCAACAGAATATATATGCTGATAGATATCATCAAATTGCTCTGTCATTATGTCCATAAACCTATGATAATCAACGCGCAAAGATGTCAGCTCGTCTCTAATGCTAGCAATGTCAGTTTGGAGTACGTTGATCACAACAGTGTGATTAGGAGGTGGAGAAAATGGTGCAGTAGAGGCACAAGAAGCTGTGTCAGGGAGATGGCCTTCATTTAGGGGTGGTGTAATGATTGGAGAGGAAATTGGAGGGTAGGCCTGGTGTAGGGATGGAAAGTTATGGTAGACTGGAGGAGTCTTAGGGTTGGTTTCAGCATCAGAGACATAGTTATCAAAGTGGTCATAAATTTGGGGTGTCACAAGAGGAGTTGGTAGGTCATTTTCGGGTACATCCAAATCAAACATCTAGTTATTTCTGTCATGTACACTAGTCCTAGGATTTGGCAAGGTAAAAAGGTGCAGAACTTGATTATTGATAAGAAGTTCAAACTCATTCGAGCCTAGGTTTCTAATGAAGCCAGTGTTAAAACGGAACTGAATGTTCATGGGTCAGATTCCTTCTAGAGGGTCAAGGCTGATAAGTGGTTATCTCAACCCAATAGTTTTTGCAATCATGATTACTAAGCCTCCTATTAAGATTGGTTCATGGCCAGCTTGTGCAAGACGAGTAAAATTGGCTAACATAAAGGTAATAATATTAATGGGACGGTTTTGGGAGGCACAATACATGATGAAAAGTTCATCTCTGGACACGGAGGTTATGTTTTCTTATTTTCCGAATAGGGAGTGAGCAAGGATCTTATAAAAGTAACGAATAGGAGTGTTATGGATATTTTCAGAAAACATGTTATTAGGCTCAGGATTATTACCTCCAGCTATTCTACCCCAAAAATATTCAAGCTCAAGGTCCATAAGACGGTCTTCTTGGGTACTAGCAAAGACATGTGGGCCACCGGGGACTCCTAAAAGGTTAGCAAACTCTTGGCTATTATATCAGAAATCAATACCAAGCATCCTAAAAATAATTAGGCCTCGGTTAAATCCTAATCCATGGTTAGGCATGAAAGTAAGCGAACTTAGGAACTCAAGGGTTAGCCTACGGTAAGAACTAAATCTTCTCCCTACACTAAAATTGTTCCAACCTATTTAGTAAAAAAAACATGATACTATCTCTAATTCCAAGTGAGGTCATGGTGGGACTATCAGGGGAGATAGTTAGTGCCATCTCTCTCAGCCAAAACTTCAAATCACGTCCTCTGAGCTCTTCCTCTAAAAACGATATCCATATAGTCTACTTGTTGCATCGTGAGAGTTAGTAGTTAACTAAAGTTAAGTTAGCTTAAAAGTAAGTAGACGATGATACTAAGTTAGTAATAGATAATTCTAAAGAATAATACCGTGTGTCAAAGATAAAGAAAACAAAAGTAATAATAGTAGAAATAATAAAAGAAAATTAATATTAAAGATATAACATGGGTTGCCTCCCACCAAGCTCTTTGTTTACTGTCGTAAGCTCGACAAAGTTTTAACAAAAGATTAATTATGGGAAGGAGTGGGAAGCTCTTCCAGTTTTAGACTGGTGGAATAGTCTTTTTTGTCAATGCAATAATAGTGTTTCAAGTGTTTCCCATTCACGATAAATGGTTTACTAGATTTACCCTTTATTTCTATTGCTCCATTTGGAAAAAAATTGGTAATTTCAAAGGGACCGGACCACCTAGAACAAAGTTTACTCGGGAAAAGTTTAAGTCGAGAATTAAACAAAAGTACTATGTTACCCTCATTAAACTCTTTCCTCGATATACGCTTTCCATGTCACTTTTTAGTTCTTTCATTATAAATTCGGGCATTCTTGTTTGCGTCTAATCTAAGTTATTCTAGTACATGAATATCTAAAATTCTCTTCTCGCTTGCGGCAATATAATTTAAATTAAGGGTCTTAATGGTCAAATAAGCTTTATGCTCTAATTCTACCGGCATATGACACAATTTGCCATAAACTAGCTTAAATGGCGTGGTTTCTATTGGGGTCTTATAGGCTGTCCTATATGCCCACAAAGCTTTGTGTAACTTGGAAGACCAATCTTTCCTAGAGGTGGCAACCGTTTTTTCTAATATTTTTTTAATTTCTCTGTTTGAGACCTCTAATTTCCCACTTGTTTGTGGGTGATAGGGTGTTTCTACACGGTGTCGGAATCAATATTTTAGTAATAGTTTTTCAAAGTTCTTTCAAATGAAATGGGAGCCACCATCACTGATGACAAGTCTTGGCATACTGGATCTAGGAAAAGTTATATTCATGAAGAGCTTAATTACTACTCATGCGTCATTTGTTGGAGAATCAATAGCTTAGATCTATTTTGATACATAATCAACAACAACGAGTATGTATTTGTTACCAAAAGGAATGGTCCCATGAAATCTATTCCCTACACATCAAAGACTTCTACTTCTAAGATGCCTTTTTATGGCATCTCATCACGTCTAGAGATGTTGCCAGTGCGTTAACACCGGTCACAATTTATGACCGTGATATGGACATATTTACATAGATTAGGCAAAAATAGGCCAGCTTGTAAGATCTTAGTGAAAGTCTTTGAAGTGCTTGCGTGTCCACCATAGGTGGCAGAATGACAATGGGAAATTATACTTTCTACTTCATCTTCAGGGACACATCAACGGAAAATACCATTAGCGCCTCTCTTGAAAAGTAGAGGTTCATCCCAGTAATATTTTTTAAAATCATGGAAGAATTTCTTCTTTTGTTGGTAAGTTAAATTTGGTGGAAACACTCCAGCTGCTAAGTAGTTGACAAAGTCAACATACCATGGCAATGTGGTTTTAGTGTATATCGCTTCCACAACTTCATTTGTTTCAATATCATTATAAGTTAAATAGCATTCAACTATATTATTTTCCAACTGGGTTATGAGTTGTTCGTAAGGAAAATCATCACTGATAGGGACTTGCTCAGGTTTAATGCCTTCCATTATAGGTAGGTGATCAGCTACAATGTTTTCAGTGCCTTTCTTGTCTCTGATTTCTAAATCAAACTCTTGTAGGAGTAAAATCCACCTGAGTAATATTAGTTTGGTGTCCTTTTTTCTCAATAGGTACCTAATTCCAGCATGATTGGTATAGATGATTATCTTTGCTCCTACTAAGTAAGAACAAAATTTATCCAAAGTGAACACGACAACAAAAATGTACTTTTTGTGGTGGCGTAGTTCATCTGTGCAGGATCTAGGGTTCTACTGGCGTAATAAATTTCATGGGGCTTTTTATCCTTTCTTTGTCCTAAGACTGCACCTACTGCGTAATCACTAGCGTCACACATTATATCGAACGGTTCGTTCCAAATTTGAAGGTTACATAATGGGCACTGAGATTAACGCTCGTTTAAGTGTTTGAAACGTGTCCAAACATTTGTTATCAAAGATGAACTCTGCATCTTTCATCAATAACTCCATGACGTCCTAAGAAATCTTTAATGAAACGTCGGTAGAAACCGGCGTGTCCTAAGAAATCGTCCATAAATACTTCCATGATATCGTCCATAAAATCAGCAAAGATTGACATCATGCATCTTTGGAATGTTGCAGGAGTGTTGCATAGTCTGAACAACATTCATCGATAGGAAAATGTTCCATAATGACAAGTGAAGGTGGTCTTTTCTTGGTCTTCATGATGAATGTGGATTTGAAAGAATCATGAATAACCATCTAAATAGCAGAAGTTAGAATGCTTAGCTAATCGTTTGAGCATTTGATCAATAAAAGGTAAAGGAAAGTGATATTTCCGAGTGGCTTTGTTTAATTTCCTATAGTCAATGCATATTCTCCATCCGGGTTGAGTATGTTGTGCCACAAATTCTCCTTTTGCATTACTGACAAATGTAACACCTCCATTCTTTGGTATAACATGTACGTGGCTAACCCATTTACTGTCGGATATCGGGTATATGATTTCTGCTTCTAATAACTTTTGTACTTTTTTTCTTGACTACATCACTCAGAATGAGACTTATTCTTCTCTGATGTTCTCTAGAGGTCTTACAGTCTTCCTTAAGCATGATGCGATGCATGCAGATAAAGGGACTTATTCCTTTTAGATATGAGATGTTATAGCTTAAAGCAGTTGGGTATTTTCATAGGACATGTAATAATTTTTTAGTTTCTATTTGTCCTAAATCTGCATTGACAATAATGGGTTATTCAAGTTCCGTGTCTAAAAATTCATACCTTAGATATTTGGGTAGTGTTTTAAGTTCTACAGTTGGTTTCTTTGAGCAAGGAATAGGGTCCGGAGTTAGTGCGAGACATTCACTTAGATTGTCATCCTGGTATTCATCACACCAGTTATCATCTTCAAGAATATGAGGTATATGGATTTTCAAAACTTCGGAATATGTAGTTTGTTGTTTCTCCAATTCTTTAATGCATTCATCAATGACATCTAAGAAATAACACGAATCATCTATAACAGGTTCCTTGAAGAATTGCGAGAGAATAAATTCGACCTTATCTTCACCAACCTCAAAAGTTAGTTTCCCCCCTTTTACATCTATAATGGCTCCGGCGGTGGCAAGGAATGGTCTTCCTAAAATAATAAGGATGTTGGAATCCTCCTTACTTTCCATAATCATGAAATCAGTAGGAATATAGAATTGTCATATACGTACTGGAACATTTTCTAGCATACCTAAAGGAAATTTAACTAAACGATCAGCTAGTATCACAGACATTCTTGTTGGTCTCAATTATCCCATGTTGAGTCTTTTACAAATTAATAATGGCATTAGGCTAATACCGGCTCCTAAGTCGCATAGAGCTTTGTCAATGACAAACTTACTGTGATCGGTGGATTTAGAACTGACTGTTTAACGCTGGATAGAGAAATGTCGCAGAAGCAAGAGTCGCCACCGTCTTTTATTTTCTCCAACGTGGAAAGGACAAAAGCACAGCAAAATTCCTTATGAGATTGTTTCTCGGTTCGGGAGGTAGATTTATAGAAAGGGAAGGTGTTAGCACCCTTTCTATCCATGGTTATCCATGGGCTCTTAGATACTTGCTCATTGTGTTTTCAAAAGATGTTTGCTTTTCAAAGTGTGAGTGGGTTTGAAAAAGTTTCTTTTAAAGATTTCAAAATGACTCTTGTATCAGTCCTCAAGAGTGTTTGAAAAATTGTTTTGAAAGCTTTTTGAAAGTGTCGGTGTGAAAAGAGTTTTGATTTGTTTTTGAATAGAGCAAGTATCTATGAGTCATCTACCTACCCTAAGGAATTAGGCTGTGTAAATGTCCTTAAGGTAGTGCTATCCCACCATTGAGAGGTAGGTAGCACCACCATAGGAGGTGTTCGGGTCAATTCGAGTGTTAGGGACGTTGTGGTCACCGAAGCAACAGTTAGGACACCTTAAAAGCTACCCTTATGTCCTTGATCCTTTTTTTATTCCGAGGCAACCGTTTCGAGGCAACTGTTTCGAGGAAACTTGTTTCGAGGCAACCGGATCATGGACATAAGGACTTACTAAGACGTCCCATACTTGACGACCACGTTTCGAAGGCAACAGGTGAGGCGTACCCTAGAAGTGGTGTGTGTATTCGTGTGTTGTTTTCAGTTTAACAGTTATCTTTGATCATTATATTGTGAGCTACGAGTTATTTTTAATTAGTCATACATTCTTTCATGCAACTTAGAATTTAAGAGTGCGAAAATTTAAATGCGGAAAGATAAATCCTACGCTATTACAAGGCGCGGGTCTATACATCGCCAAATTACAAAGACCCGTTTTAATAAAAAAGCGGAAAGTAAATAAATTCCTAATTACTATTACAAGCCTTGAGCAGTTACATAATATTCAAAAGAAAATAAATGCGCGAAAAGAATAAAAGTTAGGACGTCCGAGGGTTTTGACCCTTTTGAAATTAAATTGAATTAAAAGCTAATTAATTATTTAATTAAAGAAAAGAAATTGTTTTTTATATTTTTGTATTTATGAAATAAAGAAAAATTGAAGATCAAGAGAAACCCTAATTCTAAGTATTTTAATTATTAATGAAAAATATACATGTTAACCTAATTTACATTAATTAGTTAATTTACATATTTATTTACAAAATATTTAATAATAATAATAAATAATGAGGCAAGTAGTTAATTAAGAAAAAGATAAAATGTCAAAAAACCTAATTTCTACATATTTTTTATTTCATTAAGAAAAAGCGTTAAAATTGAAACCTAATTTAACTAAATTAATTACTTAACGTTTATTTACAAAATAAATTAATGATGAATTAATAATAATTAAATATATTACATTTTTTGATTTTCTGATTTTTATATTATGAAAATTATTTAGGTGAATTAATGAAAAATAATTAAAGCAATTAAATGGTTAAAAGGAAAGAAAATAGAATTAAAAATATGCAAACCAATGTGGGTTTTCAGACCCAAAGGGAGGTGCTTTGCAGTAATCTGGCCCATTGAACAAAGCCTTGTTTGACTTTCCAACTTGTGTGTACGCTGGTTGACTAGGGTGTATCCTGGAATTCATTCTATGGCCATTGGATGAGTGATTATGAGCGCGTGGCAGGCTAACGTGTGAGGACGTATGATGGACTTTGGGGCGTGCACTGCATGGGAACGGATTAGAAAAAATAACAACAATTGTATGGGGGACCTGGGAATCGAACCCAGGTCCTAGCGTTTACCAAGTCACGTTCCCACCATCTGAGCTGTTGTGCGCATTTGTTAATATAATGAAACACAAATATTATATATAAAAAACAATGGTTAGTGATATAAACAAAAAAATTACGCGCGCAGTTTGAATACTCCAGTCACAATATGCCACGCATGCTTCTTCTTCCTCTTTCTGCAATTATGTAAAACAAGTAGCAGGGGTTTTAAACCCCTACAAACTGCAACCTGTAAAAATAGCGAATAGAATATGCTGTAATATAAAAAGGGCGCGATTGCTTCATTGGATTCATCTTGATGTAACGATTCTGCCCATATAGGTTAGGTGGTCTAATTTTACCGTATGAGGAAAGCCCCAATTTTGAAGTTTTGAAACCCTAGGTTTCATCAATGGTGGATTTGGCTATAGGCATTGTTAGTCCAATTAAATGTCACCAATCGCTTCAGAACATCATCATTAGTGTAAATCAACAATCAAAATATAACAATGATGCATAAAATGCAGAGTTCGATTATGGAAATTTTCGTGAGAAGGATGATTCTGTTCTACCGTTTCTTGGAGTATGGAAGCGTGTTCTTGGTTGCTATAGCTTCCTAGCAATGTCAGCAAGATGTTGGAATAGGTTTTAAGCCTTGAATCGCCCTGCAAATATGATTTCAGATTCCAAAATTTTGATGAAAAGTTGCAACTTTGTTCTATATTTTTGAGCAGCTTTTCGTGTATGCTTTAATAGGGTTTCACTATGCCTTTGTAGCTGAACGTGATTAGGTAAAAAAAACAAGCCCAAGGTCCATGAATTGATGATTTGAAGATTTGATTTTCAACATATCAATTTCAATCTTTTTCCATTGAAACTCTTTCCAATCATGGAAAATATTCCCTTTTTGAATGTGAAACGATTTTCCACCTTGCCCTAGTTTGATTTGCTGCACAAAAAAGATTTAAAAAGCATGATTTGATATTTTCTCATAATTAAATCTAATTAAATGAATTAATAAGAATAAAAATTCAATTAATTAATTAAAAATAAGAAAATAAATCCCTTTGAGCTCAATGGGTCGTGCATATGCTTTAGGTAATGATTCAAGGAAGAATTTGAGGCCCATTAGCAAATTTGGAGCTTTTGAAGCGAAGTTGACTTTTCAAAATTCCCAAACATTTCCCAACTTCTCCAATGCATATCTTGCTCAATTTTGAAGCTATGATCATGTTCTTGGACATTTTGGAAAGGTCTTGAAGTCCTCTAACCAATTACTTTGGTTCCATTTCATTTTGATTTACCAATCTCAAGTTATGGTCTTTGACTTAAAGTGCCTTTTTGTTGACTTTTGAAAATGACCTATAATGTTGAAATTGATAACTTTTTGTGAGAGCATTTCTTGGACTTGAAGTGTGAAGATGAGTTGTAGGAAATGTCATTATCTTCAAAATGAGCATTGGATGGGATTTTTATGATAAAACATGAAAAAGTTATGCCCTGGTCAAGTTACAGTTGACTTTTCAGCTGTCCAAAAATAGAAACTTTTGCATCTTGATGATTTTTGAGCCATGCTTTGAGAATCATGATCAAGAATTGATCAAATGATGTTTGTGGCTTCAAAATAAGATGTTGACCAAAAATTTTGACTTTTGACTGTCAAATGACCATTTTGCCCCTGCAGTTGACTGTGAAGCAATTAGGGTTTTTGACTGTGCAATTTGATGCTGTGAGTCTTGAAACTTGGCATATGGATGCTTGACAATGCATATAGGCATATGGGACTTGATTGGACCCTTGGAAACCTCAATTTCTTTGCCAGAACCAAAACCCTAATTTTGACTGTGTTAGGAGGCAATTGAACTGTGCAACCTTTGAGGGATTTTGAATCTTGATCTTGTCAAATCTTGAAGAATATGGGAGGGAAAATTTTGGGGTACAACAGTTTCCCCTGTTCAATCTTCTTAGACCTAAGGATGTAGATTGGCTGGCGTGCCTTTCGTAATCCGAAGGTGGAAGATGATTGAACACTAGAGTGCCTAGAAATTTGCACTCGCATAGTAGAATGTCAGCAGTGTGATGTAGGGAATGGGCTTACAGATGCCATTTGGAGAGATGATGGATAGGAGGATGGGCTTATAGATGCCATCTGGAGCTGTTGGTATGTGGATGGGCTTATAGATGCCATCTAGGTGTCGATCGCGTAAGAGATTCCTTAGCGAGAACTTGCGTACCTGAGAAAGAAAATAATTACCTGGCCTGTTACAGGAGTTGATCTTCAAATTCTTTATGTAGATGTGCCCTGGCTAGATACAGGAATCGAATCTTTAAACTCTTCATACTTGCCCTGGCAATATACAGGAATCGAGTCTGGAGAATAGTCGTCAACAGATACACCTTGGTAAGATACAGGAATCGGATCTTCAAACTCTTCAGACGTGCACTGGCAAGATACAAGAATCGAGTCTGGAATTAGTCGTCAACAGATACACCCTGGAAAGATACAGGAATCGGATCTTCGAACTCTTCAGACGTGCCCTGGCAGGATACAGGAATCGAGTCTGGAATTAGTCATCAATAGATACACCCTGGCAAGATACAAGAATCAGATCTTCAAACTATTCAGACGTGCCCTGGCAAGATACATGAATCGAGTCTGGTATAGTCGTCAACAGGTACACCCTGGCGAGATACAGGAATCGGATCTTCGAACTCTTCAGACGTGCCCTGGCAAAATACAGGAATCGAGTCTGGAATTAGTCGTCAACAGATACACCCTGGCAAGATACATGAGTTGGATCTTCGAACTCTTCAGACGTGCCCTGGCAAGATACAAGAATCTAGTCTGGAATATAGTCGTCAACAGATACACCCTGGCAAGATACAGGAATAAGATCTTCGAACTCTTCAGACGTGCCCTGGCAAGATACAGGAATCGAGTCTGGTAATGTAGTCGTCAACAGATACACCCTGGCAAGATACAAGAATCAGATCTTCGAACTCTTCAGACGTGCCCTGGCAAGATACAGGAATCGAGTCTGGAATATAGTCGTCAATAGATACACCCTGGCAAGATACAGGAATCGGATCTTCGAACTCTTCAGACGTGCCCTGGCAAGATACAGGAATCGAGTCTGGTAATGTAGTCGTCAACAGATACACCATGGCAAGATACAGGAATTGGATCTTCGAACTCTTCAGACGTGCCCTGGCAAGATACAGGAATCGAGTCTGGAATATAGTCGTCAACAGATACACCCTGGCAAGATACAGGAATCGGATCTTCAAACTCTTTAGACGTGCCCTGGCAAGATACAGGAATCGAGTCTGGAATATAGTCGTCAACAGATACACCCTGGCAAGATACAGGAATCGGATCTTCGAACTCTTCAGACGTGCCCTGGCAAGATACATAAATCGAGTCTGGAATTAGTCGTCAACAGATACACCCTGGAAAGATACATGAATCGGATCTGGAATCACGACAGTTGATAGTAATTATCTTTGTATTGACCTTTGTCCTGAAAAGACAAAACGTTAGTTGTATGCGATGTCATGATGTATGGGATGCGTGATGTTCTCAAAATAAATGAGATTGTATGTTCGTGATGCGTATGTGCATGCTATAATGTATGAAGGTATGATGTTCATGAATGTATGTTTTTGTCTTAGGGAAATAAACCCTTGACGAGTGCCGGGAAGTTAACTCCTGGGCTGATGTTGAAGAGTAGAGCTTTGTTTCCGCTGGGGATGATGGTTGCAATAATACCGGTAGGAGAAGATGACTCTGTTGGGGAATGAACTTGGCGAATAGATTACTCTGCGGGGAGTTAACTCTGTGGGGAAAGAGATGTACTTTGCTGAAGTCGATGATAACTCCGCTGGGGATACCATTGATGTGTTTTGAAGGAACTGATGAACTCCGCTGGGGGATAGGAAGACTTCGTCGGGGACGATCTTTCCGTGGCAATTGGCTGAGGATAACCCAGTTATATCCTGGTGGGGAAATAACCTTTGGATAAAGCCGGGAGACGCGTTCGTATTCTGCAGGGGACAAGCTTCCAGAATCTACTGGGGATAAGCTTCCTGCTGGGGATATGGATTCCACTTTCCTGGGGAAACTTTTCAGATTGGACTGGGGGAGTGGCTCCACTGAATGTCCGGTATGCCGCCGGGGAACAATCTTAGATCAAGATTGCCGGGGATGCTTGCTTAGGAATATCTGTATACTCCGTTGAGGAATGTTGAGATCTGCTGGGGATACCCAATTTCCTTAAGGCTGACTGAGCATAACTCTGCTTGGAGAGAGTGTTGTTGACTTGCTGGAGATACTGTGCCTTATAGGGCTTATGGGAGACCAACTGTTTGAGGAAAATTGTTGAATCTTGGCTCACTCTCTGGGGAATTAAGATATCTTGGTTATACTCTTCAGCCGAACTTACCTTGGCACCTTGGTGGACGGAGAAATTAGATTGCTTTAGACAACTCATTACTGCCCCTGTTTCTGTGGGAGAAGATACTGGTGGAGGCCTTGATTGACAAATCTTCTTCTGGTAGGCGAGTGACGAGATGACGGGACATAGTCGTACGCTTTGATCCCTAACTTTTGCCTGGACCGCCCTTCCGGGTTTTCAGTCCACCGGGATACCCATTTTTGCCCAAGCCGCCTTTTCAGGTTTTCGACTTGCCGGGTGTACAGATTTTTTCAATTTCATCCCTTATTTTTGCCCGAACCCTTTTGGTTCGTCGGAAAGCCCTTATTTTTGCCTAGGTGTGTCAACCTAGCGGGTCTTTGATTGTGCGTAGTATTTTTTCGACTATGTCCATGCTCTCAGAATGTAGGGAAGTGCCCCTGTTAGTAGTGTTGCATTGTCATACCACCAGAAGATCTTCGTTTGATCGCCCAATGCCCCAAGTGATCCAGATTGGAGATTTGCCCCTGGCTATTGGGCCTTTGAGAGATTCTATGAATCTTGACTGGACCGCCCTAGATGACGGACAATGATATGCCATGCCCCTTGATTGGAAGTGCTTTTTTGTTCACTAGATATTCTTCGTGCGAATTTCTCCGCTGTTCAAACAAAAAGTCATATGCAAACAAAGTTATGTTAAAAATGCAAAGCTTATGTCTGTCTTGAAGTTTTTGCGAAAATGGATTTTTTCATAAAAACAAGTGAATTTTTGTAAACAGTGATGTCAACTCGTGATTTTACCGCAAGCCTTAAGGAGTCAGGATACCTTTCATAACAGTATGCTTTCGAACTAAACCATGCTTCAGCTAGGACTTTTGAGGGTTGTAACGTGGCCTGGTTCATGGTTTAAGAAACAAAGGATAAAGGCTCAAATTATTTGTACCCACCTGCTCTTCGTGATGTTCTTCAAACCTAAACTCAGCTGATCGTGCGTTAGACCTTGTTTGAGTCCTTGCTTTGATATTCGAGTGATGGTTCAGATGTTGATAATTTATTTTGAATAGGCAGTCATTTTTTTGTTGAGGGTTTGTAAGACCTCTTTCTTTTTGATTGCGTTATCCCTGTTTTTTGCCTGAACTGTTTCCTTTGTGATTACAGTCAGCGGGATGCCCCAGTTTTGTAAGTCCCCTTCATAGGTTTTGGCTTATAGGGCTTTAGTTTTTTTTTTGGTAATGACTGCCTGTCTTTATGATTTATTCGGAACCATCACTGTCTTTTGTTTTGTAAGGACTTCTTTGGTGCCATTCATTGTGCATCTGGATCAACCGAGAGAACTACCCTGCCCCAGGTTATGATTAAGGGTTTTAATTTTCGAAAAGAAAGACTCCAACTTCTTTGGCTCAAAGGGGGTAACGAGGGATTATCTTCCTTATAACTCCAGTGTTTAGGAATCGAAACAATGCCTGTGCATCATCAGCGAGGTCTGTTCAAAAGCATACCGTAAAGATCGTGGTATCGTTTTCGTCATCCTCCCTCAAGAGGCTTAGAATTATTAATCGAGAGTTGACATCAAAAAATGAAAGCAGTTTGAATATAGCGAATGCGAATATATTGATTCAAAACAGACATATGTGATGCATTAATGAAATAACAACGTTTAACATGAATAAATGTTTGGACAATCAAAAGAAAATTACGACTTGAAAATTCTAATAGACAAAAAGTCTTCTCATTTCAGGACTTGTTACTTCAAATGGTGAATCCTGTAGGGATGGTAGAAGCACTCATCCTGAGCCACTTGGATGAAATCCACTACTCCTTCATTAATCAGGTCCTAGACCTTGTTCTTCAGAGCCCAGCAGTCGGCAGTGTCATGTCCAGGACTATCGGAGTGGTATGCACATCTTTTGTTGGGATGATAGTTAGGAGCAGAGATGTTGGGGTTCCGGGGAGGAGCCCTTAGTGTAATTAGATTCAACCTCAGCAGGTGTTGTAGAGCTTGAAACAACAACATGTTGAGCTGGGTGAACTGCCTCCTGGACCTGCTTGGCTTACTCTGATCAACCTGTTGCTCTGGGCGGGGTTGTGGTTGGACCTGTGAAGTGGTAGCAATTTGGAGAGGTCTATTCTTCTCCATACCAGAATCTTGTCCTCTTGGAAGCTGATCAATGACCTGGTCCCTGATTTGGGCTGGTTGCTTCGTGTCTTGATGAAGCTGACTGATCATGGTCCTCAACTCTTCTTGCTCCCAAGCTAAGCCTTGGATGAGAGCCATTTGCCCCAGCATCTGGGTTCTCATTGTATCTACCTCAACTTGTAGACGTTTCAGCCGTTCGTCCTTGTCATCTTCGGGACCTTTCTTGGCCAAATTTCCCATGAGGAGTGTCCTTAACTCTTCTTGCCCCTTGGATAGGCTTAAGAAGATCTCCCTGAACTGAGTCTCTTGAGCGTGCAGACCCTGGTTATCTTGTTGGGAAGCCATTGCTGAAATAAACAGCAAAAAAGGGTAAGTGACCTGCAACAAGGGTGCCTGTAATGCGATGATATGTATGATATGCATGCAATGTTTTCAAGGATCTCGCGGGGTAAGCAAGAAAATTGTTAGAATCTGAGACTGGTGGCTTGATTGAAGGAACTTCATGTTGTTGAGAGTCCTTCTTCAAGGGTCAAAGGCTCACCATATCGAGTGGGTCATAGCCCCTGACAACCTTGGCTAGAGGGAAATAAACCCTCTTTGCCCCTTGCTAAACAATTGGTTCATCATGACCTGCATCACAGACCCTTGAGATCCTTGAAATGGGTTAGTCTTTATGCAAGATGCATGCAATGGTATGATGTTATGCTATGCATGGGATGATGTGTGTAACCCTATTATGAGTCCAGGTTAAGGACGGTAAACAAAACCTGCAAGAAACTCGAGTGTCAGATAACAAGCATACAAATAGTCAAGTTGGAAGGCACACAAGTCACACAAAGAGCTCTTAGAGTTTAGGCCAGCATGAAGTTTGGGGTACTACCCTCTTGAAGTTGGTGGGCTCAAAACCTGTCCTATCAGAAGTAACCGGGTTCTAAGGGTCCCAATATCATTGGATTGCTTTCATTGTTCATCGTTTCGATTTAGCCACTGAACTGGCGACCGAAATATTCCAAGAAAACAACTCTCAACTGAGTGTAGTATCGAGTATCAACCAACCTCGGACTGCACCAAAGTCAGTTATCTCACTACCCTAAAGAGGCCAAGGTGGTTCAATTAAGGTTCCTAAGGTCAGTTGATGCTTCACGACACCACGCGGCGGCCCCGTACTCTCCTTGACTTGACTCAAGGGTTACCAGTACTCACCAAAGTGCCACATCAACGTAGCAGACTGCTTCAACCGTGTCGGTATACCCCGCACAGTTCCCTCACAGTCTTGTTGCTACTTTCTATGAAGGTATCCCCCAGATCCGGGTTAGGATCTATTGAACTCCCAAGACAGTACCCACAACAATAAAGCAAACAATTCAGACAATTGAAAACACAAGTGATTTTAGTCCTAAGGTACACCTCACTTAAAAGTATTCCCCAGCAGAGTCGCCAGTTCTGTGATCGGTGGATTTAGAACTGACTGTTTAACGCTGGATCGCGAAATGTCGCGGAAGCAAGAGTCGCCACCGTCTTTTATTTTCTCCAACATGGAAAGGACAAAAGCACAACAAAATTCCTTATGAGATTGTTTCTCGGTTCGGGAGGTAGATTTATAGAAAGGGAAGGTGTTAGCACCCTTTCTATCCATGGTTATCCATGGGCTCTTAGATACTTTCTCATTGTGTTTTCAAAAGATGTTTGCTTTTCAAAGTGTGAGTGGGTTTGAAAAAGTTTCTTTTAAAGATTTCAGAATGACTCTTGTATCAGTCCTCAAGAGTGTTTGAAAAATTGTTTTGAAAGCTTTTTGAAAGTGTCGGTGTGAAAAGAGTTTTGATTTGTTTTTGAATAGAGCAAGTATCTATGAGTCATCTACCTACCCTAAGGAATTAGGCTGTGTAAATGTCCTTAAGGTAGTGCTATCCCACCATTGAGAGGTAGGTAGCACCACCGTAGGAGGTGTTCGGGTCAATTCGAGTGTTAGGGACGTTGTGGTCACCGAAGCAACAATTAGGACACCTTAGAAGCTACCCTTATGTCCTTGATCCTTTTTTTATTCCGAGGCAACCGTTTCGAGGCAACTGTTTCGAGGCAACTTGTTTCGAGGCAACCGGATCATGGACATGAGGACTTACTAAGACGTCCCATACTTGACGACCACGTTTCGAAGGCAACAGGTGAGGCGTACCCTAGAAGTGGTGTGTGTATTCGTGTGTTGTTTTCAGTTTAACAGTTATCTTTGATCATTGTATTGTGAGCTACGAGTTATTTTTAATTAGTCATACATTCTTTCATGCAACTTAGAATTTAAGAGTGCGAAAATTTAAATGCGGAAAGATAAATCCTACGCTATTACAAGGCGCGGGTCTATACATCGCCAAATTACAAAGACCCGTTTTAATAAAAAAGTGGAAAGTAAATAAATTCCTAATTACTATTACAAGCCTTGAGCAGTTACATAATATTCGAAAGAAAATAAATGCGCGAAAAGAATAAAAGTTAGGACGTCCGAGGGTTTTGACCCTTTTGAAATTAAATTGAATTAAAAGCTAATTAATAATTTAATTAAAGAAAAGAAATTGTTTTTTATATTTTTGTATTTATGAAATAAAGAAAAATTGAAGATCAAGAGAAACCCTAATTCTAAGTATTTTAATTATTAATGAAAAATATACATGTTAACCTAATTTACACTAATTAGTTAATTTACATATTTATTTACAAAATATTTAATAATAATAATAAATAATGAGGCAAGTAGTTAATTAAGAAAAATATAAAATGTCAAAAAACCTAATTTCTACATATTTTTTATTTCATTAAGAAAAAGCGTTAAAATTGAAACCTAATTTAACTAAATTAATTACTTAACGTTTATTTACAAAATAAATTAATGATGAATTAATAATAATTAAATATATTACATTTTTTGATTTTCTGATTTTTATATTATGAAAATTATTTAGGTGAATTAATGAAAAATAATTAAAGCAATTAAATGGTTAAAAGGAAAGAAAATAGAATTAAAAATATGCAAACCAATGGGGGTTTTCAGACCCAAAGGGAGGTGCTTTGCAGTAATCTGGCCCATTGAACAAAGCCTTGTTTGACTTTCCAACTTGTGTGTACGCTGGTTGACTAGGGTGTATCCTGGAATTCATTCTATGGCCATTGGATGAGTGATTATGAGCGCGTGGCAGGCTAACGTGTGAGGACGTATGATGGACTTTGGGGCGTGCACTGCATGGGAACGGATTAGAAAAAATAACAACAATTGTATGGGGGACCTTGGAATCGAACCCAGGTCCCAGCGTTTACCAAGTCACGTTCCCACCATCTGAGCTATTGTGCGCATTTGTTAATATAATGAAACACAAATATTATATATAAAAAACAATGGTTAGTGATATAAACAAAAAAATTACGCGCGCAGTTTGAATACTCCAGTCACAATATGCCACGCATGCTTCTTCTTCCTCTTTCTGCAATTATGTAAAACAAGTAGCAGGGGTTTTAAACCCCCACAAACTGCAACCTGTAAAAATAGCGAATAGAATATGCTGTAATATAAAAAGGGCGCGATTGCTTCATTGGATTCGTCTTGATGTAACGATTCTGCCCATATAGGTTAGGTGGTCTAATTTTACCATATGAGGAAAGCCCCAATTTTGAAGTTCTGAAACCCTAGGTTTCATCAATGGTGGATTTGGCTATAGGCATTGTTAGTCCAATTAAATGTCACCAATCGCTTCAGAACATCATCATTAGTGTAAATCAACAATCAAAATATAACAATGATGCATAAAATGCAGAGTTCGATTATGGAAATTTTCGTGAGAAGGATGATTCTGTTCTACCGTTTCTTGGAGTATGGAAGCGTGTTCTTGGTTGCTATAGCTTCCTAGCAATGTCAGCAAGATGTTGGAATAGGTTTTAAGCCTTGAATCGCCCTGCAAATATGATTTCAGATTCCAAAATTTTGATGAAAAGTTGCAACTTTGTTCTATATTTTTGAGCAGCTTTTCGTGTATGCTTTAATAGGGTTTCACTATGCCTTTGTATCTGAACGTGATTAGGTCAAAAAAACAAGCCCAAGGTCCATGAATTGATGATTTGAAGATTTGATTTTCAACATATCAATTTCAATCTTTTTCCATTGAAACTCTTGCCAATCATGGAAAATCTTCCCTTTTTGAATGTGAAACGATTTGCCACCTTGCCCTAGTTTGATTTGCTGCACAAAAAAGATTTAAAAAGCATGATTTGATATTTTCTCATAATTAAATCTAATTAAATGAATTAATAAGAATAAAAATTCAATTAATTAATTAAAAATAATAAAATAAATCCCTTTGAGCTCAATGGGTCGTGCATATGCTTTGGGTAATGATTCAAGGAAGAATTTGAGGCCCATTAGCAAATTTGGAGCTTTTGAAGCAAAGTTGACTTTTCAAAATTCCCAAACATTTCCCAACTTCTCCAATGCATATCTTGCTCAATTTTGAAGCTATGATCATGTTCTTGAACATTTTGGAAAGGTCTTGAAGTCCTCTAACCAATTCCTTTGGTCCCATGTCATTTTGATTTACCAATCTCAAGTTATGGTCTTTGACTTAAAGTGCCTTTTTGTTGACTTTTGAAAATGACCTATAATGTTGAAATTGATAACTTTTTGTGAGAGCATTTCTTGGACTTGAAGTGTGAAGATGAGTTGTAGGAAATGTCATTCTCTTCAAAATGAGAATTGGATGGGATTTTTCTGATAAACCATGAAAAAGTTATGCCCTGGTCAAGTTACAGTTGACTTTTCAACTGTCCAAAAATAGAAACTTTTGCATCTTGATGATTTTTGAGCCATGCTTTGAGAATCATGATCAAGAATTGATAAAATGATGTTTGTGGCTTCAAAATAAGATGTTGACCAAATTTTTTGACTTTTGACTGTCAAATGACCATTTAGCCCCTGCAGTTGACTGTGAAGCAATTAGGGTTTTTGACTGTGCAATTTGATGATGTGAGTCTTGAAAATTGGCATATGGATGCTTGATAATGCATATAGGCATATGGGACTTGATTGGACCCTTGGAAACCTCAATTTCTTTGCCAGAACCAAAACCCTAATTTTCACTGTGTTAGGAGGCAATTGGACTGTGCAACCTTTGAGGGATTTTGAATCTTGATCTTGTCAAATCTTGAAGAATATGGGAGGGAAAATTTTGGGGTACAACACTTACCGATTACACAAGGTATGGAAAAACTACCAGGGTCTTTTAGCTTATGAGGCATGTTATTTTGAATTATAGCGCTACACTCTACAGTAAACATAACAGTTATGTTATCCTCGAGCTTTTTCTTACTGGATAATATTTCTTTGAGGAACTTAGCATAAGAGGACATTTGTGTGATAGCTTTTGTGAAAGGTATTATAATATTTAATTGTTTTAGAAGTTTAACAAAATTCTTAAACTGCCCTACACTTTTTTACTTAGCTAACCCTTGAGGGTACGATATCGGTGGTTTGTAAGATGGCAGAGGCACATAAGGTTTTTATATTCCTTCTAATCGTCTTTTGGTTCATCTTCTTTTCCAGTCTCTTTTCCAGAATTCTGATACATGGCTGGATTTTTTATTCTTGTATCAGTTGGTCCATCTAGTTTCGTCCCATTCCGAAGTATTATAGCAATAGCATGACCTTTTGGATTTGGTTTAGGTTGTCCATGAAAAGTGCCATCTGGAGAAGCAGTAGCTGCTTGCTGGTGAGCCACTTAAGATATTTGCGTTTCCAGCATTTTGTTATGAGTGGCTAGGTGTGATACGGTGGGAGAACTGACTTGGGTATTTTGCGTTTTAACTTAAATGTTGCGGTTAGCAAGAGTCGCCACCGACTTTTCTTTTATCCAAAAGGAAAGGTGAAAAAGCACAGGAAAGACCTTTGACATTATTTCTTGATTTCGGGGGGTAGATTATGAAAAGAGAAGGTATTATCACCCTTTTCATCCATGGTTTTCCACGGGCTCTTAGTTACTTGCTAGATCACTTGCTTTTTGTTTGAAATTATGCTTTGTGTGTTTTTTGAAAGTATTTTGTAAAGAGGCCATCGTTTAGGCAATCTTTGTAATGATTCTCGTTCGTAAGAATGTATACAAAGATGTTTGATCTTTTGAAAATGTTTTCAATGTTTGTAAGATATTTGAAAATGTGTGTGATTGTTTTGAAAATAGCAAGGATGTTTGTTTGAAATTGAGCAAGTAATTAGGAGAAATCTACCTACTCAAATGTCTTTCTTGTTCATTTTCTTTTCCTTTGACATTGTTGTCTTACCATGGATTTGGTAAGCAGCCCTATCTTTGGATATAAACGGGATGGATGTGGGTCATCGTATAACCATGATTAACAATATTGCAAAGTATCTTAGCATTATTTTTGAGGGACTAAGATCATTTGTAAGGCAACTTAGATAGCGTCATCGAGGGACTATGATCTCGTATTTGCTTGTTTTTGCTAAGATACCTCACATGCGTAATATGGCTATTTATAAGGCAACCAAGTGGATTTTACCCTAGGGGTGCTTGTGTGCAAATGTATTGTTTTCATGCTTGGTTTAGTCTTGAATTAGGGTTTGCTATTTATTGGTTTTAAGTCTTTCTATACAAACCCTAACTACTAGCAATTGTATATAAAGCGATAAATTGCGGAATTTAAAATTACTACGCTATTACAACATTTGTGGGAGGTGGTGTAAAATTTTTAAATGGGGATTGCAAGAAATTAAAACCCTAATTAGTCTATTACAACCAAATTGAATTTATACAAGAATTAAAATAAATAATTCACAAGATGAATTAAATATGCAAGAAGATAAATATGAAGAAAAATGGATATTTTGTTTGATGTTTTATGAAAAGGAATTTTACCTTAACCTAATAAAATAAAGAAAATAATTTATTAAGTTTGAAATTATTGAGAAAAGATTTTAGATGAAAGCCCTAATTCTATTAATCAAAATAAAATAAGTTTAAGAAATGTATTTTTTGCATTTTTTATCTTGAAAATATTTATAGCATTATAAAATATTTTTAGTCTTTTTGGTATTAAAATAATATATTTTAAATGGTGTGAAGAAAAATAATTAAATAATACAATATTAATTAAGTTTATAAGATTTACTTAAATAAATAAATAAAGTATGAAGAATAAAAAAATATTTTTATTTATGGAAAAAATAAGATAAAATAAGCCAAAATATAAAATATCAATTTTTTTCTTCAGTTTTATCATTTTTAGTATTTAGGAAATATATTTGAGAAAATAAGTAAAATAAAAAAAAATGAAGAAATAAAATAAAATTGGGCCAGGGTGCAAATATGAAACAGGGGGGAGAAATGTTAGAAAAAAAAGTCAGGCCCAGAAGGAGGAAGGCCCATGCGCGCTGGAAGGAACACAAAATGTAAAAATGAGTGAAAAAAGCAAAAGGCAGCGCACACTGAGGCTCGAACCCATGACCTCCTGATTACTAGCGCGCTGCCTTACCACTGGGGTGGCTATACATCCGTTAATACAAATGAAACAATAAATATGTAAGGCAAAACGTGTTCTGAAGACTTCATCTTCAACCTCCAGCCAAATGACATGTATCTTATTCATCTCTCAACAAAAATGAAAAGTTCAAACATGAAAGTTGTGGCATTTTTTCTCACGAATCCAAACATATAAACAACTTAAGCTAACAATCAAAGGTGAATGATAATTTTTCTAGCCCTAATTCAAAACCTAAAAATTTCAGAAAACTTTCAACCTTAAAATTCTTTAAGATCAGGCCATATTAATGTAAACTATGGATATGCACAGCTTCGTGGCAATGGTATCTACATTTTATCTTCACAAAACAAACTCAAATGATGCCTGTATGAAGAGATAGAAGTTTGAAAACTTACCTCTTGCAGCTGGAGTCGTGTATGGAGTTTGAGCAATCTTTGTGAGGACCTGGTGATTTCTGTAGCTTGCCTGGACCTCCTTGAATGTGTTCCAACTCCTACTTTGCTTTGAGGATGGCTGGAACTCCCTATTCAAGTCAAGTTGCAAGCTTCAGTTTTGAAAATGGTGGTTGATGATGGAGGAGTTACAGTTAGGAAATGAGGGCCTGGATCACTTTGATATGATGTATGGGATGTGTTTGGATGATTAGTTTTCAAAACGCACGAGTGGAAATGAAGATGGTGAGTTTTTGCTCAAAACTGTCAAGTTTGGGAAGTTCTGTGCAGCAGGGTGAAGGGGTGAAAAACACAAGAAGGGGGGGTTGAATTGTAAAACTGGAATCTTAAAGCAATTGACAAGATATTTTTATCCTGGTTCGTTTGATCTCAAACTACTCCAGTCCACCCGTCAAGGTGATTTCGCCTCTCTCCAACGAGGTCTTAATTCACTATATTCAACTGAATACAAATCTGCTTTAACAACTGCTAAAGCCTTCTTGATTCAAACCACAATCCGGTTTGTCAAGGCAACACTTTCTTACAAAGGTATAAACAAATGTGTGTGAATGTTTTCTACAAAACTTTATCACAACTGTGATGTATACACAAATTAAGCTTAGAATACTAGGTTGCTAAACGCTAATGGAGTATCAGAGTTTGTTGGTTTAGCAAAACTGGTAGATGAAGATTATTGATCAGCTTTGTGCGTGTAGAGAATTGGAGAGCATTAGCCATGATAATCTTCGAAGCCTTGTTTATATAGCACTTGAGAAGATGAACGTTGAATGCAATATTCTTGATTCAATGCTAATAACAAGCTTTCCTTTTTGAGCAGATCTTGTCTAGAATGAGGCCGTTGGAATTTATTAGCGTTCAATGCACAGTACCGTTGCTTCTTCAATGCACGTTCTGGCTTGGCTCATTCTGATTCTGCTTCGCTGCTGATGAACTGTTGTTTCTGTATCAGAGTGTTTTACGCGCAGTTCTGTTCATCAAGCTACAGCATGTACGTGAGTTGATCATCTGATCTTCACGTTCTGATTCAGCAACTTCTGATGCTGGTGTATCAAATTAAATTCTGATGCTGAATGAGTGATCTTGCTTATTTTAATCAGCATATCTGCAAGTCAGAGCATAGTAATTTTAGGTAGCATATAGATCAAACATGAAACATATAAATACTATATCTTTTCACTTTGTTATCATCAAAACTTAAATATAGGGTACTAGATTCAAACATTGTTCTAACAATCTCCCCCTTTTTGATGATGACAAAAACTAGATATTTTAAATAAGAAATAACGTGAAAAGGTATCTAGGAAATGTTTCAGAGTTAAGAAGTAAAGAGAAATCAGAGTTTAAGAGATACTCCCCCTGAGTTTGTTGCTTCCCTTTGATATGCGTGTTCTTCAGGATCAGATCTTTTTCTATCTTTGAGCATCAGATTATAGGTCTTTGACTTATCAGAGAGCAGAGCTTCAGAGCTTTTCCTGTCAGAGCTTTGCTTCGGATCAGAGTGTTAGGTCGATCAGAACTTCATATTTGATCAGAGCAACATGAGCTTCTACATTTTGATCAGAGCTTCTAGCTTCTAGTCTTCACAGTGTTCAAGAGCTTCCTTGTGCCTGTAGACTTAAAGACAAAACAGAAAAACATTTCAAGTAATAGAGTTAGAATGTTTGAGAATTTCTGTCTAGTTAGCCGTTATTGATTTTAAATATCATTCTAGTTCTCCCCCTTTTTGTCAGCAATCAAAAAGTGTTAGTGATGTGCTAAAACAATATAGATCAGAAAAACAAATTATATTAAAATAGTTCAGAGCAAAAGAACATTACAAAACATAGTCAAAACAGCACAACAGAAAGTGAAGAAAACATGAAAAATTATGCATGAAAAAGATTTATGGTTGAGGTGGCATGCGTGAGAACAGGCTTTCCAGCATTGCTTGAATCTTTTCAGAAGTTTCATTCTGCTTCTGAACCATGGTGACAACAGTGTCAATCTTTCTGTCCTGTACATTCATTCTTGCTTCCATCTTCTGATCATTCTCTTCCATCCTCTGCTGGAGACGCAAGTCATTCATCCTTAATTCTTCCAGAGCCTGCCTGTCCAAGGCAGCTTGAGAACTTTCAGAAGGAGGAGGCTTCTCAGAACTTTCAGCTACATCTTCTGCTGGATTTTCTTCCTGAAGGGTCTTGTCCTCTGATGGTTGCACCTGTGCAGCTTGCTCTTTCTCAGACCAAGATTCACTGTCCAGAGGGAACACAACTTCTTGAGGCAGCTGACTCTCAACTTCCTTCAGCAGCTTGCTAAAGTTCTGTTGAGCCTGCTCGTAGTTGACGTCCTGCAGCTTGAGTGCTTCAGCACGTACCCATAGTCTGAACTGTGACCAGAGCTGATCAGAAGCAGCTGGGTCGATCATCCCCGGACAGACTTGCTTCAAAGAAGCAATCCATTGCAGCATACCTGTTTCAAAATTCAAAATACCAGAGCCAACATCTGGTTGCTTTGGTTTGGGTATGGCAATTTTGTGTCTTAGATCAGCAAGACGTTCAAGACTTGTTAAGTCGATGAAAGTTCTGCTGGGGTTTTCAGCGGATTGGTTTTCAGAGGTTGTTTGTTTTGGAGGAGGGTTATCAGAATCAGAGGAAGATATTTCTATTGGAGTGGTTGGAGTTTTTGGAGGTGTTGATTCCTCTGAAGATGGCAACTGGGGCCTGACAATAGTGGTTCCACATGGCAACTGGATTGCCAGCGGTGAAGGTTGAGGTGAGTGGGGGTCAGAATGATGAGGAGACGGGGTTTCATAGCGGTGAAACTCTGTTTGTGGCGAAGGTGGATTATTTTCTGGTTGAGGAGGTGGAATCTCTGATTGCTCAGGGATCAGAGGTTCTTTTGTGAGAGGTTGTTGTGATTGTGGTTCTGATTCTGGTTGTGATTGTATTTCTGGTTCAGGTTGTGGTTCTGGTTGTGGAGGAGGAATATGTAGTGGTTCAGAATTTGGTTGAGCAGAAGCATGTTCACGCTCAATATCAGCTAGCACTCTATCAAGTGCTGGTGTTGTTGAAACAGTTGGTTGTTTGGGAATCTTAATTCTGGTTCTTCTGAGTTGTAAGGTCTCAGAAGGGTCTTCTGGTATGGTTTCATCAATGGTAGGGATTGGAATGGATATTCTGTGAGAGGTTTTAGGAGGGGCAGCAGATGTTGGAATAGTAGATGAAATTGAAATAGGGGCAGCAGATGAATTACCTCTTTTCTTTGGAGTCTGATGAGATGATCCTTCTGCTTTCCTCTTCTTTGTCTTCTTCTGAGTCACTTCAGGTTGGACTTGACTCAGATCTTTGATCTTCAGCTTTGAACCTGTATCTTCTTCCTTGTATGAATCTGGATACTTGAGAAACATATCCGGTTGGGATTCCATTTCAGAAAATTTTGGGAAATTACTCAGAGGCACTCTTCTTCTGGAGATGTCAGCAGTTGAAGAAGCTCTGGGTTCCTTCCTAATATTTTCTATCAGCTTCATCTTTTTCAGGTTCTTAGCGTTCAGCGGTTTTCCAACAGTTGGTTCCATAGTGCCCAGCACTTGAGCTTCGCTCAGATAATCTATCAGCTTATTCTCTGTCAGAATATCTGATATGAGCCTTCCAAACGGTATCCAGTCCCTTTTGGTCCTTTCTTCTTCTCTTGTCTCTTTGACACTGGTCTTGAGATGGTTGAACAGGAAGTGTGCCAGATTGATCTTCACCCTCTGATCAATAAAGTAGATCAGAAATTGCTGATCCACGTTTATATAATCAGGAGAACTTGTTGGTTTCCTGTGATTGAAACAGCCCAGAACAATCTTGGCCCATACTCTGCAGTGATCCTTCAGATCCTTAATTTTGCTGCTGGGAAATCCAAGAGTGAAAATGCAGTTGGCTACCACACCTATATCAGGGCATCTATCAGCCATGTCCACACAACGGACTCCACCACCACTTTGACCGATTAACCTAGCAATGAGGTCTTCAGAAATTACTATCTTCTTTCCCATGACAGAAGAGATGACTAGATGTTTATGAATCTTGGCGTGAATCCAAAATTCCTTGACAAGCTCTGGGAAAGTTGGTCCAACCAACCTATCGAAATACCTCTCCCACTTTTGAGCCCTAATTTCATCAGTTAGGTCAAATCCATTATCCTTCAAGCTTTCGAAGTCGACGATTAACTCAGAGAGAACTTCAAGATTCTTTACCGGTGTGAGAAGAGTTCTGGTAGGCACCTGATATTGCTCAGAAGTTTCTTTCTTCTGATTCCCTGCAGAAATGCTGGAGGATGCCATTGTTCTCACACAACAAAGCTTTGAGAATGATTTGAGAAAAGGTTTGAAGGAGATAAACTCAGAAATATGCAGAAAATACTTGAGAGATTATGAGAAAGCGTAAAGAATAAGAATGAAGAATAATGAGTTTAAATAGAGTTTTCAAAAATTATTTTGAAAAATTAAACGTTTTTAAGAGAGAGAAAAAAATAATGATTGCCATTAACAAGCGTGATTACTTTGCATTAAATGCTTGCTGATTTTGGGGGATTTGAGAAAGATACTTAAAAACGGTTACCAGACATGTGTCTCAATGCACCCAATCAGCGCTTTGCCTTCTCAGAAGCGTGCACGCGTTCTGCTTCAGGGATTTGCTGATGATTGGATGACACTTGTTTGATGTAGTGATCAGCACGTCTGTCTTTGAGATTAGACTCTCAGATCTTTAGACTTGCATCTGATACAATCTGCATGTTCTATCTTTCTGAAAGAAGATTGATCAGAAGTCACAGTAATATATAATTACATTCTGAAGATAAATATATGGAATTAAAACATTTTCATTCTGGGCATACTTTCATGCTGAGATGTTTCAGAATGAAATTAAACCTATCTTCTGAAAGGGGTTTAGTAAAGATATCAGCCCATTGATGGTCTGTATCTATAAATTTCAAGTTTAAAATGCCTTTCTGAATATAGTCCCTAATGAAATGATGTTTTATTTCTATATGCTTAGCTCTAGAATGTAAAATAGGATTCTTACTTAAGCAAATAGCAGAAGTATTATCACAAAGAATAGGAATGTTACTCTCAAAAATCTGGAAGTCTTCAAGCTGACTTTTCATCCAGAGCATTTGTGTGCTACATCCAGCTGCTGCTATGTACTCAGCTTCTGCTGTTGACAGCGCAATTGTTGATTGCCTTTTGCTGGACCACGAGATCAGATTTTCTCCCAGAAACTGGCAGCTTCCAGAAGTACTTTTACGTTCCACTCTGTCTCCAGCAAAATCAGCATCACAGTAGCCTACTAAGCTGTAATCACTAGATTTTCTATAAAACAAACCCAGATTAGTAGTACCTTTCAGATACTTGAAAATTCGCTTAACAGCTGTTAAGTGAGATTCTCTAGGATCTGATTGGAATCTAGCACAAATACATACGCTGAATAAGATATCAGGTCTTGAAGCTGTCAGATAAAGGAGAGAACCAATCATACCTCTGTAGACTTTCTGTTCTACGCTTTTGCTTACCTCTTCTCTTTCCAGAATGCACGTGGGATGCATTGGAATCTTTGATGGCTTACATTCTGAGAGGTCAAATTTCTTCAGAAGATCTCTGATGTATTTGCTCTGATGAATGTAAGTTCCCTCTGGAGTTTGATTGATCTGAATTCCTAGAAAGAATTTCAGTTCCCCCATGAGGCTCATCTCAAATTCTGCCTGCATACACTTAGCAAATTTTCTTCCAAGAGAAGGATTAGTAGAACCAAAGATTATATCATCAACATAAATTTGACAGACTAAAATGTCACTCTTAACTGTTTTACAGAATAGAGTAGTGTCCACTTTCCCTCTGGTGAATTCATTTTCAAGCAGAAAGTTACTTAGCCTTTCATACCAAGCTCTGGGAGCTTGTTTCAGACCATACAGTGACTTTTTCAGTTTGAAAACATGTTCTGGATGTTTTGTATTTTCAAAACCTTGGGGTTGGTGAACATAAACTTCTTCTTCTATATAACCATTTAAGAATGCACTTTTGACATCCATCTGATACAGAGTGATGCCTCTATTAACAGCAAATGAAATTAAAAGTCTGATAGATTCTAACCTGGCGACTGGGGCAAAGGTTTCTGTATAGTCTATCCCCTCTTGCTGACTATAACCTTGTGCAACCAGTCGTGCCTTGTTTCTGACGACTTCACCTTGTTCATTAAGCTTGTTTCTGAACACCCATCTTGTTCCAATGACGTTGAATCCTTTTGGTCTGGGAACGAGATCCCATACGTCGTTTCTGGTGAATTGATTCAGCTCTTCTTGCATTGCCAGAATCTAGTCGTTGTCCAGAAGTGCTTCATCAATAGAAGAAGGTTCAATCAGAGACACAAGTCCCATAAGAGTTTCTTCAGAGTTTCTGAAGCTTGCTCTTGTTCTGATTGGATCTTCCTTTCTTCCTAGGATAGTCTCTTCTGGGTGATCCAAACTGCTTCTGGGTAATCTCTTCTGAGGTTGATCAGCAGCAGTTGTAGGATTTCTAGCATTGCTTCTTTCAGACGTTGAAGGAATGTCTGTGTTGAGAGCTTCTGATGACTTGTCTTCAGAACCTGCAAATTCAATTTCTATACCTGCAAGATTTTCATTCTGCTTTGACTTTTCAGAGTCAAGCTTGTCATCAAAACGAACACTGATTGATTCTTCCACAATCTGTGTTTCTGTATTGTATACTCTGTACCCTCTTGAGCGTTCAGAGTATCCTAACATAATACACTTCTGTGCCTTAGAATCAAACTTGTTCAAATAATTCTTAGTATTCAATATAAAGCACGTACATCCAAATGGATGAAAATACGAAATGTTGGGCTTTCTGTTCTTCCACAATTCATATGGAGTCTTTTCCAGAATAGGTCTTATTGAGATTCTATTCTGAATGTAGCACGCTGTGTTTATTGCCTCTGCCCAGAAAGTCTTAGCAACGTTTGTCTCATTGATCATGGTTCTGGCCATTTCTTGCAATGTTCTGTTCTTTCGTTCTACAACTCCATTTTGTTGGGGAGTTCTAGGACAAGAGAAATCATGCAGAATGCCTCTGTCATTAAAGAATGACTCAAAATCTTTATTTTCAAATTCTCCACCATGATCACTTCTGACTTTAACGATTCTAAGATCTTTTTCATTCTGAACTTGGTTACAGAAGGTAACAAACACAGAGTGTGACTCGTCCTTGTGTCTTAAGAACTTTACCCATGTCCATCTGCTATAGTCATCTACGATTACTAACCCATACTTCTTGCCACTGACAGAAGCAGTTTTAACTGGTCCAAATAAGTCAATGTGCAGAAGTTCTAATGGCTTAGAGGTAGAAACAACATTTTTGGATTTAAAAGAAGGTTTTGCAAATTTGCCTTTCTGACATGCTTCACACAGAGCATCTGAATTGAACTTCAAATTTGGAAGTCCTCTGACCAGATTGAGTTTGTTAATCTGAGATATTCTTCTCATACTAACATGCCCCAATCTTCTGTGCCAGATCCACTGCTCGTTGTTAACAGACAGAAGACATTTTACGTTCTGACTCTTTAGTTCAGAAAGTTTGATTTTGTAAATGTTGTTTTTCCTCTTACCATTAAACAGGATAGTCCCATCTTTCTGACTAACAGCTTTACATGATTTTTGATTAAAGATTATATCATAACCGTTATCACTTAATTGACTTATGGATAACAGGTTATGCATCAATCCATCAACTAGCAGAACATTATTAATAGAGGGAAGATTTCCGTTACCTACAGTTCCAGAGCCAATTATCTTTCCCCTCTGATTGCCTCCAAAGCCAACGTGGCCTCCAGGCTTAAGTTCCAGGCTTTGGAACATATGCCTTCTTCCCGTCATGTGTCGTGAGCAGCCAGAGTCCAGGTACCATGACTGGTGTTTCTGACTTGCTGCTAAAGATATCTGCAACATGTATTATTTTATCCTTAGGTACCCAGATCTTCTTGGGTCCTGATTTGTTAGTTTTACCAAAACTCTGGTTGAATTTTGGTTTCACAGAGTGCTTACTACTAGTATATTTGATGTCATGTGTGTGACCATACACAAAGTGTGAATTTAAAGGAGTGTGTTTAATGGTTAAATCCATGACATTTTTAGGTGTAGGAACCTTACCTAGGTATCCTATTCCTTTCCTGCCGTTTCTGCTAACTCCATAGATCATTGAAGCCATTCTGCTTCTATCTATGCTTTTAGCAAGGAACTTCTGGAAACTGTGATCATACTCCTTGATGATCTCATCAGCGTTGCTGGGAGTTTCAGAAATTGGTTCATTCTGAGAGTTTTGTAAAGAGTTTTCTAATTTTGAAATTTTATCTTTCAGCTCAGAGTTTTCCAATTTGAGACTCTCAGACTTATTAGAGTCAGATTCAAGAGTCCTTTTCAGGTCTCTGAATTTAGCTCTAATCTGCTGATAACGTTCCAGAATTTCATTGAGGCTTTCAGCAAGTTCAGCCTTTGTAAAATTAACAGCGAAGTTAGGGAATACCTCTTCTGTGTCTGATTCTGAGTCTGATTCAGAAGCTTCACTGTCATCTGGAATGTTAGCCATGAGCGCTATGTTTGGCCTTTCATCATCTGATTCTGAGTCAGCTTCAGACGAGTCAGAGTCATCCCATGTGGCCATGAGACTTTTCTTCTTCTCTCTTCCAAACTTCTTTTTGGGCTTTTCCCTCTGAAGCTTTGGGCAGTCACTCTTGTAGTGTCCTTGCTCATTGCACTCGTAGCAGATGATGTCTTTTGTGTTTGGCTTCTTGCTACCGGAGGAGCCTTCAGATCTTCTGTATCCAGAGGAAGAATCTGTCCTTCTGTATCTGGAAGAAGACTCGTTCTGATCAGATCTTCTGGGATTCCTGAACTTCCTTTGTCTTTGCTTCCACAGTTGATTGACTCTTCTGGAGAGAAGGGAAAGTTCGTCTTCTTCTGATGAGGATCCATCAGATGTTTCTTCAACTGCCTGCAAAACTTTAGATTCAGATTTTCTGTTAGATTTTAAAGCTAAAGGCTTACCTTGCTTCTGAGGCTCGTCAGCTTCTAGCTCTATCTCATGACTCCTGAGGGAGCTTATAAGTTCCTCCAGAGTGATTTTGTTGAGATCCTTCGCTAGCTTCAGAGCAGTAACCATAGGCCTCCACTGCTTGGGTAAACTTCTGATTATCTTCTTGACATGGTCAGCAGTAGAGTATCCTTTGTCCAGAACTTTGAGACCAGCTACCAGAATCTGGAATCTAGAGAACATAGTTTCAATGGATTCAGATTCTTCCATTTTGAACGCCTCATACTTCTGAATGAGCGCCAGAGCTTTTGTTTCTTTGACTTGAACGTTGCCCTCATGCGTCATTCTGAGAGAATCAAAGATGTTCTTAGCTGTGTCTCTGTTGGAGATCTTCTCATATTCAGTATAGGAGATGGCACTGAGAAGGATGGTTCTGGCCTTATGGTGATTCTTGAAATCACGCTTTTGTTGATCAGTCATTGATTTTCTTTCAATCTTCTGACCAGTTGCATTCACAGGGTGCGTGTATCCATCTGTCACCATATCCCACAGATCAGCATCATGTGCTAGAAAGAAGCTTTCAATTCTGTCTTTCCAGTAATCAAAGTTTTCTCCATCAAAGACTGGAGGTTTGCCGCTGAATCTGTCTCTGTCCTCATTGTTGTCATTGCTGAAACGAGAGTTGTTTCCTGCCATTGTGTTTTTCTGACGCTGGATCTTGTACTGACACGGTTAAGTGTTTTAGCTCAGAACCAGGCGCTCTGATGCCAATTGAAGGGGTGAAAAACACAAGAAGGGGGGGTTGAATTGTAAAACTGGAATCTTAAAGCAATTGACAAGATATTTTTATCCTGGTTCGTTTGATCTCAAACTACTCCAGTCCACCCGTCAAGGTGATTTCGCCTCTCTCCAACGAGGTCTTAATTCACTATATTCAACTGAATACAAATCTGCTTTAACAACTGCTAAAGCCTTCTTGATTCAAACCACAATCCGGTTTGTCAAGGCAACACTTTCTTACAAAGGTATAAACAAATGTGTGTGAATGTTTTCTACAAAACTTTATCACAACTGTGATGTATACACAAATTAAGCTTAGAATACTAGGTTGCTAAACGCTAATGGAGTATCAGAGTTTGTTGGTTTAGCAAAACTGGTAGATGAAGATTATTGATCAGCTTTGTGCGTGTAGAGAATTGGAGAGCATTAGCCATGATAATCTTCGAAGCCTTGTTTATATAGCACTTGAGAAGATGAACATTGAATGCAATATTCTTGATTCAATGCTAATAACAAGCTTTCCTTTTTGAGAAGATCTTGTCTAGAATGAGGCCGTTGGAATTTATTAGCGTTCAATGCACAGTACCGTTGCTTCTTCAATGCACGTTCTGGCTTGGCTCATTCTGATTCTGCTTCGCTGCTGATGAACTGTTGTTTCTGTATCAGAGTGTTTTACGCGCAGTTCTGTTCATCAAGCTACATCATGTACGTGAGTTGATCATCTGATCTTCACGTTCTGATTCAGCAACTTCTGATGCTGGTGTATCAAATCAAATTCTGATGCTGAATGAGTGATCTTGCTTATTTTAATCAGCATATCTGCAAGTCAGAGCATAGTAATTTTAGGTAGCATATAGATCAAACATGAAACATATAAATACTATATCTTTTCACTTTGTTATCATCAAAACTTAAATATAGGGTACTAGATTCAAACATTGTTCTAACACAGGGTGCTTGGGAATGTTTTAGGACTTGTGAAAACGTGTCTTGTGTTGCAATTGACTTGTTAATATGTATGGAAAAGATTTTAGCATAAAATCACTCCAGGCTTCTTAGTTATAGGGTTATGGCTCTATAACTTGCTTTTGAAGAAAAGTGAAATGACAAATATCAAATATTGTACAAGCATGTCCTGAGCTTCTTCAGGCCTTAGACACATTGCTTTTGGATTATAGGGGTTGCGTGTGCAGAAAGAACAAGTTAGACGCTCAAGACAAGTTGACTTTGTGATTAAAGCAACTTTTCAAGAATGGAATGGTAACTTTCTTCCTAAAATGGCAAATTGGCTTGGAAAATGCTTGGAACACTTGGATAATAGCTCAAAAGCAAGTGTAATCTTATGATTATGGAGAGATCTTAAGGTTTAGAAGCCTTCAAAACAAGATTGTGTAGCATAGGTTTGAAATTGAATTCTTGTTCATCACAAAATGCCTTGTAACTCAAGTGACAAAACACCAACTTCATCTCTTCGATTCTCCCTACTCAAGAATGATATCAAGGAGTTCTTGGACATTTTGGAAAGCTTGCAATATTCTATACAACCCATATTTGAATTGATTTTGAAGATTCCCTTTGGAAATATATGGAAAAGTGCCATGAAGTTGAGTCAAAATCCTGACCAAATTAGGGCAAAAATTCACTAAGTGTTTAGTTTCATGACCCTATGTTCTTGAAATTATAACTTGAGATCCAAGCACTTTTGGAAGAATTTTTGTGAATCAAAGTTGTAGATTTCATGGATATCTACAACTTTCATGTTGGAAGTTTCTTTTGAATCATCTTGCATCATGGTGAAAATTTGGCTCAAAGTTATGAAAAAACATGAATTTTCAACACTTAGAAAATTTTCTAAGTTTAGAAATTTTGACTTTTCAAAGTGAAATCTTGACTTTTCTATTTCTTGATGAATAAGTTTCATATTTTGACATGTTTCAATGTATTTTGATCCTTTGCACTTGAATTTGACCAAAAAGTCAAAGTTTGACTTTTCAGTACAGTTGACTTTTGATCAGTTGACTGCAAAATTCATCTGTCAATCCAATGGACTTGCAATGTTTGAAACCATGTACTTAGGTCAAAATGATGAAATTAGACTCTTGAGATCATTCCTTAAACCTATTGACCATTTGCTAGGTCAAAAACCAAAAATTGCCCTTTCCCAATCAAAACCCTAATTTTGACCATTTTGCCCTTTTAGGGATTTGATCAAATCTCTTAAAGAATTATGGTCCAAACTTGATAAAATGATAAATATGAGTCTAAAATGTTGATGTGGATAAAAAATTATGAAGTTTGACTGTAAATTGGCCATAGTTGACTTTTCCCCCAATACAATTGATTTTTAGGTCAACTGTTCAATTGACTGAGCAAAAATGTGATCCAAGGCTTGAAACTTGGCATGAGTAATCTTTGGGGTCCATAATGACCCATGAAAGTCATATGAGGCATTGAAAGTTCAAATGTCCTTGTGAAAACTCAAACCCTAATTTTGGTCATCAGTGCCTAAGGAGGTGTCTTGAGTTGACCAAACCCTAGTGCAGTCTTGAGTCCAAGGAGATCTTGTGAGAAAATTCTTGATAAGTGAGAGGTAAAATTTTGGGGTACAACAGCTTTCCCTGTTTAATCTTCTTAAGCCTGAAGAGTTAGATTGGCAAGCTTTGTCGTTCTTGACTCGAAGGTGGAAGATGATTGGACACTAGAGTGCCCAGAAATTTGCACTCGGCGATGTAATGGCTGAGGGAATGGGCTTAAAGATGCCATTTGGAGAGGTGATATAAAGTTGTAGGATATGGGCTTGTATATGCCATCCAAAAGCGATTGTTTGAACTATAACTTGTAAGCTGAAAGAATGAGTATCAGAATGGCGTCCGTGTCTGGAGCATATCTGAACTGTATCTGAAAGTTAAATCTGAATGAGTATCAGAATGGCATTCGTGTCTGGAGCGTATCTGAACTATATCTGAGAGTTGCGTTTGAATGAGTATCAGAATGGCATCCGCGTCTGGAGCGTATCTGAACTGTATCTGAAAGTTGAATATGAATGAGTATCAGAATGCCATCCATGTATGGAGCGTATCTAAAAGTTGAATCTGAATGAGTATCAGAATGGCATCCGTGTTTGGAGCGTATCTGAACTGTATCTGAGAATTGACTCTGAATGAGTATCAGAATGGCATCCATGCCTGGAGCGTATCTGAACTGTATCTGCAAACTTTGAACATTGTTAATGGTAGCTTTTAACCTTATCCTGAAAAGGGTAAAATTTTAGCTAAAATGCAAAGTCATGTTATATGAAATGTATGATATAATGCATTCGTTTTATCAATGTTTATGATATACGGATGCAATGTATGCGTATGTGAGCTAATCTATTACGCTGTTGGTTGGATTGGGGAAAATAAATCCCTAAATGTTGTTGAAGATATGCAAGTCTTCATGTCTTAAAATTGAAGTGTTGATGAATTTCCGTTTAGAGAAATAAACTTTGTTGTAAGGGAAATGCCATGTACTGCTTGAAAAATCTGTTTGGGGAATCTAGAGAAATTGGATGATTTCTACCGGGGATTGATAATTGGGAGCTTTGTTCCGTTGGGGATTAAACTGTACACTGCAGGGGATTTTTATGGAAAATAACTTAGAGAGATTTCCCTATCTCTTAAAGCCATCAATAATTGTCTTTTATTTTGTTTATTTGTAAATAGTAATTATGTTCAAATGCATATGTTCAACAATGAATCGTTGGACGTTTTTGTAAACAAAACACAAGAGTAAAGAAAAACAGATAGTTTTGCACTTTCAAGGAGATATCTTTGTATTGACTTTGAGTAAGTATTTTTGTGCAATGAGACAAAAATTCTAGTAAGAGAATGCCATTGTAAAAAAAAATGAAAATTTTGATACAAAGAAAAGATAGCTATGTGTAATAATCCCATGGGGTTCCCATTCCGCTATAGCCTTCGTATCTCTGAGCACCTTATCTATTTGTTGCCTTGTCCGAAGCTAATTGAATTGATCAGAACCGCTGAATTTGTCAGTTGAAGCCAAAGGTTGTCCGCAAAGTGATCCAACGAGACATAGTCATATGCTTTGATTCCCTAACTTTTGCCTGGACCGCCCTTTCGGGTTTTCAGTCCACTAGGATACCCTTTTTTGCCCAAGTCGCCCTTTCGGGTTTTCAACTTGCCGGGTGTACACATTTTTTGTTTTATCCCTAATTTTTTCCCGAACCTTTTTGGTTCGCCAGGATGCCCTTGTTTTTCCCAGGTGTGTCAACCTAGCGGGTCTCTTATGCATAATATCTTTTGACTATGTCTGCATTCGCAAGGTGCGGCAGGTCATCACCATCCATGGTGGTCAAGATCATTGCGCCACCAAAGAATATGTTTTTGATTACAAATGGTCCTTTGTAGGTAGGAGTCTATTTTCCCCTGGGATCACCTTGCGGCAGTATGATACGTTTGATCACCAGATCTCCAATTTGATACACTTGTCGTCTGACCTTTTGTTGAAAGCCTTGATTATTCATTTTTGATACTTTTGACCATGGCAGGCAGCAGTAAGTCTTTTCTCATCAATTAAGTTTAGTTGATCAAGTCGAGTCTGGATCCAATCGTCTTTATTCAGACCTGCATCCTTCATAATTCTTAGAGAGGGGATCTGAACCTCAATAAGTAAGACAACTTCCATTATGTATACCAAAGAATAGGGTGTTGCCCCGGTCGATGTGCAAGCTGTAGTACGATACCCATAAAGAGAGAATGGTAACATCTCATGCTAGTCTTTGTATGTGACTGTCATTTTCTGTATGATATTTTTAATGTTCTTATTTGCAGCTTCGACAGCACCATTCATCTTCCGTCGATAAGGGGAAGAATTGTGATGTTGAATCTTGAATTGCTCGCACAGGGCGGTGATCATAGTGTTGTTGAGATTTGTACCATTGTCAGTAATGATCCTCTCTGGGATACCGTACCGGCAAATGAGGTTCTGCTTGATGAACCGAGCGACAACATTCTTGGTGACGGAAGCGAAGGAGGATGCCTCAACCCACTATGTAAAATAGTCAATGGCCACTAGGATGAAGCGGTGTCCATTGGAGGCTGTCGGCTTGATTTCCTAAATCATATCTATTCCCCACATAGCAAAGGGCCAAGGAGCCGTCAAGACATTCAGAGGAACCGGAGGTACATGCACTTTATCAGCATAAATCTGGCACTTATGGCACGTTCGAGAGTGTTGATAGCAATCTGCTTCCATGGTAGACCAATAATAACCTGCCCGTAGGATTTTCTTTGCCATCGTATGCCCACTGGAATGGGTGCCAAAAGCGCCTTCATGCAATTCAGCCATGATCCTTTCAGCTTCATCCTTGTCTATGCACCAAAGTAATACAAAGTCATGGTTGTGTTTGTAAAGAATGTCGTTACTAAGGAAGAATTTTGCAGAGAATCTCCTTAAGAACTTCTTATCGTTGATTGAAGCTCCTTCCGGATATTCTTGAGCCTCAAGATACCTCTTGACTTCGTGAAACCAAGGATGGTCCACTACTTCTTCAATATTAATCTCGTGATAGTTTGGTGGTTCATCCATTCGTTCGACGGTGATCTGGGGAGCCTTGTTATCCCAATTAAGTTTAAACATAGATGACATTGTGGCTAGTGCGTCTGCTAGCTGATTTTCTTCTCGCGGGAAATGCTCGAAGGTAACCTTCTCAAAATATGGTAGCAATGTCAAAACATGTTCTTTATAAGGGATAAGGTTAGGGTGTTTGGTGTCCCATTCCCCTTTGATCTGACTAATGACCAAAGCTGAATCTCCAAATACATTCAAGGATTTGATCCCCAAGTCTATGGCAGCTTTGAGACCAAAGATGCATGTTTCGTATTCCTCCATGTTGTTTATACAATTGAAGCAAAGTCTTCAAGTAAAGGGAGTATGACGCCCTTCAGGAGATATGAGTACAACACCGATACCATTGCCAAGTGCGTTGGATGCCCCATCAAAGAATAGGGTCCATCGAGATCTTTGTTCAGGTCCGTCATATGGCCTGAATTCTTCATAGTTGTCTAACGTCATGATGTCTTCATCCAGAAATTCGAACTTCGTGGACTGGTAGTCTTCTACAGCTTGGTGAGCAAGGTGATCAGTTATACATTGCCCTTTATTTCTTTCTGGGTAGTATATTGTATGTCATATTCTGTCAGGATCATCTGCCATCTTGCTATTCTCCCAGAGAGAGCAGGCTTCTCGAAGATATATTTTATCGGATCCATTTTAGATATCAATAAGGTAGTATGGGTCAACATATATTGTCTTAGCCGGCGAGTAGACCATGCCAGAGCGCAACAAGTTTTCTCGAGCAGTGAATATCTTGTTTCACAGTCGGTAAACTTTTTGCTCAGGTAATAAATAGCGTGCTCTTTTCAGCTAGACTCGTCATGCTGCCCCAACACACACCCCATTGAATTTTCTAAAATATTTAGATACATGATTAATGGTCTTCCCTCGACTGGTGGCATTAAAACAGGAGGCTCTTGCAGGTATTCTTTGATCTTGTCGAAAGCAGTTTGGCATTCATCACTCCATTTGACTACTTGATCTTTCTTCAATAGTTTGAAGATTGGCTCACAAGTAGCTGTCAGGTGAGAAATGAATCTGGAAATGTAGTTTAAACGTCCCAAGAATCCTCTGAATTCCTTCTCAGTACGAGGAGCATGCATCTCTTATATCACTTTCACCTTGGCAGGATCTACTTCAATACCCTTGTTGCTGACGACAAAGCCTAGGAGTTTACTAGACCTTACTCCAAATGTGCATTTATTTAAGTTCAACCTCAACTTGTACTTATTTAGCCTCTCAAACAGTTTCTGTAAATGATCAAGATGCCCTTCTTCTGTTTGAGATCTAGCTATCATGTCATCCACACAAACCTCTATTTTGTGATGTATCATGTCATGAAATAAAGCTACCATGGCACGCTGATAGGTTGCCCCAGAATTCTTCAGTCTGAACGGCATCACCTTGTAGCAGAATGTGCCCCACTGTGTGACAAATGTTGTTTTCTCCCTGTCCTCAGACGCCATTTTGATTTGGTTGTAACCTGAGAAACCGTCCATGAAAGAAAACACTTTGTGTTGTGCCGTATTGTCAACTAGGATGTTAATGTGGGGAAGTGGGAAATCATCCTTAGGGCTTGCCCTATTCAAATATCTGTAGTCCATGCACATTCGTACCTTGCCATCTTTCTTGGGCACGAGAACAACATTGGCAACCCATTGCGGATAGAAGGTGACGACCAAGAATCCAAAGTTAAATTGTTTCATGACTTCTGCTTTAATCTTCTCTGACATATCTGGTCGCATTCGATGAACCTTTTATTTTACTGGTGGACAATCCTCTTTTGTAGGCAGATGATGTACCACAATATCTGCATCATGTCCCAGCATGTCTTCATATGACCAGGAAAAGACCTCAACATACTCGTGTAGAAACTGAATTAGATGCTCCTTGACACTCGGTTCCAGATTGGCACCCACCTTGACTTCTCTTTTGTCTTCTTCGGTACCCAGGTTGATTGTGTCCACGGGTTCCTCGTGAGGCTAAATGGTTCTCTCTTCTTACAGTAGTAATTTGGCAAGTTCCCCTGGTACTTCATAATCTTCCTCACCTTCGTCTTCGACTTGGTAGATTAAATTTTCAGAGTCATAGAAAGCCATAGCAGAACCGTTACCCATGGGATCCCGAATGGATGTAGACCTGCATTGTGAGTGTGAGTGTGTGTAAGGGTATAGCTATCTTTGAAAGAAATGAAAATGTAAAAAGCAAAAACAATGAGCATAAAGTTTGTATGCAAAACGTCCATGATTCATTGATGTCATATGGAAATGAGATAATAACCCTTACAAATGGACCATTGTGCCTCGGGTAAGACACAAGGTTTTAAGAGTTTGAATTGTTTTAATATTACAGATCCAACAAAATGTAAAGACAAATTACTCTGGGATAAAAGTGATCAGGACAAAATCTCTAGCCTCCCAATTGTTGAGCCCTCCACTGACAGTTGGGAAGATCCAATCCTCCAGGTTGCAACCATCTTCATCATCCTCTACCGCGTTGACTTCACAGTTGCTGATCTTCAGGGGTGGTCCTCCAGCACGAGCGTGGCGTACAACCTTCTGAGCACTTGAAGTGAAACCTAGGCCAAACTTGTCAGACTTGTATGGGATATCTGGGAGTTGTCCCCAGATAATGCACCCTCCTTCTTATATCACTGCCTTTGCATCCTTCAAAGATGACATCCTGAGTGGACGCCTTGTAATCTTGGGAACAACCTTAGTCACTGCCACATCTTGCGGGACCTCTTCAAAGTGTTAGAATGGAGTTTCAATAAATTCACCATCTAATTCAACATATCTGAAGGAATTGAGATGGCTGATCATATACTCTTCTTCTCCATGAACGGTGATAATCTTCCCTTGAATCAGATACTTCAGCATTTGGTGCAATGTAGAAGTGACAACACCAGCATTGTGAATCCATGGTCGGCCTAGCAAGCAGGAATATGAAGGGCGAATGTCCATTACATAAAAAGTTGAATCGAAAGTTTGGGTTCCAACCTTTATGGGGATATCCACTTCCCCACGCACCATCCTTTTCGAGCCGTCAAAAGCCCTTACTACTATGTTGCTTGGATTCAATGTCAATCCCTCACAGTCAAGCCTATCAAGAGCTTTTTTAGGCAATACATTCAGAGATGAGCCAGTGTCCACCAAAACATGAGCCAAGGTTGTGCCTCTACATTCAAATGAGACATGAAATGCCTCATTATGCTTCCTTCCTCTTGGCGTTAAATCAGCATCCGAAAAACCTAGACCATTATCCGTATTCAAGCTGGCTACGCAGTCTTGGAATTGATCGGCAGATGTCTCTTGGGGTACATGGGCAGTTTTCAGGAATTTTACCAAGGCTTTTGCATGCGCCTCGGAACATAGTAGTAAAGCCAGCATGGAAATTTTAGATGGAGTTTTCCCCAATTGCTCAACTACATCGTAGTCGCTTCTTTTTATGATTTTTAGAATTTCCTCTATCTCTTTCCGGGAGGTCTCATGGATAGCTAATGATTGTGCCTTCATCCGGTCAGGCTCAATCAGAATATTTTTACCTCGAGTCTCGATGAACTCGGCAACAGGAATGTCAGTAGGAGTGATAGCAGGGATTGCATCAGCTTTGTCAGTTGGAGTATTAGTGGAGATGTTTGTAGGACTAGGAATAGCCTTCAGGGGAGCAACAACAACAGGAATGATCACGGGTCCAAAAATAGCTTTTGGAGGAGCTATCTCTGGAGAGAAAACCCTTCCGCTTCGAGTGATCTTGCTTGTTCTGGCGATATTACTGATATCGGAGTCAACCTTCTCAGAACTTGAATCTTCGGCGGCTGGCCAATTGCTTAATAACGTGGTAGTAGACATCCCCTCCATAATTCCATGGTGTGGTTTTGTCTGACGAATACGGGATTGGTCCAGGCATTGTAATTATCAAAGGAGTTGCTTTCGGAACTGATGTAATTCTAACGGGTCTTTTGGTGGAGACCCTGGAAGAATTGGCAGAAATGGTAATGATAGAAACATCTTTAAAAGGAACAGGTGGAACAGAAGTCTTTTCAAACAAAATTTATTTGTTATCTATTAGGCACTAAACGCCTGTTTTCAACAAAGGACAGCTGGTTGGTGAGGACAAATAGAAATGACAACCTTCATCACAGCCAGGGAACACACCGGAATTTAACAAGTTCACTTTAGTAGTCAGAAGTGGGGTGATAAGTTCATCAACTGAAGTAACAAACATTTCTTCTTCAATGGAATTGGTATTATGGCCATGTTTGGGCATAGGGGTAGAAATGACATTTGGCTTTTCGGGCGCATCTAGTTTAATCTCTTTGGCTTCAATGAGGTCTGGTACTTTGTTCTTTAGAGCCTAAAAGTTACTAGTGTCATGGTCGGGACTCTCAGAGTGGTATGCACAACAGGCATTAGGATGATAGTAAGGAGATGTTGTGTTAGGGTTTTTTGGAGCTTCTTTCAAAGTCACCAGGTTGGATCTTAACAGATGCGACAATACTTGAGATAGGGTCATGTCAATTCTGGTGAATTGTCTGACTGGTCTTTCCATCCTTGGTTGGTTGTTTCTTTGTTGATCAGACGCATGCTTAGGAATCATAACATCCCCCACCATTGGACGGTGTTCGGCCCTATCTTGATTTCTCTGAGGATAAACAGCAACCACTTCTTTCTTTCTGAGAAATGGCTTCCTTATAGTAGCAAAGGATGTATCTTTTTGAATCTTTCAACTCTTTATCCCGACTTCTACCCTTTCTCCGGTCAATACTAGTTCAGTAAAACCCATCGATGAACTCCAAATTAGGTGATTGAAGAAGGGACCAGACAAGGTACCCAAAAACATGTCTACTAATTCTCTTTCAAATAGGGGAGGTTGAACTCTTCCAGCCAAGTCTCTCCATTTTTGCGTATAGTCCTTGAAACCTTCATTGGAAACCATGGCCATACTCTGGAGTTGAGTACGGGTAGGCGCAAGATCAGCATTGTATTGGTATTGTTTGTAAAAAGCTACAGCAAGATCTTCCCAGTTACGAATGTTGGCTCTTTCTAACTGGTAAAACCAATCAAGTTGAGTTCCAGATAGACTGTCTTGGAAGAAGTGTACCCATAAGTCTTTGTCAGCGATATGGGGTTGGATTTTCCTCACATAGGACCGGAGAAGCATTTTAGGGCATAAAACTCCGTCATATTTGGCGAACACAGGTGCTTTGAATTTTGGAGGAATGACAATCCCCGATACTAAACCCAATTCCTCAAAGTCTAAGCTAGGCACTTTTTGGACTTCCATTGCGCTCAACCGCTCTTCGAGATGTTTATACCTGTCATCAGCTGGAGGGTATTGTTCTTCAGAATAGTCTTCTTCTTCCTCTTCCTCTTCTGATTCTGACGGGACAACTATTTCCTTGCCTTTCCCATCTTGATTGTCTCTCTCACCGAATGTTGTTGCAAAGTCTAGGGTCCTTCTTGTCTGCCCATGAAATCTTCTTCCCATGTTTAAGACTCCGGTTACCTTCTTTGTCTTCTTTTTCTTTTCCTCAACCAGCAAAGTCTTCAACTCTTCTTGTCCTTTGGCCAGAGTTAAGAATAACTGTTGAAACTGTGCATTATGAGCTTGGAGATCCTTCACCATTTGCTCGAGATCCATCTTACTGAAATAAACAGTAGAGAGATGAGGAGACTTGTTGCAAGAAACCTGCTTATGCTATGATGAATGGTAAATGCGTATGCAATGATTTCAAGGATTTTAAGATTTAAATTTGTTTTAGACAAAAAGGAAACACACGTTATATTAATAGATTAAAGCTTGAGTACAATAATTCCTTCATGGGCAAAACAAATACAAGAAACTCTAAGATAAAAAGGTAGTGCGCATCCTCTTTGGTGAAATGTAGGCATTTAGAGTCTGCTCCCCATGAAGTAGCCTAGTGAGTTCTAAAACCTTCTTCTCGCTTGCATAGAATTGGGCTTCGAAAGTATCTCGCTCCACCTTGAGTTGTATCGAATCTCTTTGTAGGTCTTCAAGAGAGGTGGGCATGTCAGGATGAAGGATAGTGTATGGAACATCTCCTTCCATGACAGGCTCAATGATTACCGGGAGCATGGAGGGATAAGGCATCATAAGATTCTGAGCGCGAGTTCGTACCCATTTAAGGTAAGGCTCAAGAGGGATGGAATTTTTATGCCCCAAAGTCTTGCTATCCACCTTGTTTAACATCCTCCAAGCTCGGATAAATCTCTGGCGAAGACCTTGATCATCATTGTCATAGTCAAATACCAAACTTGGAATCAGCATCTCATGCAGGACATCCCTTCGGGCATAACCAAACTGTCTTAAGGCTAAGCAAGGGGTTGTATGTGATACCTCCCCTAATGCCAAGTAAAGGGACATTAGGAAATTCTCCATAACGGTCGACAATGATAACATTCTCTTTGGATCGGGAGCACCAATGAATATCTGAATGTTTGAGCGTCATCAACCTTTGTGACCACCTTGAACCTTGCTCATTCTTTAATACATATTGGAGAAGATGCGAAATAAACCATCTTGCCAAGAGAGGAGTGCAACACATAAGGTCACCTCTTTTCCTCATTATGCGAGTGTGAAAAGAATGTAGGATGTCTCCTAGCAAAGTAGGCACTGGGTTACGGGATATGAAGATTTTGACGGTGTTCACATCTATGATTTGGTCAGGATTTGGAAAGAAAACCATCCCATAAATGAGGAGAGCCACAATTTCCTCAAAGGCTTGCAGATCCAAGGAATTCCAATAACTTTGGGCTTTCTCAAACAAGAACTTTGCTAGGAAACCTTTGACACCACTCCTTGTTTCCCAATGAGTTGTGACATCAGATGAGTGCAAGTGTAGAGCTTGAGAAATCTCTTTTGGCTTTGGTCTCTATCTGTACCGTTGAAAGGTAGTTGATTGAGAATGGGAATCCTCAAGATATTGGAGAATTCTTCCAAAGTTGGCACAAGTTGATAGTCGGGAAATGTGAAGCAATGGTGTAAAGGATCAAAGAACTGAAAGAGCACCTTCATCATGTTCTCATCTGTGTTGGAGGTGACCAAGTTGAGTAGGCAACCATGTCTCTCGGTGAATGGAGAATTTTCAGGAATCCTTGAAGCTAGCTCCCTAAGCTGTGGAGGGATTCTTACAAGATTGACTTGAATAGTTTTTCTGCGAAGAGAATCCATATCCTACAAAACAAGAACAAAGATGAATCCCAAAAATCCTTGAAATGGTTAGTGAATGTATATGATGCTCATGATGTTCATGATGTTATGTACAAGTATGTATATACAAACAAAGCAAACAAGTCCTTAGGTTTAGGCTTGCATGAAGTATTATAGGTAAGTACCCTCTTGAAGTTTAGTTGGCTCAAACATATCCTAGTAATAGTAACCGGATTCTAAGGAGCTCAATATCACTGGTTTGTTTCCTTGGTCATTGTTTCAGCACAAGCCTCTTTAATGGCGACCTAAATATCCCAAGAAACCAAACCTCAATGAGTGTAGTATCGAGTATCTACCAACTTCGGACTGCACCAAAGCCGGTCATCTCACTACATCCTAAATGGCCAAGTTGGTCAAGTAAAGGTTCTAAAAGTTTATTAGTGCTTCATGACATTACTCAGCGGCCCCGTATTCTCTTTGATTAACTCAAAGGCTACCGGTACCCACAAATATGTCGCACTAACGTAGCTATTGCTTAGACCATGTCGGTATACCCTGCACAGTTTCCACAACGTATTGCTACTTACCTATAATGTATCCCAAATCCGGGTAGAGGATTCAAACCCAAACATAGAACCATAATGTAAAGCATACAAGTCAAACAATTTAAGCAAGTAAATATGATCTATCCCTAAGGTAACCCCACTTTTAAGTAAATTCCCCAGCAGAGTTGCCAGTTCTGTGATACGGTGGGAGAATTGACTTGGGTGTTTTGCATTTGATCACAAATGTTGCAGTCAGCAAGAGTCGCCACCGACTTTTCTTTTATCCAAAAGGAAAGGTGAAAAAGCACAGGAAAGACCTTTGAGATTATTTCTTGAGTTTGAGGGGTAGATTATGAAAAGGGGAGGTATTAGCACCCTTTTCATCCATGGTTTTCCATGGGATATTAGTTACTTGATAGATCACTTGGTTTTTGTTTGAAATTGTGCTTTGTTTGGTTTTTGAAAGTATTTTGTAAAGAGGCCATCGTTTAGGCAATCTTTGTAATGATTCTCGTTCGTAAGAATGTATACAAAGATGTTTGATCTTTTGAAAATGTTTTCAATGTTTATAAGATATTTGAAAATGTGTGTGATTGTTTTGAAAATATAAAGGGTGTTTGTTTGAAATTGAGCAAGTAATTAGGAGAAATCTACCTACTCAAATATCTTTCTTGTTCATTTTCTTTTCCTTTGACATTGTTGTCTTACCATTGATTTGGTAAGCAACCCTATCTTTGGATGTAAACGAGACGGGTGTGGGTCATTGTATAACCATGATTATCAATATTTCAAAGTATCTTAGCATTATTTTTGAGGGACTAAGATCATTTGTAAGGCAACTTAGATAACATCATTGAGGGACTATGATCTCATATTTGCTTGTTTTTGCTAAGATACCTCACATGCGTAATATGGCCATTTATAAGGCAACCAAGTGGATTTTACCCTAGGGGTGCTTGTGTGCAAATGTATTGTTTTCATGCTTGGTTTAGTCTTGAATTAGGGTTTGCTATTTATTGGTTTTAAGTCTTTCCATACAAACCCTAATTACTAGCAATTGTATATAAAGCGATAAATTGTGGAATTTAAAATTACTACGCTATTACAACATTTATGGGAGGGGGTGTAAAATTTGTAAATAGGGATTGCAAGAAATTAAAACCCTAATTAGTCTATTACAACCAAATTGAATTTATACAAGAATTAAAATAAATAATGCACAAGATGAATTAAATATGCAAGAAGATAAATGTGAAGAAAAATGGATATTTTGTTTGATGTTTTATGAAAAGAAATTTTACCTTAACCTAATAAAATAAAGAAAATAATTTATTAAGTTTGAAATTATTGAGAAAAGATTTTATATGAAAACCCTAATTCTATTAATCAAAATAAAATAAGTTTAAGAAAAGTATTTTTTGCATTTTTTATCTTGAAAATATTTATAGCATTATAAAACATTTTTAGTCTTTTTGGTATTATAATAATATATTTTAAATGGTGTGAAGAAAAATAATTAAATAATATAATATTAATTAAGTTTATAAGATTTACTTAAATAAATAAATAAAGTATGAAGAATAAAAAAATATTTTTATTTATGGAAAAAATAAGATAAAATAAGACAAAATATAAAATATCATTTTTTTTTTTGCATTTTTATCATTTTTAGTATTTAGAAAATATATTTGAGAAAATAAGTAAAATAAAAAAAATGAAGAAATAAAATAAAATTGGGCCAGGGTGCAAATATGAAACAGGGGGGAGAAATGTTAGAAAAAAAAGTCAAGCCCAGGAGGATGAAGGCCCATGCACGCTGGAAGGAACAAAAAATGTAAAAATGAGTGAAAAAAGCAAAAGGTAGCGCACGCTGAGGCTCTTGCCTACGACCTCCTGATTACCAGCGCGCTGCCTTACCACTGGGGTGGCTATACATTCGTTAATACAAATCAAACAATAAATATGTAAGACAAAACGTGTTCTGAAGACTTCATCTTCAACCTCCAATCAAAGGACCTGTATCTTCTTCATCTCTCAACAAAAATGAAAAGTTCAAACATGAAAGTTGTGGCATTTTTTCCCACGAATCCAAACATATAAAAAAATTAAGCTAACAATCAAAGGTGAATGAGAATTTTTCTAGCCCTAATTCAAAACCTAAAAACATGAATTTTCAACACTTAGAAAATTTTCTAAGTTTAGAAATTTTGACTTTTCAAAATGAAATCTTGACTTTTTGATTTCTTGATGAATAAGTTTCATATTTTGACATGTTTTGATGAATTGTGATCTTTGGAACTTGAATTTGACCAAGAAGTCAAAGTTTGACTTTTCAGTATACAATTGACTTTTGATCAGTTGACTGCAAAATTCATCTGTCAATCCAATGGACTTGCAATGTTTGAAACCATTTACTTAGGTCAAAATGATGAAATTGGACTCTTGAGATCATTCCTTAAACCTATTGTCCATTTGCTAGGTCAAAAACCAGAAATTGCCCTTTCCTAGTCAAAACCCTAATTTTGACCAATTTGCCCTTTTGGGGATTTGATCAAATCTCTTGAGGAATTATGGTCCAAACTTGATAAAATGATACATATGAGTCTAAAATGTTGAAGTGGATCAAAAATTATGAAGTTTGACTATAAATTGGCCATAGTTAACTTTCCCCCCAATACAATTGATTTTTAGGTCAACTGTTCAATTGACTGAGCAAAAATGTGATCCAAGGCTTGAAACTTGGCATGAGTAATATTGGGGGTCCATAATGACCCATGAAATTCATATGAGGCATTGAAAGTTCAAATTTCCTTATGCAAACTCAAGCCCTAATTTTGGTCATCAATGCCTAAGGAGGTGTCTTGAGTTGACCAAACCCCAGTGCAGTCTTGAGTCCAAGGAGATCTTGTGAGCAAATTCTTGATAAGTGAGAGGGAAAATTTTGGGGTAAAACACTAGGGCATCAACCTTGTTTGGTAATTGCTTGAGTTGTTCGCCAGTGTGTATGTTCTGATTTATAAAATCCTTATTTTGTTGAGCTTTAGTGGCTACGAAATTTTCTATCATAATTCCTATGTTGGATTTCCTAGAAACATTTGGGACAATTGGGAGGTTTTCTAATATCCTAGTGGTGTAGCGAAAGCTTGGCCAGGTGCGTATAATGTATTGTTGTTTTTGTACGAAAAGTTTGGATGGTTCTTCCAGGCAGGGTTATAGGTATTACCATAAGGGTTCCCTTAAGCATAATTCACTTGATCAACTGGTACTCCTGTCAAAAGTGGAAATTGGGGCGCAACATGTGCATGAAGTCTGCATAAATCGCAAGTTAGAGCTACTGCAGCTACAGTGGCTGCGGGAGTTGTGGTCAAGCTTTCTAACTTTCGGGTAAGGGCTTCTACCTTAGCGTTAACTTGGTCAAACTACTTACTTAGTACACACCGCCTTTCATTTGAGGTTTCTCCATAACGGTTCTATCGCTTCCCCATTGGTAATGATTTTGAGCTATACTTTTGATAAGCTGATAAGCGTCTTGGTAAGGTTTATCCATCAGTGCACCGCCAGCTGCAGCGTCTATTGTCAATATTGTGTTATACAAGATACCATTGTAAAAGGTGTGGATGATCAGCCATTCTTCTAGACCGTGATGTAGACAAAGTCACAACATGTATTTGTATATTTCTCACGCTTCGAAAAGAGATTTGCTTTCCTTTTGTTTGAAACTGTTGATATTGGATCTGAGCATAGCCGTATTACTTGGCGGAAAATATCGTGCTAGGAAACCTTTCTTCAACTCGTTCCATGTGGTAACAGAGTTGGATGGTAGAGACTGGATCCAAGCTCTAGCTCTATCTCTTAATGGAAAAGGGAAAAATGTAGTCGTATTGCTTCGGGGCTGACACTATTTGCTTTCACTGTGTCTGCATACTACACAAACACAGACAAATGTAGGTTCGGGTAATCTGTAGGACTTCTTGAAAACTGGTTCTGTTGGATAACTTGTAGCAAAGAAGGTTTCAACTCATAATCGTTTTGCGTGATAGCATGGGAAACAATGTTGTTGTGAGGTTCTTCCTATGGTGGGACAGCATAATCCTTAAGAGGTCGATTTTAGGGTCCTTCATCTATTCTTGGTTCTGGTTCAGGTAGAGAAATGTTGGGACGATTGAATTCGGGAAAATTATACTTAATTTAGTATTCTCGGATTTGACGTCTTATACTAACAAAACGCTTGACCTCGTCGATTGGTTGCTCTAATTCCTCTCCATGAGAGCGAGTGTTTGTCATACAATCAATGGATTAAAGGTAATAAAATTTGTTGCCTTAGTCTATACTGCGTCACAAAGGAATCACAATATTGACTAAATCAGTCCCTGGCAACGGTGCAAGTGCACAGTCTAATCGCGTAGTTTTAAAAGACATCGAACCCATAGTGACTGATAATCAAACTAATGATATCTAATGTTACTATGTATATCTAAGACTGATGATTAATCTTGGGTTTTGAGAGAAACGAGGAATAATTTAAGGTTTAATAAAGATATTCAATAATGGGATACCGGTATGCAATTTTGTCAAACTTCAGAGACTCAATAAATCGTTGTCATAATCCTTGAATATTAAGATACTCTTTTGTAGAAAATATCAATATAAAAGTCTTTGTCTCACACTCGCGCGTTTATTGACTCTGACTAAATTCCTAAACCAGAATGCTTTGCTCTCATTGTCAATTTGAATTTAGAAATAATTTTTGGAAATCAACAGATTCTAATTAACCCTAAAGTTCTCTAGATGTGTTTAGTATTAACCTTTGTGTGTCTTTTACCTTCGTAACAAAACTGTGTTAATTAAAATTAGGAACTAAACAAGAAAAATAGTTTGTGAAATATTTATGCCAACAGATTTATAAACCCCGTCCGTGAGACTACTTGCACATACCGGTATCAAGGGAATTAGTCGGTCATGGTTTTAAATGTAAACATACGGTACCAGTAATTAAACATAAAGCAGAACATGATTTCTAATAGCAAGAGAAACTATAAAAACTAAATAGGAAACCTAGAAGTAAAAGACATGAAGACAACAATTCTAACTGAAGTCCAGATGCTGAAGACTTTGTTTCTAGTAACAAGGTTCTGAAGATAAGGATTCTTAAATAACCAAGTGCTAAAGATTCTAAAGACATAAGGTCTGAAGATTCCAAAGACTTGAAGTTCTAAAGGTCCAAGATTATCTACAAACAGGTTCTAAAGACCAAGTGCTAAAGAGTCTAAAGACGCAATTCTTAAGACTCTTAAGACTTAAAGCTCTTCTAATATAAAGGTCCGCTACAACAGGTTCTCACGACCAAGTGCTGAAGACTCAGAAGACTCTGAAGACCTCATGTTATGTTCCGGCTTCTAATCTCATGCTCGCAGAAGCCTCTGAAGTGCAGAAGGAAAGAATATAACGGTAACACAGTATAATAGTACACGGTATAAAAAGCTTTATGCCACTACCTCTCCACTAACTTAAAGTGTGGAAGAGATAAGGATGTTGTAGTACTATTTGTAATGACTCTTTTTCAAATATCCAACGGCTCTATTTTTCTTGGAAATATAAGAAGATAATTGAAGATTTAAAATGGTTGAGTTGATTTGCTGGTTTGTTAACTGTTGCTCAACACATGATTATGAATATTAATGAGCTTGCCACAGAATGCTTGGATGAGTGCTAAAAGCTACAAGTCGCAAGTCATAGGTTGTTAATGTTCAAGCTAAAAGGAAAAAGCTATCATTATTAGAAGAAAACCAAAACAAATCTATCATCCACTATAACAATATGAAGAATTCTACAATATGTTATTCAAATTACCAATCATATACATCTTGGAAGAATCATGAAAATGAAAGGAGCTGTTTCTCGTGTCTTGCTTAATGAAGAAAGAAGATAAAGATGAAGAATTCTTCAAGATGTAATTCAAATCATCAATCATATACATCTTGACAGAATTATGAAGAAGCAAGGAGTTGTTGCTTATAGCTTGCTCTAACAAAGAAGATGAAGACAAGAATACTATAAGATGCTTCACTTATTTTAAATTAGATTCATATTTGTAGAAATATGTAAAACACAAGAGTTGTTACTCATATTGTGTTATTTCTTAAGATTGTCATGTAAATTGTTTTTACACAAGTGTTGTTGCTTAAAATTGTGTCAAACAATATGTATTTAAATTAGGAGAAATCTGCTTGATAAGAAGCACTCATATAATCTCCAGAAAAACCATTTTGTTAGGAATTGGTTGGCACCTTAAGTGATCAAGTGAAGATTATAAGACTTGAGAAGAATTTGGCTGCGACCATCGTAGATGAAATCCTAGTAATGGATTCTATTGGGTCAATGGTAGTTATATCTCAAATGGGACTGGGTGAAGGTCAGTGTTGTACCCCAAAATTTTCCCTCCCATATTCCTCAAGATTTGTCAAGAATCATCTTCAAATGATTCAAGATTGCTCAAGAGATTGTACAGTCAAACCACCTCCTAAGCCAGCTGAAATTAGGGCTTTGGTTCTTTCAAGGAATTTAGGATTTTCAATGGTTCAATCAAGTCTCATATGCCTATAAACATTCTCAAGCACCTACATGTCAAGTTTTAAGACTCACAGGGCCAGTTTGCACAGTCAAAAGCTCCATTTGATCCACAATCAACTACAAGGGCAAAATGGTCATTTTGCAGTCAAAAGTCAGAATTTTTGGTCAACATCTTATTTTGAGTTCACAATCATCATTTGATCAAGTCTTGATCATGATTCCACAAGGATAGCTCAAAAATCATCAAGATGCAAAAAGTTACTATTTTTGGACAGTAGAAAAGTCAACTGTATCTTGACCAGGGCATAACTTTCACATGGCTTATCAGAAAAATTCCATCCAAAGCTCATTTTGAAGATGATGCAATTTCCTACAATCCATCCTCACACTCAAAGATCAGAAAATGCTCTCACAAGAAGTTACCAATTTTTACATTATAGGTCAATTTCAAAAGTCAACAAAAATGCACTTTGAGTCAAAGGCCATAACTTGAGATTGGTAAATCCAAATGACATGGGACCAAAGGCATTGGTTAGAGGACTTCAAGACCTTTCCAAAATGCACAAGAACATGGTCATGTGATCAAAATTGAGCAAGATATGCATTGGAGAAGTTGGGAAATTTTCATGAATTTGCAAAAGTCAACTTTGCTCAAAACACCTTATTTTTGCTAATGGGCCTCAAATCTCTTCTTGAAACTTCATCCATGTCCTATGCACGACCCATCAAGATTAATGGAATTTATTTTCTTATTTTTATTGATTAATTGGATTTTTAATTAATATTAATTCATTTAATTAATTTAAATTTTAGGAAAATGCAAGATTTGATTTTTTCAATCAATTTGTGAAGCAAATATGGTCAAGATATGCTGGAAATTTCGTGCTCAAAGTCAAAGATGCAAAATCTCCAAAATTGGCAACTTTGTTCAATCATGAAAATGCAAAAAGATTTGATTTCCAATCAAAGATTCAATCACCATTGCACATGGATTTTTGCCAAGTTTTTGACCTAATTCCGTTCCTCTATAAATATGCAAACAAACCCTGATCAATGGACGTGATAAAGCTGCAGAAAAAATCCATAGCACATTTAGAAAATTCAAGAAAATTGCAAAACTGACTTTGGCATTCCAGGGCGATTCAAAAGGTTTTATTGATTCTAATACCTTGCAGGAGGTCCCAGGGACAATTTGCAATTGAATTCACATGCTAAAACTCAAAGAATCATCGCTTACAGTTTCACGGTTTGCTTTTTATTTTCAGAATTGTACAGCTTAATTCATGCATATTTAACATGCTTTTGTGTTTGATTTGTATTGATAGGGACCATACGAAGCTAATGGTATAACTTAATTGAACTGAAACTCCCTAAATCACAAGATGCCATAGTTGAATTTTTAGGGTTCATAAGCTTTGAATTGGGGCTTTGCAATCCAGGAACAATTAGGACTAGTGATACATATGGTTGAAATCGTGAGAACCAGACGAACATGATGCACCCTTTGCGAAATATTTATATAAACCACAATGCTAATCGCTATTTTTCCTCGTAGCATGTTGTGGGGGTTAAAAACCCCCACTAATTGATTATGTTTTTACAGGTACCAGCGAAGAAGATGATGAGGTGTTGGCATATCATTGGCTAGTTTAAAAGGGTGCGCGCTTATTTTTATTTTACTGCATATTATTTGGTATCTTAATATAATAATTGCTTGTTGTTAAATATCAAAAGCGTGCAAGTGGTGTAGTGGTTGATGCGTTGGCTTGGAAGCATTGGGACCTGGGTTCGAGTCCCAGGTCCCCCCAAAAACATTTATTTCTTTTCTTAACATATTCACATGCAGGCTTCCAAAAGTGATACACCATGTACCTCACTTATCAACACTCCAGATGGCTTGCAAAGCGAATCTGAAGGCCAGGATGGAACGACCACCATAGTCCCTGGTCAATGCACGTGTGGGCAATCCAAAAAGTCAAAACAGGCTTGAGTCAGTGGGCCTGAAAATTGCATCATACACCTCCTAACCTGGCCCATCACCCCCTGGTTTCATTATTTCTTTTCTTCTTTTTATATTTTTTTCTTTTAATTGTTTTATTATTAATTATTATTATTATTATTTAATTAACCCAAATTAACCTTTTCACAATAAATTCAGAAAACTAAAATATAATATTTTTTTATTATTATTTATTAAATTAACCCTTAATTTATTATTTTTGTAAATAAATACTAACACCATTAATTTAGTTGTTTTAATTAGGTTAATTTTTGATATTTTCACAATAATTTAAAATAAATTAGAATTAGGGTTTTTACTAACTTTTGACTATTTTTATTTATTTTCCTTAAAAACATAAAAAGCTCAAAAAATATTTCTTTTCTTTTAATTAATTAATTAGTTTTAGGTTTAATTTGATTAATTGCAAAATAATAACAAACTTCCTCCTTTCTCAAAAAAGGGTCAAAACCCTAAAAGACTTTCCGATTCAATTTTTTTTCTCGCGCGTGTGATTATTTTGATTCGTAATTTTGATCCATATTTAAGTATTTGCTCCGAGGATGTAATATGTTTAATTAGGACTTTTTATCGCTTTCCTTTTATTTTCCGCAATTTAATTTTCAAGGGTTGTTTTTGGCGATGTAAATACTCGATGCCTTGTAATAGCGTAGATTTATTTTCCGCAACTATTAACTGTTAGATGTATGTTAACTAGGCTATGCATGACAAGACTTATCTCTGAAATTAAAATCAACCCGTAGCTCACCATAACATGTGCAAAGATAACTTAACTGAATCCTGACACACTCGCACATGCCACTCCTAAGGTATGCCTCACTTGGTTGCCTCGACGTGGTCATTGAGTATAGGGTGTTTTAGAGGTCGCCCTCCTGTCTAAAGATCAAAGTTTCCTCGAAACGATTGCCTCAGATAAAACGATCTAGGACATTAGGGTTACCGCTAAGGCGTCCTACTATTGCTTTGGTGACCATATGTCCCTATAATCGAATTGACCTGAAAACTCCAACGGCGGTGCTACCTACTTCTCAATAGTGGGATGGTACTGTCTAAAGGACATTTACACAGCTTAATTCCTTTTGAGTAGGTAGAGGTTCTCAGGTACTTGCTCTTTCAAAAAAAACAAAAATACTTTTCGCACTTACACTTTCAAACAAAAGTTTTCAAACAACACTTCATACACTCTTGAGGACAGATACAAGAGTTAAATCGAAGTTTTCAAACAAACTTTTTTCAAAACCCACAAACACCAGAAAAGCAAAACATTTTGAAAACATAGTGAGCAAGTACCTAAGAGTCCGTGGATAACCACAGATAGAAAGGGTGCTAACACCTTCCCTTTCTATAATCTACCTCCCGAACCGAGAAACATCTCGAAAAGGAATTTTGCTGTGCTTTTGTCCTTTCCTTGTTGGAGAAAATAAAAGACGGTGGCGACTCTTGCTTACCGCGACATTTCGCGAAACAACATTTCAAAATAGTCAGTTCTATTTCCACCGATCACAGAACTGGCGACTCTGTTGGGGACTTAATAAGTGAGGTATACCTTAGGATTAGATCATTGTGTTTTCAATTGCATGCTTTGTATGATTTATATTTGTAGACTTGTATTGGAGTTTCATAGATCCTAACCCAGATCTGGGGAATACCCTTTAGGTAAGTAGCAATAAACTGTGAGGGACCTGTCCGGCATAGACCGACACGGGTGAAGCAGTAGCTACGTTGGTGTGACACCTTGGTCTGTACCGATATCCCTTGTGTTGGAACGAGGAGAATATGGGTCTTCTGAGGAGTCATTAAGCACCAACTGACCTTAGAACCTTAAATTGACCAACTTGGCCATAGAACAGTAGCAGTATGCTACACTCATTGAGGCTAAACTCTCGCGATGGTTCCGGCCGCAAGAAAAGGTTGCTAAGTTGGAGTTATGACCGATTGAGGGTAGTCAGTGATATTGAGATCCTCTAGAACCCGGTTACTATTTTTAGGAGAGGTCTTAACCAACTGAAACCAAAAGAGGGTAGTACCTAAACTTCATGCTGGCCTGAGATCTAAGGGCTCTTGTGTGACTTGTGTGCCTTACCATGTTTGCCTTTGTGAATACTTGTGGTGTGCCTTTATCATGACATCATACCATCATAACATTGCATACATCTTACATAAGGACTAACCCATTTCAAGGATCTCAAGGGTTTGTGATGCAGGTCATGATGAACCAAATGTCTAGTAAGGGGTAAAGGGGATTTATTTTCCTCTAGCCAAGGTTGTTTGGAGATCAAAACACGATAACTTGAGTCAGGGGCTATGACCCACTCGATATGGTGAGCTTGACTCTTGAGGAAGGACTCTCAGCAACATGAAGTTCCTTCAATCAAGCTACCAGACTCAAATTCTAACAAGTTCTTTGTTTACCCCGCGAGATCCTTGAAAACATTGCATACATATATCATACATATCATTGCATTACAGGTACCCTTTTACATGTCACTTATCTTCTTCGCTGTTTATTTCAGCAATCATCATGTCTACTGAACCTTCCACTGAACAAGCTATCAAGGCCCTCCAGGCCCAGAACGCCCAGTTCCAAGAGTTGGTTATGAGCTTAGCCAAGGGCCAACAGGAGTTGAAGACCCTGATTCTGAAGAAGAAGAAGAAGAGGACCGTCTTGTTTAACACTGGACGCAGATTTGGGAATGGATTACAGAATGAGGTTGAGCTGACTACTTCATCTGTATGCAAAGACAGCCCACAAGAGAGAAGGGTTCCTAGTCCCGTGGTCTCCGACAACGAGACGGATTATGATGAAGAGCAATACCCTCCTGCTGAGGATAGGTATAAACAGTTGGAGGACCGCCTGAGCGCCATGGAAATTCAGAATGTGCCTGGGTTGGACTTTGGAGACCTAGGCTTATCCTCTGGGGTGGTGATTCCCCATAAGTTTAAGGCACCTGCTTTTTCCAAATATGACGGAGCTTCCTGTCCTAAGCTGCACCTCCGGTTGTATGTAAGAAAGATCCAACCTTACACCGCTGACAAGAATTTATGGATCCATTTCTTCCAGGATAGTCTTTCAGGGACTCAACTCGAGTGGTTCTATCAACTGGATGGGGCCAGTATTCGTAACTGGGAGGATCTGGCTACTGCGTTCTATAAGCAGTATCAATATAATTCCGACCTCTCTCCTACGCGTACCCAACTCCAGGGTATGTCACTAGGGACGGGTGAAGGATTTAAGGAATACGCCCAAAAGTGGAGAGACCTGGCTGGAAGGGTGCAGCCACCTTTAACTGACCGTGAGCTTGTTGATATGTTCTTGGGGACCCTGTCTGGTCCGTTCTTCAACCATCTAATCGGAAATTCTTCAGCCGGGTTTACAGACCTTATCTTGACTGGTGAAAGAATTGAAGCTGGCATCAAAAGCGAGAAGATTCAAGAAGCTACACCTTCTGATGCTCATAAAAAGCCCTACAATGGGAAGAAAGAGTCCAATGCTGTGTATGGTCAAAAGAGTCGTCATGACCAACGCGTAGGAGAAATCTTGATCTCTAATCCTACGCCTGCTCAACAAAGACAGGGGCATCAACCTAAGGAGGTCGCACCTAAAAGACAATTCACTAAGATCAACATGTCACTGACTCAAGCGCTACAGCAGATGTTGAAGGCAGGGCTGATTACATTAAGGGCTCCTCTCCGGAATCCAAACACTTCCGCTCCTACCTATCATCCCAATGAAAGGTGTGCATACCACTCTGACAGTCCGGGACATGACATAAACAACTGTTGGGCCCTGAAGAATAAGGTTCAAGACATGATTGATGCCAAAGAAATCCAGTTTGACCCTCCAGAGACTCCGAACATAATCACTGCTCCTATGCCAAATCATTGAAGGCTTTTGTTTTATTTGAATTTTCAAGTTGTATTTTTCTTTGCTTATTCAAACAATTATTGTCATGGAAAACTTTTTTATTTCATTAATGCATCGCATATGTCTATTTTGAATCAATCCATTTGTATTGACTATATTCAAATTGCTTTCATTTCTTGTGATGTTCAACTCTCGATTGAAAAATTCTAAGCCTTTTGAGGGAGGATGACGAAAACGATACCACGATCTTTACAGTATGATTTTGAATAGACCCCGCTGATGAAGTACATGCATTGTTTCAAATCCTAAACAGTGGACTTATAAGGAAGATAATCCCTCGTCAACCCCTTTGAGCCAAAGAAGTTGGAGTTTTTCTTTTCACGCAAAATTTAAAACCCTTAATTATAACCTGGGGCAGGGTAGTTTTCTCAGTTGATCCAGGTGCACAATAAATGGCATCAAAGGAGTCCTTCCAAAACAAAAGACAGTGATGGTTCCCTATAATCGTCAAGACATGCAGTCGTCATCTTTCAAAAACAAAAGCCCAATAAGTCAAAACCTATGAAGGAGACTTACAAAAAACTGGGGCATCCCGCTGACTGCAATTACAAAAGAAACACTTCAGGCAAAAAGACAGGGGTAACAAAATCAAAAAAAGAAAGAGGTCCTACAGACTCTCAACAAAATGACTGCCTATTCAAAATAAATTGTCAGTATCCGAACCATCACCGGAATATCAGAGCAAAGACTCAAACAAGATCTAATGCATGATTAGCTGAGTTTAGGATCGAAGAACATCACAAAGAACGGGTGGGTACAAATAAAATTTGAGCCTTTATCCTTTGTTTCTTAAACCGTGAACCAGGCCACATTATAACCCTTGAAAGTCCTAGCTGAAGCATGGGTTAGTTCGAAAGCATACTGTTACAAAAGGTATCCTGACTCCTGTAGGGCTTGCTGTAAAATCCTGAGTTGATATCACATTTTACAAAAATTCACTTATTTTATTGAAAACTGCATTTTCAAAAAACTTCAAGACAGACATAAGCTTTGCATTCTTAAAATAACATTGTTTGCATATGACTATTTGTTCAAACAGCAGAGAGATTCGCACGACGAAGATCTAGTGAACAAAAACCTTCTCAATAAAAAGGATCACCTCAAGTGGAAAAACACTTTCAACCAAGGGGCAGACATGAGCATTGTCCATCATCTGGGGACATCAAGTCAAGATTCAAGGAATCTCTCAAAGTGCCAAATAGCCAGGGGCAAATCTCCGCCTGAGACACTCGGGGCATTGGACATGAATTCCAGCAACAAATCCTGCATGATCGAACGAAGATCTTCTGGTGGTATGGCAATACAACACTACCGACAGTGATAACTCCCTTCATCCTGAGGGAACGGACATAGTCAAAAAAAAAATACCGCGCATGAACAAAGACCCGCTAGGTCGACTGGCCTAGGCAAAAATAAGGGCTTCCCGGCGAACCAAAAGGGTTCGGGCAAAAATAAGGGATGAAAATGAAAAAAATCTGTACACCCAGCAAGTCGAAAACCTAAAAAGGAGGCTTGGGCAAAAAAAGGGTATCCCGATGGACTGAAAACCCGAAAGGGCGGTCCAGGCAAAAATTAGGGATCAAAGCGTACGACTATGTCCCGTCATCTCGTCACTTACCTACCAGAAGAAGATTTGTCAATCGGCAGTTATCAACCTCCGCAGGTACCTTCTCCCACAGAAGCTAGGGCAATAAGAATTGTCCGAACTGTACAAGCTGCTCTGTCCTCCAGGTACAAGGTAGATTCAGCTGAAGAATAGGACCAAGATACCTTCACTCCCCAAGAGTAAGACAGTAATGGTAGCTCTCCCCACTGAGACTTGCAACTACGAAGGAATCAGCAATACTCTCCCCTAAGCAGAGTTGGTCTACCATTAACCCTAAAAAGGTTGGATATCCCCCGCAAGTCTTAATATTCCCCAGCGGAGTATACAGATATTCCCCAGCAAGCATCCCCGGCAGTCTTAATATCCCTCGGCAGAAATATAAGATTGTTCCCCGGCGGAATACAAGATACCCCCAGTGGAGCCATTTCCCAGCGCAGTCTGAAAAAGGCTTACCCACCAGAGTTGAATCATCTTCCCCAGTAGATTCTGGAAGCTTATCCCCTGCAGAGTATAAACGTATCTCTCCAGCCATATTCAGAAGGTTATCCCCACCAGAGTCTAACTGGGTTATCCTCAGCAATTTGCAATAGAAAGATCATCCCCAGCGAAGTTCTTTCTATCCCCAGCGGAGTTCATCATCAAAATCCCCAACAAAGCTTATCAACGGAATCCCCAGTGGAGTTTATCATTAAAATCTCAGCGAAGCATCTCTTCCCACAAAGTAATTCCCTGCAGAGTAATCTCTTCACCAGGTTTATTCCCCAACAGAGTCATCTTCTCCTACCGGTTTATTCGTGCAATCATCTTCGTTCATCGTCCCCAGCGGAAACAAAGAATTCAACATCATTCACCAGCAACTGTCCGGGATTTATTTTCCCCATCTAAAACATCACATTGTCATACATCATGATACATGCATATACGCATCATATCATACGATCTCATTTTGAGAACATCATGCATTTCATACATCATGACATTGCATACAACTAATGCTTTGACTTTTCAGGAAAAGGTTAATCAAAAGATGATTACCATCAACTTTTGCAGTTCCAAATCAACACCTGTAACTAGCCAGGAAATATCCGTGAACGACTGATTGTAGATCTATACCTGTAACTAGCCAGGAAAGTTATCTACATGAAGAGATTGAAGATCAACACCTGTAACAGGCCAGGAAACTATCTTTCTTTCTCAGGTCAGAGATTAATACCTGAAACCAGCCAGGAAAACTATCTCATCGGCCAACCTTCTTAAGTTCCGGATTAATACTTGTAACTAGCCAGGAAATATTTGTGGACAACTGATTGTAGATATATACCTGAAACCAGACAGGAAAGTTATCTACATTGAAGAGATTGAAGATTAATACCTGTAGCAAGTCAGGAAAACTATCTTTCTTTCTCAAGTCAGAGATTAATACCTGAAACCAGATAGGAAAACTATCTCATCGGACAGCCTTCTTAAGTTCCGGATTAACACTTGTAACTAGCCGGGAAATATCTGTGGACGACTGATTGTAGATCTATACCTGAAACCAGACAGGAAAGTTATCTACATTGAAGAGATTGAAGATTAATACCTGTAGCAAGCCAGGAAACCATCTTTCTTTCTCAGGTCAGAGATCAATACCTGAAACCAGACAGGAAAACTATCTCCTCGACCACCCTTTCTTAAGTTCCAGATCAACACCTGTAACTAGCCAGGAAATATTTGTGGACGACCGATTATAGGTTAACACCTGAAACCAGACAGGAAAACCACCTATATGAAGAGATTGAAGATTAATACCTGAAACCAGACAAAAAAACTATCTTTCTTTCTCAGGTCAGAGATTAATACCTGAAACCAAACAGGATAACTATCTCATCGGCCAACCTCCTTAAGTTCCGGATCAACACCTGTAACTAGCCAGGAAATATCTGTAGACGACTGATTGTAGATCTATACCTGAAACCAGACAGGAAAGTTATCTACATTGAAGAAATTGAAGATTAATACCTGAAACCAGACATGAAAACTATCTTTCTTTCTCAAGTCAGAGATTAATACCTGAAACCAGACAGGACAACTATCTACTTGACCATCATGAAGCAACCCTACACCGGTTCCTTCTCTTCCAAGATGCAGTTTTACACGGACTCATCATCAGGCAACATTACACAAGTTCCTTCTTTCAACCTACCAAGTCACAATTCAATAAACATTTCCAGATGGCATCTATAAGCCCATCCCCGACAAGATTCTGTCACATCTCTAGATGGCATCTATAAGCCCATCCTCCTATCCATCATATCTCTAAATGGCATCTGTAAGCCCATTCCCCGACATCACATTGCTGATACTATACCATGCGATTGCAAATTTCTGGGCACTCTAGTGTTCAATCATCTTCCACCTTCGGATCAGGAAAGGCACGCAAGCCAATCTACATCCTCAGGTTTAAGAAGATTGAACAGGGGCAACTGTTGTACCCCAAAATTTTCCCTCCCATATTCCTCAAGATTTGTCAAGAATCATCTTCAAATGATTCAAGATTGCTCAAGAGATTGTACAGTCAAACCACCTCCTAAGCCAGCTGAAATTAGGGTTTTGGTTCTTTCAAGGAATTTGGGGTTTTCAATGGTTCAATCAAGTCTCATATGCCTATAAACATTCTCAAGCACCTACATGTCAAGTTTCAAGACTCACAAGGCCAGTTTGCACAATCAAAAGCTCCATTTGATCCACAGTCAACTGCAAGGGCAAAATGGTCATTTTGTAGTCAAAAGTCAGAATTTTTGGTCAACATCTTATTTTGAGTTCACAATCATCATTTGATCAAGTCTTGATCATGATTCCATAAGGATAGCTCAAAAATCATCAAGATGCAAAAAGTTACTATTTTTATACAGTAGAAAAGTCAACTGTATCTTGACCAGGGCATGACTTTGACATGGCTTATCAGAAAAATTCTATCCAAAGCTCATTTTGAAGAGGATACAATTTCCTACAATCCATCTTCACACTCCAAGATCAGAAAATTCTCTCACAAGAAGTTACCAATTTTTACATTATAGGTCAATTTCAAAAGTTAACAAAAATACACTTTGAGTCAAAGGCCATAACTTGAGATTGGTAAATCCAAATGACATGGAACCAAAGGCATTGGTTAGAGGACTTCAAGACCTTTCCAAAATGTCCAAGAACATGGTCATGTGATCAAAATTGAGCAAGATATGCATTGGAGAAGTTGGGAAATTTTCATGAATTTGCAAAAGTCAACTTTGCTCAAAATACCTTATTTTTGCTAATGGGCCTCAAATCTCTTCTTGAAACTTCATCCATGTCCTATGCACGACCCATCAAGATTAATGGAATTTATTTTCTTATTTTTATTCATTAATTGGATTTTTAATTAATATTAATTCATTTAATTAATTTAAATTGTAGGAAAATGCAAGATTTGATTTTTTCAATCAATTTGTGAAGCAAATATGGTCAAGATATGCTGGCAATTTCGTGCTCAAAGTCAAAGATGCAAAATCTCCAAAATTGGCAACTTTGTTCAATCATGAAAATGCAAAAAGATTTGATTTCCAATCAAAGATTCAATCACCATTGCACATGGATTTTTGCCAAGTTTTTGACCTAATTCTGTTCCTCTATAAATATGCAAACAAACCCTGATCAATGGACGTGAGAAAGCTGCAGAAAAAAGCCATAGCACATTGAGAAAATTCAAGAAAATTGCTAAACTGACTTTGGCATTCCAGGGCGATTCAAAAGGTTTTATTGATTCTAATACCTTGCAGGAGGTCCCAGGGACAATTTGCAATTGAATTCACGTGCTAAAACTCAAAGAATCATCGCTTACAGTTTCACGGTTTGCTTTTTATTTTCAGAATTGTACAGCTTAATTCATGCATATTTAACATGCTTTTATGTTTGATTTGTATTGATAGGGACCATACGAAGCTAATGGTATAACTTAATTGAACTGAAACTCCCTAAATCACAAGATGCCATAGTTGAATTTTTAGGGTTCATAAGCTTTGAATTAGGGCTTTGCAATCCAGGAACAATTAGGACTAGTGATACATATGGTTGAAATCGTGAGAACCAGACGAACATGATGCACCCTTCGCGAAATATTTATATAAACCACAGTGCTAATCGCTATTTTTCCTCGTAGCATGTTGTGGGGGTTAAAAACCCCCGCTAATTGATTATGTTTCTACAGGTACCAGCGAAGAAGATGATGAGGTGTTGGCATATCATTGGCTAGTTTAAAAGGGCGCACACTTATTTTTATTTTACTGCATATTATTTGGTTTCTTAATATAATAATTGCTTGTTGTTATAATATCAAAAGCGTGCAAGTGGTGTAGTGGTTGATGCGTTGGCTTGGAAGCATTGGGACCTGGGTTCGAGTCCCAGGTCCCCCCAAAAACATTTATTTCTTTTCTTAACATATTCACATGCAGGCTTCCAAAAGTGATCCACCATGTACCTCACTTATCAGCACTCCAGATGGCTTGCAAAGCGAATCTAAAGGCCAGGATGGAATGACCACCATAGTCCCTGGTCAATGCACGTGTGGGCAATCCAAAAAGTCAAAACAGGCTTGAGTCAGTGGGCCTGAAAATTGCATCATACACCTCCTAACCTGGCCCATCACCCCCTAGTTTCATTATTTCTTTTCTTCTTTTTATATATTTTTCTTTTAATTGTTTTATTATTAATTATTATTATTATTATTTAATTAACCCAAATTAACTTTTTCACAATAAATTCAGAAAACTAAAATATAATATTTTTTTTATTATTATTTATTAAATTAACCCTTAATTTATTATTTTTGTAAATAAATACTAACATCATTAATTTAGTTGTTTTAATTAGGTTAATTTTTGATATTTTCACAATAATTTAAAATAAATTAGAATTAGGGTTTTTACTAACTTTTGACTATTTTTATTTATTTTCCTTAAAAACATAAAAAGCTCAAAAAATATTTCTTTTCTTTTAATTAATTAATTAGTTTTAGGTTTAATTTGATTAATTGCAAAATAATAACAAACTTCCTCCTTTCTCAAAAAAGGGTCAAAACCCTAAAAGACTTTCCGATTCAATTTTTTTCTCGCGCGTGTGATTATTTTGATTCGTAATTTTGATCCATATTTATGTATTTGCTCCGAGGATGTAATAGCTTTAATTAGGACTTTTTATCGCTTTCCTTTTATTTTCTGCAATTTACTTTTCAAGGGTTGTTTTTGGCGATGTAAATACCCGACGCCTTGTAATAGCGTAGATTTATTTTCTGCAACTATTAACTGTTAGATGTATGTTAACTAGGCTATGCATGACAAGACTTATCTCTGAAATTAAAATCAACCTGTAGCTCACCATAACATGTGCAAAGATAACTTAACGGAATCCTGACACACTCGTACATGCCACTCCTAGGGTACGCCTCACTTGGTTGCCTCGACGTGGTCATTGAGTATAGGGTGTTTTAGAGGTCGCCCTCCTGTCTAAAGATCAAAGTTGCCTCGAAACGGTTGCCTCGGATAAAACGATCTATGACATTAGGGTTACCGCTAAGGAGTCCTACTATTGCTTTGGTGACCATATGTCCCTATAATCGAATTGACCCGAAAACTCCAACGGTGGTGCTACCTACTTCTCAATAGTGGGATGGTACTGTCTAAAGGACATTTACACAGCTTAATTCCTTTTGAGTAGGTAGAGGTTCTCAGGTACTTGCTCTTTCAAAAAAAACAAAAATACTTTTCGCACTTACACTTTCAAACAAAAGTTTTCAAACAACACTTCATACACTCTTGAGGACAGATACAAGAGTTAAATCGAAGTTTTCAAACAAACTTTTTTCAAAACCCACAAACACCAGAAAAGCAAAACATTTTGAAAACATAGTGAGCAAGTACCTAAGAGCCCTTGGATAACCACAGATAGAAAGGGTGCTAAGACCTTCCCTTTCTATAATCTACCTCCCGAACCGAGAAACATCTCGAAAAGGAATGTTGCTGTGCTTTTGTCCTTTCCTTGTTGGAGAAAATAAAAGACGATGGCGACTCTTGCTTACCGCGACATTTCGCGAACCAGCATTTCAAAATAGTCAGTTCTATTTCCACCAATCACAGTCAGCCTTCTGAGATCACTAATGGATATCATTGGAAGGAAATCCTGATAAGAGATTATGGAGAATTAGATTCTATTGGGTCAATGAATGTTATATTTGGTTTGGATCCCTAAATGTTTCATTGGATGTTAGTCACCGGCGGTTTTCCGTGCGATTGTAATCAGAATGATTATAGTGGATTAAGTCCTTGAGTTCAAGGTGAAATCACCTTGGAAGGGTGAACTAGATTAGCTTGGGGTTTCTCAAGTGAACCAAAAAATATTGCGTGTTCTTTACTTTTGATTATGCTTTAGAGTTTATGTTTTCCCAACCAAATTAGAAGCATTAATTAGAAGTAATAATAAGAATTATTATTCAACGAATAATGCTTAGAAGCGAAAGTTTTACCAGAAAGGAAAACCCAATTCAAACCCCCCGTTTCTTGCATTTTCTTCACACCTTCAATTGGTATCAGAGCCTAGTTTTGTTATTGATTGATATTCAAACACCTAACAGTGTCAGATAAAGATATGAGATGTTTGCAATAAACGGATTAGTCCACCCTTGACTTTCTCATAAGACCTCATTAGGAATCTTTTCAAAAGAAGAAATATTTTTATCTTATGATACATAAGAATCTCATGATAAAACTGTCTACTCAAATAGGTAGAAGATCTCGTGAAGATCTAATCATTGGTTTTATCGAAAAAGGCTTTGCAGAAGACTAGACATTGCTGAAGAAAGAATGCTCATTGATGCATCAGAAGTATGGTCAAATACTAACTCTAAGAAAGTTAGCTCAACATTGAAAGAACAAGATTGTTAATCAGTGACGTCAAAGTTTTGATTAGAACAGATTCTGCAATTCGTTCAAGGAAACACAGATTTCAGAAGAAGTTAAGCAATGATAGTTAATTCTATCTATCACATAGCTTCTCAGAAGTTCATGAAATATTGACCTTCTAAAAATAATCTTATGTTAAAATAAAGATTGACACACTGATGGATGATTCTGATAATAAAAGATCAAAATATCTGTGCTCTGAAGATTCTCTCAAAAAGGTCAGATGAATAATTCTAAACAGAAGAATGACAAGACCGTCTGAAGAGAAGACTCTAACTCTAGTTCCTATATTAAACATTAGAATTTAGAAGAAGGTTACTCTTCTCAAATCATAAAATCGAGAATAAGAGGAATCAATATGAAAATATTCTTCGGTTCATAATCAGATTCCAAGAAGTGAAATATGGAATCAGAAGCTCCTCCTTCTGATGATGTTGATAATCCTTCTAATCAAACTTTACCAAAGAAGAACAAAATCACATCATTTCATCCGGAAGATCTTAATCTTGGAAGTAAAGATGCTTTAGTCCGAACAAGATCGGCTCTCAAACCTTCTGATGAAGTAATTCTAGGTTTAGTATCATAATGGACCTACATCAATTGAGGAAGCCCTTCTGGATAAGGATTGGATTCTGGGTATGGAAGAAGAAGTGAACCAATTCTCAAAGAATGACATATGGGATCTTGTTTAGAAACCTAAATGCTTCCACGTAATTGGAACTAGATGGGTGTTTAGAAACAAGCTCGATGAGAAGGGTGAAGTGGTCAGAAACAAAGCTCGACTGGTTGAACTAGGTTATAGTCAACAAGAAGGTATAAAATATACATAAACCTTTGCAACAGTCTCCAGGTTAGAAGCTATTCGGTTATTAGTTTCCTTTTATGTAAATCATAATATCATTCTTTATCAGATGGATGTTAAGAGTGCATTTCTGAGTGGTTACATGTCAGAAGAAGTGTATGTCAAACAACCTCTTGGATTTGAAAAATATGAGAAATTAGACTGTGTTTTAAAACTAAATAAATCTCTTTATGGCTAGAAACAAGCTCCCAGAGCTTGGTATGATAGATTGAGCAATTTTTTGCTATAAACTAAGTTTACCAGAGGAAAGGTTGACACTACACTCTTTTGAAAAACATTCAAAAATGGCATTCTAATTGTTCAAATTTATGTCTACGATATTATTTTTGGTTCTACTAATCCATCTCTCTGCGAGGATTTCTCTAAGCTTGTGCAGGTTGAGTTTGAAATGAGCATGATGGGGGAACTTGAGCTCTTTCTGGCAATCCATATTGATCAAAAACTAGAGGCTACTTACATACATCAAAGTAAGTACACCAAAGAACTTATGAAGAAATTCAACATGACCGACTGCACTGTTGCAAAGACTCCAATGTACCCTACATGTATCTTGGAAAAATAAGAGGTAAGTGGAAAGGTTTGTCAGAAGCTCTATCGTGGTATGATAGGATCTCTTCTATATTTAACTGCATCTAGACCTGATGTTTTCTTCAGTGTATATCTTTGCGCTAGATTCCAATCTGATCCTAGGGAATCCCACTTAATTGATGTTAAAAGGATTCTAAGGTATCTAAAAGGAACCTCTAACCTTGGCTTGATGTATGAGAAAACATCAATGTATTCTCTTTCTGGATTATGTGATGCAGACTACGCTGAAAATTGACTAGAGAGGAAAAGTACCTCTGGAAACTGTCAGTTTCTAGGAAAGAATATGATATCATGGTCATGCAAGAGGCAAACAACAGTTGCTCTTTCAACAGAAGACTCAAAGTACATATTAGCAACACTATGCAGCACTCAGATGCTATAGATGAAGAATCCGCTGGAAGATTACCAAATATATGATAATAACATTTATATCTTCTGTAACAATATTGCTGCTATTGGCTAAGTATTTAGGCATTATAAATTAATTAGAGTCTGAAATAAATTAGTTACGTATGCCTCTCTAGAGCATATATTAGGTCCTAAACACCTGATACTCGTCAATTACTTTATTCACGTATTAAATGAACCATTTAAAGTAATGAACAACTTGGTATGCTCTCATAAATAAGATCAACTTTTATTTTTACTTTCTCATACATCTATGTGTCTTAGTCTACTCTAGAAACTCACAAATCCGATTCAAAGGTATCAATTGTCTTTCTTATCGAATCTTAGGAGTTCTTGCTGCCATCCTGGCCTTCCTTAGTCATTCATTATTGAGTCTCCCAAGATTGATTATCTTACGTAAAGAAAATCATTTCTCCTGTCAAGTCATATCTTCTCGATTCCTTTTATACACCATGCTTGCCCTCTACCTCTCCTAACAACTAATCTCTAACAATTGATATCAATTGCCTTCTACTTCAATATCTCTATCTTTAATCATGACTTCAACAACTTCTTATGAAAATGATGATCACTTGGAAGTTATCATTGAAAGACATCCAAGACTCTTCGGTGCGAGTCCAAAATTTTATCTCAGCATCCTCTCCCAAAACTGGAATCACTATCTTTCCTTACTAAGAGACCCATTTATCCAAATCTTGTAAAGACTTTTTGGAAAAATGCCTCTGTCAATATCTATGGCTCCTCAATCTCATTAAATATCTGTGGCTGGGATGTTTTCTTCACTGCCGAATGTATTTCTGAGATGATAAATTGTCCATGCGTGGGTGTCGTGACTGGTTATATCTCTCTCAATAGCATTTTTAATGGTAACATCATTTCCATCTTTGAAGCATCTTCTGAGTTCGACTCTACTAATCCTGAAAGTCTTAAGCCTATTGCCAAAGACTGGTTTCGCTTCATCCTGACAAATCTTTGTCAGTGTGAAACTAACTAAAATGTCTTAACCAATGATGATAAGAATTTAATTTTCTGTCTGATCAAACGAATTTCGATTAATCTTCCTCAAGTCATCCTCAATAATCTCAAAAAGTCCATCACTTCCTCTATAAATTTGAATAGAACTTTCATTCCCTATGGAAGAGTCCTATCAGAAATTTTTGTTCAAAATGAGATTGCGAGAATCCTTCAAAGGATTCCTGATAGTCCTAGTGATGCTCTGCATCAAGAGAAGTGTGAGACGTTTGATAACCAGTTGTTCCCATATGATTTTATTTTGTACTTTGTTTAATTCTATCATCAATGAAACTATTTCGAATCAACACTTATTGTTACTTCCGTTATATTTTAAATGTTTTTCATAAATGATTATATTTTTGATGATGTCAAAAAGGGGGAGAAGTATAAAACTTTTGATGAACCTAAAGAAATGAAAAATAAAAAAACTCATCATAATAAATGAATGATATAAGGTATGCATTTAACCACTAACGTGTGCTTGTCTGTTTGATAATTAACCAAGGAACTTTGAACAAGTTCACTATGCATTCTAAGACAGGTAAAAATGAAAGAACACTATTAAAGTTCTTAAGAACTGATTGTTTATATATTAGAAGAAGTATACTTTTTGAACATATGTTCAAGGATCATATAGACCCAATATTGTTCAGAAGTTGAGAACTTTCTGAAAGTTAAAGTTATCTTGATTTTGGTATATAATGTTCAGAAGATGTATCATTCCTGAGAATGTAATAATCAAAACATAAGAATCAAAAGCAAAAGCATATGTCTTCCAGAAGAACAGAGAAAATCATAAGTTAAAGACTGTCTGAAATTCCTAAAGTCAAGACTCTCAAGATCTCGATATCTGATCTATTGGAACCAGGTGGGGTTTTTACTCTAATGGTTCAGAGTCAGGATATGCAATCTTCACCAAGTCATTGACTCAGGAGGAGTATCCGAAAAAGGATAAGTATTTTCTTACCCTTCTAATATTCACTGATTATGATCTTATGTACAAAATTATGTCATAAAAAATACATAGTTTTTTCATCATCAAAAATGGGGAGTGTAATACGGTGGGAGAACTGACTTGGTTTTGCGTTTTATCGCAAATGTTGCACATAGAAAGAGTCTCCACCGACTTTTCTTTTATCCAATAAAGGAAAGGGTGAAAAGAACAAGAAAGACCTTTGAGAATTTTCTGAGTTCGGGGGGTAGGTTAAGAAAAGGGAAGGTGTTAGCACCCTTTTCATCCGTAGTTATATACGGGCTCTTAATTTCTTAGCTCACTTTGAAAATTTTATTTTTTTGTGCGTGTGTTTTGAAAATATTTTGAAAATGCCAATGTAAGGCGAACTTTGAAATGACTCTTGTATTAGTTAAGAATGCGTACGAAGTGTTTGTTTTTGAAAATATTTTAGAAGAAAGTGTTTGTGAAAAAGATGTTTTGTTTTTGTGAGAAAGCAATTCCAAGCGATCTACCTACTCAAAAGTCTTTCATATTATTTTCCTCCTCTTTTAGATAGTGCTATCCTACCATTAGTTAGTAGGAAGCCCTACGTTGGATGTGAAGGGGCAGGTGCGGGTCATCGTACAGTCATAAAGGAAACTCGTAGGGATGCTTTAGCAATTTTATCTTAAGGGACTAGATCGTTTACCGAAGGCAACATCGAAAGGGTCATCGAGGGACTACAATCTTTTTAACTGAGGGTCTTTTCTAAGGCATCCCCGCGTTCGAGGGACATGATTGTTTTTATTTGAAGGCAACAAGTGAGGTTACCCTAGAGGTGAGTGTGTGAATAATGGTTCAATCCAGTTATTTAATCTTGTGATTAGGGTTTTCTAGATTGTTTTTAGTCTTCCCATACAAACCTAATTACTAGAAGTTATAAGAAAAGAAGTAAAGGCAGAAAGTAAAGGTGCGGAAAGTAAACCTAAACTATTACAAGGCTTCGGAGAAAGGGGTACAAAACCACAAAATCAGGGAGAAAGAAAGCAAATAATGTAAGATTAAGATTGCGCCTAAGAGGGGGGGTGAATTAGGTGGTGGTCGATTTTTGACTTATTTTATACTTTCTGGTTTTGATTTAGTGCTTTGAAAACTGTAAAGTGCAGAAAGTAAAGAGACACGGAGAATTATCCTGGTTCCTTCCACACCCCGGAAGTGCGTCCAGTCCCCTTGCAAACACGCAAGAGATTTTACTATATTGTTAGAACTTTTACAAGACTCTTCCTAGTCTTATCCACTAAAGAACCTAACAAATAACCAAGAACACCCTCTTGGATTTCCAATAAGTCTAATGAGAACAATCCTCTCAAAAGATACCTCTTGTTTCCAATAATGGACAACAAGGAACAAAAGTAATCTAATACTTAATTCCAACAATCCTGGAAATAAGTTACACTTTGTATGTTTTTATGAAGTATGATTTCTTGAAAGATGTTGATCACATAGAGTGACTTCTTCGAAGTTTCTTCTTTCTTCTCTTGTAAGCAATTCAAACTGTAACACAAAGGTTAGATAATGCTCAAAGATTTCTGTTCTTTATATGTGTGAAAGTGCAGAAAATCTTTGTTCTTAAAAGTTAAGAAATATGAAGTTTGAATATTTTACAAAGTTCAAATTTTATTGCAAGAGAAGAGTTGTTTATGATTTGAAATATTTTGTAATATATAGTAATCAAGATACCTTTCCAAAAGGACACTTTTCTGTTTGAAAAACTTGACAAGATGCAATGTTTGATCATGCAACTATTGGAGAAAAGGTGTGAAGGATATCTTGAAACCAGTTCAGATTTTTCAAAATTTTCAATGTGCAAATCGATTGCACGTGTTTGTAACGTTCAGAATTTCAAAAAATTTGAAGTGTAAATCGATTAGCATGTTGTGTCAATCGATTTACAAGAGTTAAAAAATCAGTTTGTTCTGTGATCAATCGATTTACACAACCTGTAAATCGATTGCTGGCAGGAGCAAACAGTTTTTTGAAAAAGCATGTGTAAATCGATTTACAGCAGAGAAAAACTTAAAAAATGTTTTGAAATATAATTGAAGTGATGTGGCAAGTGTGTATATCATTTTTGAGCATTTCTAATCAATGTAGTTTAATTGAGAATTGATATACTTGATTGCTTGCCAAGTTCCTTGAAGCTTTGAGTGAATGATGCTTTAAGTTAATTTCCACTTCTTTTCCTTCTTTCCATAATGCTTGTTTGTCTTTCATCAAAACTAAAGTTGAGTTGAGGCTTGAGATTACATTCTCCTCCTTTTTGATGATGACAAACCATTTTCCTTTATGTGTTGATCAGAATTTGAGCAGAATGTGTTTTCTCCCCCTGAGAAGATTTCTCCCCCTATGGAGAAAAAGATTTGAAAGCTTGCTCTGTAAAGACAATGAAAACAAACAACCATAAAGTAAAGTGCTATTACATCCTTCTCCCCCTTTGACATTATCAAAAAGAAGGGAAAGATGCAACAAGAAATTATAACAGAAAGAAATGTACAGGAACATGAATGAAAAACAAAAAACTTTTAAAATTATCGAATCAAAGTTTAAGAACACAATACATAAAATGAACACTTGAAATACAACAAGACAAAAACCATAATGATACTTATAACAAGAATTTAATAACATTGATCAGGAACATTTTAGAAAGGTCCTTGATATGGAAATTGTTGTTGAAGGGGTGGTTCGGTGTATTGAGGAGGCGGAGGTGCAGGATTGGTTGGGTCGTATGGAGGGATATGAAGATGTGAATAAAGATATGAAAATTGTTGGTTCACATCATTCTGAAAAGCATTTATTCGAGATGAGGTAGAGTCATTTATCTCAGTCCATCGAGCATTGATGTTAGAATTGAGAGAAGCAAACTTTTGCGTCATGAAATCCATAACATATTGATTTGTTGGACCAGAAGAAGCAGCAGGAGGAGGAACTTCATGGTCTTCTTCATCTGCATTATTACCGTCATCGCCGACAACATCCTCTCCAATGTAAGTGATGGTTTTTGCTTCAGCATTGAAATGAACACCCATCCTTGAATCAACATTTTTGATGGAGATCCTAGTGGTGATTGGATCCATTTCAATCCGCTCAAATCCAGTGAAATCTATATCAAAAGCTGCCATAATCCTTGTAATGAAATATGCATATGGTAGAAAGGTGGCCCTTGCGGCAACTTTTAGCATATGCATCACAATCAATTTTGCCCAATTAACCGGAATTCCATTTTTCCTTGCATAAATGATTTGCAGTTCTAGGTCGGTCACCGTACAATGATTCCCTGCTCTAGGAAACAGAATATACACCAGAAAATAGTGAAACAACCTATCATCAATATGAAAGTTTCCAGCACTCCATGTGTCCCTAGCTGGAATAACCCCGCCAAGACTTCGAATCCGCTTGGCACGGTATTCAGATTCTGATAACCTTCCAATGCTATAGAAAAATTCTCGCTTCTGATAGTTTTCCCAAGCAGCATCTTCTGGATCATAGAGGGTACTTCCAGAATATGGAATGTTCAAAATTCTGCCAATAGTTTTGGAATACAGAGGGATTCTTTTTCCAAGGACATAGGTATAACATTTGTTGTTGTCATAGCACATATTGCTGTAGAAAATTCTAACCAGATCCGGGTAATAGAAACCATGTGAAGATATTAATGGTTCTAAACCATAAGCAATGAAATCTCTTTGAAACGAGAAGCATTCATCTGGAAAAGTAGATAACATACCAAACTTTGGAGCAGAGATGATTTTCTTTTGAAAATGCTTGATAAATCTGTCCCGCTGTGGATCCGAGAGGTATTCGAGCACAGAGTTTTCAGATGTTGACGTAGCTTGCTTCTTTCCTTTCTCTGAGGCAGAGGCTTTTCTCTTGGGAGCCATGGATCTTGTTAGGGTTTTGAAAAGAGAGATATAGAGTTCTTTGTGTTGTTATGTGAGAGAGTGTGTTGGTGTTATGAGATAGTTTTGGTGAGTTTAAATAATATAGAGAGTAAGTGAGGTCTTTATGAGGTTTTAATTTGGTGATTTGGTCAAGGTTTCATTGATTGGGCAATAGTAAGATGGGAGGTTGAGAGACAATGAATGTTTGACCAATATATTAAAAGCTCATACAAGTATCACATGTTAAAAAATAAATTGCATAGAGAAAATATACAGAAAATGCTTCAGATTCTGTGGTAAATCGATTTTCCCCTTGGTTAAATCGATTTACACAGAACATTTTTATAAAAAATAATTTTCGTTCAGTGGTAAATCGATTTACATATTGTGTAAATCGATTTACACAAAAGATTTTATATAAAAAAATGATTTGCTTCAGTGGTAAATCGATTGACATATGGTGTAAATCGATTTACTTAAAGAAAAATTTTAAAAATCATTATTTTTAACATTTGAAACAATGTCTAACCACATATATATGTACATTAAGGTATAGTTAAGGATTGAGTGCACCTTAAATATCTTGTTCATCGAGGATTCCAAGTTCACGACGAATTTTGAAAAATGCATCCTTAAGATTTAGCCGAGTAGATACTCCTTTGCTAATATCTCCAATTATATTTTCAATTGGATGATCACGATGAGTTCTCCATTCTTGAGGAAGATCATCATCATTTTCATTTTGATGTGAAAGTTCATGTGTTTGTTCCGGATTGACAATTTTGCCATCTCCGCAGGAATTCTCATGAGGTAGATCTATAGAATCATCATCATCACAAATAACAACTTCCTCCTTGGAGGTGTTAGATTCATCAAAAGAAACATGCATTGATTCTTCTATAGTTAAAGTTCTTTTATTGTAAATTCTAAAAGCTTTGCTAGAAAGGGAGTAACCAAGAAAGATACCTTCATCCGATTTTTCATCGAACTTACCGAGATTGTCTTTGTCGTTGTTAAGGACAAAACATTTGCACCCGAAAATATGAAAGTGAGAGATATTTGGTTTTCTTCCTTTGTAAATCTCATATGGAGTTTTCTTTAGTATAGGTCTTATGATCACGCGATTGCTTACATAACATGCCGTGCTTACCGCATCCGCCCAAAAATATTTAGGCAAACTTGAGTCACTTAGCATGGTTCTAGCAAGTTCCACCAAAGACCTATTTTTCCTTTCAACTACTCCATTTTGTTGTGGAGTTCTTGGTGCTGAAAAATTGTGGAAGATCCCATTTTCTTCACAAAATTCTTCAAATAGACTGTTTTGGAACTCTCCACCGTGATCACTTCGGATTGATGTTATCTTTGATAACTTCTCATTTTGAACTTGTTTTGCATATCTCTTGAATGCCTTGAATGCTTCATTCTTGTGCACTAAAAACAAAGTCCAAGTGAAACGGGAAAAATCATCTACAATAACTAATGCATAAATGTTACCTCCGAAGCTTCTTGTTCTAGATGGACCAAAAAGATCCATGTGCAACAATTGAAGTGGTCTTGTTGTTGAAACTACATTCTTTGGTTTGAAAGTTGATTTGGTCTGTTTGTCCTTTTGGCATGCACTACATAATTTGTCTTTGATGAACTTCATCTTTGGTAGACCAATAACTAAGTCATGCTTAACCAATTTGTTCAAGTGCTCCATGTGAATGTGATCAATCCTCTTATGCCATAACCAAGCGTCATTGTTGTTTACCATAAGACATTGTACCTTCATAGACAAATCATCTAGAGTAATCATAAAAATATTGTTAGATCTTATACCTTTGAGTTTTACCTCATTGGTTGCCTCATCCATAATAAGGCATTCTTCTTTGTTGAATTTGATCTTGAACCCTCTATCGCAAAGTTGACTTATGCTAAGAAGGTTGTGCTTTAATCCTTCAACATAGAGAACATCCTCAATTTGAATGGATGGAGGTGTGCCAACTATTCCAACGCCAAGAATCTTTCCTTTGGTGTTGTCTCCATAGGTGACATACCCTTTGGCTTTATGTACTAGATATGAAAATTGGTGTACATCTCCTGTCATATGCTTTGAACATCCACTGTCAAGATACCAAACATTTGAAGTGGATTTCAAGCATACCTACAAAAACAAATTATTTCTTGTTAGGTACCCAAGTTGCCTTGGGTCCTTCATAGTTAGTTCCCTTTTTCACCCATGCATAATGTCCACTAGCCATACTGAAATTTCTAATATAGCATGCATTTGGTGTGTGTCCAATAATACCACAGTAAAAACAGTTTGGAACAAATTTGCTCTTGTATCTAGGAATTTGTTTTCTTTTAGATACATTAGCCTTTTTCTTTTGATGATTATGAATAACTTGCTTCTTTTCTACTTTCTTGGGATTGGAACTATTACTAGCCTTTACAAAAACAGTGGGATTGTTACTTGGTTTCTTAGTATTCACATAACCAAGACCTCTTTTATCATTTGGATAACGTTGTTGGCTTAGTAATCCTTCCAATCCTATTTGTCCTTTTTCATATCGTTCAATGACCCTTTTCAATTGAACAATTTGAAAGACATTTGATTCACACTTGGAGCATGCAAAGGTTTCCTTTTCTTTAATAAAATTCTGTTTTTGAAGATCAAAATCTTTAGTCATGGTGTCAATTTTTTCTAGACAAATTAGAAGTTCTTTTTCTTATTTTGACACCTTTTTGTATAAACTTTTGCATTCTTTCAAGAGTTCATCAATTGCACCTTGAACATCATCATCAAAAAGATTAAATTCATTACTAACCTCTTCTTCATTGTCGGAGTGATGCGATGCCATTAAGGCTAAGTTTGCACATTCGTCGCTTTCTGATTCCGATGAACTGCTCATATCATTATCTTCCCATGCTATGTAGGCTTTCTTTTGTTTTGAGTCCTTTCCTTTGAATCCATTTTTCTTTGGGAGATTTGGACAGTTTGGCTTGATGTGTCCTTGCTTTCCACATTCATAACATGAGACATCTTGTGTTGATGTGGAGGCTTCTCTTTTCTTGAAGTGCTTTCTCTTATGTGCATGAGATCCTCCTTTGTCATTTCTGCCAAAAAACTTCCCAAGTCTTTTCACTAGAAGCATGAAATTTTCATCTTCTTCCGGATTGTCTTCTTTTACCACTTCTTTTGAATCAATTTTTAAAGCAATGTTTTTGGACTTCTTTTCTAGATTCTCATGTTTTTCAAGTCTACCGAGTTCCATTTCGTATTCTTGAAGTTTGCCAAATAATGTAGCGGAAGTCATTGCGGAGAGACTCTTCTTTTCCGAGATTGCCGTTACCTTTGGTTGCCATTCCCTAGTCAATGATCTAAGGATTTTCAAGTTGAGTTCATCATTTGACAGGGTTTTACCAAGAGCATTTAAGTGATTTGTCAAATGCACAAATCTCTTTTGTAAGTCAAGAATGGATTCTCCGGGCTGCATTCGAAATAGTTCATATTCTTGACTCAAGGTATTTAGCCTTGATCTTTTTACTTCAGCCGTTCCTTCATGAGTTTGAACCAAGGTATCCCAAATTTCCTTTGCTGTTTTGCAGTTTGAGACACGGAAAAAATCGTCCATACTGAGTGCACCTTGAAGAAGGTTTATTGCCTTTTTGTCATAGAGAACTTTCTTTTTATCATCGTCGTCCCATGCAGTTTTGGGCTTTGCAGACCCAACGCCATTAATTACCATTATCGGGATAAATGGACCATTTTCAACAGCATCCCATACTTCCTCTCCTTGTGCTTCTAAATGCGCCTTCATGCGTATTTTCCAAAAGTCAAAATATTCACCATAAAATAGAGGAGGCTTGTTGTTACTACCACCATCTCTGAAAACTGGTTGATGATTTGCGGAAGCCATTCTAGATCTCTAGGAGCAGGTTACCTATAACCTTCTTTGATACCAATTGTAAGATTAAGATTGCGCCTAAGAGGGGGGGTGAATTAGGTGGTGGTCGATTTTTGACTTATTTTATACTTTCTGGTTTTGATTTAGTGCTTTGAAAACTGTAAAGTGCAGAAAGTAAAGAGACACGGAGAATTATCCTGGTTCCTTCCACACCCCGGAAGTACGTCCAGTCCCCTTGCAAACACGCAAGAGATTTTACTATATTGTTAGAACTTTTACAAGACTCTTCCTAGTCTTATCCACTAAAGAACCTAACAAATAACCAAGAACACCCTCTTGGATTTCCAATAAGTCTAATGAGAACAATCCTCTCAAAAGATACCTCTTGTTTCCAATAATGGACAACAAGGAACAAAAGTAATCTAATACTTAATTCCAACAATCCTGGAAATAAGTTACACTTTGTATGTTTTTATGAAGTATGATTTCTTGAAATATGTTGATCACATAGAGTGACTTCTTTGAAGTTTCTTCTTTCTTCTCTTGTAAGCAATTCAAACTGTAACACAAAGGTTAGATAATGCTCAAAGATTTATGTTCTTTATATGTGTGAAAGTGCAGAAAATCTTTGTTCTTAAAAGTTAAGAAATATGAAGTTTGAATATTTTACAAAGTTCAGATTTTATTGCAAGAGAAGAGTTGTTTATGATTTGAAATATTTTGTAATATATAGTAATCAAGATACCTTTCCAAAAGGACACTTTTCTGTTTGAAAAACTTGACAAGATGCAATGTTTGATCATGCAACTATTGGAGAAAAGGTGTGAAGGATATCTTGAAACCAGTTCAGATTTTTCAAAATTTTCAATGTGCAAATCGATTAACATAAGATGCAAATCGATTGCACGTGTTTGTAACGTTCAGAATTTTAAAAAATTTGAAGTGTAAATCGATTAGCATGTTGTGTCAATCGATTTACAAGAGTGAAAAAATCAGTTTGTTCTGTGATCAATCGATTTACACAACCTGTAAATCGATTGCTGGCAGGAGCAAACAGTTTTTTGAAAAAGTATGTGTAAATCGATTTACACAATATGTTAATCGATTTACAGCAGAGAAAAACTTAAAAAATGTTTTGAAATATAATTGAAGTGATGTGGCAAGTGTGTGTATCATTTTTGAGCATTTCTAATCAATGTAGTTTAATTGAGAATTGATATACTTGATTGCTTGCCAAGTTCCTTGAAGCTTTGAGTGAATGATGCTTTAAGTTAATTTCCACTTCTTTTCCTTCTTTCCATAATGCTTGTTTGTCTTTCATAAAACTAGCTTGTTTGTCTTTCATCAAAACTAAAGTTGAGTTGAGGCTTGAGATTACAAATAAAACCCTAATTAAAACTATTAGAACCCTTTAGCAGTTACATAATCAGGAAAAATATTAAATGCAAAAATAATAAAGGTGCACGAGAATTGTAAAACAAGAGGAAAAGTGTTTGAAAAAACCTTGATGATTAACCTAAAGTCAATTTGATTTTAATTTATAAAAAGTATTAGTTGATTAAAAAGAATTGATTAATTAGGCCAACCATAAAATCTAGGTAGATTTTAAGTTAATTAAGAAAAATTAAATTAGGGTTTATTAATAAAAACCTAAAAGTAAATTAAGGTTAATTATTAAAACCAAAAATTGGTTAAATTAAGAAAACCTAAAATTAAAATTAGGGTTTGTTTTAAAAAAGGTTTTGAAAAAAGGTTTGTAAATAAATGAAGAAAAAAACGAGTGAAAGGGTTAAAAGAATAGAGAATTGTGATAAAAATAAACCATTAGGGGTGGGTGTTGAACCCACGCCCTCAAGGCCTTCACACAGCTTGCATACCACCAGAACAAGTGTTGGTTGGTGTCTAGGATATGCCTCAAACATGTTTTGTTACAATCCTAGAAAAATAATGAAAACATAAAAGAATTTGGCAAAACCAAGGATCGAACCTGTGACCTGAGAAAGAAATGACTTAGTGCGTGCGTTTTAACCACTGGGTGGTGATACATCCATTAACCTATATAAATTCATAAATATATAATGTAAAATAATTTCCAAAAATAAGATAATCAAACACGCGTGCATGAGTGGGCCCTCAATATTTTGAATGATCCAATCATATCATCTCATTCTGCCATGCGACTCATCAACCAGTCAAACCAACCTGGATGGTGGTTTCCAGTTGTCTTCTCCGATTGGATAATTCTCCAAACCTGCGAAAATCAACAACAACAAGGATTATAGGGACCCTACCCCCTAATATGGGGGTTGCAAATCTAGTGGTGGACTCCATTTAAATTGAAACGGTCTGTACATGGAGATACGATGAAGCTGGAGCTTCATGCCCTATCCATGGAACCTTACTACTCATGCATTAGACCTTACAAACAATGGTTCAAAAACATTCTAAACATCATGCTGAATATGTATGTGTGTGTTAAATGATTCAAGAAAGCATAAAATAAAAGTTTGAACTTGAATAATTTTACCAACTCCGGTGAGGCTGAATGAGAGAGCTTTGTGATGCTTTGAAACTTCCTAAGGGTTGAGATCGACTCCTGGAGATCTTAGGAGGTTGGCATGATGCTTGGTACGACTTGAGAGTGGCCGAAGAATAGGGTTTTCTTTTTCTCTAATCTTTGGAATTTTGAGAGAATTTTTTAGGAGTGTTTGAGGCAGCTTCCATGTATCTCTTGCATATGGTCTTGTTAGATATATATATAGGACACGCGATTAGGTCAACAAAAATTGAAGAAAATCTTGCATTAAGGGGGTTAGGATTTGATTTGGAAATTTTCACGGAAATTTGATATTTTTGACTCAATCTTGCACCAATCACTCTTGCACGAATTTGATAGCTTGTATATGAGATCTTGGGCCTCCAATGTGACTAAAATTAAAAACCTTATGCTTTGATCCATTAATTTTATATTTATGTGATTTATTTTGATTTAAATTGAATAAAAAAAAATGATGCATGAATGGACTTATGGGTCTTTAAACATGTCATGAACACGTTTGGATATGAAATCTTAGGCCCATCATCTCAAAATAACAAATTTGCTCAATTTGGAGTTCATGCATCTGATCAAAATTTCCCAACTTGCAATGGTCATAACTTACTCAATTTTTATCTTTTAAAGGTGATATTAGGATTTTTGGAAATCTCAGGGTGTCCTATACAACCTCTATGTTGATCATATTTGCTTTTAAAAACTTTATCTTGATGTAAGTTGCCTTGACAAAAAGTGTCTTTTTGTTGACTTTTGAAATGACCGGTAATGTATTGGCTTATATCTCTCAAATGATGCATTTTTGGGACTTGATCATAGAGATACAAAGTTGTAGAGAATTGAATTACCTTCAAAATCATCTTTGGTTGGGGAAAATATGATGAAGCATGTGAATATTATGCTTGGCAAAGTTCAGTTGACTTCTCCTAAGGAAACCCTAATTTGGCAACTTTTGACTTTTGATGATTTGAGGGCTTTTCTTAAGGAATCATGATCAAATCTTGATAAAATGATGGATATGATTTCAAAATGTTGATGTTGACCAAAAATCTAGAGGTTTGACTATATGTTGAACATAGTTGACTTTTTACCCTATATAGTTGATTTTCAGTCATCTGAGCAATTGATTGAGAAAACTTATGATGGAAGGCTTGAAACTTGGTATGAGCATTGTTGAAGACACATGAAGAACCATGCAAACCAGTTGGGACCTTGGAAACCCAATATTCCTTGAGAAATACCAAACCCTAGTTGTGGACCCATTTCTTAGGAGGAGAATTTGTCTGATAGATTCTTGAGCTTACTTGAGCAAATGAGGACCTCATGAGAAAGTCTTGAAAATAATAGGGAAAATTTTGGGGTACAACAACTGCCCCTGTTCAATCTTCTTAAACCCGAGGAGCCAGATTGACATTTTTTCCATTCATGACTTGAAGGTAGAAGATGATTGAATACCTAAGTGCTCAGAAACTTGGACTCGCCTGTGCATGAAGTAACACTGTTGGTTGATTATACCGGGAATGGGCTTAAAGACTCCATTTGGAGAGTGATGGGATGTCGTTGGAGATGGGATTTATAGATGCCATCCAAAGTAACTGTTGATAGGAGTATGAGAATAAGTCTACGACTGACTTTGTCTTAGAAGATGTATTTGGAACAAGTCTACGTCTAACTTTGTCCAAAAGAATATCAGAGTGAATCTACGCTTTATTTCTTCTTAATGATATGCTAGAATGAGTCTATGCTCAACTTTTTATAGAAGATACATTTGGAATGAGTCTACACCCAACCTTGTCTAAAAATAATATCATAATAAATCTATGCTTGATTTTGTCTGAATGATATACTAGAAAGAGTCTATGCCCGACTTTGTCTAGAAGATATGTTTGGAATGAGCCTACGCCCAACTTTGTCCAAAAGAATTTCAAAAGTAATCTACGCTTGATTTCATCTGAACTAGATGTTTATTCCCTACCTCAACTAGAATAGGTATTGGAAGGATTCTACAGATGACTTTTCCAAAAAGAGTATCAGAAGGAAATCTACGTTTGACTTCATCTAAATGACGCACTAGAAGATGTCTACGCCTGAATTCATCTAGAAGAGATATCTTTTAGAACGACTCTCTGGGGAAAATGTTTAAGTATCCATCCGTTATATTTAGTCTCTGAGGGGAATTGTATGATTATGTAGATAGTCGCCACATCCTTTTTCAGGAATTATTCTATGACATGTTAGAAAGTTGTTGATAATGTTCGTCTGTTTGTGAACTTTACCTGAAAAGATAGAGTTAGCTTTATGCAATGTCATGATGTATGTAGTGCATTGCGTAAAGATGCTCTCAAAATAAATATGAATGTGTTACTGGATTTCGTATGCATATGTTATGATAAATGATGTATGAATGTGAGATGTCGTTGAAGTGTATCGGTATACTTGTATAACATTCTTGATCGGGAAAATTAATCATGGATTGCTGCTGGGGATGAAGAATATGTGTGATCTTAAATCTTGCCATAGAATTCCTGTGCTGGGGATTCTGGATTTCTGTTTGAGGAAACTTTGCTGGGGAATGTTGATTTCTTCTTAGGGAGAAGAGCTCAAGAACATTGGCTGTTCATCGCTCTACTGGGGAGTTTAATTCTTATATACCCTGACTGGGGATGAAAGAGATATATAACCTTCTGAGGTGTTGTATGACTGAGTTCTTCGACATGGATGCTGACTCTTTTGGTGAGGATAAGATTAACTGATACCTAGTCCGGTTTCCGATTTCGTAGTAACTCCATGGGGATAGTGGTCTGGACTACCCTTTGCTGGAGAGAAACGTTTTGTCGGTGACTTATGGTAGTCAGAGGGATAGACTTAAGCTGGGGAGACTGAATTTTGTTGGGGAAATAAACCATGTTGGGGAAATAAACCCTACTGGATAAACACTCTGTTGAGGAATATGCTCTGCTGAGGGATTTGAATTCGGCTGGATAAGAGAATTTTGTAGGGGATTTTACAGAGTTAGAGAAATAAACTGATCTAGGGAAGAGAATTCCTAGGAACTATGCTACTATCATAATTTACTAAAGATTGAAACTCCGTAGGTTGGCGACATTGCCAGAAAAAATTATATTCGTTTATCTGCTAGGGGATCTGATGGTAAGTATAATTAGAGTATTACAGGCTTATGGGGAATATGTCTTTAAAGATGAGCTTGCGAAGCTGATTCCGCGGGGGATTATCTTATGTAAACTGCTCTGTGGGGAAACTTTACTGAGGATTACTCTGTGGGGATTTATGGGAAGCTTTAACGTTATCCCACCTCCTACAATCTTGAGTAGATACTTATTCCTGTTTTTTATGCACATATTTGTTAGCAGTAATCATATTCATATGCATATGTTCATTCAATTTAGTCATTGGACGTTTTTGCAAACAAAACAGAAAAGTAAAACAAAATTTAAACTTTGAAATTATATTTATATTGATAGTTTTCCTATGATCAGGCGATTGTTGTGCAAAGAAACAGAAATCCTAGTAAGAGTAAATCGTCGTGAAATGAAAGAAGTACAAAATATATAGCTATGTGTAAATGATCTCGTCGGGTTTCAACTTTGCTATCCCCCATATGTCTTTGAGCATATCATCCCTTGTTGTCGGAAGAAGTTGACTGGATCAATATGTACCATTTGAACTTGTCGTTGGTAATAAAGCTGGTTGTGAGTGATCTAACAAGACATAGTCGTATGCTTTAATCCCTAACTTTTTCCTGGACTGCCCTTTCGGGTTTTCAGTCCACCGGAATACCCTTTTTTGCCCAAGCCTTCTTTTCAAGTTTTCGACTTGTCAGGTGTACAATATATATATATATCCCTGATTTTTCCTCGAACCCTTTTAGTTCGTCAGGATGCCCTTATTTTTTCCTAGGCCAGTCAACCTAGCGGGTCGTTTTCATGCGTAGTATCTTTTAACTATGTCCGCATTCACAGGGTGTGGAAGATCTTCACTATCCATGGTGGTAAGTATCATGGCCCCGCCCGAAAATATCTTCTTAATCACAAATGGCCCTTCGTAGGTGGAAGTCCATTTGCCCCTAGGATCACCTTGCGGTAGGATGATGCGCTTTATTACCAAGTCACCAGCCTGATATACCCGGTGCTTAATTTTCTTATTGAAGGCTTTGATCATACGCTTCTGATACATTTGACTGTGATAGACAGCTGCAAGCCTCTTCTCATCAAATAAATTCAACTGGTCTAACCTAGTCTGAATCCATTCGTCTTTGTCCAAGTCTGCATCTTTCATAATTCTCAAGGAAGGTATCTGAACATTGACAGGTAAGACAGCTTCCATACCATAGACTAGAGAGAACGGGGTTGCCCTAGTTGATGTCCGAGATAAAGTGTGATAACCCTTAAGAGAGAATGGTAACATCTTATGCCAATCTTTATACATAATTGTCATCTTCTGTATAATCTTCTTAATATTCCTATTGGCGGCTTCCACTACTCCATTCATCTTCGATCAATACGGAGAAGAGTTATGGTGCTTGATCTTGAACTGCGTGTAGAGTTCCGTGATCATAGTGTTGTTGAGATTGGTACCATTATCTCGGGGATTCCATACCGATATATAAGGTTATGCTTAATGAATCAGGCGATAATATTCTTAGTAACAGAGGAAAACGAAGCTACTTCAACCCACATTGTGAAGTAATCAGTGGTGACGAGGATGAAGCGATGTCCGTTAGAAGCAGTAGGTTTGATATCTCCAATCATATCAATGCCCCACATTACAAACAACCAAGGAGCGGTCAAGATGTTTAGAGGTACTGGAGGCACATGTACTTTGTCAGCATAGATCTGGCACTTATGACAAGTTCTTGAGTGGTGATGGTAGTCCATTTCCATAGTCGACCAATAGTAACCTACTCTTAGAATTTTCTTATCCATAGTATGTCCACTAGAATGAGTACCAAAGATACCTTCGTTCATATCTTCCATAATCTTCTCCAACTCTTTCTTGTCCATACAAGGAAGTAGAGTCGAATCATGGTTGCGCCTGTACAGAATTCCGTGGCTCAGGAAGAACTTAGCTGAGAACCTCCGTAAGAATTTCTTGTCGTTGATAGATGCTCCTTCGGGATACTCTTGAGCCTCAAGGTATCTTTTCACCTCGTGAAACTAAGGCTTCTCTTCTACTCTGTCAATGTCAACTCCGTAGCAGTGTGCAAGTTTACTAGCCTTTCAATGGTAATTCTGGGAGCCTCGTTGTCCCATATGACTTTAAACATAGACGACATGGTATCTAACGCGTCTGCCAACTAGTTTTCTTCCCGTGGAATATGCTCAAAAGTGATTTCCTTGAAGTATGGAATTAAGGTCAACACATGCTCTTGGTAAGGAATGAGATTCAAGTGCTTCGTATCCCATTCTCTCTTAATCTAACTGGTTACCAGAGCCGAGTCACCATAAACACTCAAGAACTTGATTCTTAGGTCAATAGCAGCTCTGATTCCCATGATGCACGCTTCATATTCAGCCATGTTGTTGGTACAGTCAAAGCATAATTTGATGGTGAAGGGCGTATGGCAACCCTGAGGAGAGATGATTACAACACCAATTCCGTTGCCAAGTGCATTAGAGGCTCCTTCGAAAACCATAGTCCATTAGAATCCTGGCTCAGGTCCTTTATACGGTCCAGGTTCTTCACAATCTTTAACTAGCATAATGTTCTCGTAGATTGATAATTGTCTACAACTTAATGCGCCAAATGATCTGCCAATACACTTCCTTTGATTGGTTTCTGAGTGGTGTACTGAATATCGTATTCTGTTAAGACCATTTGCCATTGGGTTATTCTTTTGGAGAGAGTGGGCTTCTCGAATATGTATTTGATGGGATCCATTTTAGAGATCAATAGAGTAGTATCAGTCAACATATACTGTCTTAGTCAGAGAGCAGTCCATGCCAAAGCGCTTCAAGTTTTCTCAAGCAGTGAATATCTCATTTCATAGTGGGTAAACTTTTTGCTAAGGTAGTATGTTGCATGCTCTTTTCGATCAGACTCGTCATGTTGCCCAAGTACATACCCCATTGAGTTCTCTAACACTGTTAGGTACATGATTAAAGGTCTTCCTTCAAATGGTGACATCAGGATTAGTGGTTCTTGTAGGTACTCCTTGATTTTGTCGAAGGCCTTCTGGAAATCATCGTTCCACTTCACTTCCTGATATTTCTTCAGTAACTTAAAGATCAACTCACAAGTAGCGGTCAAATGAGAAATAAATCTGGAAATGTAATTAAGTCATCCCAAGAAACCTCTAAATTCTTTCTCAATACGGGGAGCGGGCATTTCTTGAATAGCTTTAACCTTGGCGGGATCACCCATAATACCTTTACCGCTGACAACAAAACCCAGGAGTTTACCAGATCTCACCCTAAAGGTGCACTTGTTCGGATTTGATCTCAACTTATACTTTTTCAGCCTCCCAAACAACTTATGTAAATGGTCCAAATTCTCTTCTTCAATCTGTGGTCTGGATATCATATCATCAACATAGACTTATATCTCGTGATGGATCATGTCATGAAACAAAGCTACCATAACATGCTGATATGTTATGCCGGTGTTCTTCAACCCAAAAGGCATAACCTTGTAACATAAAGTACACCATTGTATGGTAAAAGTAGTCTTCTCCATGTCTTCAGGTGCCATCTTGATCTAATTATATCCTGAGAAACCATCCATGAAGGAGAATACCTTGTGCTGAGCAGTGTTGTCGACCAAAACATCAATATGTGGAAGTGGGAAGTCCTCTTTAGGGATCGCCCTATTTAGATCTTTGTAATCTACACACATACACACCGTGTTGTCTTTTTTAGTACCGGAACTACATTTATAACCCATTAAGGATATGATGTCACTGCTAAGAACCCTGCATTGAATTGTTTCATAACCTCATCCTTGATCTTCTGTGACATCTCGAGACGCATACAACGAACCTTTTGCTTTATCAGAACACAACCTTCTTTCATCGGCAGACGGTGAACCATAATATTTGTATCAAGCCCTGGCATGTCTTCGTATGACCAAGAAAAGATCTCAACATATTCATGCAACATTTGGATAACCTGTTCTTGACACTGTCATCTAAGTTGGTGCTTGTGTTGACCTCTTTCCTGTTTGTCTCAATACCCATATTTATAACTTCAACCGGCTCTTCATGCAGTTGTATGGCCTTTTCCTCTTGCTCTAACCATCCGGAAAGTTCTCCAGGTATTTCACAATCTTCGTCACCTTCTTCCTCGGCTTGGTAGATCATATTTTCAAAGTCATAAGTGGCAATAGCAGAATCGTTATCAACGGGACCCATAATGGGTGTGGATCTGCAATGTATTGTGTGGGTGTGTGTAAGAACACATAGCTATTTGAAAGTGATAAAAGAAAAAAGAAAGACATAGAGCACAAAATTTTAATGCAAAACGTCCAATGATTTATTAAATGAAAATATTTTTATAAAATGAAAACCCTTAACAAACTAATCGTTGTGCCCCGGGTAAGGCGCAAGGCTTAAAGTCATTGATTAAATATTACAAAGCCAAAACTTGAAATAAATAAAAACAGAAATGTAGCTATTACTCATAACTAAAGGAGATAGAGATAACGTCTTCCGCCTTCCAATTGCTAAGCCTGTTGCCAATGGTAGGAAAGATCCAGCTGTCAAGGTCATGATCACTATCAGCATCTTCTATAGAGTTTACTCCGCTATTGCTGATTCGGAATGGTGGCCTTCTAGCTCGAATGCGATGGACAAACCCTTGACCCTCTGCAGTGAAACCAAAACCAAACTTTTCATATTTATAAGGGATGTCAGGAAGCTGACCCCAAATAGTACAATCACATTCTTCTATAGTAGCTTTAGCATCTTTTAATGAAGCCATCCTGGGCGGAGCTCTGGTAACTTTGGGAATGGAAGAGACATCTTCATTTGAGGTAGGAGGGATGCCTTTAAAAGTTTGACATGGAGTCTCGATGAATTCTCTGTCCATCTCTACATATCAGAAAGGGTTCATGTAGCTAACCATATACTCCTCTTCACCGCAGACTGTAACAATCTTTCCGTTCACAAGATACTTTAATTTCTGATGTAGGGTCGAGGTGACAACGCCTTCCCATGGATCCAAGGGCATCCTAGTAAGCAAGAGTAAGTTGGTCGAATGTCCATTAGATAGAAGGTAGATTCAAAGATCTACGATTTTGATCAGAAGATCCACTTCTCCGTGTACCATCCTCTTTGATCTGTCAAAGGCTCAGACTATATATCATTGAGTTTCAGTATGACCCCTTTGCAATCAAGTCTTTCAAGAGTATATTTCGGTAAAACATTCAATGAAGAACTAGTATCAATTAACACATGAGCCAAAGTAGTGCCCTTGCATTCAATGGAGACATACACGACCTTATTCTGGTTCCTTCCCTTAGGAGTCAGATCAGCATCAGAGAAACCTAATCCATTGTCAGTCGTTAAGCTAGCAATATAACTTCCAAATTGATCGGCAAAAATCTCTTGTGGTACATGAGCAATATTCAAAAATTTCACTAAAGATTGTGCATGGGCTTCAAAATACAATAGCAGGGGTAGCATAGAGATCTTGGAGGGGGTCTGCCCCAACTATTCAACGATTTTGTAGTCACTCTTGCGTATATTCTTCAATACCTCTTCCAACTCTTGTCTATAGGTGTCTTCAATTGTAGCTTACTTAGGTGCCTCCGTCTGGGCAGACTTTGTTATTTGCTCTTTTCCCCGAGCCTCAACAGTTGACTCAGTAGAAGTAACTCTAGCAGGTGTAGCAATAGTCTTGGGAGAAATTTCCGGAGAGAAAACCCTTCCGATTCTAGTAACCCTACTGGTTCCGGCAATATTGTCAATGCCAGAATCAACAAGTTCAGTAACTTCATCTTCAATAGTCGGTAGTTCTTGTTTGACGGCATGGTAGTAGACGTCAGATCTATAGTTCCAAGGAATAACTTTATCCGAAGAATATGGGATAGGTCCAGGTGTAGTGATGACTAGAGGAGCAGCTTTTAGATTGACAGTAATCCTTACAGGACCTTTGGAAGTGATCCTGATAGGAGAGACAAAAATTACGGATAAGTCTTGACACAAATTATCAACATATAGAACCTTCGTGATCAGAATTATATGATTGTCCGTTAGGCGTTGAATTCATTCCTTCATTAATTTGTAGCCATTGGGTTGGGCTACGCAGCAGTAACGTTTTTCATTACATCCCGAAAATAAACTGGCCTATAACATATTTTTCTTGATAATTGGAAAAGGAGTCATCAATTCACTTACAGCAGCAACATAAAGAACATTGTCAATTGCACTTATGCCTTTGTCATGCTTTAGAATAGGCGTGGTAATTACATTCGGGGTCTCCGGAGGATCAAACTCAATCTCCTTGTTGTCAATCATGTCTTGAATTTTGTTTTTCAGGGTCTAGCATTTGTTGGTGTCATGCCCAGGACTGTTAGAATGGTAGGCGTATTTCACGTTCAAATTGTACTTAGGAGAGGAGGTGTTTGGGGTTCTGAGGAGGATCCCTTAGCGTAATCAGCTTTGCTTTTAGTAATTGTTGTAATGCTTGAGACAATGGCATACTAATCTTGGTAAATTGCCTTCTAGGAGCGTCTGACCTATGCCTATTGCCCTGTTGTTGTTGTTGTTGTTGAACAGGCACAAGATTAGAATTAAATACCACTCCCACAGACTGATTGCGGTCATTTTTACCACGACCGTTCTGGCCATAAACAACATTGGTCTCCTTCTTACCTTTGAATGTCTTCTTCATAGTATTTGAAGACACAACCACATGAATTTTTCCACTCTTAATACCACTTTCGACATGTTCTCCAGTTAGAATCAACTCAGTAAAACCAGATGAAGAACTCCCAATCATATGATTAAAGAATGGACCTGTTAGAGTGCCCATGAACATACTAACTAGCTCGCAGTCATACAAGGGAGGTTTCACCCTTCCATCTAAGTCTCTTCACTTCTGGGAATATTCTTTGAACCCTTCATTCGAACCCATAGTCATGTTTTGTAATTGCACGCGAGTTGGTGCAAGGCCAGCATTATATTGATATTGTTTGTAAAAAATCAGTAGCCAAGTCTTCCCAAGTGCGGATGTTGGTTCCGTCCAATTGATAGAACCACTCGAGTTATGTACCAAACAAACTTTCCAGAAAGATGTGAACCCATAACTTTCTATCAGCAGTATGCGGTTGGTTTTTCCAAACATAGTACCTCAGATGAAGTTTCGGACAAGACACACCATCATATTTAGAAAAAGCAGAGAATTTGAACTTGTGAGGGATAACTACCCTCGGAATAAGACCCAGCTCTCCGAAATCCAATCCAGGAACTTTCTGGATTTCCATGGCCTTGAGGCGATCTTCCAGCTGTTTGTATATATCATCAGCAGGAGGATACTGTTCATCAGAATAATCTTCGTCCTCAGAAATTTTACCAAAACCAAGGTTGCTTCCACCTTTAGCCCTGACACTTCTACCATCCTCCTCTTGGTTTTCATCTTTATCAGAGGTGATAGGTTTGAACTGGTTTAGCAGGACCTTTGAATCTTCTTCCCATATTGAGGATAACAATTTTCTTTCGAGTCTTCTTCTTTTTGGAGATGAGCGCCATCATATCTTTCTGTCCTTGATCTAGGTTCTGGAGGGTCTCCTAGAATTGGGTATTCTGAGCTTGGAGTTCCTTAATAGTTTGTTCAAGAGCCATCTTTTAAAGAAATAAACAACAAGAACATGAGAAAACCTGTATGGAAAAACTTGTTATGTAATGATGTATGATATGTAGATGTAATGTTTCAAGGATCGTTACGGAATTTAAATTTGTTTAAACAAAAGGAAACAAAAGAACTTTTAGTAACTAGCTTTAATTATAATTGATTTTAATAAAAAGAGTTACAAAATAGAAAAAATATAAATTCAAATCTCCCATGGACGCCTCCTCTTTGTTTTGACATATGCGTTAAGGATTTGTTCTTCACGGAGTCGTTTCGTTAGTTCCAGTACTTTCTTCTCACTAGCATAGATATGAGCTTCGAAGGTATTTATTTCTTCCTTGAGCTGAATCCAGGACTTCTGTAGCTCTTTGAAATCGGTAGGCATATCATGATGGAATACGATATGAGAAACATCCTCTTCAACAACAAGCTCTACAATCATTGGTAGGATAACAGGATATGGCATTTTAAGATTCTGAGCACGAGACTGCACCCATCTGAGGTAAGGCTCTAGAGTAATGGAGTTCTTGTGTCCCAAAGTCTTTCTATCAATCTTGTTGACTGTACCCCAAGCACGTGTAAACCTTTGATGGTAATTTTGAGGATTGTTCTCATAGTCGAACATAATACCCTAGATGAGCATATCATGAGGACCGTCCCTTCGAGCATAACCAAACTGACGCAGAGCTAGAGAAGGGTTGTAAGTGATGCCCCCTCTTATACCAAGGAGTGGTACATTAGGGAATTTCCCATAACAATTAACAATAGTGACATCCGCCTGAGATCGAGAACACCAATGGATATTTGCGCGAGTGAGTGACATCAACCTTTAAGACCACCTCGATCCTTGTTCATTCTTTATCACTGGTCGGAGCAGGTTCAAAATAAACCACCTGGATAATAGAAGTATATAACACATAAGATTTCCTCGCTTCTTCATAGTACGAGTGTGGAGGGAATCCATGACATCTCCGAGCAAAGTAGGTATCAGATTATGAGTGAGAAATATTTTGATGGCATTCACATCTATGAATTGGTCCAGATTAGGGAATAGTACCAACCCATAGATCAGCAAATCCAACATGTCCTTAAAAGCACGAAGGTTCATGGCATCTGCAAATCCCTGAGCCTTCTCTATCAGAAATTTAGGAGATAAACCCTTGACTCCATTCCTTGTTTCCCAATTGGATACGATGTCCGTTCGTTTCAGATGTAGGGCTACTACAACGTCTTCAGGTTTCAGAACTTGCTCTCAACTGGTGAAAGGTATTTGATCAAGAATAGGCACTTCAAGCAACTTATAGAATTCTTAAATTGTGGGTACCAATTGATAATTCATGAATGTAAAATAGTGATGCTTCAGATCAATGAACTCGAAAAGAATGCTCATCATGTCTTCCTGAAAGCTAGTGGTCACCGAACTGAGTAGATGACCATGTATCTTGGTGAATTGAGAATTTCCATGAACCTTTGAGACTAATTCCTCAATCTTGAAAGGTATCCTTACCAAGTTGATTCAGATGGTATTCCTACGACTGGAAGCCATGGCCCTGCAACACAAAACAAAGATAAATCCCCTATATCCTTGAAATGGTAAGTCATGATATGACGTTATGATGTTATGATGTTATGATGTCATGATAACATGCTCAAAGAGATAATCAATCACAAGCAAAGCATGCAAAGGCATTAGGTTTAAGGCTTGCATGGGTTTTGTAGGTAAATACCCTCTTTAAGTTCAGCTGGCTCAACCTGTCCTAGAGAAGTAACGGGTTCTAGGGATCTCAATATCACTAACTTTTCCCACAAATTTTGTCTAGCACGACAACTGACTTGCCACCAAACAAAACTTGAGAGTCAAATCTCAATGAGTGTAGTATCGAGTATCAACCAACTTTGGACTGCACCAAAGTCGGCTACCTCACTACCTTCTAATGGCTAAGTTGGGTCAATTAAGGTTCTAAGGTTAGTTAGTGCTTATGACACCACGCGACAACCTAGTATTCTCCTTGACTGACTCGAGGGATACCAGTACAAACCAATGTGTCTCACTAACGTAGTCATCACTTCAACCATATCGGTATACGCCGTATAGTTTCCATGATCTATTGATACTTACCTAAAATGTTCCCCAAATCCGGACATAGGATCTTTGCAAGAAATAATACCCAAACAATCGTTTAAAAATAAAGCAGACAAAGGGAAGCAGTACTTACAAGGGAACAAACAAAAGGAATGAAGACCATTCACTAACTCACGGGATGTCAACAACAACTAAAGTAAGCTCTGGCAACAATTGAAGAACTCAAGGCTCAAGAATGCGAAGATCAGTCGGAAGATCTAGACAAGATACAACTACACGAGGAAATCGATCATTTGGAAGAGGCTCTCAGCCTAAGGGAGATACTTATTCAAGAGTTACTCAAGAATCCTAGGAAACCAAGAACTAATAAACTTTTTGAAGAAGCTCGAGATTGGAGTGAAGAATATTTAGAGTGGGACAGACTTGTCAACATAGAGTTTGGATAAAAATCTTATGGTTTTCTTTTCATAACTGTAGTGATCACCTCCAGGCCTGTTAGAGGGATATTTAGTTTACTTTTTCGGCTATTTTTCACTTTCCATTATTTGTTAGTTGTATATTTTTCAAAAAATGAATGATGAATGAAAAGTATATTTTTTTTGTTTATCCATGTTTTGATCACTCTTAACGCAATAGCTAAAAATCCCTGGAAATAAAAAACAGCAAGAAAAAATTATTTTTCATCACATACATGCATTCATACATTTCATGCATTCGTAACAGGTCGAACCTCTTCCTAATTTTAATTATTTCTTCAGTGTGGCAAACTGATGTCCCATAACTACAACACTCGAGGCAACGGACAAAGACTCGCAATGGAAGAACTCTGTGAAGATCTAAATGAGATGAGAAGCACAGTTAGAGAACAGATGGAACAATTCATGGAGATCAAAGGTACTATAGCTCAACATCAAGAAGAGTTAAGGGCAGTTGTTCAGAGGCCCGCCACTACAGAGATCCCTACTCAAACTTCCGGTGGCTTGCCACCCCTAAATAGTGGAATCTTACCTCCTGCTGTTGGTTCACACCACCCCCTGCTACCGGTTTTGTGCCACCCCCTAATACTGGTTTTATACCTCCTCCAATAACTAGTTTGTTCCTCCCACTGGCTTTACCTTTTTTCCTCCTGCCGGCTTCCAATCAAATTATAGTTGGTGGAACTTCACACTTTGAATCCTCCATCAAAATTACCTGCCAACTATGATGCTAATGCAAGACGTCTCTTCCACTCTGGAGCGACCAATCACGACACTGAAAATTGCAGAGCCTTGAAACATAAGGTACAAGATTTACTTTAAGCAAAGTCCATTAAATTTACTCCAAACGATCAGCCAAATGTAATACAAAATCTAATGCTGATTCACCATGGTACAACTGCAAATTCCATTGAGAGACATGAAGGTTTGAACCTGGTGAAATATGTGAATCAATTGAGAATTCCCTTATCCTTTGTCAAGAAGAATTTACTTGAGCGCAACATTTTTCCTGGTTGTGCTATAAATTGTAAGAAGTGTGGGGACCAGCCCAAGGGGTGTGATGATTTAAAGACAGGAATTCAGAAAATGATCGACCAAAATTTCATTCAGTTTGACAGACCCTCAGACAATGTTCTTCTTGACAGTAGTGTTGTGGTTATACCATATGACGATCACTAGATTGTGAACATTGTATATGGATTTTCTAGCCATTACCAAGTCTTTGACATAAACTTTGTAAGAGAGGATTTTGTGCAAATGCATCCTACTTTGTGCAGAGGGGCAATTTTGCAAGGCATAACTATGGATCTTGTCAGATTTGTTGTAGAGACTCACGAGATTGCTCTGCAGTAAGAAGAGACCTTCAAGTTTTGATGGATAATGGCATTATCCACATCCTCAGAGATAAGAATAAAAATGGCGTGAATATGATGGATAGTTATCCAGATGAGCTTGTCTCAGATATCAACACAGTGATTCCTCCAGAAATTCATACCAAATTCATGAAGTTAGGCTTGGATGATGATAGTCATGAGGTTGTTCAAGGTAAAACCTATAATGTGAATTTAATGGGAGGAGACCTATACATACACATGTTGATTTTTTCCGGACATGATAACATGATTATGATTCCTATCGAATTTGTTGTAAAGATTCCCAAGGATGCTCTATTATGAAGAGAGACCTCCAACACCTTCAACGTATCTTAGATCAAAGTATTATCAAGGCTTACCAGATAACAATGTGGTAGTTAATTCCATGCCATATGATCCCATTCCAATACAGGTGGCAGCAAAGAAGCCTTCTTTAAGACACACAACGCCTGGTCCTATGCCATTCGAAAGCACAAAGGAAATACCCTAGAACTATGAGAGAGATATGTATTATCATGGAGAAAAGCAAGAGCCTTTGGTAGACAATATTGTGGGGACTAGTGGGATTTATCGGTGCGGTAGAGTTTTTTCTCCTCTCAACAAACCTGATGTTACCAATGCCAAGGAAAAAATAGTAAATACAGATAATTAAGGGAAAAACCCAGGGTCGTCTTCTTCCCCAGAAGCAAGAGAGATAGAGGAATTAATGAAGATCATAAAGAAGAATGATTTCAAGATAATTGATCAGCTTAATCAGACATCGTCCAAGATATCCATCTTATCATTACTACTTTATTCTGACACCCATTAGAACGCATTGTTAAAATTCTTGGGAACCTCTTATGTTCTCAAGGAGATTTCTGTGAATCAATTGGAAGGGGTTGTTACTGGCATAACTGCAGGAAACAGGTTGGGATTTACAGACCGAGATCTACTTCCAGAAGGAAAGAATCACAATAAAGAACTACATATTTCTCTGGAATATTTCGATACAACTTTGGCTCATGCGTTGGTGTATACAGGATCTTCCTTGAACGTCTTACCAAAAGACATTTTGAACAAACTGAATGTTAAAGGTATGGATTTAACACCCAGTGATGTGATTGTTCGTGCTTTTGATGGGGAAAAAAGGTCAGTGTTTGGAGAGATTTTGCTCCCTATCAAGATTGGCCCATAGGTGTTTGATATAACCTTATCCGTTATGGACATTCACCCTTCTTACAGTTGTCTACTAGGGCGTCCCTGGATCCATAATACAACGACAATAACTTTAACCCTCCATATGAAATTAAAGTTTGTTGCAGGAGGTCAAATCATAAATGTTTGTGGGGAGGAAGAAATCTTAGTTAGTCATTCCGTTATGTTAAAGTAGAGGGAGAGATTCAGGAAACTCCGTATCAAGCTTATGAAGTTGTTCCTACTGAAAAAATTCTTGCTGCAGAGGTTAAGAAACTAAAGAGTTTGATAACATCATTGAAACAAGCTAGAGCTGTAGTGGAATCCGGACATCCTGAGAGATGGGGTCGAGTCTTGGACCTACCTACAAAATTTGATAAGTTAGGATTATGCTATCATTTCTAATCGCAGGAATGAGGAAAGTTATCTCCTAGAGGCAAAGGAAGCTTTTGTTCAAAAGTCTGTGGTTCTCCATCTTTCATCAAGTTCGTCGTCACTAGTACCATCAATGAAGGTCAGATACAAGCAGTGGACGAAGAGGTCAACAATGATAAAGACATCAGCAACTGGATTCATCCTCGTGTTCCTGTATGAGAGCTCCATTATTGGACTGCTGAAGATGTCATTCTATCACTTTTCTTCATAAGTAATTTCCTTTGTTTTGATAAAAATTCTTGTGCTCTGCCTAAAGAGCAGTGAAATCTTGTAGAGCCTCTCTGTCTTTGCATGTTTTATCATTAAATAAAGGACAATTTTATTCAAATTTGAGTTCTCTGTCTTTCGCTTACACTTTTTATAAAACTGGCAATGTTTTTCTTTATTTTTCCTTTTTTTTTTAAAATATCGCTCGCATTCTAAAAGCATAAATCCCTTTTGCACATATTCACTCAGGTTCCCACTAATGATGATATTGTTATGACTCGTTATGACTTCAATAATCCGATTTACCAAGATGAAGAAGATTTTGAATAAGATTATGAAGTCCCCGAAGACTTGGCTTGACTACTGAGGCAGGAAGGAAAGGCTATCCAGCTGCAATAGGAATCCCTGGAAGTTATCAACTTGGGTACCGAAGACGTGAAAAAGGAATTCAGAATAGGGGCTACTTTGGAATGATCGATAAAACAAGGTCTGATTGGTCTACTACAAGAGTACATCGACGTCTTTGCTTGGTCTTATGAAGACATGCCTGGGCTTGATACAGATATCGTTATGCATCATTTTCCTCTCAAGGAAGACTTTCCACATGTCGAGCAGAAGCTCCAAAGAATGCATTCAGACATGTCCATGAAAATTAAAGAAGAAGTTCAGAAGTAGTTCAATGTAGGGTTCATAAAGGAAATCAAATATCCTCTGTGGGTTGCAAACATTGTACATATGCCGAAAAAGGACAGAAAGGTACGAATGTGTGTTGATTATAGAGATTTGAATAGAGCAATTCCTAAAGATGATTTTCCACTTCCTCACATCGACATTACGGTTGACAACACCACTCATTGAAAGGTATTCTCCTTTATGGATGGTTTATCTGGGTACAACCAAATCAAAATGGCCCTGGAAGATATGGAGAAAACTACCTTCATTACCCCTTGGGGCACCTTTTGCTACAAAGTGATGTCATTTGGTATGAAAAATGCTGGGGCAACATATCAGTGTTCCATGGTGACTCTTTTCTATGACATGATTCACAAAGAGATCGAGGTTTATGTCAATGACATGATTGCAAAGTCCCAAACTGAAGAGGAGCATCTGATACACCTGTAAAAACTGTTATCGAGGTTAAGAAAATTCTTATTAAGGTTGAACCCAAACAAATGCACCTTTAGGGTACGATCTGACAAACTTTTGGGTTTCATAGTAAGTCAGTGAGGCATTGAGGTCGATACTACAAAATTAAAATCAATACAAGATATGCCCAAGCCAAGAACAAAGAAAGAGGTCAGTGGGTTCCTAGTAAGATTAAACTACATAGCCAGACTCATTTCTCACTTAACAGACACATGTGAGCCAATCTTCAAGTTGTTAAGAAAGGATCAAGCCATTTAATGGAATGAAAATTGCCAACAATCCTTTGATAGGATCAAGAAATATCTGCAAAAACCTCCAATTCTCATACCTTCGGTACCAGGAAGGCCTTTGATTATGTACCTGACAATCCTTGACAATTCTATAGGTTGTATACTTGGTAAACATGACAAAGCGGGAAGAAAAGAGCATGAAATCTACTATATGAGTAAGAAGTTAATTGATTGTGAATCAAGATATTCACTGCTCGAGAAGACGTGTTGTGCACTTGCATGGGATGCCAAGCGCTTGAGGCAATACATGTTGACACATACAACATTCTTGATATTGAAAATGGACCTGGTTAAGTACATATTTGAAAATCCAGCTTTAACATGAAGAGTTTCCCGTTGGAAAATGGTGTTAACAAAATATGACATCCAATATGTTACCCAAAAAGCAATTAAGCGTAGCACATTATCAGATTATCTTGCCCATCATCCAATGGATGATTATCAACCCATTGAATTTGACTTTCCAAATGAAGACATTATAGGAGTATCTGATACCAAAGAAGGACCCGAACCAGGAGGGCGAAGGACGCTCATGTTTAATGGTGCCTCGAATGCTTTGGGACACGACATTGGAGCAGTCATTACTTACCCTACAGGTTTTCATCTTTCGTTCACTGCAAGAATTTGTTTCGACGCTGCTAACAATGTTGTAGAATATGAAGCTTGCATATTTTGTTTGGAAGAAGCCATTGACTTAAAAATCAAGACTTTAGATGTATATGGAGATTCAGCCCTGGTAATATACCAAACCAACGGAGATTGGGAGACCCGTCACCCCAATTTGATCTCCTACAGAGAACATGTCTTGCAATTAATTCCCTACTTTGATTAAATCACCTTCAGCCATATCCCGAGAGAGGAGAATCAACTGGACAATGCCTTGGCCACCTTGTCTTCCATGTTAAAAGTTGAAACAACCGGCCGAACAATCATTGAGAGAAAATTAATGAAGTTGCCATCAAACATTTTTTATCCCACATGAAGGGAAAGGTGAACATAGAGTAAAGTTAAGAAGGGTGAAATCAAGGTCTTGCGACCGAGAGATACGGTAAGGGAGTCAATTACGCAAGGGTAAGGTATTATCACCTCTCACGTATGTGGTATTCCATGGGATCCACTCTTGTTATTCTAATCAAAGGGTATGTTCTAATTTAAAGCTTATGAGCTAAGAAAAATGCAAGGAGGTAATGCATGCAAAAGAAAACACGGGAAAAATAATGAATATTTACAAAGTTTCGCTCGCCTGGGCCCCACGACCAAATGCCTATGTATCCCTTTAAAGAATCAAAGCATCGTAGTTCGGCTCAAAAGTTTATATTTGTATTGTGGTTTTTATGAAGAATATTAATTCTCTTCCTACTGCAGCTCGACCTTTCGAGACTCACGCGTTGGCATAGAAAGGAATTAACATGTTCTTACCCGAAAAGGTATTTTCAAAAGAAAAATACCCGGCGGAGGATAATGCTAAATTCGTGCTCTAGCAAGTAGACATAATGCCACCCAACCTTTTGGGATTTACGCGTCGTATTGCGCAGAGTAGAATTAACACATCCTTTTGAGAGTTTCATAGAAAACCCTGAAGGCGAAAGAGTTTGAATTAGTTGATGTTTTTTACCTTGAAAAGGAATTTAAGAAATGTTAGAGTGTTTTATGAATTTTCCAAAGAAAAGATAGTTTTAGTCTTAATCATGCAAAAGGGAAAGAAAAAATCTAAAGGAAACTATCTATCTCTATCCATAATTTTATCATACAATGATTGATCCTATAGTTAAGTTTGAAAGGGAAACTTTTACCTATTTTAGCATGCATGGATTACGATCCTGATGTCTAACTTGTATCATAAACGAAACAAGCGAATTCTAAGGGAATACAAAGGTGTAAAGAAAAGCACAAGCACGAGTACAATCAAACAAAGTCGAGCCAAAACCAAAACAAAATTTAGTGTGAGCTAAAAATAAACAAAGAGTCCAATGCATCTCAAAGTGGGAGTAATGAACTCTTTCCACTTGATTTGCTCGAGCACCGATAACGAGTAATAAATCGAAGCATCAATGTTTAAAGAAACGCGAGCTAACATCGTCAAAATAAATGACAAAGTGTTGGGGTTGGTTATGAACCCTTTTCCACTTTATTTGACTCAATGGACAAGAATAGGCACGATTCATAGAATCAACGTCTAACGCGAGCTAAGAACGATACAGACTAGAATGCGTGGAGGAGGATTACGGGCCCTTTGTTATACTTATTGATTGGATAGCAAGCACAAAGTAAACAAGAAATGGGAAGGAAGTGGGATTTCCTTCGTCGAGGTCTTTTGAACACATGTAAACACAAACATTTCCTTCTTTTGATGTCTTTGAGCAAACACAAACATTGCCTCCTTTGAGGACTTTAAACATATTTGCCCACCTAATGTAGGGACTCCCAGTCATGCATCTCTACTCCTACTTCTCATGGCAAAGAAAAGAAAAGACAATGCGGAAAATTAAACTAGAATCGAAATAATACCAAACGAACAAGAGTTTCTTAGCAAGCAAGCAAAGCAGAGAAACCCGAAAAACTTTGTGCAAACTAGCATCAACAAACAAAACAGTCAGAGATCGGGCACTCAGCATAGGTGCCAAAGTATCAACAATGTGAAAATAAATCACATGTGAAATGTGCATCAGACACATCCACATATCAAACAGCACACTTGCATAAAAATTCACATCCAGGTGAAAATACAAGAAATATGTTTTTATCTCACAAAATGAGAATCAAAATCAAGTGCGTCGGAAGTGAACTCGAATCCATAAAGAAAGTGCAATACGAATGCTTTTCAATTGAACAATCACAATATTAATTAAGCGATTGAAAGCTCTCTTGAAATGCCTTGCATAAGTCAAAAAACGCGTTAGTAATAACAAGGAGGCATAATCGGAATCAATTATCTGCATCACAAATTAAATAAATATTAAATTGTGAAGAAAAGCAATTCAAACAAGCATTGTAACATCAACATCAAAAACCGGGCAGCATTGGCGTTATCTCATGAACCGCACATAATGTCGATGTGAAATCATCAAAAATTGACATAGATGTCGTCCAAATACCAAAACAAACCCCCTTGAGCATTAACCATCAATTAAATCATGACTTAAGCTCAACTTACCAAAACCGAGCAGCATTGCATCGTATCACAACATTGCTCGAAAAATCATGTCGGAAACGGTAAAACTCAACACCAACGGTCCATAAACGAATAAAAATGCTCAAGTAAGCATCAAACAAAATTTGAAATGCGACTTATAAGGCATTTGAAATATCTGTGCAACAACACTTACATGTATTGGAATCAGACAAAAACGAGTTTGAAACTCACAAACGAATACAGAAATATATTCACGAATTCGTGTAACGCCACATAGAAATTAGAAACACTTTGTAAGAATTAATTACATATGCAAGAAATGATTCCAAGCCTTAAATCAATGTTCAAGTGTTAATGCAATTTATCAAATTCAAAGCATTTTAACGTTAAAAAAATTAAATCATCATTTAATTCGACCTAAAATTGCATCAACACATGAACTTCGTGTTAATTCCACACAAAACTCAATAGTCATGTAAATCGATTAACAATTCAATATGAAAAATTCATCAACATAATCGAATTCTCAAGATCCATAAAAATTCCAAAATCGATTATCCAATTCCATACTTCAACATCATCATCAATTCAAGAATCAAGTATCTCAAGAATTCAATTAATTTTCAACTCAAATTAAATCACATAAGCCCTTATCCTAAAATCAATAAAACAATAAGAAATTAATTCAATTGAATATTAAAGAATTATTACCGAAAAGTAGATCGGAGAAGTCAAAATGATCGTGAAACGGATGAGACCGGAGGGAGACATATCCGCACGACCGAGAGAGAAGGCAGAGGGATCGTCGATGATGATGGAGGGAATCTGGCCGGAAGTGGCGGCACCAGGGCGGGGCGGAAGAAAAGAGAGAGGTTCCGACGAGAGTGAGGGAAGGGGAAGGAGGTTTTTGTGACTTTTTTTCTCGAGTTCTTGAGAAAATTGAGAGAGAATAAAGAGTTTTGTGTGATTTTGAATAATGAGGGAAAAGTTTTGTTGAATTTTGAATTTTGAAAATATCTAGAATTTGCTCCAAGTCATGTTTGGCAAGTGTAATGCAGATTTTTCGGCTTATTCTAATACACGACTCGAGAACAAACCAAAATTGATGTCGTACCGTGCAGAATCTTGACGTGCGACCTGAAACAAAATCATCAGCGAAGAAACTTGTGACGCAGTGCCGAAAGAATCGTCCTGTTACGATAAAAATTGAGCGAGTTGCAAAGCTCTGAATTGCGAGAACTCGATATTAAAATTCACAGTGCATATTTTTTCAGCTTATTTTGTATAATGTTCGAAAACAAACCACAAGCTCATGACTTTCAGTGCGAAATCTTGACGCGCAACCTGAAACAAAATCGTAGATAATGAATTTTTGACGTCATTCTGAAATAATCGTACGAATATGATAAAAATAGAGAGATTTATAATTTTTAGAATAGCGAGAAACAGTGACAGAATGCTCCCTGTGCAGATTTTTCAGCTTATTTTCATGCGCACTTTAGGAAGAGAGCCATAAACCGAAGCCTTCGGAGCACAATCTGAACTAGGGATATGAGGCAAAGTTGTAGCTAATGAAATTTGTGATCTCATGCTTGAAGAATTGTCACGATATGATAAACATCGAGAGAGTTACGATTTTTACAATATTGAGAAACAGTCTAATAGAAAACCATTTTGTATTGCAATTTTCTCAAGTAATTCGCACTTTCAGAGATCTTCTGTAAAGATTTAACCTCTGGCCTGAAAAAACAAGTTGAAGATAAAATCAAGACAAGCTTTATTCACAAAGAACCATTCAAAAAAGCCGAACCAGAAAAAAGTTATGAATTTTTTAATATCCGATAAACAACAGTTCAGCATACCGTTTTCACTGTATTTTCATTATATATCCTCTGGGTATTCGCACATTCAGAGACCTTCCTCAATGAATTGGCTTCCGAGCCAAACACTAAAAGTGAAGAACATAACAATACGGTTCAAAATATACAAGAAACTCTAAAAAATAATATTCCAGTTAGGAGTTACGAATTTTTAAGCATTTGAAAACTAGCGAACCAACAAATCCACTATATAACTTGATTTCAGGTATTTTGCGCTTTTGAAAATATTCCTCAAAAACTTAGCCTTCAATCTGAACAGATGAATCAGAGAAGATCTTAGACGGTTCTAAATACTGCAAAACCATTCCCAAACCATTTTTCTGGTCTCAACTTATGAATTTTTGACCTCGTACCGCAAGATACTGACTTTTTGTCTGCACTATCTCAAATCAAATGAAACACTTGACTTTATGCGCAATTCAAAGCGTGCCAAGACAAATAAGAGCTTGATATGATGATGAATTGATTAATTGTTGATTGAATAGCTTGTAGCACATGCGACGTGCAATAAAATATGGAAAACCCTGAGTTCTGCTTCACAGTGCTGCTTAACGGAACAATCATCTTTCACAGTTCTTTTCACAGAGAAAACCCTTTATTCCATGATGTGATCGGTGGATCTGGAACTGACTGTTTAACGCTGGATCGCGAAATATCGCGGTAAGCAAGAGTCACCACCGTCTTTTATTTTCTCCAATATGGACAGGACAAAAGCACAACAAAATTCCTTATGAGATAGTTTCTCGGTTCGGGAGGTAGATTTATAGAAAGGGAAGGTGTTAGCACCCTTTCTATCCATGGTTATCCATGGGCTCTTAGATACTTGCTCATTTGTGTTTTCAAAATGTTTGTTTGCTTTTCAAGTGTGAGTGGGTTTGAAAAAGTTTCGTTTAAAGTTTCAGATTGACTCTTGTATCAGTCCTCAAGAGTGTTTGAAAAATTGTTTTGAAAGCTTTTTGAAAAGTGTCGGTGTGAAAAGAGTTTTTGATTGGTTTGTTTTGAATTAGAACAAGTATCTACGAGTCATCCACCTATCCTAAGGAATTAGGCTGTGTAAATGTCCTTAAGGTAGTGCCATCCCACCATTGAGGGGTAGGTAGCACCACCGTCGGAGGTGTTCGGGTCAATTCGTTTGTAGGGACAGTGTGGTCACCAGAGCAACAGTAGGACACCTTAGAAGCTACCCTTATGCCATGTTCATGGACATAAGGACTTACTAAAACGTCCTATACTCGACGACCACGTTTCGAGGGGCAAGGCAACAGTGAGGCGTACCCTAAGAGTGGTGTGTAAATTTGTGTATTGTTTTCAGTTATGTTTTATCTTGTCATGCATTTGGTGATCTACGCTTTGATTTTATTTGGGCCATTCATTCTTTCATGCAAAATTTAGCAGTTAAGGGGTGCGGAAATTAAAGTGCGAAAAAATAAAGTCCTACGCTATTACAAGGCGCAGGTCTAAACATCGCCAAATTAACAAAGACCCGTTTTTAATAAAATGCGGAAAATAAATAAATTTCCTAATTACTATTACAAGGCTTTGAGCAATTACATAATATTTATAAGAAAAATAAGGACAAACGCGCGAAAAGAAATTAGAATCGAATGTTCGAGGGCGTTGGACCCTTTAAAGATTAAATTGAAATTAAAAATTAATTAATGATTAAATAAAGAAAAGAAGTTATTTTTTTTATGGTTTTTGGTATTTATGAAATAAAGAAAATTAAAATTAAAAGAAACCCTAATTCTAAATATTTTTAATTTTTAGAGAAAAAGATTAAAGTTTTAACCTAATTTATACTAATTATTTAATTACATGGGTATTTACAAAATAATTAATAATTAATAATAATGGTAATAAGAAAATTATTTATTAAGCAAAAGAATAAAAATGCTAAAAAAAAACTAATTTCTACATATTTTAGTTATTTAAGAAAAAAAACATTAAAATTTTAACCTAAATTAACCTAAATTGATTATTACAAATTTATTTACAAAAAAATATTTAATGAACAAATTAATTAACATATTTTTTAGTTTTGATTTTTCTGGTTTTATTATTATGAAAATTATATTTTGTGAATTAAAAGAAACAATTAAAATAATTAAAAGAAAAGAAAAGGAGAGAGAAAAAAAATACAAACAATGGGGGGTCTGACCCAATTTAGGAGGTGTATTGGAGTGATTTTTGGCCCAAGAATAAGAGGCCTGTTTGACTTTTCCAGCTTGCCTGTGGATCAGTTGACCAGCGTACATGGTGGACCTCCATTCATAGCCTTCAGATTGAAGCTTCTGGGCGCGTGGCAAGCTAGGAGATGGGGTTGTACAGTGGAACTTTGAGGGCATGCTGCATAGAAACATATTGAGAAAAACATTATGGAAGAAGTGGGGGACCTGGGAATCGAACCCAGGTCCCAATACCTGCAAGCCAGCGCACCAACCATCCAAGCTATTGAGTCACTTTGTTATTATTATGGGACATGATTAATATAATAGAAAATGAACGCTATTGGTATAAAACAAAAATCAACGCGCGAATATTCAAACTATCCAGTCACGTATGGACACGCCAGCTTCGTCTTCATCTTTTGCCTGTAAATAATATCAAATAGCGGGGGTTTTAAACCCCCACTAACTGCAATGTCTAAAAATAACGATTAGCATATGAGTAAACATAAAAAGGGCGCGAGTACTGGCTTTGCTTCGTCTGGATGTCCTGATTCCATTGGCATAGGTTTTATTGTCTAATTTTTCCACATGAAGGAAAACCTAATTTCAACCTTCTGAAACCCTAGAACACGTCCATGGTGAATCCCTATTTAGACAGCTATTCTTCAATTGAGTAACACCATTAGCTTCAGAATGTCATGGTTAGTATAAATCAACATTAAAAACAGATGAAAAATGCATTTTAATCATAAAACGATAATGGATAATTTTCAAGAAAGCATGATGTCGTTCTACCAACCCTTGAAGTCTGGAGACTTGGTTTCGATTGCAATAGTTTCCTGGATCCCTCAGCAACGTTTTGGAACACTTTTCAGGCCTTGAAACACCTTGTAATTAGGTTTTCAGTTTTCAATATTTTTGTCAAAAATGCAAGTTTGTTCCTGTGTTCTGAGCGCAGCTTCTGTGTCTATTGCATTAGGTTACAGTCTTGCATATATGAGTGAATGAATTAGGTCAGAAAGACCAAGCCCAAAGTCCTTGAATCAATGTTTTGAATATTGGATTTTGTCAAATCTTTTCCAATCTTTTTTCATGCCAATTATGCCAATTATGGAAGATTCTTTCCTTGGTGATTGATACACGAGATATTGAGTCATAAAGAGTGAATTGGCTGCACAAAAAGATTTGAAAAACATGGTTTAGTATTTTTCTCATAATTAATTTTAATTAAATGAATTAATAAGATTAAAAATTCAATTAATTAGTTAAAAATAAGAAAATAACTCCTTTTTAGCTTAATGGGTCGTGCATAGCCTTTGGGTGATGATTCATGGAAGAAATTGAGGCCCATTAGCAATTTTGAGGCATTTGAAGTAAAGTTGACTTTTCAAAATTCCCAAAACTTTCCCAACTTCCACAAGGCATATCTTGCTCAATTTTTAAGCTTTGATCATGTTCTTGGACATTTTGGAAAGGTATTGAAGTACTCTAAACAATGCCTTTGGTCCCATACCATTTTGATTTACCAATATCAAGTTATGGTCTTTGACTTAAAGTGCCTTTTTGTTGACTTTTGAAAATGACCTATAATGTTGAAATTGATAACTTTTTGTGAGAGAATTTCTTGGACTTTAAGTGTGAAGATGAGTTGTAGGAAATGTCATTCTCTTCAAAATGAGCTTTGGATGGAATTTTTCTGATAAACCATGTGGGAGTTATGCTCTGGTCAATTTGCAGTTGACTTTTTCAGCTGTCCAAAAATAGAAACTTTTGCATCTTGAGACTTTTTGAGCCATGCTTTGAGAATCATGATCAAGAATTGATCAAATGATGTTTGTGGCTTCAAAATAATATGTTGACCAAAAATTTTGACTTTTTCCTGTCAAATGACCATTTTGCCCCTGCAGTTAACTGTGAAGCATTTAGGGTTTCTGACTGGGCAATTTGATGCTGTGAGTCTTGAAACTTGACATATGGATTCTTGACAATGTTTATAGTCATGTGGGACTTGATTGGACCCTTGAAAACTTCAACTTCTTTGCCAGAATCAAAACCCTAATTTTTTACTATTAGGAGGCAATTGGACTGTGCAACCCTTGAGAGATTTTGAAGTTTGATCTTGACAAATCTTGAAGAATATGGGAGGGCAAATTTTTGGGTACAACACATGAGTATAGACCTTATGACATGTATGTATGCATATGATGATAAAGTATAAGCCAATTAGGGTTAAAATGAAGAGAGAAAATTTTGGGGTGCAACAGCTGCCCCTATTCAATCTTCTTTGACCTGAGTGTGAGATTGGCGGTATCCTTTTAAACAATCGAGGTAAAAGAGGATTGAAAACTCAATAGAACCATAAAATTTTCACTCTAGAAAGTATGATATTATTTATTTTTGAGTTTTCTGTATTTCTATTTTTTGTCTGTCTTTTTTTGTGTATAACGGTTATCAGGGGATAGAATTCTTTGAGAGATATATGTCAGGTCAATATTAGACACACAAAAGATAAATTAGACGTACTTGTTCGTGGTCGGTATCAGACACATATGAGAAAGAGACCGAAAAAGGACTCTACCGAAGATATCTCAAATACATATCTTGAGGAAAGGACATATACGAAAGAGACCGGAAGAAAGGGCTCTAACAAAGATATCCCAAATATGTGTACGGATGAAAGGACATATACAAAAGAGACCGGAAGAAAAGACTCTATCGAAGATATCAAATATACATGTCCGAAGGAATGGACATATACAAAAGAGACCGAAAGAAAGGACTCTTAACAAAGGTATGAAATATATATGTTCGGAGGAATGGACATATACAAAAGAGACCAAAAGAAAGGACTCTAACACGAAATGCTAATCGAAGATAGACTCCTGGAGAAAGAACATCCATCAAAGGAGAAATTATTTAGGATAAGATATACATGTCTGGTCAGGGTTAGACACATATAACAAAAAGACCGACCAAAGTAGACTCTAACAAAGGAAGCCTGAACAAAGGCGAACCTATAATGACAAGAAGACTAATCGAAGATAAACTCTTGAGTAAAGAACGTTGACCAGAAGCAAACTTATTGGGAATTCACAAATATACTGAACCTGAATAGAACGCTGATTGAAGGTGAACTTGCAAATAAAAAGGAGACCAACTAAAAGGACTTCAGCCAAGGATTTCCAAAAAATGTTGTACTTTTAAGACGTTACAAATGCGCAAGAACTACAATATCCCTCGGGAAAAATGTGATGTGTAATTCTTCAAAAGTAGCAATTATATGAATTACCAAACACTAAGTATGGATACTACAAATACATGAGTGTTGTACCCCAAAATTTTCCCTCTCACTTGTCAATAATTTTCTCACAAGATCTCCTTGGGCTCAAGACTGCACTAGGGTTTGATCAGCTCAAGACACCTCCTTAGGCACTGATGACCAAAATTAGGGTATGAGTTTGTACAAGTATTTTTGAACTATAAATGCTTCATATAACTTTCATGGACCATTATGGACTCCCAAGATTACTCATGTTAAGTTTCAAGCCTTGGATCACACTTTTGATCAGTCAATTGAACAGTTGACCTAAAAATCAGTTGTATTGGGGAAAAAGTCAACCATGGCCAATTTACAGTCAAACCTCATAATGTTTTATCCACATCAACATTTTTAACTCATATGAACCATTTGATCAAGTTTGGACCATAACTCCTCAAGAAATTTGATCAAATCTCCAAAAGGGCAAAATGGTCAAAATTATGGTTTTGATTGGGAAAGGGCAATTTCAGATTTTTAACCTAGCAAATGGTCAATTGTTTTAAGGAATTATCTCAAAGAGTCCAATTGCACTATTTTTACCTAATGATATGATTCAAAACATTGCAAGTCCATTGGATTGACAGATGAATTTTGCAGTCAACTGATCAAAAGTCAATTGTATACTGAAAAGTCAAACTTTGACCTTTTAGTCAAATTCAAGTGCCAAAGATCACAATTCATCAAAACATGTCAAAATATGAAACTTATTCATCAAGAAATCAAAAAAAGTCAAGATTTCATTTTGAAAAGTCAAAATTTCTAAACTTAGAAATTTTTCTAAGTGTTAAAAATTCATGTTTTTTTATAACTTTGAGCCAAAATTTCACCATGATGCAAGATGATTCAAGAGAATCTTCCAAAATGAAAGTTGTAGATCTCCATGAAATAAACAACTTTTATTCACACAACTTCTCCCAAAAGTACTTGGATCTCAAGTTATAATTTCAAGAACATAGGGTCATGAAACTAAACACTCAGTGAAATTTTGACCTAATTTGGTCAGGATTTTGACCTAACTTCATGGCAATTTTTCATATAGTTCCAAGGGGAATATTTAAAAGAAATTCAAATATGGGTTGTATATCACATTGCAAGCTTTCAAAAATGTCCAAGAAATCCTTGATATCACTCTTGAGTAGGGAGAATCGAAGAGATGAAGTTGGTGTTTTGTCACTTGGATTACAAGGCATTTTGTGATAAACAAGAATCCAATTTCAAACCTATGCTGCACAATCTTGTTTTGCAGGCTTCTAAACCTCAATATCTCTCCATAATCATAAGATTTCACTTGCTTTTTAGCTATTATCCAAGTGTTCCAAGCATTGTCCAAGCCAATTTGCCATTTTTGGAAGAAAGCTACCATTCCATTCTTGAAAAGTTACTTTAATCACAAAGTCAACTTGTCTTGAGCTTCTAACTTGTTATTTCTACACACATAACTCCTATAAACCAAAATAAATGTGTCTAAGACCTAAGAAAGCTCGGAACATGCTTGTACAATACTTGAGATTTCTCATTTCACCTTTCTTCAAAAGCAAGTTATAGAGCCATAACCCTATAACTCAGAAACCTGGAGTCATTTTGTGCTCTAATCTTTTCCATACATATTAACAAGTTCATTGCAAGCTAAGGGACGATTCCAAGCATCCTAAAACTCTCCCAAACACCCCTGCTGCACAAGACTGCTCAACTTGACATTTTTGAGCCAAAACTCTCCATGTCCATTTCCACTCGTGCATTTTGATTCTTAATCATTCAAACACCTTACATACACCATACACAAGTGATCCAAGCCCCTATTTCAAGACTATAACCCCCCATCACGATTCACCATTTTCAAACATCAAGCTTGCAGTTTGACTTGAGTAGAGAGATTCAGGGAAATTCAAAGCAAAGTAGGAGTTGGAATACACTCAAGAAGATCCAGGAAAGCTACAAAAATCATCAGGCCCTCACAAAGGCTGCTCAAACTCCAGTTGCAAGAGGTAAGTTTTCAAACTTCTATCTCTTCATACAAGCATCATTTGAGTTTGGTTTGTGAAGATAAAATGTAGATACCATTGCCATGAAGATGTACATTGTTAGAACATAGTTTGATTCTACAACCCTCAGTTAGAGTTTTGATGATAACAAAATACAAGATTAAATGAATTATGAGAATTATATAAGACATATGTGCTACTCAAAATTATGCTGTGTATTTGCAGGAAACTCTGATGGAATCAGCATCAGAACATTAGTATCAACATCAGCATCAGAAGATCAATACATGTGCTACGCTGAATTCTGATGAACAGAATCTGCGCTTAACATACTCTGATTCTGATCAAGATCTTAACAATGTCATCTGCACTCAAAAGCAATCAGAATAAGCTAAAGCCAACACACTCTGATCTTAATCAAGCAGAACATTTTGAAGTGTTAACGTTACTGCATTCAAGGCAGATTAATTACCAACAGCTTTATTCCAAGACAAAGATCTTCTCAAAATGGAAAGAACGTAATGAGCATTGAAATGGAATTATTGGCATCAACGTATCTTTTCCAAGAAGTATTTAAACAAATCAGTGAGAAGTGAAATGGCTAATGCTCTACAATACTCTACACGCCTAAAGTCAATCATCACTAAACTCGTTCTCACTTTTGCTAAAAGCTTTCAACCGCTTACTCTATAGCTCTAGCAATCTAGTGTCACTTAAGCTTCATTTTGTGTATTATCACAGTTGTGATATATAGTTTTTGTAGAAAACATCAAACACACATAATAGTTCATTTATCTGTAAGAAAGAATTTCCTTGAGAAACCGGTCTGTGGTTTAGACTCAAGAAGGCTTTAGCAGTTGTTAAAGCAGTTTTGTATTCAGTTGAATATAGTGGATTAAGACCTCGTTGGAGAGAGGCGAAATCACCTTGACGGGTGGACTGGAGTAGTTTGAGATCAAACGAACCAGGATAAAAATAACGCGTTGTCTGCATTTGATTTCAGTTTCAACAATTCAACCCCCCTTATTGTGTTTTTCACTTCTTCAATTGGCATCAGAGCGCCTGGTTCTGAGTTCATAACACTTAACCGTGTCAGTACAAGATCCAGCGTTGAAAAACACTATGGCAGGAACACATCACAACATCAGCAATGACAACAACGAAGAAAGAGACAGATTCAGTGGCAAACCTCCAGTCTTTGATGGAGAGAACTTTGATTACTGGAAAGACATAATTGAAATCTTCTTTCTAGCCCATGATGCTGATCTGTGGGATATGGTGACAGATGGATACACGCACCCAATGAATGCAAATGGTCAGAAGATTGACAGGAAAGCAATGTCTGATCAACAGAAGCGTGATTTCAAAAACCATTACAAGGCCAGAACTATTCTTCTCAGTGCTATCTCTTACTCTAAATATGAAAATATATCAAACAGAGACACTGCTAAGAACATGTTTGACTCTCTCAGAATGACGCATGAAGGAAACCTTCAAGTCAAAGAAACTAAAGCTCTTGCGCTCATTCAGAAGTATAAGGCATTCAAGATGGAAGAAAGTGAATCTATTGAAACAATGTTCTCAAGATTTCAGATTCTGGTTGCTGGTCTCAAAGTTCTGGACAAAGGGTATTCTACTGCTGATCATGTCAAGAAGATCATCAGAAGCTTGCAAAACAGTGGAGGCCAATGGTCACAGCGCTGAAGCTAGCTAAGGATCTCAACACAATCTCTCTGGAGGAACTTGTCAGCTCCCTCAGAAGTCACGAGATATAGCTAGAAGCTGATGAACCTCAAAAGCAAGGTAAGCCATTAGCTTTAAAATCTAACAGAAAATCTGACTCCAAGGTTTTACAGGCTGTTGAAGAAACCTCTGATGGGTCCTCATCAGAAGAAGATGAATTGTCTCTCCTCTCCAGAAGGGTGAACCAACTGTGGAAGCAGAGGCAAAGAAAGTTCAGGAATCCCAGAAGATCTGAGAACCAGAACGAACCCTCCTCCAGATACAGAAGGTCAGAATCCTCCTCTGGACATAGAAGATCTAAAGGCTCTTCAGGAAGTAGAAAGCCAAATAACAAGGACATCATCTGCTATGAATGCAACGAGCAAGGACACTACAAGAGTGACTGCCTAAAGCTTCAGAAGGAAAAGCCCAGAAGAAAGTTTGGCAAGGAAAAGAAGAAAAGTCTCATGGCTACATGGGATGACTCTGACACATCTGAAGCTGACTCAGAATCAGATGATGAGAGAGAAAACATAGCTCTCATGGAAAACATATCAGAAGACAGTGAAGCTTCTGAATCAGACTTTGAATCAGACACAGAAGAGGTATTTCCTGACTTTGCTATTAATTTTACTAAGGTTGAACTAGCTGAAAGCCTTAATGAGATTCTGGAAAGATATCAGCAGATCAGAGTCAAATTCAGAAACGTGAAAAGGGATCTTGCTTCTGACTCTGATAAAACTGAGAGTCTCAAGTTGGAAAATTCTGAGTTGAAAAATAAAGTTTCAAAATTAGAAAATATATTACAAAACTCTCAGAAGGAAACAATTCTTGAAACTCCCAGTAGTGCTGATGAGATCATCAAGGAGTATGATCACAGCTTTCAGAAGTTTCTTGCTAAAAGCATAGATAGAAGCAAAATGGCTTCAATAATCTATGGAGTTAGCAGAATAGGCAGAAAGGGAATAGGATACCAAGGTAAGCTACCTACACCAAAGAATGCCATGGATTTAGTTATTAAACAAACTCCACTTAAGTCACACTTTGTATATGGGCACACACACGACATCAAATATACTAGTAGCAATTATTCTGTCAAACCAAAATTCAACCAGAGTTTTGGTAAAACTAACAAATCAGGACCCAAGAAAATATGGGTACCTAAGGATAAAATAATACATGTTGTAGATATCTTTAGCAGCAAAGCAGAAACACCAGTCATGGTACCTGGACTCTGGCTGCTCACGACACATGACAAGTAGAAGGCATATGTTCCAAAGCCTGGAACTTAAGCCTGGAGGCCATGTAGGCTTTGGAGGCAATCAGAGGGGAAAGATCATTGGCTCTGGAACAGTAGGTAATGGAAATCTTCCCTCTATTAGTAATGTCTTATTAGTAGATGGATTAATGCATAACCTGTTATCCATAAGTCAATTAAGTGATAACGGTTATGATATAATCTTTAATCAAAATTCATGTAAAGTTGTTAGTCAGAAAGATGAGACTATCCTGTTTAATGGAAAGAGGAGAAACAACATTTACAAAATCAAACTTTCTAAACTGAAAAGTCAGAATGTAAAGTGTCTTCTGTCTGTTAACAACGAGCAATGGATCTGGCACAGAAGATTGGGGCATGTTAGTATGAGAAGAATATCTCAGATTAACAAACTCAATCTGGTCAGAGGACTTCCTAATCTGAAGTTCAATTCAGATGCTCTGTGTGAAGCATGTCAGAAAGGCAAGTTTGCAAAACCTGCTTTTAAATCTAAAAACGTTGTTTCCACCTCTAAGCCATTAGAACTTCTGCACATTGACTTATTTGGACCAGTTAAAACTGCTTCAGTCAGTGGCAAGAAGTATGGGTTAGTAATCGTAGATGACTATAGCAGATGGACATGGGTAAAGTTCTTAAGACACAAGGACGAGTCACACTCTGTGTTTGTTACCTTCTGTAACCAAGTTCAGAATGAAAAGGATCTTAGAATCGTCAAAGTCAGAAGAGATCATGGTGGAGAGTTTGAAAACAAAGATTTTGAATTATTTTTTAATGACAAAGGCATTCTGCATGATTTCTCTTGTCCTAGAACTCCCCAGTAAAATGGAGTTGTAGAACGAAAGAACAGAACATTGCAAGAAATGGCCAGAATCATGATCAACGAGACTAACGTTGCTAAGATCTTCTGGGCAGAGGCGATAAACACATCATGCTACATTCAGAATAGAATCTCCATAAGACCTATTCTGGAAAAGACTCCATATGAATTGTGGAAGAACAGAAAGCCCAACATTTCATATTTTCATCCATTTGGATGTACTTGCTTTATTTTGAATACTAAAAATTATTTGAACAAGTTTGAATCTAAAGCACAGAAGTGTATTATGTTAGGATACTCTGAACGCTCAAGAGGGTACAGAGTATACAATACAGAAACACAGATTGTGGAAGAATCAATCAGTGTTTGTTTTGATGACAAGCTTGACTCTCAAAAGTCAAAGCAGAATGAAGTATTTACAGGTATGGAAGTTGAATTCACAGGTACTGAAGACAAGTCATCAGAAGCTCTTAACAGAGACACTCCATCAACATCAGAAAGAGGCACTACAAGCAATCCATCATCTTCTGTTGATCAACCTCAGAAAAGACCATCCAGAAGCAGCATGGATGATCCAGAAGAAACTATCTTAGGAAGAAAGGAAGATCCAATCAGAATAAGAGCCAGCTTCAGAAACTCTGAAGAATCCCTCATGGGACTTGTTTCTCTGATTGAACCATCTTCAACTGATGAAGCACTTATGGACAATGACTAGATTCTAGCAATGCAAGAGGAGCTGAATTAATTCACAAGGAATGACGTGTGGGATTTAGTTCCTAAGCCAAAAGGATTCAACGTCATTGGAACAAAATGGGTGTTCATAAACAAGCTGAATGAGCAAGGTGAAGTCATCAGAAACAAGGCATGATTGGTAGCACAAGGTTATAGTCAGCAAGAGGGGATAGACTATACAGAAACCTTTGCTCCAGTCGCCAGGTTAGAATCTATCAGACTTTTAATTTCTTTTGATGTTAATAAAGGCATCACTCTGTATCAGATGGATGTTAAGAGTGCATTCTTAAATGGCTATATAGAAGAAGAGGTATATGTGCACCAACCCCCTGGTTTTGAAAGTTCAAAAAATCCAGAATACGTTTTCAAACTAAAGAAGTCACTGTATGGTCTGAAACAAGCTCCCAGAGCTTGGTATGAAAGACTAAGTAACTTCCTGTTAGAAAAGGAATTCACCAGAGGGAAGGTGGACACAACCTTATTCTGTAAGACAATTAAGAATGACATTCTAGTCTGCCAGATTTATGTTGATGATATAATATTTGGATCTACTAATCCCTCTCTGGGAAGAAAATTTTCTAAGTGTATGCAGGCAGAATTTGAGATGAGCCTGATGGGGGAACTAAAATTCTTTTTGGGCATTCAGATCAATCAAACCCCAGAAGGAACTTACATTCATTAGAGCAAATATGTTAGAGAACTTCTGAAGAAATTTATCTCTCAGAATGTAAGCCATCAAAGATTCCAATGCATCCCACGTGCATTCTGGAAAGAGAAAAGGTAAGAAAAAAGGTAGAACAGAAGGTCTACAGAGGTATGATTGGTTATCTTCTTTATCTCACAGCCTTAAGGCCAGATATTTTATTCAGTGTATGCATTTGTGCATGATTCCAATCAGATCCTAGAGAATCTCACTTAACAGCTGTTAAGTGAATTTTCAAGTATCTGAAAGGTACTACTAATCTGGGTCTGTTTTATAGAAAATCTAGTGATTACAGCTTAGTAGGTTACTATGATGTTGACTTTGCTGGAGACAGAGTTGAACGTAAAAGCACTTCTGGAAGCTGCCAGTTTCTGGGAGAAAATCTGATCTCGTGGTCCAGCAAAAGACAATCCACCATTGCTCTATCAACAGCAGAAGCTGAATACATAGCAGCAGCTGGATGCAGAACACAAATGCTCTGGATGAAAAGTCAACTTGAGGACTTCCAGATTTATGAGAGTAACATTCCTATACTATGTGATAATACTTCTGCCATTTGCTTAAGTAGAAATCCAATTTTGCATTCTAGGGCTAAGCATATAGAAATAAAACATCATTTTATTAGGGACTATATTCAGAAAGGAATCTTAAACTTAAAATTTATTGATACAGACCATCAATGGGATGATATCTTTACAAAACCACTTTCTGAAGATAGGTTCAACTTCATTCTGAATCATCTCAGCATGAAGCTCTGTCCAGAATAAAACTGTTTTAATTTTATATATTAACCTTCAGAATTATGTTTATTACTCTGTGAACTTCTGATTAATCCTCTTTCAGAATCTTAGAAATGCAGATTGTATCAGATCTATCCATGAAGCTCTGAGCTCTTCAGTTCAAAGATAGAAGTGATGTTCACTCAAAGCAAACAAGTGTCATCCAGTCATCAGCTGTTTCCTGAGTCTGAACATGCGTTCACGCTTCTGAAAAGGCAAAGCGCTGATTGGTTGCATTGAGACACATGTCACTGGTAACCGTTTAAGTATCTTTCTGAAATCCCCTAAAATCAGCCATCATTAAATGCTATTAATCATGATTTATTTCTCTCTCTTAAGCGTTTATGTTTTCAAAAACTTTTTCGAAATCTATTTAAACACCATTCACAATGTTTACCCTAACATTCGTTTTCAATCAATTTTTCTGATATCTGTGTTTGTGTTCTTCTTTCTCAAGAAACCCCCTAAACCTTTTTCAAAAAATCCTCGTGTGTGAACATGGCTTCTAGCAGCAATCTCTCTTCAAGTTCCCAGAAAGATGTATCAGCTGAGCAATATGAGGTTCCTCTCAGAACGCTACTCACTCCAGTCAAGAACCTTGAAGTTCTGTCAGAGATTATAGTGGATTTCAACAGTTTGAAGGAAAATGGTTTTGATTTATCAGAAGAGATTCAAGCTCAAAGATGGGAGAAATATTTTGACAGGTTGGTGGGTCCAACTTTTCCTATTTTGGTTAAAGAATTCTGGATTCACGCGTCTTCCTCAAATCACCAAGTCACTTCTTACATAATGGGGAAGAAAATTGTGATTACTGAAGACCTAATTGCAAAATTGATTGGATACAATGGTGGTGGTATTCGCTGTATAGACATGGCTGAAAGGTGCTCAGATGTTGCTGTTGTAGCAAGGGAAATTTTCACGCTGGGGATTCCACCCAGCAAGATAAGGGATCTGAAAGATAAGCACAAAATTTGGGCAAAGATTATTCTGGGTTGTTTCAACCACAGGAAGCCTACAAGCTCTCCTGATAACATAAATATAGATCAGCAGTTTCTGATCTATTTTATCAATCAGAAGGTAAAGATTAATCTAGCTCATCTTCTGTTCAACCATCTAAGAACAAGCATCAAGGAGACAAGAGAAGATGAACGCACTAAAAGGGATTGGATACCCTTGGGAAGATTAATATCAGATATTCTGACTGAGAATAGGCTGATTGAACACTTGACAGAGGCACAAGAGATCAGCACCCTGGAACCTTCTGTTGGCGAGCAGCTGAATGCCAAAAATCTAAAGAAGATGAAGCTGATAGAGAACATTAAGAAGGAGCCCAACATCACTCCTTTTGCTGACATCTCCAGCAGAAGAGTCCCTCTGGACGACTTCCCCATGTTCTCAGAGATTGACTCCAAGCCTCAGATCATTCTGAGATATTTGGACGCTTGTAAAGCTGATGGTACAGCACCCAATCTAAACTTTCAAGATCTTCAGCAAAAGGCACCAGAGGTTGTTCTGAAGAAGACTAAGAAGAGAAAAGCTGCTCCAGAAGGATCATCACAACAGACTCCAAAGAAAAGAGGTAATCTTGTTTCTATATCTGTTTTAAATTCAACTGTTGGTTCCACATCTATCCCTGCTCCCATTCCAACACCAGCTGATATCCCAACACCACAAACCTTTGAAGATTTTGACATTGACTTTGACCCTTCTGAGTCATTAACTCTCAGAAGATCCCGCTCCAAACCACAAAATCCAAACACTGCAACCATACCAGAACCAGAACTTGCACAAGTTCTGTCTGACATAGACCAACATACATCCGCTCCTGAAACAAACAATCAAAATCCACAACCAGAAATTCCCATTTCTCCACAACCTGATATTCCACTTTCACCAATACCAGAAACTCCACTCTCTCCAACACCAGAACCATAAATTCCACAACCTTCCTCTCCTCAACCAGAAATCAATCCACCCTCTCCTCAACATGAACAATCTCCACAACCTGAGACTCAAAACTCTGAGGCTCGAACCTCTGAGTCCCCTGAACCACAACCATTGGCCATTCAATTGCCTTGTGGTACAACTGTCAATATGGCTCAACTTCCCTCTTCACCAGAAACAACTCCACCAAATACTCCACATAGTCCAATCGCTATTTCTGACTCTCCCACTCCCTCACCTAAGAAAAATACAGAAAACCACAGCAAGACAGTCATTGACCTAACAATCCTTGAATGCCTTGCTGCAATAAACCAGAAAACTGCCATCCCTAAACCAAAACAACCAGATGTTGGTTCCAGCATTTTGAACTTTGAATCAGATATGCAGAAGTGGATCACTTCTTTGAAAGAAGCAAGTCTGGAAGTGGTTGATCCTGCTGTATCAGATCATCTCTGGAATCAATTCAGAAGATGGGTTTGTGCTGAAACCTTCAAGTTGCAAGACCAGATTTATGGACAGGCTCAACAGAACTTCAGCAAACTGCTGAAGGAAATGGAAGGTCCAGTTCTGAGCAAGCTGCTGAAGGAAGAAGTTCTCCATCTGGACAGTGAGCCTTGATCTGAAAAGCGTCCAGCATCTACAGTTCAACCTGTAGAAGAACAGGCAATTCAAGATGAAGACTTGGGTCAAGCAGAAGAAACTACAGAAAGCTCTGAGAAGCAGCCTGTATCTGAAGATCCTCAAGCTTCCTCTCTTGACAGACAAACTCTGGAAGATTTGAAGAGATCAGACATGCTGATGAATGAACGGATGGACAAGCAGGATATCAAGATTGATTCTATAGCAAACATGGTAGCTAAGCAAAATGAAACCAGCGAACAAATCAAGAGCATGTTGGAAGCTCTGTTCACACGACTTCCTCCTTCTTCTTAGATTTTTCTTATGTTTTACTTGTTTTCTTTACATGTTTGTTTGTAATATTTCTACTTGTTCTAAACTATCATTGCTTCTGTTTTAATACAAACGTGTTTTGCTCTAATCTTTTTAACTCTGATTAACGATGCTTTTTGATAGCTGACAAAAAGGGGGAGAAAGAATGATATTTTTCTATACCGGTTTACTGAGACAAAAGTCTCAAACATTCTAACATTATATTTGAATTTATTTGCCCTGAAAAGCTTACAGGTACAAGAGTCTGAAGAACTCTGATGAAGCAAAATTCTGATGCTCAAAGAAAGGTTCAATAAAGTTCTGATACTCAAGGTCTCAAGGAATCAAAGGGAAATAATCAACTCAGGGGGAGTTTTTCTCTTCATTAATCTGATACTTTTTATTCCTTACTCTCTTAGCTCTGATACCTTTTGCTCATTATCTGATCATCTCTGATACCGTTTCCTCTCTATCCTTAAACTCTGATACTTTCATCATTTCATTTTTATTGAAAAAATCTAGTTTTTGTCATCATCAAAAAGGGGGAGATTGTTAGAACATAGTTTGATTCTACAACTATCAGTTAGAGTTTTGATGATAACAAAATACAAGATTAAATGAATTATGAGAATTATATAAGACATATGTGCTACTCAAAATTATGCTGTGTATTTGCAGGAAACTCTGATGGAATCAGCATCAGGACATCAGTATCAACATCAGCATCAGAAGATCAATACATGTGCTACGCTGAAGTCTGATGAACAGAATCTGCGCTTAACATACTCTGATTCTGATCAAGATCTTAACAATGTCATCTGCACTCAAAAGCAATCAGAATAAGCTAAAGCCAACACACTCTGATCTTAATCAAGCAGAACATTCTGAAGTGTTAACGTTACTGCATTCAAGGCAGATTAATTACCAACGGCTTTATTCCAAGACAAAGATCTTCTCAAAATGGAAAGAACATAATGAGCATTGAAATGGAATTATTGGCATCGACGTATCTTTTCCAAGAAGTATTTAAACAAATCAGTGAGAAGTGAAATGGCTAATGCTCTACAATACTCTACACGCCTAAAGTCAATCATCACTAAACTCGTTCTCACTTTTGCTAAAAGCTTTCAACCGCTTACTCTATAGCTCTAGCAATCTAGTGTCACTTAAGCTTCATTTTGTGTATTATCACAGTTGTGATATATAGTTTTTGTAGAAAACATCAAACACACATAATAGTTCATTTATCTATAAGAAAATATTTCTTTGAGAAACTGGTCTGTGGTTTAGACTCAAGAAGGCTTTAGCAGTTGTTAAAGCAGTTTTGTATTCAGTTGAATATAGTGGATTAAGACCTCGTTGGAGAGAGGAGAAATCACCTTGACGGGTGGACTGGAGTAGTTTGAGATCAAACGAACCAGGATAAAAATAACGTGTTGTCTGCATTTGATTTCAGTTTCAACAATTCAACCCCCCTTCTTGTGTTTTTCACTTCTTCATACATATCCATGGTTTACATTTATATGGCTTGAGCTTAGAGAATTTTAGATTTGAACTTTCTGAAAAAATTAGGTTTCAATTTAGGGCCAGCAAAATTAATCTTCATCTTTTACTTTTAGCTTACATAAGTTATATGGTTGGATTCATGAGGAAAAATAGCACAACTTTCATGTTTGCATTTTCCATTTTTGTTGAGAAATGAATGAGATACAGGTGGTCCGGCTTGCTGAAGGTTGAAGACGAAATACAGGCCATGGAGACGTTTTACCTTATGGATTTATTCTTTCATTTAAGTTAATGGATGTACAACCACCCCAATGGTAAGGCAGCGCGCATTATTGGTAGAGGTCATGGGTTCGAACCTCAGCGCTGCCTTTTGCAAGTATTTTTACATTTTCTGTCTTTTTTTGTTCCTTCCAGCGCATGGGTCTTCCACCTCCCTGGCCTGACTTTTTTTCTAACCTTCCTCCCCTCTGTTTCATATTTGCACCGTGGCCCAATTTTATTTTATATTTTTTATTTTTTATTTTTCTTATTTTCTCAAATATATTTTCTAAATACTAAAAATGATAAAAAATACAAAAAATGATATTTTATATTTTGACTTATTTTATGTTATTTTTTCATAAATAAAAATATTTTTTATTCTTCATACTTTATTTATTTATTTAAGTAAATATTATAAAATAAATTAATATTGTATTATTTATTTATTTTTCCTCACACCATTTAAAATATGTTATTTTTAATAAAAAAGGACTAAAAATATTTTATAATGCTATAAATATTTTCAAGATAAAAATGCCAAAAAAATACTTTAAATTATTTTCTTTTGATTAGTCAATAGAACTAGGCTTTCTTTTAAAATCTTTTTCTTAATAAATTCAAACTTAATTAACCATTTTTCTTTATTTAAATTAGGTTAAGACAAAAATCTTTTTTTATAAAAAAATCAAAATAATTCATTTTATTTACATTTTTTGCATTCTTATATATTTATTCATTTTTATACTTTGTATTTATTTAAATTCCTTGTATATTCCATACCAATTCAATATGGTGTAATAGACTAATTAGGATTAAATTCTTGCAATCCCCATTTGTAATTTGTATATCCCCTCCCCATAAATGTCGTAATAGCATAGTGACTTTAAATTTCATAATTTATCGCTTTTATATACAATGCTAGTAATTAGGATTTGTATGGAAAGACTAAAATCAATACTTAGCAAAACCTCAATTCAAGACAAAAACAAGCATGAAAACAACACACTTGCACACAAGCACCCCTAGGGTTATTCCACTTTGTTGCCTTATACAAAATGACTATATTACGTATGTAAGGTATCTTGGCAAAAACAAAAAAATTTAAGATCATAGTCCCTCAATGACGCTATCTAAGTTGCCTTACAAATAATCTTAGTCCCTAAAAGAGAATGCTAAGATGCCTTGCAACATTTCTAATCATGGTTATACGATGACCCATGCCCGTCCCGTTTACATTCAAAGATAGGGTTACTTACCAAATCAATGGTGAGATGACAATGTCAAAGGAAATAGGAAATGAACACGAAAGACTTTTGAGTAGGTAGAATGCTCCTAATTACTTGTTCAATTTCAAACAAAACATCCTTGCTATTTTCAAAAACAGACACCTACACATTTCAAAAACATCTTACAAACTTGAAAACATTTTCAAAAATATCAACATCTTTATATACATTCTTACGAACGAGAATCATTACAAAGATTGCCTAAACAAAAGGCTTCTTTACAAAATACTTTCAAAAAAACCACACAAAGCACAATTTTCAAACAAAAGCAAGTGATCTAGCAAGTAACTAAGAGCCCATGGAAAACCATGGATGAAAAGGGTGCTAATACCTTCCCTTTTCATAATTTACCCCCCGAACTTAAGTAATAATCTCAAAGGTCTTTCCTGTGTTTTTTCACCTTTCCTTTTGGATAAAAGAAAAGTCGGTGGCAACTCTTGCGAACTGCAACATTTGCGATTAAATGCAAAACACCTAAGTCAGTTCTCCCACCGTATCATAATGAGAAATAAGAAAGGTTATACACCGACTCTTACTCACACTCTAACTGCAAATTGAACACGGGTAGAATAACCGAGGACTTTCATGGGAAGGGAAATTCACGATTCACTGGGGAAAAAGGAAAAACCAAAGACCTTGGTAAACTAAAACAGGCTCCATTGGGGAATCAGGATAGGATCACCCTAGAGACAAGCTGCAGAGGTAATTCAAATTAGAGCATATAACAATCTGGTTATTTCAGGTATAAATGATTGGCTTATACCTCAATGTCTATTTGAATTTATTTTTGTAGCGTAATTCTCCATACAACAGAAATGCTCTGAACGGAGAGAACTCAGTATTAAAACTCACAATGCAGATTTTTTCAGCTTATTTTGTGTACTCTTCGAAAAAAAACTACAAGCTCATGACTTTCGATGTAGAATTCTGACGCGCAACTTGAAACAAAATCGTAGATGACAAAAATTTTGACGTTTTGCCTAAAGAATCGTCTCGACATGATAAAAATCGAGAGAGTTATGATTTTTCAAATAGTGAGATATAGTGACAAAAAACTCTTTGTGTAGATTTTTCAGCTTATTTTCATGCGCACTTTAGGAAGCGAGCCATAAACCGAAGCCTTCGGAGCATAATCCGAACTCAAGACCTGAAGCAAAGTTATAGCTAATGAAATTTTTGATCTCACGCTTCAGGAATTGTCTCGATACGATAAAAATTGAGAGAGTTAATATTTTTACAATATCGAGAAACAGTCTGATATAAAACCATTTCAGAGTGCAATTTTCTCAGGTGATTCAAATTTTCGAAGATCTTCTGCAATGAATTAACCTCTGATATGAACATACGAATTGAAGATAAAATCAAGACGAATTTTATGCCCAAAGAACCATTCAAAAATGTCAAACTGGGTGAAAGTTATGAATTTTTGAACATCCGATAAACAGTGGTTACGCACACCATTTTCACTGTATTTTCACTGTATGTCCTCAGAGTATTCGCACATTCAGAGAACTTCCTCAATGAATTGGCTTTCGAGCCGAACATGAAAAGTAAATAAAATAACAAGAAGGTTAAAAAGCTCTAAGTACCACTCAAGAATCATCTTCCGGTTAGGATTTACAAACTTTTAAACATCTAAAATCCATTGAACCAGCAAATCCATTGTATAACTTGATTTCAGGTGTTTTGCACTTTTGAAAATCTTCTTCACAAAATTAGCCTTTAATCTGAATAGATGAATTGAAAAAGATCTCGAGAAGGTTCTAAATACTGTAGGACCATTCCCAAACCATTTTCCAGTCTCAAGTTATGAATTTCTGACCTCGTACCGCAAGATATTGAATTTATGTCTACACTGTCTCAAATCAAATGAAACGTTTGGCTTTCTGTGCAATTCAAAGCGTGACAAGACACATAAAAGCTTGATATGATGATGACATGATTAATTGTTTATTTAATATCTTTGAAAACATGTGGCATGCATTAAAATGTGGAAAACTATGAGTTCTGCTTCACAGTGCTGCTTAACAGAATAATCGTCTTTCACAGTTATTTTCACAGAGAAAACCCTTAATTCCATGAGTATAAACCCTATGACATGTATGTATGCATATGATGATAAAGTATAAGCCAATTGGGGTTAAAATTAAGAGGGTGAATTTTGGGGTGCAACAAAAGTCAAATGGGCTAATGAATCACCTAGCATCAAAATTGAACGTTTGGATGAACCAACTTACTGCCTTGAGTTAGAACATACTGAAAATGAAAAACCTTGGTACTACGACATTCAAAGGTACCTTGCAACACAAGAATATCCATAAGGGCACAACTGATAAAAAGACTTTACAAAAACTATCATCCAAATTCCTCCTCGACAGAAAAATTCTCTACAACAGAAACTATGATTCAGTGTTGCTCAAATGCATGGATAGACACGAAGAAGTTAAGATCATAAAAGAGGTACGCGAGGGTTTCTTCAGAACATCTTCCAATGGTGACACCATAGATAAGAAAGTTTTGAGGGAAGGGTATTATTGGACCACTATGGAAGCTGATTGCTTCAACCATGCCAAAGCTTGCCAGAAATGTCAGATTTATGCAGATAAAATGAATGTACCACCAACACCTCTAAATGTCAAGACATCTCCTTGTCCCTTTGTTATGTGGGGCATTGACATGATTGTATGAATCGAGCCAACTGCTTCCAATGGTCACCGTTTCATCCTGGTTACCATTGACTACTTTACTAAGTGGGTAGAAGTTGCTTCATACGCGAATGTCACCAGACAAGTGGTTGCCTGCTTCATCAAGAATCAAATCATTTGCCGCTACAGAATTCCCAAAAGGAACATTATTGATAATGGATCTAACCTCAACAACAAAATGACAAAAGAGCTACGCCAAAATTTCAAAATCCAGCATCACAACTCTTCACCTTATAGGCCAAAAATGAATGGCACCAATGAAGCCTCCAACAAAAATATCAATAAAATCATGCAAAAGATGGTTGTGAGATACAAAGATTGGCACGAGATTTTTCATTTTTCTTTTCATGGCTACCGTACTTCGGTCCGTACCTCGACTGGGGAAACTCCTTTTTCGCTTGTCTATGGGGTGGTGGTTATTTTACTTCTGGAAGTAGAGATACCTTCCCTGAGGGTTATAATGGATGTCAAATGGAATGAAGCAGAATGGGTCCGAACAAGGTTTTATCAGTTGAACCTTATTGACGAGAAACAACTGGCAGCCATTTTCCATGGCCATATATATCAAAAGGGAATTAAGAAGACTTTCGACAGGAAAATACAACCTCGAAACTTCAAAATCGAAGACCTCATGTTAAAGAAAATCATGCCTCTCAACATCACAGATACTAGGGGCAAGTGGGCACCAAATTATGAAGGACCATATATTGTGAAGAAGGTTTTCTCAAGAGTATCTTTACTACTCACTACTATGTACGGTCAATATTTCCCGCTCGCAATAAATGCAGACGTAGTTAAAAAATACTTCACATAAATATACCCGCTAAGTCGACGACTTAGGAAAAAAAAGGGCACCGCGACGGATCGTAAAAGGAAAATATTCGGGAAAAAATTAGGGAAAAAAATACAAAAAAAAAGAGTACACCTGTTAAGTTGAAAACCTGCAAGGGCAACTTACGCAAAAAAGGGTATCCCGGTGGACTGAAAACCCCAAAAGGGTAGTCCAGGCAAAAGTTAGGGATTTAAAAGCGAATGACTGCAATATGTGACTTTTCTCTAGAAACAACAATTGAAAATCCAGAGGGGCGTGAATTAATCAAGTCATCTTCTTCTGAAAGCAAAAGTGACGAGAGATTTGAGGGCATAATTGTTATAGCAGAATCAAAACTCAGTGGAAATCAGACCTTTCCATTGCCAGTTTAAATTTTTACCCTTACAATCACCTCTTTTTAGGGATTGTTTCCTCAAGTAAAAACGCCTATTTAAAGGCTAAATTCAATAAAATTTCTCTCTTCATATAAAAACAAGTAGTATTTTTCTTTTACTGCTTTGAATATTGAAAACGCAAACTTACACTATATATTTGACTCGACTAGCATGAATTCTTTTACCATTTTCGTTTATTTATGTCATGTTATGTAGGTATTTTTGTTTCATTTCAGTTATTTTCTAACAAAAAGCCTCCATTCACAAAAGAACAAGAAACTGGAAAGAAATGAGAAGAATAAAGTAAAAAAGAAGATAAATGGCGCCTTTGGCATGTGGCCCTCGCCACATCATATGTGGCCCTCGCCATACATAACCAAATAGCGTGGCCCTTGCCATAGAATGGGTGGAACTCGCCACATCTCAATTATGTGAGCCATGTATCCCTTCTCCACGTCAGTGCTTTGAATCCCAGTCTCTTGATATTTCTCTACAAGCTTAGTCTCCCGAAAAACTCACCCATGTTACCACTAGTTCCCGATTCTTCACCGTAGAAGTTACGAGAATTTAGGAGAGAGACTATAAAAGGAGCAGTTATTCATAGTTTCAGGGGGCACCATTTTTTCGTTCGAAAGTAGAGTATTGTTTTTTTATATTTTTATGTAGAAAAACTCACCATCAAAAATGATAGCCTTCAACATCGGGGGACTATCACAACTTTAGTCATAGGTTTATTTTTAGTTTCTATTCAGTACTTTTAGTTTAGCGAATCCTTCCGGAATTTGTGGAGGATCGTTGTGATACGGCGGGATAACTAACTTGAAGGTTTTGCGTTTGATCACAAATGTTGCGGTTATCAAGATTCACCACCGACTTTTCTTTTATCCAAAAGGAAAGGTGAAAAAGCACAGGAAAGACCTTTGAGATTACTTCTTAAGTTCGGGGGGTAGATTATGAAAAGGGAAGGTATTATAACCCTTTTCATCCATGGTTTTCCATGGGCTCTTAGTTACTTGCTAGATCACTTACTTTTGTTTGAAATTATGCTTTGTATGGTTTTTGAAAGTATTTTGTAAATAGGCCATTGTTTAGGCAAACTTTGTAATGATTTTCGTTCGTAAGAATGTATACAAAGTGTTTGATCTTTTGAAAATGTTTTCAAGTTTGTAAGATGTTTTTGAAAGTGTAGGTGTTTATTTTGAAAATTGCAAGGATGTTTTGTTTTGAAATTGAGCAAGTAATTAGGAGCATTCTACCTACTCAAAAGTCTTTCTTGTTCATTTTCTTTTCCATTGACATTGTTATCTTACCATTGATTTGGTAAGTAACCCTATCTTTGGATGTAAATAGGACGGGCGTGGGTCATCGTATAACCATGATTAGCAATGTTTTCAAGGTATCTTAGCATTCTTTTTTAGGGACTAATATCATTTGAAAGGCAACATAGATAGCGTCATCGAGGGACTATGATCTTGTATTTTGCTTGTTTTTTCTAAGATACCTCACATGCGTAATATGGTCATTTTGTAAGGCAATCAAGTGGATTTTACCCTAAGGGTGCTTGTGTGCAAGTGTATTGTTTTCATGCTTTATTTTGTCTTCGATTAGGGTTTTCTATTTGATTGTTTTTAGTCTTCTCATACAAACCCTAATTACTAGCACTTGTATATAAAGCGATAAATTACGGAATTTAAAATTACTACGCTATTACAATACTTGTGGGAGGGGGTGTACAAATTATAAATGGGGATTGCAAGAAAATAAACCTAATTAATCTATTACAACCATATTGAATTGGTACAAGAATGGAAATAAATAATGTACAAAATGAATAAATATACAAGCATGTGAATCTGAAGAAAATGAATATTTTTGTTTGGATTTTTTTAGAGAAAAGGGGTTTTGATTTAACCTAATTAACTAAAGAAAAATAATTAATTAAAAGTGAAATTTAAATTTACTAGAAAAAGAATTTAAATAAAACCCTTGTTTTTAATTGATTAAAAAGAAAATTAAATTTATAAATGGAATATTTTTGGTAATTTTGTCTTAAAAATAATTTATAGTATTATAAAATATTTTTGGCCTTTTTTATGTTAAAATAAAATATTTAAAATGGTGTAAAAGGAAATAACTAAAACCCTATTTTTAATTAAATTTACAAGAATAATTAGTAAAATAAATAAAGTATTGATTGAATAAAATAAAATAAAAATTATGAACAAAAAAATTAAACTTTATCCAAATATTAATCTAATGTTTTTTATATTTTTTCTGATTTTTTTAATTTTAGAAAAATATTTAAGAAAACAAGTAAATGAAAATAAGAAAAAGAAAATAAAATTGGCCCAGGGTGTGAGAATCCAAAAGGGTACCACTAGGGCTCGAACCCAGGTCCCTCAAGTCAGTGGCGCGCGCTTCTACCACTAGGATGGCTATACATCCGTTTATATAATCAAAACAACAAATACATGATAGTGAACAAGTCCATTTCCTAAACTTCATCTTCAACCTCACGCCCAGCCAGAGCCTCTGTAACTCATTCAAATCTCAACAAAAATGAAAATTGTATACCTGAAACTTGTAGCAAATTTCCTCATGATTTCAGAAATTCAAAGCAAAATAATTATAGATCAAAGATAAGCATGAATTTTAATGGCCCTATTCTGAACCCTAAAAATCTCAGAAACTTCAATCTTAAAATTCTCTAAGCTCAAGCAAAATTAATGAAAACTATGGACACGGTTAGCTTTAGGGCAATGATATATACATGTTTCATTCACAAATAAATCATTGGTGATGCCTGTATGGAAAGTTCTAAAGTTAGAAGACTTACCTTGAAAGAGGGTATCGGGTTTGGAGTTTGAGAAGCTTTCAGTGAGTTCCAATGATTGGGTTAGCTTCCTCAAGTTCCCAGGAAGCTAATGGGATGCTTAGCTTGTGCTGAAAGTACCTGAGGAGTTCTGAAGAAGTCCAAGTGCAAAGCTCTATTTTTGAAAATGGAGGATGGTGTTAATGGTGTTACAGTCTTGTAACAGGGTATGGGATGAGTTCTAAATGATGTTTAGAAGCTTTAGGAACCAAAAGGCTTGAAAACTCATAAGGGAGATGTGAGTTTCAAACTTTTGGTCAGGTTGGGCAACAATGGAGGTATGTGATGCAGTTCTGAGCTCTTGGTGTTTTTTAGGGGTCAAGCCTGCGTGTGCTTTTTGGCAAATGGTTTGTGTATCTATAAGCAAAGAGTCTTGAGTGGTTTGAAAGTCAGAAGTACAAGTTTTAAACTAATTGCTAGGTTACTTGATTTTGAAGAAAAGTGGGAAACAAGTTTCAAGAGGAGGTACAAGCATGGGTTGGGTGATTGTAAGTGTCTAAACCATTAATCTTGTGTTATGAGACATGTATGATCAGAAGAGAACAAGTGCAAGGATCAAGAACAAGTTTTGTGCAAAAAGTCACTTTATCAAAATGGCATTGTGCACTTTCTTCCCAAAATGGATATAAAGCATGGCCTTGCATTGAATGCTTGAAATGAGACCTCTAACAGTTGTGAAAGCAATTAATTATGGAGTTCCTAACAAGTTTTAGTCCTGCAAGTAGATGTTATGCAGCATAAATTTGAATTTTGAATTTGTTCATCACAAAATGACTTGTAATTTAAGTGATAAAACCCTAACTTCATCTCTTCGATTCTCCCTACTCAAAAATGATCTCAAGGAGTTCTTGGTCATTTTGGAAATCTTGCAATGTGCTCTAAAACCAATCTTTGAATCACTTTTAAATATTCCCCTTGGAACTATATGAAAAAGTGCCATGAAGTTGGGTCAAAATCCTGACCAAATTAGGGCAAAATTTCACTAAGTGTTTTTGTTTCATGACCATGTATTCTTAAAATTATAACTTGAGATCCAAGCACTTTTGGAAGGAGTTGTGTAAATAAAAGTTGTAGATTTCATGGATATCTAAAACTTTCATGTTGGAAGTTTCTCTTGAATCATCTTGCATCATGGTGAAAATTATGCTCAAAGTTATGAAAAAATAAGAATTTTCCAACACTTAGAAAAATTTCTAAGTTTAGAAATTTTAACTTTTCAAAATGAAATCTTGAATTTTGGATTTCTTGATGAATAAGTTTCATATTTTTACATGTTTTGATGAATTGTGATCTTTGACATTTGATTTTGACCAAAAAGTCAAAGTTTGACTTTTCAGTATACAGTTGACTTTTGATCAATTGACTAAGAATTCATTTGTCAATCCATTGGAATTGAACAATGTTTTGAGCCATGTCATTAGGTAAAAATGATGCAATTGGACTCTTGATATCATGCCTTAAACCAATTAATCATTTGCTAGGTCAAAAATTAGAAATTGCCCTTTCCTAGTCAAAACCCTAATTTTGACCATTTTGCCCTTTTGAAGATTTGATCAAATTTCTTGAGGAATTATGGTCCAAACTTGATCAAATGATACATATGAGTTTAAAATGTTGATATGGATAAAAAATTATGAGGTTTGACTGTAAATTGGCCACAATTGACTTTTTCCCCAATATAGTTGATTTTTAGGTCAATTGCTCAATTGACTGAGCAGAATTGTGATCCAAAACTTGAAACTTGACATGAGTGATCTTGAGGGTCCATAATGATCCATCAAAGTCATATGAGACATTAGAAGTTCAAAAATCCTTGTGCAAACTCAAACCCTAATTTTGGTCATCAGTGCTTAAGGAGGTGTCTTGAGCTGATCAACCCTAGTGCAGTCTTGAGCCAAAGTAGATCTTGTGAGTAAATTATTGATAAGTGAGAGGGAAAATTTTGAGGTACAAAAGCTGCCCCTGTTCAATCTTCTTAATCCTGAAGAGTTAGATTGGCGAGTTTTGCCATCGTGACTCGAAGGTGGAAGATGATTGGACATTAGAGTGCCCAGAAATTTGCACTCAGTGATGTGAAGGTTGATGGTATAGGGAATGGGATTAAAGATTCCATTTGGAGGTATGATGGAAAGTTGTTGGAGATGGTCTTGTAGCTGCCATCCAGAAATGATTGTTGAATTGTATCTGTAAGTTGAAACTGAATTAGTATCAGAATAGCGTTCATATCTGGAGTGTATCTGAACTGTATCTAAAAACTGAATCTGAATGAGTATCAGGATGGCATCCGTGTCTAGAGCGTATCTGAACAATATCTAAAAGTTGAATCTGAATGAGTATCAGGATGGTATCCGTGTCTGGAGCGTATCTGAACTGTATTTGAGAGTTGAATCTGAATGAGTATCAGAATGGTATCCGTGTCTGGAGCGTATCTAAACTATATATGAAATCTGAATTTGAATGAGTATCAGAATGGCATTCGTGTCTGGAGCGTATCTGAACTGTATTTGAAAGCTAAATTTGAATGAGTATCAGAATGGCATCCGTGTCTGGAGTGCATGTTAAATGTATCTGAAAGTTGACTCTGAATTAGTATTAGAATGCCATCCGTGTCTTGAGTGTATCTGAACTGTTTCTGAAAGCTGAATTTGAATGAGTATCCGAATGGCATCCGTGTCTGGAGCATATCTGAACTGTATCTGAAAATTGACTCTGAATGAGTATCAAAATGGAATCCGTGTCTAGAGTGTATCTGAATTATATCTGAAAGCTGAATTTGAATGAGTATCAGAATGGCATCCGTGTATGGAGCGTATCTGAACTGTATCTGAAAGCTGGATTTGAATGAGTATTAGAATGGCATCCGTGTCTTGAGCGTATCTGAACTGTATCTGAAAGATGAATCTGAATGAATATCAGAATGACATCCGTATCTAGAGCGTATCTGAACTGTATCTGAAAGCTGAATTTGAATGAGTATCAGAATGACATCCATATCTGGAGCATATCAGAACTGTATCTGAAAGTTGAATCTGAATGAGTATCAGAATGGCATCCGTATCTGAAGTGTATCTGAACTGTATTTGAAAACTTTGAACATTGTTAATGGTAGCTATTAACCTTATCCTGAAAAGGGTAAAATGTTAGCTAGTATGCAATGTCATGTTGTATGAAATGCATGGTATAATGCATTCATGTTATCGATGTTTATGATATATGGATGTGATGTATGCATATGTGAGCTAATCTGTCGCACTGCTTGTGGAATGGGGAAAATAAATCCCTGAATGTTGTTGAGGATATGGAGTGTAAGTCTTCATGTTGTGAAGTTGAAGTGTTGACGAATTTCTGCTTAGAGAAATAAACTATGTTATAAGGGGAATGTCGTGTACTGCTTGTAAAATCCTGTTGGGGAATCTTGAGAAATTTGGTGACTTCTACTGGGGATTGATAACTGGAAGCTTTGTTCCGCTAGGGATTAATCTGCGCACTGCGGGGAATTTTATGGAAACAACTTGGAGAGATTTCCCTATCTCTTAAAGCCATCAGTGATTGTCTTTTTATCATGTCCATTTGTAAACAGTAATTATGTTCAAATTCATATGTTCAAAAATAAATCATTGGACGTTTTTGTAAACAAAACACAAGAGTAAAGAAAAATAGATAGTTTTGCACTTTCAAAGGGATATCTTTGTATTGACTTTGAGTAAGTATTTTTGTACAATGAGACAAACATTCTAGTAAGAGAATGTCGTCATAAAAAATGAAAATTTGATACAAAGAAAAGATAGCTATGTGAAATAATCCCATGAGGTTCCCATTCTGCTATATCCTTCGTGTCTCTGAGCATCTTATCTGTTTGTTGCCTTGTCCGAAGCTGATTGGATTGATCAGAACCTCTGAGTTTGTCTGTTTGTTCGTAAGGTGATCCAACGGGACATAATCATACGCTTTAATTCCCTAACTTTTTCCTGGACCGCCCTTTCGGGTTTTCAGTCCACTGGGATACCCTTTTTTGCCCAAGCCTCCCTTTCTGGTTTTCATCTTGCCGGGTGTACAGATTTTTGTTTTATCCCTAGTTTTTACCCGAACCTTTTTGGTGCGCCGGGATGCCCTTGTTTTACCTAGGTATGTCAACCTAGCGGGTCTCTTATGCGTAGTATCTTTTGACTATGTCCGCATTCACAGGGTGCGGCAGGTCATCGCCATCCATAGTTGTCAGAATCATTGCTCCACCAGAGAATATGTTTTTGATTACAAATGGTCCTTCGTACGTAGGAGTCTATTTTCCCCTGGGATCACCTTGCGGCAGTATGATACGTTTGATCACCAAATCCCCGACTTGATATACATGGCGTCTTACCTTTTTGTTGAAAGCCTTGATCATCTGTTTTTGATATATCTGACCATGACAGACAACGGTAAGCCTTTTCTCATCAATTAAGTTCAGTTGATCAAGTCGAGTTTGGATCTAATCTTCTTCATTCAGCCCTGCATCCTTCATAATTGTCAAAGAGGGGATCTGGACCTCAATAGGCAAGACAACCTCTATGTCGTATACCAGAGAGTAGGGTGTTGCCCCAATCGATGTGTGTGCCGTGATATGATAACCGTGGAGAGCGAATGGTAGCATATCATGCCAGTCTTTGTATGTGACTCTCATTTTCTGTATAATCTTTTTAATGTTCTTATTTGCGGCTTCGACAACACCATTCATCTTCGGCCGGTAAGGGGAAGAAATGTGATGCTGGATCTTGAATTGCTCGCACAGGGCAGTGATCATAGTATTATTTATATTCATTCCATTGTCTGTGATGATTCTCTCTGGGATACCATATCGATAGATGAGATTCTGTTTAATGAACCGGGCTACAACATTCTTGGTGACGGAAGCGAAAGAGGTCGCCTCAATCAACTTTGTGAAATAGTCAATGACCACCAAGATGAAGCGGTGTCCATTAGAGGTTGTTGGCTTGATTTCCCCAATCATATCGATGCCCCACATAGCAAAGGGCCAAGGAGGCGTTAAGACATTCAGAGGAACCGGGGATACGTGCACTTTTTCAGCGTAGATCTGACACTTATGGCAGGTTTGAGAGTGTTGATAGCAATTTGCTTCCATGGTAGACCAGTAATAGCCTGTCTGTATGACTTTCTTTGCCATCGTATGCCCACTGGAATGGGTACAAAAAGTGCCTTCATGTAACTCAGCCATGATCTTTTCCACTTTAACCTTGTCTACACATCGAAGTAACATAGAGTCATGGTGGCGTTTGTAGAGAATGCCATTACTAAGGAAGAATTTAGCAGAGAATCTCCTTAAGAACTTCTTATCATTGACTGAAGCTCCTTCTGGATATTCTTGATCCTCGAGATACCTCTTGACTTCGTGAAACCAAGGTTGGTCCACTACTTCTCCAGTATTAATCTCGTGATAGTGAGCTAGTTCATCCATTTGTTCGATGGTGATCTGAAGAGCTTCGTTATCCCATTTAAGTTTAAACATGGATGACATTATGGCTAGTGCGTCTGCTAGCTGATTTTCTTCTCGTGGGAAATGCTCGAAGGTAATTTTTTTAAAATGTGGGGTCAATATCAACACATGTTCTTTGTAGGGGATAAGGTTAGGGTGTTTGGTGTCCCATTCCCCTTTGATCTGGATGATGACCAAAACTGAATCTCCGAATACATTTAAGGATTTGATCCCCAAATTTATGGCAGCTTTAAGACCAAAAATGCACGCTTCATATTCCGCCATGTTATTTGTACAATTGAAGTAGAGTCTGGCAGTATAGGGAGTATGACACCCTTCAGGAGATATGAGTACAACACCAATACCATTTCCGAGTTCGTTGGATGCCCCATCAAAAACCAGGGTCCATCGGGATCCTTGTTCAGGTTCGTCATATGGTTTGAATTCTTCACACTTGTTTACCATCATGATGTCTTCATTTGGAAATTCGAACTTCATGGACTGGTAGTCATCCAAAGCTTGATGAGCAAGGTGATCAGCTAGTACACTTTCCTTTATTGCTTTCTGGGTAGTATACTGTATGTCATATTCTATCAGGATCATCTGCCATCTCGCTATTCTCCCAGAGAGAGCAGGTTTCTCGAAGATGTATTTTATTGGATCCATTTTAGATATCAACAAGGTAGTATGAGTCAGCATATACTATCTTAGCCGGTGAGCAGCCCATGCCAGAGCGCGGCAAGTTTTCTCGAGCAGTGAATATCTTGTTTCATAGTCAGTAAACTTTTTTCTCAAGTAATAAATAGCATGCTTTTTTCGGCCAGACTCGTCATGCTGCCCCAGCATACACCCCATTGAATTTTCTAAAACGGTTAGATACATGATCAATGGTCTTCCCTCGATTGGTGGCATTAAAACATGAGGCTCTTGAAGGTACTCTTTGATCTTGTCGAAAGCAGTTTGGCACTCATCATTCCATTTGACTACTTGATCTTTCTTCAGTAACTTGAAGATTGGTTCACAAGTAGCTGTCAGGTGAGAAATGAATCTTGAAATGTAGTTTAAATGTCCCTAGAATCCTCTGACTTCCTTCTCGGTACGAGGAGAAAGCATCTCTTGTATCACTTACACCTTGGCAGGATCCACTTTGATACCTTTATTGCTGACCACAAAGCCTAGGAGTTTACCATACCTCACTCCAAACGTGCATTTATTTGGGTTTAACCTCAGCTTGTACTTCTTTAGTCTCTCAAAGAGTTTCTGTAAATGATCAAGATGCTCTTCTTCTGTTTGATATCTGGCTATCATGTCGTCCACATAGACCTCTATTTAGTGATGTATCATGTCGTGAAATAGAGCTACCATGGCACGCTGATAGGCTGCCCCAACATTCTTCAGCCCGAATGGCATAACCTTGTAGCAGAATGTGCCCCAATGTGTGATAAAGGTTTTTTTCTCCATATCCTCAGGCGCCATTTTGATTTGGTTATAGCCTGAGAAACCATCCATGAAGGAAAAAACTTTGTGTTGTGTCGTATTGTCAACTAGAATATCAATGTGGGGAAGTGGGAAATCATCCTTAGGGCTTTCCCTATTCAAATCTCTATAGTCCATGCACATTCGTACCTTTCCATCCTTTTTAGGCACGGGAACAACATTGGCAATCCATTGTGGATATGAAGTAATGGCCAAGAATCTGGAATTGAATTGTTTCATGACTTTTGCTTTGATCTTCTCTGATATGTCTGGTTTCATGCGACGAACCTTTTGTTTTACCGATGGGCATTCCTCTTTTGTAGGTAGACGATGTAGTACGATATCAGCATCAAGTCCTGGCATGTCTTCATACGACCAGGCAAAGACCTCAACATAATCGTGTAGCAACTGAATCAGACGCTCTTTGATACTGGGTTCCAGATTGGCACCCACCTTGACTTCTCTTTTGTCTTCTTTGGTACATAGGTTAATCGTGTCCACTGGCTCTTCGTGGGGCTGAATGGTCCTCTCTTCTTGTTGTAGTAACTGGAGAGTTCCCCTGGTACTTCACAATCTTCCTCACCTTCGTCTTCGGCTTGGTAGATTAGATTTTCAGAACCACAGAAGGACATAGTAGAATCGTTACCCATGGGATCCCGAATAGATGTAGACCTGTATTGTGAGTGTGAGTGTGTGTAAGAGTATAGATATCTTTGAAAGAAATGAAAATGTAAAAATAAAAACAATGAGCATAAAGTTTGTATGCAAAAACTTCCATGATTCATTGATGTCATATGGAAATGAGATAATAACCCTTACAAATGGATAATTGTGTCTCGGGTAAGACACAAGGTTTTAAGAGTCTGAATTGTTTTAATATTACAGATCCAACAAAATTTAAAGACAAATTACTGTGGGATAAAAGTGATTGGGATGAAATCTCTAGCTTCCCAGTTGCTGAGCCCTCCACTGACAGTTGGGAAAATCCAACCCTCCTGGTCATAGTTATCTTCATCATCCTCTACAGTGTTGACTTCGCGGTTGTTGATCTTCAAGGGTGGTCCTCCGGAACGAGCGCGGCGTATAGCCTTCTGGGCACCTGAAGTGAAACCCAGACCAAGTTTGTCAGATTTGTGTGGGATATCTGGGAGTTGTCCCCAAATAGTGCACCCACCTTCTTCTATCACTGCCTTGTCATCTTTTAAAGACGACATCTTGAGCGGATGCCTTGTAAACTTAGGGACTTGAGACACAGCCTTGGTTACTGCCACAGTTTGCGGTACTTCTTCAAAGTGTTGGAATGGAGTTTCAATAAATTCACCATCTAATTACACATATCTGAAGGAATTTAGATGGTTGACCATATACTCTTCTTCTCCATGAACTGTGATGATTTTCCCTTGAATTGGATATTTCAACATTTGATGCAACGTAGAGGTAACAGCACCGACATTATGAATCCACGGACGGCCTAATAAGCAGGAATATGAAGGGCGAATATCCATTTCATAAAAAGTTGAATCAAATGTTGGGTTCCAACTTTTATGGGGATGTCCACTTCCCCATGCACCATCCTTTTTGAGTCGTCGAAGGCTCTCACTACTATGTTGCTAGGTTTCAACATCAATCCTTCACAGTCAAGCCTACCAAGAGCCTTTTTAGGCAACACATTTAGAGACGAACCGGTGTCAACCAAGACATGAGCCAAGGTCGTGCCCCTGCATTCGAATGAGACATGCAAAGCCATATTATGCTTCCTCCCCCTTGGCGTTAAATCAGCATCCGAAAAACCTAAACCATTATCCGCAGTCAAGCTGGCTACGCAGTCTTGGAACTGATCGACAGATGTTTCTTAGGGTACATGGGCAGTTTTACGGAATTTTTCCAAGGCCTTTGCATGAGCCTCAGAACATAATAATAAAGCCAGCATGGAAATTTCAGATGGAGTTTTCCCCAGTTGCTCGACTATGTTGTAGTCGCTTCTTTTTATGATCTTTAGAATTTCCTCCATCTCTTTTTGGGAGGTCTCAGGGATATCTACTGATTATGCATTCGTCCGGACAGGCTCAACCAGAATACCTTTACCTCGAGTCTCAGTTGACTCGGCAGCAGGAATGTCAATATGGGTGATAACAAGGATTGTAACAGTTTTGTCAACAGGAGTATTAGCAAAGATTATTGTAGGACTAGGGATAACCTTTTGAGTAGCAACCACAACAAGAATGATTACGGGTCCAGAAATAGCTTTTGGAGGAGAAATTTCTGGAGATAAAACCCTTCCACTATGGAATATCTTACTATTCCCTGCGATATTACTGATATCGGAGTCAACTTTCTTAGAACTTGAATCTTCAGCAGTTGGACAATCTTGCTTGATACCGTGGTAGTAGACATCACCTCCATAATTCCATGGGACGGTTTCGTCTGACGAATACGAGATTGGTCCAGGCATTGTAATTATCAAAGGAGCTACTTTAGGAACTGATGTAATTCTAACAGGTCTTTTGGTGGAGACCCTGGAAGAATTGGCGGAAATGGTCACGATGGAAACATCATTAAAAAAAACAGTTGGAATAAAAGTCTTCTCGAACAAAATTTCCTTGTTATCTATTAGGAACTGAACGCCTGCTTTTAACAAAGGACAACTGGTTGGTGAGGACAAACATAAATGACAGCTTTTACCATAGCCTGGGATTACACCGACATTCAACAAGTTCTTTTTGATAGTCAGGAGTGGGGTCACAAGTTCATCAACTGAAGTAACAAACATATCTTCCTCAACGGCGTTGACATCACGGTCGTGATTGGGCATAGGGGCAGTGATAACATTGGGAATTTTTGGCGCATCAAATTCAATCTCTTTGGCTTCAAGAAGGTTTTGTAGTTTTTTCTTCAGAGCCCAACAGTTGTTAGTGTCATGGCCAGGACTATCAGAATGGTATGCACAGCGGGCATTATGATGATAGTGAGGAGAGGTTGTGTTAGGGTTCTTTGGAGCTTCTTTCAAAGTCATTAGATTGGATCTTAACAAATGAGGCAATACTTGAGATAGTGTCATATTAATTCAGGTGAATTATCTGACTGGTCTTTCCATTCTTGGTTGGTTGCTTCTTTGCTGAGCAGGCGCTGGTTTAGGAATCATGACAACCCCCACCATTAGACGGCGTTCAGCCGTATCTTAATTTCTCTGAGGATATATAGCAACCACTTCTTTCTTTCCAATGAATGGTTTTCTTACAGCAGCAGAGGATGCATCTTTTTGAATCTTCCCATTCTTTATCCCGGCTTCCACCCTTTCTCCGGTCAATATCAATTCGGTAAAACCTGCCGATGAACTCCCGATTAAGTGATTTAAGAAAGGACCAGACAGGGTGCCCAAAAACATGTCTACCAACTCTCTTTCAGATAGGGGAGGTTGGACTCTTCCTTCTAAGTCCCTCCATTTTTGCGCATAGTCTTTAAAGCCTTCGCTTGAAACCATGGCCATACTCTAGAGTTGAGTACGGGTGAGCGCAAGATCAACGTTGTATTGGTATTGTTTGTAAAAGGCGGCGGCCAGATCTTCCCAGTTATGAACATTGGCTCTTTCTAACTGATAAAACCAATCAACTTGAGTTCTAGACAGACTGTCTTGGAAGAAGTGTACCCATAAATCCTTATCGGCAGTGTGAGGCTGTATTTTGCTCACATAGGACCGGAGATGCATTTTGGGAGATGAAACTCCGTCATATTTGGCGAACACCGGTGCTTTGAATTTTGGAGGAATGACAATCCTAGATACTAACCCCAACTCCTCAAAGTCCAATCCATGCACTTTTTGGATTTCCATTGCACTTAACCGTTCTTCCAGATGCTTATACTTGTCATCGACCGGAGGGTATTGTTCTTCAAAATAGTCTTCTTCTTCCTCTTCCTCTTCTGAATCTGGCTGGACGACTGCTTCTTTGCCTTTCCCATTTTGATTGTCTTTCTCTCTCGAGGACGTTGCAAAGTCTAGGGTCCTTCTTGCTTGTCCTTGAGATCTTCTTCCCATATTTAGAACTCTGGTTATTTTCTTTGTCTTCTTTTTCTTCTCTTCAACCAGCAAAGTCTTCAACTCTTCTTGTCCTTTGGCTAGAGTTAAGAACATTTGTTGAAACTGAGCATTTTTTGCTTAGAGGTCCTTAACCGTTTGCTCGAGATCCATCTTACTAAAATAAATAGTAGAAAGATGAGGAGACTTGTTGTAAGAAACCTGCTTATGTTATGATGAATGGTAGATGCATATGCAATGATTTCAAGGATTTTAAAGATTCAAGTTTGTTTTAGACAAAAAGGAAACACACGTTATATTAATAAATTAAAGCTTGAGTACATCAATTCCTCTTTTGAGAAAAAATAACAAAAAACTCTAAGATAAAAAGGTAGTACGAATCCTCTTTGGTGCGATGTAGGCATTCAGAGTTCGCTCATCATGAAGTTGCTTAGTGAATTCCAAAACCTTCTTCTCTCTAGCGTAGAATTGGGCTTCGAAAGTATCTCGCTCCCCCTTATGTTGTATCCAATCCCTTTCTATGTCTTCAAGAGAGGTGGCCATGTCAGGATGTAGGATAGTGTACGGAACATCTCCTTCCATAACAGGCTCCATGATTACCGGGAGAATGGAGGTATAAGGCATCATAAGACTTTGAGAGCGAGTTTGTACCCATTTGAGGTAAGACTCAAGAGAGATGGAATTCTTGTGTTCCAATGTCTTGTTATCTACCTTGTTTAACATCCTCCACGCTCGGATAAATCTATGGCGAAGACCTTGATCGTCGTTCTCGTAGTCAAATATCAAACCTTGAATGAGCATCTTGTGTGGGCCATTCCTTTGGGCGTAACCAAACTGTCTTAAGGCTAAGCATGGGTTGTAGGTGATACCTCCCCTAATTCCAAGTAAAGGGACATTAGGAAATTCTCACAACGGTCAATAATAATAACATTCTCTATAGATCGGGAACACCAATGGATGTCTGAATGTTTAAGCGTCATCAACCTTTGTGACCACCTTGAACCTTGCTCGTTCTTCAATACAGATTGGGGAAGATGCGAAATAAACCATCTTGCCAAAAGAGGAGTATAACACATAAGGATACCTCTTTTCCTCATGGTGCGAGTGTGAAAAAAGTGTAGGATGTCCCCTAGTAAAGTAGGCACCGGGTTGCGGGATATGAAGATTTTGATGGCATTCACATCTATGAGTTGGTCACGATTTGGAAACAAAACCATCCCATAGATGAGGAGAGCCAGAATTTCCTCAAAAGCTTGCAGATCCAAAGAATTCCAACAATTTTGGGATTTCTCAAACAAGAACTTTGCTAGGAAACCTTTGACACCACTCCTTGTTTCCCAATTAGTTGTGATATCAAATGATTGCAAGTGTAGAGCTTGAGCAATCTCTTCTAGCTTTGGGTCTCTTTCCGTACCATTGAAAGGTAGTTGATTGAGAATGGGAATCCTCAAGAGTCAGGAGAATTCTTCCAAAGTAGGCACAAGTTGATAATCGGGAAATGTGAAGCAATGGTGTAAAGGATCAAAGAATTGAAAGAGCACCTTCACCATGTCTTCATCAGTGTTAGAGGTGGCCAAGTTTAGTAGGCGAGCATGTCTTTCGGTAAATGGAGAGTTTTCAGGAATCCTTGAAGCTAGCTCCTTAAGATGTGGAGGGATCCTTACAAGATTGACTTGAATGGTTTTCCTGCTAATAGAATCCATGTCCTACAAAACAATAACAAAGGTAAATCCCAAGATCCTTGAAATGGTTAGTGAATGAGTATGATATTATGATGTTCATGATGTTATGTACAAGTATGTATATACAAACAAAGCAAACAAGTCCTTAGGTTTAGGCTTGCATGGAGTCTTATAGGTAAGTACCCTCTTGAAGTTTAGTTGGCTCAAACCTGTCCTAGTAATAGTAACCGGGTTCTAAGGAGCTAAATATCACTGGTTTGTTTCTTTGGTCATTGTTTCAGCACAAGCCTCTTTAGTGGCGACCGAAATATCCCAAAAAACCAAACCTCAACGAGTGTAGTATCGAGTATCTACCAACTTCAGACTGCACCAAAGTCGGTCATCTCACTACATCCTAATGGCCAAGTTGGTCAAGTAAAGGTTCTAAAAGTTCATTAGTGCTTCATGACATCACTCAGCGACCCTGTATTCTCCTTGATAAACTCAAGGGCTACCGGTACCCACAAATATGTCGCACTTACGTAGCTATTTCTTAGACCATGTCGGTATACCCCACACAGTTTCCACAATGTATTGCTACTTACCTATAAGGTATCCCAAATCCGGGTAGAGGATTCAAACCCAAACAAAGAACCAAAATGTAAATCATACAAGTCAAAAAATGTAAGTGTTGTACCCCAAAATTTTCCCTCCCATATTTCTCAACACATGGCAAGCGAGGTCCCCAAATTGCTCAAGGAAGTTCAAGAGTTGACCAGACAAACTCTCTCCTAAAGCAATATACCCCAGATTAGGGTTTCTATTTTCATCAAGATGTGTGAACCACAAAGAACTCAAATTATCACCATTGTCCTAACATGTTCTCAAGATCATCCATGTCAAGTTTCAAGGCTTGCATAAGAAGTTTGCTCAGTCAATTGTTCAAATGCTTGAAAATCAATTGTACTAGGTCAAAAGTCAACTGGGGCCCACATACAGTCAAACTTCAATATTTTTGGTCAACATCCTCATTTTGAAGTATTATTCATCATTTGATTAAGGTTTGATCATGATTCCTCAAGTATTGCTCACAATTCATCAAAACCCAAAAGTTGCTAAATTAGGGTTTTATAGGAAAACTCAACTCAACTTTAACCAAGCATAACTTTCTCATATTTTATCAGAAATTACCCATCAAAATATAATTTTGAATAGCATGCAATTCCCTACAATTCATCTTCATCTCCCAAGTTCAGAATATGCACTCACAAAAAGATATGAATTTTGACATTATAGGTCCTTTTGAAAAGTCAACAAAAACACCTTTTGGGTCAAAGCTTTATACATGAGCATGGAAGACTCAATTGAGATGAGACCAAAAGGGTTGCTTATAGGACATCCTAAGCTTTCTAAAAAGTCCAAGAACACCTCTCTAGGGCCAAAATTGAGAGAGTTATGCATTGGCCAAGTTGACCATTTTTGCAAAATTGCCAAAAGTCAAATGTGCTCAAATTTGCATTTTTTGCTAAATGGGCCCAACTTTTTATGCTTGCACATCAATTATAATGTGGTCCACTACTCAAATATTCACTCACCCATTATATGCTTCATTTTTCAATTTATTTTGATTTTTTATTAATTAAAAAGTGAATTAAATCAAATAAATGATGAAAATTATCAAAGATATAATTTGATTTATTTTTTTTACAGATTGGCAATCAAGATATGCTGAGCTTGCATGATCAAATCGAATCAAGGGCAATTGGAACAAAAAGAGCATGCTTGGCATGAAAATAGAAAGATATCATATGTCTTAAAAATCAAATATTCCATTCACGAATTCTCAAGATTGGATCCAAGTTTGTTAACCTAATTCATTCTAGGTTATATAATGAAGCTTTCCAGATTAAAAAAATAGGGTTAGAGGTCGTGAGAAGCTTGGAACAAAACTAAAAAAAGTTGGCAAAAGTGTGAGTCGGTTTTAATTCTACAAGCCATCTCAAGCCATCCTAGTGATCCCAATCGCTTGCTAGACATCCCAGGAAGCTATTCCAATCATTCATAGGTCTTGAAACGCCCAGAATCTCACCTTACAGGCACCACGGTTTGCCTAAAAACTTGATTATGATTTCATTGATTTACTCATCATAAGCGTGTTTTAATTACATATTCTTGTTTATCATCATGTTTGCAAGCTAACCATGCCATTTAATTGCAGTTTTGATGCTTGTACGTGATATTGCCATGGTTAGGGTTTTGTGTTCTTGTTTGGGGTTTTTTGTACAGGAAAAATTAGGCCTTGATTCTGCTACCATGATGCTCGTGAGGATGAGACGAGTTGATTGGTACCAGTACTTGTCATTTATCTTGATCATATGCAATTTTGGAGATGAACAGGGTTATACCTACACTAAACATCTGTAGGTAAAAGTCTTGTTTTCTAAAACGATGGTTCAAGGAAGGAGATGATGGTGTGGCAGCATGTGACTCGTCCGCTTGAAAAATGGACCAGATAGGGTCCCCAAGAACATATCTACCAGCTCCCGATCCGTCAATGGTGGCTGCACCCTGCCAGCCAGGTCTCTCCATTTCTGGGCGTACTCCTTAAAACCTTCACCCGACCCTAGCGACATACCCTGGAGCTGGGTACGCGTAGGAGCGAGGTCGGCATTATACTGATACTGCTTGTAAAAAGCAGTGGCCAGATCCTCCCAGTTACGAATGCTGATTCCATCCAGCTGATAGAACCAATCGAGGTGAGTCCCTGAAAGACTCTCCTGGAAGAAGTGGATCCAAAGGTTCTTGTCTGCTGTGTAAGGTTGGATCTTCCTTACATAAGAACGGAGATGCATCTTGGGACATGAAGCCCCATCATACTTCACGAAGGCAGGTGTTTTGAACTTGTGGGGGATCACCACCCCAGTAGATAACCCCAAGTCTCCGAAATCCAATCCAGGCACCCGCTGAACTTCCATAGCCTTTAATCTGTCTTCCAGCTGTTTGTACCGGTCTTCAGCAGGAGGGTATTGTTCGTCGTTGAAGTCTGTTTCAGTATCAGAGCCCACAGGAGTAGGGACCTCCCTTTCTTGGTGACTACCTTCCGTCACAGATGGAGGAGTCCTTTCAGCTTCAACCAAAGTGTTCCCGAGTCTGCGCCCAGTGTTAAATAGCACAGTCCTCCTCTTCTTCTTAGTCTTCTTCAGAAGCATGGTCTTTAACTCTTGTTGACCCTGAGCCAAGCCCTTGATCAGCTCCCGAAATTGGGCGTTCTGCGCCTGAAATTGGACGTTCTGCGCCTGAAGAGCCTTGATAGATGCCTCGGTTGATGATTCAGGATTCATGATGCTGAAATAAACAGCGAAGAACAGTAAACCACCTGAAAAAAAGAGTGCCTATGATGCACATGATGAATGATATGTGTTTATGCGATGCATTCAAGAGTTCGAAAATTCAAATTTGTTGTAGACCAAAAGGAACACACGTTGTTATTAAGAAAATCATTGTTTAATACATCAAAGCCTCATGGGCAAAAGTACAAAAAGATCAAATCAATCCCAAAATATGTTGCGCATCTTCTTTGGAGCTATGTAAGTGTTGAGGTTCCTTTCCTCGTGCAACAGGCGGGTGAGCTCCAAGACCTTCTTTTCACTGGCATGCAAACTAGTCTCAAGAGAATTCCGCTCTTCCTTAAGCTGGATCCAGCTCTTCTGCATCTCTTCCCAGGATGTGGGCATATCAGGGTGCTGAACAACGTGAGACACCTCTCCTTCCAAGGCAGGCTCTTTGATTACTGGAAGCATGTGAGGATAAGGCATTACTAACTTCTGAGAGCGGGCTCGTACCCATTTGAGGTAAGGCTCCAAAGGGATGGAGTTCCTGTGCCCCAGTGTCTTGCTGTCTATCCTACTAGGCATCCTCCAAGCTCTGATGAATCTCTGGCGAAGTCCTTGAGTATCGTTGTCGAAGTCAAAAACTATGTCAGGTATCAACATGTCATGAGGACCATCCCTCCGAGCATAACAAAATTGTCTCCAAGCCAGGCATGGACTATAAGTAATACCCCCTCTGATTCCAAGTAAAGGAACATTGGGATACTCCCCGCAACGATCAATGATAGTGACATCTTCTCTGGACCTAGGGCACCAATGTATATCTGCATGTGTAAGAGTCATCAACCGTTGTGACCATCTCAAACCCCGCTCGTTCTTCAGGACTGATTGTGGAAGGTGCGAAATAAACCACTTTCCCAGGAGAGGAGTGCAACACATAAGGACACCTCTTTTTCTCATGGTTCGAGTGTAACATGAGTGAAGGAGGTCCCCCAGCAACGTAGGTATAGGATTCCTGGACATAAAGATCTGGACAGCACTGATATCAATGAGCTGATCTGGGTTAGGGAACAACACCAAACCATAAACAAGGAGGGCCACAACCTCTTCAAAAGCTTGCAAGTCAAGGGAGTTCCAACATTCATAGGCCTTTTCAAACAGAAACCTGGCTAAGAACCCTTTAATACCACTTCTGACTTCCCAATGTCCCTTGAGGTCAGATGACTGTAGGTGCAAGGCTTTAGCAATCTCTTCAAGCTTAGGTTCCTTTTCTGTACCGTTGAAGGGTAGCTGATCAAGGATAGGGATCTTCAGGAGTCGGGAGAACTCCTCCAATGTGGGTACCAACTGATAGTCCAAGAAGGTGAAACAGTGATGCAGAGGGTCAAAGAATTGGAACAGGACCTTTATCATATCTTCCTCAATGTTGGTGTTGACCAAGCTGATGAGGCTTCCATGCCTTTCACTGAATGAAGAGTTCTCGGGAATCCTGGATATAAGCTCCTTAAGCTGAGGAGGGATCCTCACAAGACTGATTTGAATTGTCTTTCTACGAACAGTTTCCATGTCCTACAAAACAAGAACAAAGATGAAAATTCGAACCCCTGAAATGGTTAGTTAATGCATATGATGCTGGATGATGTCATGATGCTATGATTAAGCACACCACAGATATTTACACAGACAAACATGTAAGGCACACAAGGCACACAAGACAGGCCCTTAAGGTTTAAGGCCAGCATGGGGTCTGGGTAGTACCCTCTTGAAGTTGGTGGGTTCAACCTGTCCTAATCAAAGTAACCGGGTTCTAAGGTTCCCAATATCACGGGATTGCTTTCATTGTTCATCGTTTCGATTTAGCCACTGAACTGGCGACCGAAATATTCCAGGAAAGCAACCCTCAATTGAGTGTAGTATCGAGTATCAACCAACCTCGGATTGCACCAAAGTCAGTTATCTCACTACCCTAAAGAGGCCAAGATGGTTCAATTAAGGTTCCTAAGGTCTGTTGATGCTTCACGACACCACGCGGAGGCCCCGTACTCTCCTTGACTGAACTCAAGGGTTACCGGTACACACCAAAGTGCCACATCAACGTAGCAGACTGTTTCAACCATGTCGGTATACCCCGCACAGTTCCCTCACAGCCTTGTTGCTACTTTCTAAGAAGGTATTCCCCCAGATCCGGGTTAGGATCTATAGAACTCCCAAGCAACCCACAATTTTAAAGCACACAAGGAAAACAATTGAAAACACAGTTATGAACTAGCCCTAAGGTACACCTCACTTTAAGTTTAAGTCCCCAGCAGAGTCGCCAGTTCTGTGATCGGTGGATCTGGAACTGACTGTTTAACGCTGGTTCGCGAAATGTCGCGGAAGCAAGAGTCGCCACCGTCTTTTATTTTCTCCAAATGGAAAGGACAAAAGCACAGAAAAATTCCTTTAAAGAGATTACTCTCGGTTCGGGAGGTAGGTTATAGAAAGGGAAGGTGTTAGCACCCTTTCTATCCATGGTTATCCATGGGCTCTTAGATACTTGCTCAATGTGTTTTCAAAATTGTTTGTTTTCTTTTCAATGTGGGTTTAAAAAGTTTCTTTGAAAAATTTCAGTTCGACTCGTACGTCAGAGTGTTTGAAAAATTTGCTTTGAAAGCTTTTGAAAAGTGTTGGTGTGAAAAGATTTCAGTTTGTTTTGAAGAGAGCAAGTATCCATGAGTCGTCTACCTACCCTAAGGAATTCGTCTGTGTAAATGTCCTTTAAAGTAGTGCCATCCCACCATTGAGAGGTAGGTAGCACCACCGTTGGAGGTGTTCGGGTCAATTCGAGTTTTAGGGGCATGGTGATCACCGGAGCAATGGGAAGACACCTTAGAAGCTACCCTCATGCCAGGTTCCCGGATCATGAGGACTTGCTAAGACGTCCTCTACTCGACGATCACCTTTCGAAAGGCAACAGTGAGGCGTACCCTAGGGGTGGTGTGTGCGGTCCGTGTGTCATGTTTCAATTATTTTGTCTTGTCATGTTTGTTGTGATCTACGCTTGATTTTATTTTTAAGTCCATACATTCTTTCATGCATATTTATTAACAGTTGTATATTTGCGAGAAAATAAATCTAAACTATTACAAATGGCGCGGGTCCACATCGCCAAAATAAACCGAACCCGATTTGACTGAAAGTAAAAGTGCGAGAAATAAAGTAAAAATTATTACAAGGCTTTGGGGCATATACATAATTATTTAAACGATATAAAATAAATGCGCGAAATAAAGAAATTAAAAAAACAAAACTAGGGCGTTGGACCCTTTTGCAAAAGTATTTAAAGTTAATGAATTAATTAATTAGAACTAATGAAGAATTAAAATTAAAGAAAAAGGAATGTTTTTTTTGATATTTTTGTATTTTTTAAGATTTAAAAGAAAAAGAAAAAGAAGGAATTAATTATTATTGACTAACCCTAATTCTATTGTTTTTTAAGTTTATTGTAAAAATGTTATATTAATCTAAATTAAACCCTAATTTATTTATGTGCAAATTTGATTATAAAAAATAAATAAATAAATAATATTGTGATAAAAAAAAGAAAATTAAAAAAGGTATAAAAATTATTAATTAACCTAATTCTATTTTTTTGGATTTTTGTTATTAAAAGAAATTAAAGTTGAAAACCTAATTAAACTAAATAATTTACATATTAATTATTTACAAGAGAATAAATAAAATAAATATTTTTTATGTTTTTGTCCTTTTTTGATTTTTTTGTGATGTTTTTATATTTTATAAAGAAAATAAACTAATTAAATTGAGACAATAAATTAAATAAAATTGCAATTAAAAATAAGATCTATATAAAAAAAATGAAAGGAAAATGCAAACCAGGGGGGGTGACCCCAAAACTGGAGGTGCAGGCCATAGAACTCTGGCCCATTAAGCTGAAAATTTGTTGGACTTTTTGAATCAGGTGTGACACATTTGACTAAAGCATAGCATATTCTTCAATCCTAGCCTTTGATGTGGATACTCTGGGACGCGTGGATGATCTGATTTTGAGGTATATGGTAGGCATCAATGATAGCGCTGCATGGGAATTCACGTTGAAAAATAATATGAGAAATATGTGAGACCTGGGGTTTGAACCCAGGTCATGAGAGTCACAAGCGTATGTCCCTGCCAGCTGAGCTACCACGCGTTAGTTAACATATTATGGCAAATAAATAATAAAAGAAAAAAGCAGATACGTTAGTGGAGGGCGCGCGAAATTCAAATGCCCCCAATCCCTGTATGCCACGAGTCCTTCTTCTTCGTCCCTGCAAAACAAAACTCAAAGGCAACGGTTTGGCAAACGTTGCCTAATACCATCTAACAGAAAATAGCGAATAGGCCCTCGACGCTCATAAATTGAGCGCGAGGGTTGGAATCTTTTCGTTTGGATGTACTGAGTGCAATGGCAATGGTCTTGAGCTCTGATTTTTCTTATTTGCAAAAGCCCTAAATTAAGCTCTACAAAACCCTAGAATATAAAAATGGTAGAATCACGTATGGCCACTGAAAACTCAATTGAACACATCAGTTAGCTTGTAAACTTCACATTAAACAAGAATTCGCAAATAAAAAGTGCAAAGGATGCTTAAAAAATGATGCACGATTTCAACAATTTTTCTTTACAGTTTGAGTTGTAGCCACCACCTCTTTGCGTTTTGATTGATGTTAGGGATTGGCACACGTTCAGAGTTTGTCCAGGAAGCTATTAGAAAAAAAATTAAGGCCTAAAACTCACCCCAACCTTGATTTCAGATTTGACTTATATGGCTCATTTTTCAAATTGTCCATAAGCCTTTGAGCGCAGCCTTTGGTATCTTGTGGTTAGGGTTTGACTTAGTGCTTATGCTGGAAGGGAATTGGCTTGCTAACTGACCTAGATTCATGCTCATGAGAGAACTAGTCCTAGGGTTTTTTCATTAACAAATTTTCCTTCTTTTAAGCCAAGACCAAGACTTAGTGTGCAATTTAACCCTAGCCTGAGTTTTTGAGTTGGCCCATGATATATGGAAGTTGTCCAAATTCACATGACACTATTCCATTGGTTTTTGAATTTTATTTGAATTTTCAAAGATTTAAAATGAATTAAATTATCAAAAATTAAATAAAATAGAAAAATCAATATTTGGTCTTGAAATTAATCATGGGACACGTGTGTGGCATGACAAGGATGAATCAAGTGGAAGAAAGTGGGCCCTTTTGTCAAAAATTGGAGTTTCAAGGATAGTTGACTTTTGCCATTTCACAAAAATTTCCCAACTTCTACAAGGCATAACTTGCTCAATTTTTAAGCTTTTCACATGTTCTTGGACATTTTGGAAAGGTCTTTGAGTCCTCTAACCAATGCCTTTGGTCCCATGTCATTTTGATTTACCAATATCAAGTTATGGTCTTTGACTTAAAGTCCCTTTTTGTTGACTTTTGAAAATGACCTATAATGTTGAAATTGATAACTTTTTGTGAGAGCATTTCTTGGACTTGAAGTATGAAGATGAGTTGTAGGAAATGTCTTTCTCTTCAAAATGAGCTTTGGATGGAATTTTTCTGATAATCCATGTGAAAGTTATGCCCTGGTCAATTTCAGTTGACTTTTTCAACTGTCCAAATATAGCAACTTTTGCATCTTTGATGATTTCTGAGCCAAATTTTGAGAATCATGATCAAGCATTGATCAAATGATGTTTGTGGCTTCAAAATGATATGTTGACCAAAAATTTGAACTTTTGACTGCCAAATGACCATTTTGCCCCTACAGTTGACTGTAGTGCAATTTAGGGTTTTGACTGTGCAATTTTGAGCTGAATGCCTTGAAACTTGATATGAGGATGCTTGACCATGTTTGTAAGCATATGAGACTTGATTGAGCCTTTGAACACTTCCTTTTCTTGATCAGAACACAAACCCTAGTTTTGACTGTATAGGAGACAGTTGCACTGTGCAACCCTTGGGGAATTTTATGACTTGGCTTGGCAATTTCTTGAGGAATATGGGAGGGCAAATTTTGGGGTATAACAGTTGCCCCTGTTCAATCTTCTTAGACCTGAGGATGCAGATTGGCTGACGTGCCTTTCGTAATCCGAGGGTAAAAGATGATTGGACACTAGAGTGCCCGGAAATTTGCGCTCACATGTTAACAATAATGGTGGAATGGGCTTATAGATGCCATCTGGATGTTTGATTGCGTGGGAGATTCCTTGGCGAGAACCTGTATACCTGCAAAACAGAAAATGAGTACCTGACACGTTGCAGGAGCCGATTTTTTTAGATGCCTGGTATAGATGTGTCCTGACTGGTTACAGGAGCTGAGTCTGGAGCTTCAAACGACGATGAAAGAACCAGGGATGATTACTTCCTTAGCATGAATGGTAAGAGAGCCTTGGGCGACTTTAACTTCAACAACGCTTGTTGAGAAAAATCTTGGGGATTTTAACTTCAACAACGCTCGTTGAGAAAGATCTGGGGGGATTTTAACTTCAACAACGCTCGTTGAGAAAAATCTGGGTGATTTTAATTTCAACAACGCTCGTTGAGAAAAATCTGGGTGATTTTAATTTCAACAACGCTCGTTGAGAAAAATCTGAGGTGTCTTCTACTGGGATAAGAATCAGGGAGATCTTAGGGTCGATCTGACTGAACCAGAGAGGCCTTTGACTGGATAAGCATCAGGAAAATCTTGGGACGATTTAACTGAACCGGTCTAGGTCTTGAAATGTCTTCAACTGGATAAGCATCAGGGAGATCTTAGGGTCGATCTGACTGAACCAGAGAGGCCTTTGACTGGATAAGCATCAGGAAAATCTTGGGACGATTTAACTGAACCGGTCTAGGTCTTGAAATGTCTTCAACTGGATAAGCATCAGGGAGATCTTAAGGTCGATCTGACTGAACCAGAGAAGGCCTTTGACTGGATAAGCATCAGGAAAATCTTGGGACGATTTAACTGAACCGGTCTAGGTCTTGAAATGTCTTCAACTGGATAAGCATCAGGGAGATCTTAGGGTTGATCTGACTGAACCAGAGATGGCCTTTGACTGGATAAGCATCAGGAAAATCTTGGGACGATTTAACTGAACCGGTCTAGGTCTTGAAATGTCTTTAACTGGATAAGCATCAGGGAGATCTTAGGGTCGATCTGACTGAACCAGAGAAGGCCTTTGACTGGATAAGCATCAGGAAAATCTTGGGACGATTTAACTGAACCGGTTTAGGTCTTGAAATGTCTTCAACTGGATAAGCATCAGGGAGATCTTAGGGTCGATCTGACTGAACCAGAGAAGGCCTTTGACTGGATAAGCATCAGGAAAATCTTGGGACGATTTAACTGAACCGGTTTAGGTCTTGAAATGTCTTCAACTGGATAAGCATCAGGGAGATCTTAGGGTCGATCTGACTGAACCAGAGAAGGCCTTTGACTGGATAAGCATCAGGAAAATCTTGGGACGATTTAACTGAACCGGTCTAGGTCTTGAAATGTCTTCAACTGGATAAGCATCAGGGAGATCTTAGGGTCGATCTGACTGAACCAGAGAAGGCCTTTGACTGGATAAGCATCAGGAAAATCTTGGGACGATTTAACTGAACCGGTCTAGGTCTTGAAATGTCTTCAACTGGATAAGCATCAGGGAGATCTTAGGGTCGATCTGACTGAACCAGAGAAGGCCTTTGACTGGATAAGCATCAGGAAAATCTTGGGACGATTTAACTGAACCGGTCTAGGTCTTGAAATGTCTTGAGAACTTAACTGGATCTTTCCTGAAAGATAAAAGTCAGTCATATGCAATGCATGATATGGATCAAGCAATGATGTTCTCAACATAAATGAGATTTGTATGATCCAGTGCGTTATGCATGCTATAATGATGTATGTGATGTTTTATGTATGTTTTTGTCTAGGAAAGTAAATCCTTGACGGGTGCCGGGAAGTCGTATCCTGGGCTGATGTCGAAGAATAGATTTGCCTCCGCTGGGGATGATAACTGCAAGGATACCGGTAGGAGAAGATGACTCCGTTGCGGAATAAACTTGGCGAATGGAAGATTCTGCGGGGAGAAAAGATACTCTAGCGATCATGCTGGGAAGCAATACTCTGTGGGAAGAGAGATGCCTTGCTGAGTGTTGATAACTTGCTGAGGATACCGTTGTTATATTGGAAGTATTGAGGGACTTCGCTGGGGATAGGAAAGAACCATATTGACGACGACCTTTCCATGGCTTTTGGCTGAGGATAACCCAGTTATATCCTGTTAAGGAAATAACTCTTTAAATGAAGCCGGTCGACGCGTTCATGCTCTGCTAGGGGATGAGCTTCCAGAATATACTGGGGATAAGCTTACTGCTTGGGGAGATGAATTCCATCTTTCCTGGGGGACTTGGATGGGATTCTCCTGGGGAAGTTTTGATATGCTGGGGAAGTGATTCCTTTGAATGTTGATGTATGCCGCCGGGGAACAATCTTTAGACCAAGACTGCCGGGGATGCTTGTTAAGAATGTATGCTGCTGGGGGAATATTGGGATCTACTGGAGAATACCCAATTTCCTTGAGACTTGTTAACTTTGTTTGAGGAATAATGCACTGACTTGCTGTCTCACTCTCTGGGGAATTTAAGATGCCTGGTTAGGTTCTTTAGCTGAACCTACTTTGGTACCTTGGAGGATAGAACAATTAGACTGCTCAGACAACTCTTTATTGCCCCTGTTTCTAGTGTCACCTGCAATTCATTCTTTGTTTCGTATGCAAATATTTATGAGCTAGCAAATTATTGTCAATGCATATATCACAAATTGAACCTTGGACGTTCTTCGCAAAACAAAACAGAAAAAAAGAAAAACAGTTGGCACGTTTAACTGAAAAGTATATTTGTATTGATTTTGAATAGCCTGTGAATAGGCGTTTTGTGTACAAGAGGCTGACATCCTAGTAAGAGAAATGTCGCCGAGCAAAAGAGTTTATTACAAGTTTTGTACAAAAGAAAATAAAACAGCTGTGTGAAAGATGAATGATCCACTGGGTTTCAACTCTGCTATTGCCTTTATACTCCGTGCGTCTCATCACTTGATGACCTTGGTTGAGGGTGAAGCTGACTGATCGATGCCGTCTGAACTTGATGTAGATACCGGATTCTGGATGCAAAGTGATCCAATGAGACATAGTATTACGCTTTTATCCCTAATTTTTGCCTGGACTGTCCTTTCGGGTTTTCAGTCCACCGGGATACCCATTTTTGCCCAAGCCGCCTTTTCAGGTTTTCGACTTGCCGGGTGTACAGATTTTTCATTTTCATCCCTTCATTTTGCCCGAACCCTTTTGGTTCGACGGGAAGCCCTAATTTTTGCCTAGGCATGTCAGCCTAGCGGGTCATTTTTTCATGCGTAGTATTTTTTAACTATGTCTGCATTGGCGGGATGAGGAAGGTCGTCACCATCCATGTTGGTTAATATCATTGCTCCTCCTGAGAACACATGCTTAACCACAAATGGCCCTTCATACGTAGGGGTCCATTTGCCCCTTGGATCACTCTGAGGAAGGATGATTCGCTTGATCACCAGTTCCCCGACTTGATATTCCTGTGGTCTGACCTTTTTGTTAAATGCCCTGATCATTCGTTTCTGATACGTCTGACCATGGCAGATAGCAGCAAGTCTCTTTTCGTCAATAAGGTTGAGCTGATCAAGTCGTGTCTGGATCCAATCATCTTCATTCAGCTTTGCATCCTTCATTATCCGGAGAGAAGGAATTTGTACTTCGATTGGCAAGACTGCCTCCATGCCATAAACCAGAGAGAAAGGAGTTGCCCCGGTTGACGTCCTAGCTGAGGTACGATACCCATGCAGAGCGAACGGTAACATCTCGTGCCAATCTTTATACGTTACTGTCATCTTCTGCACGATCTTCTTGATGTTTTTATTAGCTGCTTCTACAGCCCCATTCATCTTTGGTCTGTAAGGAGAAGAATTGTGGTGCTGTATCTTGAACTGTTCACAGAGCTCAGCGATCATCTTATTGTTCAGATTGGTACCGTTATCTGTAATAATCCGCTCAGGGACACCGTACCGACAGATCAGATTATGCCGAATGAACCGTGCCACAACAGTCTTGGTTACCGTAGCATAGGATGCTGCCTCAACCCACTTCGTAAAATAATCAATTGCCACTAGGATGAAGCGATGTCCATTAGATGCCGTAGGTTTAATCTCACCGATCATGTCTATACCCCACATTGCAAATGGCCAAGGCGCAGTCAGAACATTCAGGGGAACTGGAGGAACATGCACCTTGTCTGCGTAGATCTGGCATTTATGGCATGTCCTAGAATGTTGGTAACAATCAGCTTCCATGGTGGACCAGTAATACCCTGCCCGTAGGATCTTCTTTGCCATGGTATGTCCACTGGAGTGTGTACCAAAGGTCCCTTCATGTAGCTCTTCCATGATTCTTTCTGCTTCAGTCTTATCTACACAACGCAGTAGGGTTGAATCCTGGTTTCGCTTGTACAAGATGCCATTGCTAAGAAAGAACTTGGCTGCAAACCTCCTCAGGAATTTCTTATCATTGACAGATGCTCCTTCAGGGTATTCCTGAGCTTCTAGGTATCTCTTCACTTCGTGGTACCAAGGCTTCTCAGTCACCAATTCGGTTTCGAGATCACAACAGTATGCCGGTTCGTCCAGTTTCCAGATGATGATCCGGGGAGCTTCATTATCCCATTTAACCTTGAACATTGAAGACATTGTAGCTAACGCGTCCGCCAACTGATTCTCTTCTCTTGGAAAGTGCTCAAATGTTATCTCTGTGAAGTGGGGGATCAGGGCCAACACACATTCTCTGTAAGGAATCAAGTTTGGGTGTTTTGTATCCCACTCTCCTTTGATTTGATTGATCACAAGAGCGGAATCTCCGAAGACACTCAGAAATTTGATCCTCAGGTCGATCGCAGCTTGAAGACCCATAATACACGCTTCATACTCCGCCATGTTGTTGGTACAGTTGAAACACAGCCGGGCGGTGAGTGGAGTATGAGTACCTTGTGGAGATACAATTATGGCGCCGATACCATTTCCCAAAGCATTGGAGGCTCCGTCAAAGTGCATAGACCATCGGGATCCTGGTTCAGGTCCTTCATCCGGTCCAGGTATTTCACAGTCAGTTACTATCATAATGCTTTCATCTGGAAACTCGAAGTTCATTGATTGGTAGTCATCCACAGCTTGATGTGCTAAGTGGTCTGCCAATACACTTCCCTTGATGGCTTTTTGGGTCGTGTACTGAATGTCGTATTCCGTCAAGATCATCTGCCATCTTGCAATTCTCCCAGACAGAGCAGGCTTTTCGAATATGTATTTTATAGGGTCCATTTTTGAGATCAACAAGGTAGTGTGAGTCAGCATGTACTGTCTCAGCCGGCGAGCAGCCCATACCAAAGCGCAGCAAGTTTTCTCAAGCAGTGAGTATCGGGTCTCACAGTCGGTAAACTTTTTGCTAAGGTAATAAATGGCATGCTCTTTTCGGCCAGACTCGTCATGCTGCCCCAGCACACACCCCATTGCATTATCAAGCACTGTCAGGTAAAGTATCAAAGGTCTCCCTTCAACTGGTGGCATAAGGATGGGTGGTTCTTGGAGATATTCTTTGATTCTGTCAAAAGCAGCCTGACATTCATCATTCCAACGTACTACCTGGTCTTTCTTCAGCAGCTTGAAGATTGGTTCACAGGTAGCAGTTAAGTGTGAGATGAACCGAGCAATGTAATTCAGACGTCCTAGAAAGCCTCTGACTTCCTTCTCTGTCTTAGGAACTGGCATCTCTTGAATGGCTTTGACCTTAGCTGGGTCCACTTGAATGCCTTTATCACTGACCACGAAGCCTAGCAACTTCCCAGATCTTACCCCGAAGGTGCACTTGTTAGGGTTCAATCTTAGTTTGTACAGTTTCAACCGGTCAAACAATTTCTGCAGATGATCAAGGTGTTCTTCCTCAGTCTGGGACCTAGCGATCATGTCGTCAACATACACTTCTATCTCATGATGGATCATGTCATGAAATAAAGCAACCATGGCACGTTGGTAGGTTGCCCCAGCATTCTTTAGTCCAAAAGGCATGACTTTGTAGCAGAAGGTGCCCCACTGAGTAACAAATGTAGTCTTTTCCATGTCTTCCGGAGCCATCTTGATCTGATTGTAGCCTGAAAAACCGTCCATGAAAGAGAACACTTTATGCTGAGCTGTATTATCAACAAGGACATCAATGTGGGGTAGAGGGAAATCATCCTTGGGGCTGGCCCTGTTCAGATCCCTGTAATCGACACACATCCTGACCTTGCCGTCCTTCTTAGGTACCGGCACCACATTAGCAGCCCACTGAGGGTAAGAAGTCACTGCAAGAAACCCGGCATCAAACTGCTTCATAACCTCGGCTTTAATCTTCTCAGACATCTCTGGACGCATACGGCGGACCTTTTGCTTAACCGGAGGGCAATCTTCTTTAGTTGGTAAGTGATGGACCACAATGTCGGTATCCAATCCGGGCATATCTTCGTAGGACCAGGCAAAGATTTCTTTATAGTCATGCAGCATCTGAGTCAACCGTTGCTTCACGCTGAGTTCTAGGTTGGCACCAATCTTCACCTCTTTCTTGTCTTCCTCAGTACCCAAGTTTATTATTTCCACTGGCTCTTCATGGGGTTGAATTGCCCTCTCTTCCTGTTGTAACAATCTTGCAAGTTCACCAGGCACTTCGCAATCATCTTCACCTTCGTCTTCGGCTAAGTTGATCGGGTTTTCGAAGTCATAACTGGCAGTAGCAGAGTCGTTACCAGTGAGATCCAGAGTGGATTGAAACCTGTATGAGTGAGTGTGTGTGTAAATACAGCTGTTTTGCAATATGTAAAGAAAGGAAAGAAAAGGAGCGCAAAATTTGAATTGTGAAAAACGTCCAATGCTTTTATTCATGATATATGATAGTGACAAACAAAAGCCCTCATAAATAAAACCACGGTGCCCCGGGTAAGACACCGGGCCATATAGTTTCAAATTATTGTTTATTACAAATCAAAAACAAAGAAATTCATTACTGAGGAACAAAAGTTATGGGTGTAAAATCTTTAGCAGTCCAATTGGTCAATCCACCGTCGGCCGTCGGGTAGATCCAGCTATCGAACTTTGACTCTTCTATTTCATCTTCCTCTCCAATAGCATTCACTTCTGAGTGAGTGATGAGCACCGGAGGTCTTCCAATTCTTGCCTTGCGCACCGCTTTCTGAGCTTCTGTGGTGAAACCCAGCCCAAACTTGTTAGTCTTAGGAGTAAGATCAGGGAGCTTGCCCCAGTTTGCACATTCGCCTTTTTCGATCACAGCCCGGGCGTCTTTTAAGGAGGCCATCTTCATAGGAGAAACCTCTTCATCTGCTTCTGCTGCTGCCAAGGTTTGTGGTACTTCCTCAAAATGTTGAAAGGGGGTTTCAATGAACTCCCCATCCATTTCTACATATCTGAAGGAGTTGAGGTGACTGACCATGTACTCCTCTTCCCCTTGCACTGTTACGATCTTCCCCCTGACCGGGTACTTGAGCTTCTGATGCAATGTGGAATTCACAGCTCCAGCCTTGTGGATCCACGGGCGACCCAGCAAACAAGAATAGGACGGATGGATGTCCATCACATAGAATTTCGAATCGAATACCTGTGACCCAACCCTGATTGGGATGTCCACTTCACCATGCACCATTCTTTTGGACCCGTCAAAGGCCCGGACAACAATGTTACTTGGTTTGAGCTCTAGACCCTCACAATCCAGCCTATCCAGAGCCTTCTTGGGCAGCACGTTTAATGAAGAACCTGTGTCAACCAGCACATGAGCAAGAGTAGTGCCCCTGCATTCAATGGAGACATGCAGGGCATCATTATGGTTCTTCCCCTTTGCCGTTAGATCGGCATCAGAGAAACCCAGGCCATTATCAGCAGTTAGGTTGGCCACACAGTCGGTGAACTGGTCAGCAGACGTCTCTTGGGGTACGTGGGCTGTCTTTAAGAAAGCAATCAGAGCCTTTGCATGGGCCTCTGAGCACAGCAGCAGTGACAACATGGAGATTTTAGAGGGGGTGTGCCCCAGCTGTTCTACAACGTTGAAATCACTTTTCTTTATTATTTTGAGGATTTCTTCCATTTCCTGCTTGGAAGCCTCAACAATGGTCTTTGGTGCCTCCGTCCTGGCAGGCATATCAGCAGCAATTCCCTTGCCCCGAGTATCAGATGAATCAGTAGCAGGGGTGGATACTTGGTCAGGGGGAGAAACAGGCTCTCTGGCAGGTGTGAAGATCAAAGGCCTATGAATTGCCGGAGGAGCAATGTCTGGCGAGAACAGTCTTCCACTACGAGTGACCTTAGCAGGCCCGGTGATGTTGGAGACACCAGTATCAATGTTGCACTCTTGTTTCACACCCAGAACATAAACATCCGCCCCATAGTGCCATGGGACAGCCTTATCAGATTTGTAGGGCATAGGCCCCGGAACAGTAATGGTGATGGGAGCACTCTTGTGAACTGACAAAATTTGTATAGGCTTCTTTGAAGGAGCCTTGGAATGGTTGTTGAAGATGGTAACGATCGACACTTCTTCAACAGGAGCAGCAGGAACAGCAGTCTTTCTGAACAAAATCTCTCTACTATCTATCAGGTTTTGGATGCCTGACTTCAACAGAGAACAACCAGCAGGGGAAGCAACACATAGAGGGCAACTTTCGCTACATCCCGGAAATAAACCGGCTAGCAACAGATTCCTCTTGACCATCAGTAACGGAGTAGCAACATCATCCACCGAAGCTACATACAAATCCTCCTCAACAGCATTCACTCCATGCTGGGGCATGGGAGCAGTTACAACATTCGGCCTCTCGGGCGCCTCAAACTGTATCTCCTTTGCGTCAATGAGGTCTTGAACCTTATTCTTTAGGGCCCAACAGTCATCTGTGTTATGCCCCGGGCTATCAGAGTGATAAGCACAGCGAGCATTTGGATTGAACTTGGGGGATGCAGTATTGGGAAACTTTGGAGCCTCCCTGACAGTCACCAAATTGGTGGATAGCAACTGTGGCAGGATCTGTGATAAGGTCATGCTTAACCGGGTATACTCTCTCCGGGGTCTTTCAAACTTTTGAGGATTAGTTGGCCGAGGAGCGGCAGCAGGTTTGGCAATCATTACCGCACTGACAGATTGGCGGTGTTCAGGTCGCTCTGTTCTCCGGGAGCTATATACAGCACTAGTCTCCTTTTTGAAGGGCTTCTTCTCAGTACTGGAGGAGGCAACTTTCTGTATCTTCCCCGATTTTATACCAGCCTCGATCCTTTCACCAGTCAGGATCAGATCGGTAAACCCAGCAGAGGAATTACCAATGAGATGATTGAAAAATGGACCAGATAGGGTCCCCAAGAACATATCTACCAGCTCCCGATCCGTCAATGGTGGCTGCACCCTGCCAGCCAGGTCTCTCCATTTCTGGGCGTACTCCTTAAAACCTTCACCCGACCCTAGCGACATACCCTGGAGCTGGGTACGCGTAGGAGCGAGGTCGGCATTATACTGATACTGCTTGTAAAAAGCAGTGGCCAGATCCTCCCAGTTACGAATGCTGATTCCATCCAGCTGATAGAACCAATCGAGGTGAGTCCCTGAAAGACTCTCCTGGAAGAAGTGGATCCAAAGGTTCTTGTCTGCTGTGTAAGGTTGGATCTTCCTTACATAAGAACGGAGATGCATCTTGGGACAGGAAGCCCCATCATACTTCACGAAGGCAGGTGTTTTGAACTTGTGGGGGATCACCACCCCAATAGATAACCCCAAGTCTCCGAAATCCAATCCAGGCACCCGCTGAACTTCCATAGCCTTTAATCTGTCTTCCAGCTGTTTGTACCGGTCTTCAGCAGGAGGGTACTGTTCGTCGTTGAAGTCTGTTTCAGTATCAGAGCCCACAGGAGTAGGGACCTCCCTTTCTTGGTGACTACCTTCCGTCACAGATGGAGGAGTCCTTTCAGCTTCAACCAAAGTGTTCCCGAGTCTGCGCCCAGTGTTAAATAGCACAGTCCTCCTCTTCTTCTTAGTCTTCTTCAGAAGCATGGTCTTTAACTCTTGTTGACCCTGAGCCAAGCCCTTGATCAGCTCCCGAAATTGGGCGTTCTGCGCCTGAAATTGGACGTTCTGCGCCTGAAGAGCCTTGATAGATGCCTCGGTTGATGATTCAGGATTCATGATGCTGAAATAAACAGCGAAGAACAGTAAACCACCTGAAAAAAAGAGTGCCTATGATGCACATGATGAATGATATGTGTTTATGCGATGCATTCAAGAGTTCGAAAATTCAAATTTGTTGTAGACCAAAAGGAACACACGTTGTTATTAAGAAAATCATTGTTTAATACATCAAAGCCTCATGGGCAAAAGTACAAAAAGATCAAATCAATCCCAAAATATGTTGCGCATCTTCTTTGGAGCTATGTAAGTGTTGAGGTTCCTTTCCTCGTGCAACAGGCGGGTGAGCTCCAAGACCTTCTTTTCACTGGCATGCAAACTAGTCTCAAGAGAATTCCGCTCTTCCTTAAGCTGGATCCAGCTCTTCTGCATCTCTTCCCAGGATGTGGGCATATCAGGGTGCTGAACAACGTGAGACACCTCTCCTTCCAAGGCAGGCTCTTTGATTACTGGAAGCATGTGAGGATAAGGCATTACTAACTTCTGAGAGCGGGCTCGTACCCATTTGAGGTAAGGCTCCAAAGGGATGGAGTTCCTGTGCCCCAGTGTCTTGCTGTCTATCCTACTAGGCATCCTCCAAGCTCTGATGAATCTCTGGCGAAGTCCTTGAGTATCGTTGTCGAAGTCAAAAACTATGTCAGGTATCAACATGTCATGAGGACCATCCCTCCGAGCATAACAAAATTGTCTCCAAGCCAGGCATGGACTATAAGTAATACCCCCTCTGATTCCAAGTAAAGGAACATTGGGATACTCCCCGCAACGATCAATGATAGTGACATCTTCTCTGGACCTAGGGCACCAATGTATATCTGCATGTGTAAGAGTCATCAACCGTTGTGACCATCTCAAACCCCGCTCGTTCTTCAGGACTGATTGTGGAAGGTGCGAAATAAACCACTTTCCCAGGAGAGGAGTGCAACACATAAGGACACCTCTTTTTCTCATGGTTCGAGTGTAACATGAGTGAAGGAGGTCCCCCAGCAACGTAGGTATAGGATTCCTGGACATAAAGATCTGGACAGCACTGATATCAATGAGCTGATCTGGGTTAGGGAACAACACCAAACCATAAACAAGGAGGGCCACAACCTCTTCAAAAGCTTGCAAGTCAAGGGAGTTCCAACATTCATAGGCCTTTTCAAACAGAAACCTGGCTAAGAACCCTTTAATACCACTTCTGACTTCCCAATGTCCCTTGAGGTCAGATGACTGTAGGTGCAAGGCTTTAGCAATCTCTTCAAGCTTAGGTTCCTTTTCTGTACCGTTGAAGGGTAGCTGATCAAGGATAGGGATCTTCAGGAGTCGGGAGAACTCCTCCAATGTGGGTACCAACTGATAGTCCAAGAAGGTGAAACAGTGATGCAGAAGGTCAAAGAATTGGAACAGGACCTTTATCATATCTTCCTCAATGTTGGTGTTGACCAAGCTGATGAGGCTTCCATGCCTTTCACTGAATGAAGAGTTCTCGGGAATCCTGGATATAAGCTCCTTAAGCTGAGGAGGGATCCTCACAAGACTGATTTGAATTGTCTTTCTACGAACAGTTTCCATGTCCTACAAAACAAGAACAAAGATGAAAATTCGAACCCCTGAAATGGTTAGTTAATGCATATGATGCTGGATGATGTCATGATGCTATGATTAAGCACACCACAGATATTTACACAGACAAACATGTAAGGCACACAAGGCACACAAGACAGGCCCTTAAGGTTTAAGGCCAGCATGGGGTCTGGGTAGTACCCTCTTGAAGTTGGTGGGTTCAACCTGTCCTAATCAAAGTAACCGGGTTCTAAGGTTCCCAATATCACGGGATTGCTTTCATTGTTCATCGTTTCGATTTAGCCACTGAACTGGCGACCGAAATATTCCAGGAAAGCAACCCTCAATTGAGTGTAGTATCGAGTATCAACCAACCTCGGACTGCACCAAAGTCAGTTATCTCACTACCCTAAAGAGGCCAAGATGGTTCAATTAAGGTTCCTAAGGTCTGTTGATGCTTCACGACACCACGCGGAGGCCCCGTACTCTCCTTGACTGAACTCAAGGGTTACCGGTACACACCAAAGTGCCACATCAACGTAGCAGACTGTTTCAACCATGTCGGTATACCCCGCACAGTTCCCTCACAGCCTTGTTGCTACTTTCTAAGAAGGTATTCCCCCAGATCCGGGTTAGGATCTATAGAACTCCCAAGCAACCCACAATTTTAAAGCACACAAGGAAAACAATTGAAAACACAGTTATGAACTAGCCCTAAGGTACACCTCACTTTAAGTTTAAGTCCCCAGCAGAGTCGCCAGTTCTGTGATCGGTGGATCTGGAACTGACTGTTTAACGCTGGTTCGCGAAATGTCGCGGAAGCAAGAGTCGCCACCGTCTTTTATTTTCTCCAAATGGAAAGGACAAAAGCACAGAAAAATTCCTTTAAAGAGATTGCTCTCGGTTCGGGAGGTAGGTTATAGAAAGGGAAGGTGTTAGCACCCTTTCTATCCATGGTTATCCATGGGCTCTTAGATACTTGCTCAATGTGTTTTCAAAATTGTTTGTTTTCTTTTCAATGTGGGTTTAAAAAGTTTCTTTGAAAAATTTCAGTTCGACTCGTACGTCAGAGTGTTTGAAAAATTTGCTTTGAAAGCTTTTGAAAAGTGTTGGTGTGAAAAGATTTCAGTTTGTTTTGAAGAGAGCAAGTATCCATGAGTCGTCTACCTACCCTAAGGAATTCGTCTGTGTAAATGTCCTTTAAAGTAGTGCCATCCCACCATTGAGAGGTAGGTAGCACCACCGTTGGAGGTGTTAGGGTCAATTCGAGTTTTAGGGGCACGGTGATCACCGGAGCAATGGGAAGACACCTTAGAAGCTACCCTCATGCCAGGTTCCCGGATCATGAGGACTTGCTAAGACGTCCTCTACTCGACGATCACCTTTCGAAAGGCAACAGTGAGGCGTACCCTAGGGGTGGTGTGTGCGGTCCGTGTGTCATGTTTCAATTATTTTGTCTTGTCATGTTTGTTGTGATCTACGCTTGATTTTATTTTTAAGTCCATACATTCTTTCATGCATATTTATTAACAGTTGTATATTTGCGAGAAAATAAATCTAAACTATTACAAATGGCGCGGGTCCACATCGCCAAAATAAACCGAACCCGATTTGACTGAAAGTAAAAGTGCGAGAAATAAAGTAAAAATTATTACAAGGCTTTGGGGCATATACATAATTATTTAAACGATATAAAATAAATGCGCGAAATAAAGAAATTAAAAAAACAAAACTAGGGCGTTGGACCCTTTTGCAAAAGTATTTAAAGTTAATGAATTAATTAATTAGAACTAATGAAGAATTAAAATTAAAGAAAAAGGAATGTTTTTTTTTGATATTTTTGTATTTTTTAAGATTTAAAAGAAAAAGAAAAAGAAGGAATTAATTATTATTGACTAACCCTAATTCTATTGTTTTTTAAGTTTATTGTAAAAATGTTATATTAATCTAAATTAAACCCTAATTTATTTATGTGCAAATTTGATTATAAAAAATAAATAAATAAATAATATTGTGATAAAAAAAAGAAAATTAAAAAAGGTATAAAAATTATTAATTAACCTAATTCTATTTTTTTGGATTTTTGTTATTAAAAGAAATTAAAGTTGAAAACCTAATTAAACTAAATAATTTACATATTAATTATTTACAAGAGAATAAATAAAATAAATATTTTTTATGTTTTTGTCCTTTTTTGATTTTTTTGTGATGTTTTTATATTTTATAAAGAAAATAAACTAATTAAATTGAGACAATAAATTAAATAAAATTGCAATTAAAAATAAGATCTATATAAAAAAAATGAAAGGAAAATGCAAACCAGGGGGGGTGACCCCAAAACTGGAGGTGCAGGCCATAGAACTCTGGCCCATTAAGCTGAAAATTTGTTGGACTTTTTGAATCAGGTGTGACACATTTGACTAAAGCATAGCATATTCTTCAATCCTAGCCTTTGATGTGGATACTCTGGGACGCGTGGATGATCTGATTTTGAGGTATATGGTAGGCATCAATGATAGCGCTGCATGGGAATTCACGTTGATAAATAATATGAGAAATATGTGAGACCTGGGGTTTGAACCCAGGTCATGAGAGTCACAAGCGTATGTCCCTGCCAGCTGAGCTACCACGCGTTAGTTAACATATTATGGCAAATAAATAATAAAAGAAAAAAGCAGATACGTTAGTGGAGGGCGCGCGAAATTCAAATGCCCCCAATCCCTGTATGCCACGAGTCCTTCTTCTTCGTCCCTGCAAAACAAAACTCAAAGGCAACGGTTTGGCAAACGTTGCCTAATACCATCTAACAGAAAATAGCGAATAGGCCCTCGACGCTCATAAATTGAGCGCGAGGGTTGGAATCTTTTCGTTTGGATGTACTGAGTGCAATGGCAATGGTCTTGAGCTCTGATTTTTCTTATTTGCAAAAGCCCTAAATTAAGCTCTACAAAACCCTAGAATATAAAAATGGTAGAATCACGTATGGCCACTGAAAACTCAATTGAACACATCAGTTAGCTTGTAAACTTCACATTAAACAAGAATTCGCAAATAAAAAGTGCAAAGGATGCTTAAAAAATGATGCACGATTTCAACAATTTTTCTTTACAGTTTGAGTTGTAGCCACCACCTCTTTGCGTTTTGATTGATGTTAGGGATTGGCACACGTTCAGAGTTTGTCCAGGAAGCTATTAGAAAAAAAATTAAGGCCTAAAACTCACCCCAACCTTGATTTCAGATTTGACTTATATGGCTCATTTTTCAAATTGTCCATAAGCCTTTGAGCGCAGCCTTTGGTATCTTGTGGTTAGGGTTTGACTTAGTGCTTATGCTGGAAGGGAATTGGCTTGCTAACTGACCTAGATTCATGCTCATGAGAGAACTAGTCCTAGGGTTTTTTCATTAACAAATTTTCCTTCTTTTAAGCCAAGACCAAGACTTAGTGTGCAATTTAACCCTAGCCTGAGTTTTTGAGTTGGCCCATGATATATGGAAGTTGTCCAAATTCACATGACACTATTCCATTGGTTTTTGAATTTTATTTGAATTTTCAAAGATTTAAAATGAATTAAATTATCAAAAATTAAATAAAATAGAAAAATCAATATTTGGTCTTGAAATTAATCATGGGACACGTGTGTGGCATGACAAGGATGAATCAAGTGGAAGAAAGTGGGCCCTTTTGTCAAAAATTGGAGTTTCAAGGATAGTTGACTTTTGCCATTTCACAAAAATTTCCCAACTTCTACAAGGCATAACTTGCTCAATTTTTAAGCTTTTCACATGTTCTTGGACATTTTGGAAAGGTCTTTGAGTCCTCTAACCAATGCCTTTGGTCCCATGTCATTTTGATTTACCAATATCAAGTTATGGTCTTTGACTTAAAGTCCCTTTTTGTTGACTTTTGAAAATGACCTATAATGTTGAAATTGATAACTTTTTGTGAGAGCATTTCTTGGACTTGAAGTATGAAGATGAGTTGTAGGAAATGTCTTTCTCTTCAAAATGAGCTTTGGATGGAATTTTTCTGATAATCCATGTGAAAGTTATGCCCTGGTCAATTTCAGTTGACTTTTTCAACTGTCCAAATATAGCAACTTTTGCATCTTTGATGATTTCTGAGCCAAATTTTGAGAATCATGATCAAGCATTGATCAAATGATGTTTGTGGCTTCAAAATGATATGTTGACCAAAAATTTGAACTTTTGACTGCCAAATGACCATTTTGCCCCTACAGTTGACTGTAGTGCAATTTAGGGTTTTGACTGTGCAATTTTGAGCTGAATGCCTTGAAACTTGATATGAGGATGCTTGACCATGTTTGTAAGCATATGAGACTTGATTGAGCCTTTGAACACTTCCTTTTCTTGATCAGAACACAAACCCTAGTTTTGACTGTATAGGAGACAGTTGCACTGTGCAACCCTTGGGGAATTTTATGACTTGGCTTGGCAATTTCTTGAGGAATATGGGAGGGCAAATTTTGGGGTATAACAGTTGCCCCTGTTCAATCTTCTTAGACCTGAGGATGCAGATTGGCTGACGTGCCTTTCGTAATCCGAGGGTAAAAGATGATTGGACACTAGAGTGCCCGGAAATTTGCGCTCACATGTTAACAATAATGGTGGAATGGGCTTATAGATGCCATCTGGATGTTTGATTGCGTGGGAGATTCCTTGGCGAGAACCTGTATACCTGCAAAACAGAAAATGAGTACCTGACACGTTGCAGGAGCCGATTTTTTTAGATGCCTGGTATAGATGTGTCCTGACTGGTTACAGGAGCTGAGTCTGGAGCTTCAAACGACGATGAAAGAACCAGGGATGATTACTTCCTTAGCATGAATGGTAAGAGAGCCTTGGGCGACTTTAACTTCAACAACGCTTGTTGAGAAAAATCTTGGGGATTTTAACTTCAACAACGCTCGTTGAGAAAGATCTGGGGGGATTTTAACTTCAACAACGCTCGTTGAGAAAAATCTGGGTGATTTTAATTTCAACAACGCTCGTTGAGAAAAATCTGGGTGATTTTAATTTCAACAACGCTCGTTGAGAAAAATCTGAGGTGTCTTCTACTGGGATAAGAATCAGGGAGATCTTAGGGTCGATCTGACTGAACCAGAGAGGCCTTTGACTGGATAAGCATCAGGAAAATCTTGGGACGATTTAACTGAACCGGTCTAGGTCTTGAAATGTCTTCAACTGGATAAGCATCAGGGAGATCTTAGGGTCGATCTGACTGAACCAGAGAGGCCTTTGACTGGATAAGCATCAGGAAAATCTTGGGACGATTTAACTGAACCGGTCTAGGTCTTGAAATGTCTTCAACTGGATAAGCATCAGGGAGATCTTAAGGTCGATCTGACTGAACCAGAGAAGGCCTTTGACTGGATAAGCATCAGGAAAATCTTGGGACGATTTAACTGAACCGGTCTAGGTCTTGAAATGTCTTCAACTGGATAAGCATCAGGGAGATCTTAGGGTTGATCTGACTGAACCAGAGATGGCCTTTGACTGGATAAGCATCAGGAAAATCTTGGGACGATTTAACTGAACCGGTCTAGGTCTTGAAATGTCTTTAACTGGATAAGCATCAGGGAGATCTTAGGGTCGATCTGACTGAACCAGAGAAGGCCTTTGACTGGATAAGCATCAGGAAAATCTTGGGACGATTTAACTGAACCGGTTTAGGTCTTGAAATGTCTTCAACTGGATAAGATTGCTCATACCAAGTTTCATGCTTCATTTGGACTTCTAATGCTTAAAGTGACTTTCATGCTTCATTTTGGACTTATAAGATTGCTCATACCAAGTTTCAAGCCTTGAATCAAATTTTTGCCCAGTCAATTGGGCAGTTAACCTAAAAATCAGCTGTATTGGGGAAGAGTCAACTGTGGTCAATTTACAGTCAAACCTCATAAATTTTGATCCATATCAACATTATAAGCTTATATGAACCTTTTTATCAAGTTTGGACCACAACTCCTCAAGAAATTTGATCAGATCACCAAAAGGGCAAAATGGTCATTTTTAGGGTTTTGACTGCAAAAGGGCAATATCTGACTTTTGACCTAGCCAATGGCAAATTAGGTTCAAGCATGGATTCAAGGACTCAATGGCATCATCTTGACCTATTCACAAGGTTCAAAAGATCTCAATTGCATTGGATTGATAGATGAATTTTTCAGTCAACTGATCAAAATTTGACTATACACTTAAAAGTCAAACTTTGACTTTTTGGTCAAAATCAAGAGCCAATGGTCATTTTTCATCAAGATGTGTCAAAACATGAAACTTGTTCATCAAGAAACCTAATTTTTCAAATTAGGGTTTAAGATTGAAAAATTTCATAACTTAGAATTTTTCTAAGTTATGAAATTTTCTTAATTTTTCCCAACTTTGCCCAACATTTTCACCATGATGCAATTGGATTCAAACAAAACTTCCAACATGAAAGTTGTAGTCCTCCACAAAATTTACAACTTTTATTCATAAAGTTTTCCAAAAAGAAGCTTTAATATCAAGTTATGATTTTTGGAACAAGGGTCCATGAAATTTTTAACTTAGTGAATTTTTGCCCTAGTTTAGGCAGGATTTTGACCTATCTTCATGGAAATTTTTAACCTAGTTCCACTTGGAATCTCAAAATTCATTTTAAATATGGATTGTAAAGAATGTTACAAGCTTTCCAAAATGTCCAAGAACTCTCCAAAATCATTTGTGGTTAGGGAGAATCGAAGGCTTGAAGTTGGCAAAAACTCACTTTTGATCCATGGCATTTTCATATTGATACAAGTTGCAAACTCTAATCAGCCTTGTTTGTACTTGATTACAGGTCCAAAAACCCTTCCATACTCAATAATTAAATTCAAATCCATTGGTTTAAGGCTTTGTTCTGGTCATGGGAGGATTGCACACAAGATTAATCCTAAAATAGTAAAAAGGCAACATTGCCATTTTTGTCAAATGTGCTTTATGTCAAATAGAATCCTTGAGCCTTGAACAAGATCTGATACATCATACAATATCCACCAACTGAGGGGGCCAAGATCACAAAGTACAAGCTGATAGATAGCCTGTACATGCCTGTCTTGCATCATGACTTACTTTTGCTTAAAATACAAGAAACTTGTCAAATACACAACATCTTGAACATCTGAGAGAACCAACTCTTGCAAGCATTTGGGACAAGTTTTACACATTCCCTTGAGCCTAAAACACAAGCCTTTGATCCCTCAAACACTCTTGAACATCAAATCATCTTCCTCTTGCAAAACATGGCAGCTTTTGCACTTTGAGTTCTATCTCACAAACCACTCGCGTGTTTTGCCCCAAACCTGTTCAAACACCTTCCATATAACCTATCTAAGTTATCCCAAACACTAGGCACTGACTGTAACTCCATTTCCAAGCTTCACCATTTCTGTTTTCAGCTTGTGCAGGTTGAGTTCTATAAGCTTGTTCAAGCACATTCAAGGCAAACTAGGCATTGGGGAAGGTCAGAGGAAGTTCAAGCAAGCTCCCAAACATCTCAGGCCTCACTGAAAAGCTCCACATTGCCATACACGAGTTCAACTGAAACAGGTTTTTGTCAACTTCCTATCTCTCTATTTAGGAATCATTAAGTTTAGGTTTATGAATAAAAAATGTAGTACTCATAGCCATGAAGCTGTACATATGCTCAGTTTTCATTTAAGTTAAACATGTTAAGAGAATTTGATTCATGAACTTCCTGAAAAAATTAGGTTAGAATTTGAGGCCAGAGAAATTCTCTCTGGTCTTTGAGAGTTAGAATGAGTTCTTTACATGGTTGGAATCGTCTTGAAAAATGCTACAACTTTGATGTTATGAGTTTTTGCATTAGAGCACGCATGCAGGTTTTCCATGTTTGAGTCAGGCGCGCGCGTTTTTGGTTGACAAAGGTTGAAGATGAAGTTCAGTGGGCTGGGCTTGGTTCTGGCTCACTTTTTGCACCCCCTGCCTTGCTGATTGCACCCCCTGGCCCATTTCTTTATATTTTTGTATTTTTGTATTTGTTTTTCATTTCTGATTTTATTTTATTATTTTCTAAACATTAAAAAATACCAAAAATATTTTTATAAATTTTCACATTTATTTTTATATTTTATTTCATTTTTATAACATGAAAATAATTATTAATTAGTATATACTTTTATTTTCTTTAATAAAAAACAAATAAATGTTTTAGAGATATTATTTTATTATTTTATTATTTATACATATAAAAATAATATTTTTTTAATATATTTTTATTTTTTTGACATTGGTACATATTTCATTTATATATATATATATATATATATATATATATATATATATATATATATATATATATATATATATATATATATATATATATATATATATATATATATATATATATATATATATATATATATATATATATATATATATATATATATATATATATATATATATATATATTTCCTAAAAAGAAAATTAGGGTTTTTACCCTTAATAAAAATAATCTTTTTATTTCTTTTTTTGCATTAAATGTCACATTTTTTACATACATAAAAATAAACAAAACACTTTTTGCATATTCATAATATTTTGTATATTTATTTAATTGATCATTTAAATACTTGTCCATTTATTAATTTGTACCATTTATTCAATTTGGATGTAATAGTAAATATTAGGGTTTTAATTTCTTGCAAAATAATCCCCCCATTCAAAATTGTATCCCCCCTTCCCATATCAAAAGTTGTAATAGTCGTAGCTTTATTTTACGCATTTTATGCTTTTAAATATGTCATGTTAGAGATTAGGGTTTGTATGCAAAAATCCAAAATCAAACAAATAGCTTGACTAATACAAAGACAAAAAAGCATGAAAATAGACAACACAATGCACACATACACCCCTAGGGTTTCATCCACTTGTTGCCTTTAAAATGGCCATGTTATGCATGTTAAGTATCTTGGCAAAACAAAAACAAAACAAAAAGATCATAGTCCCTCGATGACGCTATCTTGGTTGCCTATACAAAATGATCTAGTCCCTCAAAAATTTGCTAAAGATACTTAGCACAATTGCTATCATGGTCCATACGATGACCCGTGCATGTCCCGTTTAACATCCAAATACAAGGTTGTTTACCAAATTCAATGGTAAAACAACATTGTCAAAAGGGTTAAAAATGTGTAGGAAAGATCTTTGAGTAAAATAGGATAGACAACTCTTAATTACTTGATCAAAACTTACAAAAATCATCCTTGCTATTTTCAAACACACCTCACAACACAATTTCAAAACATTTCCCAAATCAAACTTTCAAAACATTGAAATATCTTTTCAAAAGACAAACACCTTTGTATATATTAAAACAAGATTCATTACAAAGGTTGCCACAATGATGGCCTCTTTTCAAAGCATTTTCAAAAAAACACACACAAAGCACCATTTCAAACAATTGCAAAGCAAAAGCAAGTGATCTAAATAAGTAACTAAGAGCCCATGGAAAACCATGGATGAAAAGGGTGCTAGCACCTTCCCTTTTCATAATCTACCCCCCGAACCCAAGAAAACATCTCAAAGGTCTTTCCTGTGCTTTTTTGAACTTTCCTTTGGATAAAATAAAAAGTCAGTGGCGACTCTTGCTAAACCGAAACCTTTGCGAACACAAACGCAAAACCTCAAGTCAGTTCTCCCATCGTATCATAGAACTGGCAACTCTGTTGGGGAATATTTTTAAAAGTGGAGTAACCTTAGGGTTTAGATCACCTTTACATGCTTATCTTGTTTGCTTTGATTGCTTTACATTTGGTTCTCTTATTTGGGTTTGAATCCTCCACCCGGATTTTTGGGAAACATTCATAGGTAAATAGCAATACATTGTGGAAACTGTGTGGGGTATACCAATATGGTTAAAGCAATAGCTATATTAGTGCGACATATTTGTGGGTACCGGTAGCCTTTGAGTCAATCAAAGAGAATACGGGGCCGCTGAGTGATGTCATGAAGCACTAATGGACTTTTAGAACCTTTACTTGACCATCTTGGCCTTTTTAGGGGTAGTGAGATGACCGGCTTTGGTGCAGTCTGAAGTTGGTAGATACTCGATACTACACTCATTGAGGGTTGTTTTCTTGGAATATTTCGGTCACCAGTAAAGTGGCTAAACTGAAACAATGAACACAGAAAATAATCGGGTGATATTGAGCTCCTTAGAACCTGATTACTATTTATAGGACAGGTTGAGCCAACTAAACTTCAAGAGGGTACTTACCTATGAAACCCCATGCAAACCTGAAACTAGGATCTTGTGTGATTTGCTTGTACATATACTTGTGCATACATCATGAACATCATAAAGCATCATATGCATCTACTAACCATTTCAAGGGTTTGGATCTTTATATTTGTTCCTGTTTTGTAGGTTATGGAATCACTCTGCAGAAAAACTATTCAGGTCAACCTTGCGAGATTTCCTCCTCTACTCAAGGAGCTTACTTCCAAGATTCCAGAGAATTCTCCCTTCAGTGAAAGACATGGTAGACTTCTCAACTTGGTCAACTCCAACATTGAAGAAGACATGGTGAAAATTCTCTTACAGTTCTTTGACCCCATACACCATTGCTTTACATTTCCTGATTACCAACTAGTACCTACTTTGGAGGAATTTTCTCAACTCCTGAGGATTCCTATTCTCTATCAACTACCCTACAACGGTACGGAAAGAGAGCCAAAGCCCGAAGATGTTGCTCAAGCCTTACACTTGCAACCATCTGATATCAAAGGTCATTGGGAAACCAGAAGTGGTGTCAAGGGTTTCTTGGCAAAGTTTCTGTTTGAGAAGGCACAAGAATGCTGGAATTCTCTAGATCTGCAAGATTTTGAGAAGATTATAGCAGTTCTCATCTATGGATTGGTCTTGTTCCCAAACCCTGATCAACTTATAGATGTGAATGCTGTCAAGATTTTCATATCTCGGAATCGTGTGCCTACATTGCTTGGGGATATCCTCCACTCATTTCACACACGAACAATGAGGAAAAGAGGTGTTCTCATATGCTGTACTCCTCTTCTAGCAAGGTGGTTTATTTCTCACCTTCCCCAGTCAGTCTTGAAGAATGAACAAGGCTTGAGGTGGTCACAACGATTGATGACTCTCACACACTCTGATGTTTATTGGTGTTCTTGGTCTAGAGAAAATGTCATCATCATTGATTGTTGTGGGGAATTCCCCAATGTCCCATTACTTGGCATTAGGGGAGGCATTACATACAACCCATGTTCGGCTCTGAGACAATTTGGGTATGCCCGAAGGGATGGCCCTCATGACATGTTGATTCCAGACTTGATTTTTAACTTTGATAACGACGCTCAAGGACTTCGACAAAGGTTTATCCGAGCTTGGAAGATGCCCAACAAAGTGGACAACAAGACACTGGGACACAAGAATTCCATCCCCCTTGAGCCTTACCTCAAGCGGGTACGAACCCGCGCCCAGAGTCTTATGATGCCTTACCCCTACATTCTCCATGTGATTAAAGATCCTGTTATGGAAGGAGAGGTTCCATACACCCTCTTGCATCCTGACATGCTAACCTCATTGGAAGATTTGCAAAAGAGTTGGATACAACTCAAGGAAGAACGGAATACTTTTGAAGCCAGCTTCTACGCCAGTGAGAAGAAGGTTTTGGAACTTACTCATCGACTCCACGAAGAGCTGACTCTCAACACCTACATCGCACCAAAGAGGATGTGCAATGTCTTTTTACATTGAGATTTTTGTAATATTTTGCCCATGGGGAATTTATGTACTAACAAATTTCTTCTTATTAATATGACGTGTGTTCTTTTTGTTTGCAACAACTTTGAATTTCTGAATCCTTGAATGCATTACATGAATACATATCATTCATCATATGCATAAACAGGTCTTCACACCAGGTTTCCTTATCTTTCTGCTGTTTATTTCAGCAAGATGGATATAGAGCAGACGGTCAAAGACCTAATAGCACATAATTCACAGTTCCAACAACTCCTCATGACCTTGGCAAAGGGTCAAGAAGACCTTAACGCACTGTTAGAGAAGGAAAAGGAAAAAGAAAAGGAGAAAAAGAAAAAAAGAGCTGGTGTGGCCACTATGGGAAGAAGATTTGAGAACCAAGCTAGAAGAGTCCTGGATTTCCCCTCAACATCTAATGAAGGGGTTGGCAAAGGAAAGGGAGTTGCGGTGCCCTCCGAGTCTAAGGCTGAAGAAGAAGAAGAAGAGGATGAGGATTACTCTGAGCAGCAGTACCCTCCTGCAAATGACAAGTATAAGAATCTGGAAGAGCGGTTGGCAGCTATGGAGGTACAAAGGGTGCCTGGGCTGGATTTCGAAGAGCTAGGGTTGGTTGTTGGGATTGTGATTCCCCCTAAATTCAAGGTGCCTACATTTGCCAAATACGATGGTTTGTCTTACCCGAAGATGCACCTACGGTCTTACGTCAGAAAGATCCAACCTCATTCTTCTGATAAGGATCTGCGGGTCCACTTTTTTCAAGATAGTCTTTCGGGTACGCAATTGGACTGGTTCTACCAGCTTGAGAGGGCTGACGTACATAATTGGGAGGATCTGGTTGCTGCTTTCTACAGACAATATCATTATAACACAGACTTAGCACCTACTCGTACTCAACTGCAGAGTATGGGTATGGTCTCTAATGAAGGCTTTAAGGAGTATGCCCAAAAGTGGAGGGACTTGGCTGGAAGGGTGCAGCCACCATTGTCTGAGAGAGAGCTGGTTGTTATGTTTTTGGGAACACTATCTGGTCCATTCTTTAATCACCTGATAGGGAGTTCATCGGCAGGGTTCACTGAATTAATTCTGACTGGTGAACGAGTTGAAGTTGGCATCAAGAGGGGTAAGATTCAAAAAGATATATCTGCTTCTGCCGCTGTCAAAAAACCTTTCCAGCTAAGAAGGAGGTGTCAGCTGTTTACTCTCAAAAAGGTCGAGGAAGAGTAGAGCGCCGGCCAACGGTGGGGGCTGTAATGATCCAAAAGACTGCAGCTGATCAACCTAGAAATGATCAACCAAGAACCAACCAACAAATAGGTGGAAGGCCAGCTAGGCAGTTCATCAAAATAAACATGATGCCTGCCTAGGTTCTCCCCCATCTCTTAAAGCTGAACCTTACAACCTTGAGAGATCCGCCACAAAATCTGAATACAACTTCTCCTTTTTATCATGCCAATGCTAAATGTGCTTACCACTTCGATGACATAGGGCACGACACCAACAACTGTTGGGCCCTCAAAAACAAGATCCAAGATTTAATAGATACCAATGACGTAGAATTCGACGTGCCCGAAAAACCGAACGTGATTTCTGCCCCAATTCCAAAGCATGGTCACAGTGCCCATGCTATCGAAGAGGATCTGTATGTCGCTGTTGTTGATGACTTGATGACCCCTTTGCCAATGATCAAGATGAATCTGTTGAAAGTCGGGATCTTCCCAGGTTGTGAAAAAGATTGTCACTTTTGTTCGTCCCTACAATCCGACTGTCCGTTATTGAAGATAGGCGTCCAACGCCTAATGGATAATCAAGAGATCCTCTTTCAGAAAACTCTTGTTACTCCAATCAACGATGTTGCTATAATTACCATTTCAGAAAATCTTTCTAAGGTCTCCAATAGACTTGTTAAGATTACACCCGATCCAAAGATTGTACTGCTGAAGATTACTATGCTGGGGCCTATCCCATACAAGTCCAATAAGACCATACCGTGGAATTATAGAGGAGAGATCTTCTACCACGGTGTTAAGCAGATCGAATCAGTGGAAGAGAATTTCGATGAAGACACTCCTGACGTATGAAATATTGCGGGGACAAGTAAGATCACTCGTAGCAGAAGAATCTTCTCTCCGGAGATTGCTCCTACAAGGGCAATCTTCGGACCCTCAAGTGCTCCTGTTCCAGTCAAGATATTTGTGCGAAGTCCAGTGATTGAAGAAATTGTTATTCCCAAAGTTGTACCCTCTGCTGTTGTTGCTGATAAAGGTAAGGGAATCCAAGAAATGCTCGTCAGGACGAGGGCTCAACCTTTGGTCATCCCCGAGACCACCCAAAAGGAAATGGAGGAAATTTTAAAGATAATTAAGAAAAGCGACTATGATGTCGTAGAACAACTGGGGCAAACCCCTTCAAAAATCTCCATGCTGGCCCTATTGCTCTGTTCCGAGGCTCATGCCAAAGCCTTGATCAAATTCCTGAAGAATTTAAATTTACTAAAGATAATTAATTAAAAGTGAAATTTAAATTTACTAGAAAAAGAATTTAAATAAAACCCTAATTTTTAATTGATTAAAAAGAAAATTAAATTTATAAAAGGAATATTTTTGGTATTTTTGTCTTAAAAATAATTTTTAGTATTATAAAATATTTTTGGTCTTTTTTATGTTAAAATAAAATATTTAAAATGGTGTAAAAGGAAATAACTAAAACCCTATTTTTAATTAAATTTACAAGAATAATTAGTAAAATAAATAAAGTATTGATTAAATAAAATTAAAAAAAAATTGTGTAAACAAAAATAATTAAACTTTATCAAAATATTAATCTAATGTTTTTTATATTTTTTTCTGATTTTTTAAATATTAGAAAAATATTTAAGAAAACAAGTAAATGAAAATAAGAAAAAGAAAATAAAACTGGGCTAGGGGTGTGAGAAGCCAACATGGGGGTTAACAGTAAGAAAAAAAACAAAAAGGCCCAAGGGAGGCCTAGGAGCCTGCCAAAACAATAAAGTCAGAATGCAAAAATGTGAAAAATCCAAAAGGGTACCATTGCAGCTCGAACCCAGGTCCCTCGAGTCACAGGCGCGCGCTTCTACCACTAGGGTGGCTATACATCCGTTTATATAATCAAACCAACAAATACATTATAGTAAACAAGTCCATGGCCTGAAGTTCATCTTCAACCTCACGCCCAACCAGAGCCTCCGTAACTCATTCAAATCTCAACAAAAATGAAAACTGTAAACATGAAACTTGTAGAAAATTTCCTCACGATTTTAGAAATGCAAAGCAAAATAATTATAGATCAAAGATAAGCATGAATTTTAATGGCCCTATTCTGAACCCTAAAAATATTTGAAACTTCATTCTTAAAATTCTCTAAGCTCAAGCAAAATTAATGAAAACTATGGACATGGTTAGCTTTAGGGCAATAATATCTACATGTTTCATTCACAAATAAATCATTGATGATGCCTGTATGGAAAGTTCCAAAGTTAGAAAACTTACCTTGCAAGAGGGTATCGAGTTTGGAGTTTGAGAAGCTTTCAGTGAGTTCCAATGATTGGGTTAGCTTCCTCAAGTTCCATGGAAGCTAATGGGATTCTTAGCTTGAGCTGAAAGTACCTGAGGAGTTCTGGGGAAGTCCAAGTGCAAAGCTCTGTTTTTGAAAATGGAGGATGGTATTAATGGTGTTACAGTCTTGTAACAGGGTGTGGGATGAGTTCTAAATGATGTTTAGAAGCTTTAGGAACCAAAAGGCTTGAAAACGCACGAGGGAGATATGAGTATCAAACTTTTGGTTAGGATGGGCAACAATGGAGGTATGTGATGAAATTATGAGCTCTTGGTGTTTTATAGGGGTCAAGCCTGCGTGTGTTTTGTGGCAAATGGTTTGTGTATCTATAAGCAAAGAGTCTTGAGTGGTTTGGCAAGTCAGAAGTACAAGTTTTAAGCTAATTGCTAGGTTACTTGATTTTGAAGAAAAGTGGGAAACAAGTTTCAAGAGGAGGTACAAGCATGGGTTGGGTGATTAAAAGTATATAAACCGTTTCTCTTGTATTATGAGACATGTATGATCAGAAGATGACAAGTGCAAGACTCAAGAACAAGTTTTGTGCAAAAAGTCACTTTATCAAAATGGCATTGTGCACTTTCTTCCCAAAATGGATATAAAGCATGACCTTGCATTGAATGCTTGAAATGAGACCTCTAACAGTTGTGCAACCAATTAATTATGGAGTGCCTAACAAGTTTGAGGCCTGCAAAGTAGAGGTTATGCAACATAACTTTGAATTTTGAATTTGATCATCACAAAATGACTTGTAATTTAAGTGATATAACCCTAACTTCATCTCTATGATTCTCCCTACTCAAAAATGATCTCAAGGAGTTCTTAGACATTTTTGAAATCTTGCAATGTTATCTACAACCCATATTTGAATCACTTTTAAAGATTCCCCTTGGAACTATATGAAAAAGTGCCATGAAGTTGGGTCAAAATCCTGACCAAATTAGGGCAAAATTTCACAAAGTGTTTTTGTTTCATGCCCATGTATTCTTAAAATTATAACTTGAGATCTAATCACTTTTGGAAGGAGTTGTGTTAAGAAAAGTTGTAGATTTCATGGAGATCTACAACTTTCATGTTGGAAGTTTATCTTGAATCATCTTGCATCATGGTGAAAATTATGCTCAAAGTTATGAAAAAATAAGAATTTTCCAACACATAGAAAAATTTATAAGTTTAGAAATTTTAACTTTTCAAAATGAAATCTTGAATTTTGGATTTCTTGATGAATAAGTTTCATACTTTGAAATGTTTTGATGAATTGTAATCTTTGACATTTGATTTTGACCAAAAAGTCAAAGTTTGACTTTTCAGTATACAATTGACTTTTGATCAGTTGACTGGAAATTCATCTGTCAATCTATTGGACTTGAACAATGTTTTGAGCCAAGTCATTGGGTCAAAATGATGCAATTTGGATCTTGAGATCATGCCTTAAACCAATTGATCATTTTCTAGGTCAAAAATTAGAAATTGCCCTTTCCCAATCAAAACCCTAATTTTGACCATTTTGCCCTTTTGAAGATTTGATCAAATTTATTGAGGAATTATGGTCAAAACTTGATCAAATGATACATATGAGTTTAAAATGTTGATGTGGATAAAAAATTATGAGGTTTGATTGTAAATTGGCCACAGTTGACTTTTTCCCCAATACAACTGATTTTTAGGTCAACTGCTCAATTGACTGAGCAAAAGTGTGATCCAAAGCTTGAAACTTGACATAAGTGATATTGAGGGTCCATAATGATCCATGAAAGTCATATGGGGCATTGGAAGTTCAAAACTCCTTGTGCAAACTCAAACCCTAATTTTGGTCATCAGTGCTTAAGGAGGTGTCTTGAGCTGATCAACCCTAGTGCAGTCTTGAGCCAAACGAGATCTTGTGAGTAAATTCTTGATAAGGGAGAGGGAAAATTTTGGGGTACAAAAATCGTGATTTTCAATTCCAGCATTCAAGTTCAATTGTACTCAAAGAATTTCCAATTATTCTATTCAGCTTTTAGTTTCCAGGTTTCATTTTAATATTTATTATCTTTGTTCTTAGAAATCATGTTTAGCTTTATGTTTAACTATTGTTATAGCATGTTTGTATTTGAAACTATGTTAGACTAATTCCCTTGATACTAGTATGTAAAAGTAGTCTCACGGACAGGGTTCGGCAATTTATTGGCGTAAATATTTACAAACTATTTTTCTGGTCTAGTTTCTAATTCTAATTAAAACAGTTTTGTACGAGAGTAAAAACTGAACAAAGGTTACGATCAATAAAGTGAGAGTTTGAAATTTTAACCGGATAGTAGAAACTAAACATTAATTCTAAACATATCGAGAGCACTTTAGGATTAATTAGATTTTACTGGTTTTCAAAAATTACTTTTAAATTTCAAATGAGACAGCAAGAGCAAAGCATTATGGTTTAAGAGTATAGTTAGAGTCAATAACACGAGAGTGTGAGATAAAGGCTTTTAAGTCAATATTTTCTACTGAGAAGTATTTTCACTTTTAAAACCACGCCAATGATTTATTGAATCCTTGAAGTTTGACGAATTGCATACCGGTGTCCCGTCATTGAATATTTTTATTAAATCTGAATCTAATTCTCGTTTTCCTCAAAACCCAAGACTAATCATTAGCCTTTTATTTACATAGTAAGTTTAGATAACATTAGTTTGATTATCAGTCCCTGTGGGTTCGTTATCTTTTAAAACTACGCGATTAGAGTGTGCACTTGCAGTCAGTAAATCTGATAGACTCTTAAAGTTGTGATCAAGTTTTTGGCGCTGCTGTTGGGGGCTAGTTTAGTCAATATTGTGATTCCATTGTTACACAGTATAGACTAAGGCAATAATTTTTATTATCTTTAACCTATTGATTGTATGCCAAGCACTCTCTCTCAAGGCGAAGAATTAGACCAACCAATCAACGAGATCGAGCATTTTATCAGCATGAGACGCCGAATTAGAGAATACCAAATTAAGTACAATCTTCCCGAATTCAATCTTCCCAACTTTTCTCTACCTGAACCTGAACAAAGAATGGTTGAAGGACCCAAAAATCATCCTCTCAAGGATTATGTTGTCCCATCAGAGGAAGAACCTCACAACAGCATTGTTGCCCCCGCTATCACCCAAAACAATTTTGAGATGAAACCTTCGTTGCTACAAGTTGTCCAACAAAATCAGTTTTCTGGATGTCCTATAGACGACCTGAACCTACTTTCGTCGGTGTTCATGTAGTACGTAGACACAGTGAAAGGAAATGGTGTCATCCCTAAATCAATAATACCCTATCTTTTCCATTTCTCATTAAGAGATAGAGCCAGAGCTTGGCTCCAGTCTCTACCATCTAACTTTGTTACTACATGGGACGAGTTGAAGAAAGTTTTCCTAGAGAGATATTTTCCACCAAGTAAGACGGCTAAGCTGAGAGCCAATATCAAAGGCTTTAAACAAAAGGAAAGTGAATCTCTTTTTGAAGCATGGGAAAGATACAAAGACATGTTACGACTTTGTCCACATCACGGTCAAGTAGAATGACTGATCATCCACACCTTTTACAATGGTCTCTTATATAACACAAGATTGACAATAGATGCTACAGTTGGCAGCGCACTGGTGGATAAACCTTACCATGACACTTATCAGCTTATCAAAAGTATGTCTCAAAATCATTACCAATGGGGAAGCAATAGAACCATTATGGAGAAACCTCAAACGAAAGACGATATGTACGAAGTTAGTAGCTTAGACCAAGTTAACGCCAAGGTAGAATCCCTTACCCAAAAGATAGAAAGCTTGACCATAATTCCCGCAGCCACTGTTGTTGTAGTAGCTCCAACCTGCAATTTATGCAGACTTCACACACATGCTGCACCCGAATGTCCACTTTTGATAGAAGTATTAGTTGACCAACTAAATTATACTCAAGGGAACCCTTATGGTAATACCTATAAACCTTCTTGGAAGAATCATCCAAACTTTTCATACAAAAACAACAATGCATTATATGCACTTGGCCAAGCTCCTGCTACACTGCCAAGATATCAGAAGACCGCCCCAATTTTTTCAAATGTTCCTAGGAAATCCAACCTAGAAATCATGATAGAAAACTTCATAGCTACCCAGGCTCAAAAAAAAAAAGATTTTCTAAATCAGAACATACACACTAGTGAACAACTCAAGCAACTATCAAACAAGATTGATGCCTTAACCACACATAATAAAATGCTAGAAATGCATATCTCTAAGGTGGACCAACAGCTAGTAGCTACCGCTGCTCCATCTGGAACTTTTCCTGGACAACCACAACCGAATCCAAAAGGTCATGCTAATGCTATAATACTTCGGAGTAGGCGTAATTGGATGGACCAACTGATCCAAGAATCAAAAATCCAGCCATGTATCAGAATCTTGGAAAAGGGACTTAAAAGGAAGATGAACCAAAAGAAGATGAGAAGGAAGATAAAGGCAGAGATGCCGGAGAGAAATAAAAACCTTATGTGCCTCCGCCACCATACAAACCACCTATATCATATCCTCAACTGTTAGCTAAGTCTAAAAGTGTAGGGTAGTTTAAGAAATTTATTGAACTTTTGAAACAATTAAATATCAATATACCTTTCACATAAGATATCACACAAATGCCCTCTTATTCTAAGTTTATTAAAGAAATCTTATCCAATAAGAAAAATCTCGAGGACAACGAAACCATTATGCTTACTGCAGAGTGTTGTGCCATAATCCAAAATAACGTGCCTCCTAAGCTAAAAGACCCTGGTAGTTTTTCCATACCTTGTGTAATCGGAAAGTTTATCATAGATAAAGCTCTATGCAACTTAGGAGCCAGTATTAGCCTAATGCCTTTATCAATTTGTAAAAGGCTCAACATGGGAGAATTGAGACCAACAAGAATGTTTGTGCAACTAGCTGATTGTTTAGTTAAATTTCCTTTATGTATGCTAGAAAATGTTCCAGTACATATAGGAAAATTCTATATTCCTACTGATTTTTTAATTATGGACATTAAGGAGGATTCCAACATTCCTATTATTTTAGACAGGCTATTCCTAGCCACCCCCGGAGCCATTATAGATGTAAAAAAGGGAAAATTAACTTTTGAGGTTGGTGAAGAAAAGGTTGAATTTATTCTCTCACAATTCTTCAAGGCACCTGCTATAGATGATTCATGATGTTTCTTAGATGTCATTGATGAATGCGTTAAAGAAATGGAGAAACAACAAACTACATATTTCGATGTTTTGAAAATCCCTATACCTCATATTCTTTAAGATGATAATTGGTGTGATGAATACCAAGATGACAATCTATGTGAATGTCTCGCACTAACTCTCGACCCTATGCCTTCCTCAAAGAAACCAGTTGTAGAACTTAAAACACTACCCAAAGATCTAAGGTATGAATTTCTAGACATATGACTAGAACAACCCATTATTGTCAATGCATATTTATGACACATAAAAACTGAAAAATTATTACATGTCATAAGAAAATACCCAACTGCTTTAAGCTATAACATCTCAGATCTAAAAGGAACAAGTCCATCTATCTGCATGCAACGCATCATGCTTGAGGAAGACTGTAAGACTTTTAGAGAACATCAGAGAAGAATAAATCTCATTTTGAGTGATGTATTCAAGAAAGAAGTACAAAAGTTATTAAAAGAAGGAATCATATATTCGATATCCGACAATAAATGGATTAGCCTAATACATGTTGTGGCAAAGAAGGGAGGTGTTATAGTTGTCAGTAATGCAAAAGGAAAATTTGAAGCATAACATACTCAAACTGGATGGAGGATGTGCATTGACTATAGGAAATTAAACAAAGCCACTCAAAAAGATCACTTTCCTTTACCTTTTATTGATCAAATGCTCGAACGATTAGCTAAGTGTAACACCCCAACTTTTAGAAGTTACTTATTTAATGAATTATTAGGAGTATTTACGAATAACTGATGTTATATATGATTATATGTGTGATGTGTTGGCATGTGTTACTTATGATGTGGAACATGTGATGTGAATGAAGGGATTAGATGCATTGGAATAATTAGATGATTATATAGTAATTATTTGGGTTATTATCTAGAATATAATAATAGGAATAATTATTTAAATAGAGTTATTTTAGTTAGAGTGGTATGTTGGTAAGTAGTAGGAAAAGTGGTGACATGATGGTAAATAGAGGTTGACTAAGTGAGGAAAATTGAGGAATAAGTTAGGAGTCCTTGTGATAATAGAGGAAAAGGTAATCGTATTCTCATAATCGATCGTGAAAAGTGGAGAAAGAGAACTTACATTGTGGAAAAAAGTGAAGTTAGGGCGCAGAGGGTTGGAGAATCACCGTAAGAGGCACGGAGAACATAATCAATCACTGGAAACAATAAGGTAAGGGTTTTTTATCCGGTTATTATGTTTGATCTAAGTGGTAGATAGTTGTAGGATTTTTCCCTTGGTGTTGAAAATGGTGATCTGATGTTGTTGGGTTAAGAATTGATGGAATTATGATGATTGATGACCCATAATTGTTGTATGATTGATGTAGTATAACAAGTTGTTGTTAGGTTATGATTCTCCATGATTAGATTGCATTTTTGGACCTGTTACATGACTAAATCAAAGGAAAAAGTGACTTGAAATAGTTATAGGTTTAAATTCTCGCACTCATCTATTATGTAACTTCCCCAAAGCCATGTAATAGCGTAGGAACTTTAATTTTCGCACCTTTAATTTCCCAGCTATATTTTTATATTGCTAGTAATTAGTGTTTGTATGGCAAGATAATAATCAACCGATAGCATAACCCTAAATACAAGATAAAATAACTGAATTGAATCACTATTCACACTCGCACCTCTAGGTTAACCTCCCTTTGTTGCGTTCGAAACATGGTCATGTCCCTCGAAATAGGGATGCTTTAGCAAAGTCCCTCCGAATAAAAGATCGTAGTCCCTTGATGACCCTTCGATGTTGCCTACAAAAAATGATTTAGTCCCTCTGATAAATTACTAAAGTATCCTTACCAGTTGCCTTCGATGACCATATGATGACCCTCAATTGTCCCTTCACATCCAATAGATAGGGTCACCTACCAACTAATGGTATGGATGGCACTATCTCTAAAGAAGAATGGAAAGAATAAGAATGACCTTGAGTGGGTAAGAACTATTAACCTCTCTCTCACAACTTTTCTATAAAAAAATTTCACACATCACTTTCAAAAATATTTTCTAAAACACTTTGTACGTGTTCTTGAGGACTGATACAAGAACCATTACAAAGTTATCCGTACTTTGGCTTTTCAAAATATTTTTCAAAACACTTATACAAAAAAGAAATTTTAAAAAGTGAGCTAGTGATTAAGAGCCCATAGATAACTACAGATGAAAAGGGTGCTAACACCTTCCCTTTTCATATCTTACCCCCGGAACTCAAAATCTTCAAGTTCTTTCCTGTTCTTTTCACCCTTTCCTTATTGGATAAAAGAAAAGTCTGTGGCAAATCTAGCTATCTGCACCTTTGCAGTAAAACACAAAGTTAATTCTCCCATCGTATTATAGAATTGGAGACTATGCTGGGGACTATATATTTAAAAAGAGGGGCTCCCCTAGAGTCTAGATGACTTTTAATTGCTTGAATTATTTAAAAAAAATTCTTTACTTTAAAGGGTTCCTTGGATTTGTTTTCTTAAAGATCCTATACCGGATCTAGGGTACCGATATGGTTGAAGTTATGGCTACGGTTAGTACATCACTTTGGATTGTACTGATGTTCCTTGAGTCAGTCGAGGATAACATTAGGCTTCCATGTGGTGTCATTAGCACTAAATGACTTTTAGAACCTTAATTGAACCATCTTGGCCATTAGAAGGTAGTGAGATAGCCGGGTTTGGTGCAGTCCAAGGTTGCTTGATACTCGATGCTACACTCATTGAGATTCGACTCGCAGGATATTTTGGTGGAAAATCAGTTATTGTACTAAAATAAAACCTTCGAGAAAGATCCGTGATATGAGATTCCTAGAAATCGGTTACTATTTTAGGACAGGTTGAGCCAGCTTAACTTCAATAGAAAAGGTTTCTTTTTATCTAACATGAACACGACATCATAACATCATATCATCATGGCATTTTACTAACAATTTCAAGGACTTAGGGATCTCTGTTGCAGAATTATCGTGAGCCATATTGCTAACAAAGGCAAACAGATTTATTTTCCTCTAACCATATATCCTAAAAGATCAAAGTATGTTCATTTGAGTCAGAGGCTAGGACCTACTTGATATGGTGAGCTTGATACGTATAGAAGGATGTCCAAAAATGAAGACTCAATTTTCCACAACTCAAAGTTACAGCCAGATTCACCTTTAATCTTTTTGCCCCGCGAGATCCTTGAAAACATTCCATTTACATCTACATATTATGCATTTCATTACATAACAGGTACCTTTCAAGACAGGTTTTCTCATCTTCTTGCTATTTATTACAGAAACAGAAAAAATAGATCTTGAATAGACAATCAGAGATCTCCAAGCGCAGAATGCTCAATTCCAACAGATGTTCCTAAACTTAACCAAGGGGCGGGAAGAGCTGAAAGTACTAGTCACCAGTGAAAAGAAGAAGAAGACGAAAAAAGTGATCGTTTTTCTTAACATGAGCAGAAGGTTCATAGGTCTAGTGAGGCGAGTCTGAGACCTTGATATCCCCTCGGATGAAGAAGACAAATAGGATGAAGACAGTAAAAGTTTGAAGACTGAAAGAAGCCATCCTGGTTCAAAAAAATGTCTGGATGAAGAGGAAGATGATTACTTGGGTGAGCAATATCCCCTGTTGATGAGAATTACAAATTGCTGGAAGAGCGTCTAAGGGCTTTGGAAATCCATAAGGTGCATGGTTTAAATTTTAATGATTTGGGTTTGGTTTCAGGAGTTGTCATTCCTCCTAAGTTCAAGACTCCTACCTTTTCTAAGTGTGATGTCATTTCTTGTCCGAATCTGCATATGAGGTCTTATGTTTGGAATATCCAACCATACACTGCTGACAAGAAACTGTGGTTCATTTCTTTCAAGAGAGCTTGTCAGGAACACACCTGGAATGGTTCTATCAACTGAAAGGGACCAATATTCACACTTGGGAAGATTTGGCTGCTGCTTTCTATAAGCAATACCAATATAATGTTGATCTTGCACCAACCCATATGCAATTGTAGAGTATGACCATGGGTTCTGATGAAGGCTTTAAAGAGTATGCCCAGAAATAGGGATATCTTACAGGCAGATTTCAACCTCCTTTGGCTTATAGAGAGTTAGTTGACATGTTCATAAGCACACTGACAAGTCCCTTTTAAAATCATCTGCTAGGATGTTCTTTGGCTGGTTTCCCTGAACTCACCTTGATAGGGAAACGTGTGGAAAATGGAATCATAAGCAGAAAAATCCAAGTTGCTACATCTTCAAATGTTGTGAAGAAGCCTTATAATGGTTAAAGGGAATCCAGTGCTATGTACGGCTAAAAGGGTCATAGTAAAAGTGACCGCAACCAATATGTGGAGGCAGTACTGATCTCCAATCCTGCGCTAGTGCAACAACAACAAAATAATCAGCATAGGAAGGATGTGCCCATGAGACAGTTTACAAAGATCTACATGTCGTTGGCCTAATCATTGCAACACATGTTGAGAGCAGGGTTGGTTACATTGAGGGAGCCTCCTATGAATCCCAACACTTCCTCTCCCTGCTACAATCCCAACGCATGGTGTGCATACCACTCAGATAGCCCGGGGAACAACACTAGCAACTATTGGGCTTTGAAGAATAAGATCCAAGACATGATTGACGCCAAGGGAATTGAATTTGACCCTTATGAGACCCCTAATGTGATTACTGCACCCATTCCTAATCATGACAAGGGTGTTAATTCTATTGAAGATGTTTCTTATGTTTCTACTGTGAATGATTTGATTACAACCCCTGATGATTGTTAAAGAAAAGCTACTACAAGCTGATTTATTTATGGGTTGTGCTGAAGGCTGATACTATTGTGCATCCCAATATAATGGTTGTGTATGGTGGAAATAAGGTATCCAATGTCTGATGGATGACCGTGAGATTCTGTTTGAGAAAATTCCTGTTGAGAAGACTCCTCCTATGGAGAGTACGTTCCAAGACCTGAATCTTGAAGACGTGTCTATAATTACTGGTACCCCTATAAGGATCACTTCTAAGGGTCCTGTTAAGATTACCGCCAAACCTAAGGTTATAAGGGGTTGAAGTATAGAGTCCATTACATGTATGGAGTCTCTTCCAAAAGTCCAATTCCTATTTGGCCAACTACCAGGCTCTTTCTCACCGGGTGGATGTCTCTTATGCGGTGATAGAAGATTAATTTTATTATTTCTTTGTGACGTGAGATGCTTAGTGATGTAGTTTATACCGATTCGCTTGATAAAGCATTCATTCGTTCTCCTCAAAGAATCTTCTACGCATATATTTTGGGGCACCTGGCCAATCGATTGAAGATGGTATGTCATCCAAAGACAAGGTCCAAGATGGAATCAATCTAGAGACTATTGTGTTCACATCAGATATGAAGGGGTATTCTCTCGCCCATATAAGCATAAAGACTGCAGAAAGTCGTCAGAATCAAGAAGTCCATATGGAGTCAAGTCTCCTGGGCGATGGAAATCATTGGTTTCTTTACTGCATTTTCATTTGCATTCTTGCTTGTTTGTTTAAACATTGCTTGCATGTAAAAACCTGTCTATTTTTGAATGAAAATCTTAATGCAATAGGTATGCTTGTCTGGAATTGCTCCTTTTGTTTTTATTCATTCATTCGTTATCACTCTTTAAATGTTTTACTTGCATATTGATGCCAAGTATCCAAGTCTTGTGCTTAGGTAAAGATTGGAAGGAGGATGACGATGATCTAAAAATGCAAAAAAAATCTCTGGTTGGTATGCTTTTGAGTAACACATTGCTGACGATGTACATGCCTTATTTCTATTCCTAAACACTAAATATATAAGGGAGATATACCCTTGTTAACCCCTTTGAGCATTCGAAGTAGGAGTTTCTTTTTTGTTTAGAAAAAAACTATCATTTTAACCTTGGGGCGGGTAGTGTTCAGTTAATCTGATCAGGCGTTCAGAACTCATCAAGGGTGTGCATCTAAGGATACAATAATGGTTATCCATTGTGATACGGTGGGAGAGCTGACTGTTTTTGGAATGCTGGTTTGTGTTTTACGTTTGTGTTCGCAAAATGTCGTGGTAAGTAAGAGTCGCCACCGACTTTTATTTTATCTAACAAGGAAAGGAAAAAAGCACAGAAAAATTCCTTTTTCGAGATATTTCTGAGTACGGGGGGTAGATTATAGAAAGGGAAGGTATTAGCACCCTTTTTATCCGTAGTTATCTACGGGCTCTTAGGTACTTGCTCATCATTTTCAAAATTGTTTTCTTTGTGTTTGTGGGTTTTGAAAAAGTTTTTGTTTTAACTTTGATTTAACTCTTGCTTCTGTCTTCAAGAGTGTAATGAAGTGTTTTTAAAAACTTGTTTGTAAAGGAGTGTAAGTGTGAAAAAAGTTTATTTTGATTGAGCAAGTACTTAAGAACTAATCTACCTACTCGAAAAAAGGAATCGTTCTATGTTTGTTTCCTTTAGACAATGCTATCCCACTATTAGTGAGTAGTTAGCACCGTCGTTGGAGTTTGAGGGTCAATTCGAAAGAGGGACATGCAGTCACTAAAGCAACGTTAGGACGTCTTAGTGGTAACCCTAATGTCTTAGATCATTTATCCGAGGCAACCTTTTCGAGGCAACTTTGATCTTTTAGACAAGGGGACGACCTCTAAAACAACCTATACTCAATGACCATTTTAACGAAGGCAACCAAGTGGGAGTGTACCCTAGGAGTGCGCATGTGCGAGTGATTCAGTTTCAGATTTATTTATCTTTGCATATTTAGGGTGATCTAACCATTTTAAGATTAAAGATACATTCTTGTCATGCAAGCCCTAATTATTCATACATCTAACACTTAAATATTTGCAGAAATTAAAGTGCGGAATTTAAACTAAGCTATTACAAGGCTTCGGGTAATTACATAGTCAAAAACAAACCATTTGAAATTATAAGCGGTAAAAATAAATAAATGTCCTAATTAAATTATTACAAACTGTGAGCAGATACAATAATTGAATAAAGGATAATAAAGTGTGCGAAGAAAATTAGATCAACGAGAGAATAGGGTTTTGACCCTTCTATCCTAAAAAGAAAATTGGTTTTTTGTTGTTTTTAATATTTTTTAAGAAAAGAAATTAGGTTTTTAAATTAAATGCAAAATTGATTGGTTATTAAATAAATTAATGAAAAATAATTAAATGACATATTTTTTGGATTTTTGTTATTTTAGGAAAGAAATAAAATAATTAAGTTAGTGATAAAACCTAGTCATTCTAATTAATTTTAATTACTTGCAAAAATAAATTAAAATTGTCTAATTAATCAAACCTAATTAAATTAATTAATTTATTGCTAAAAATAATATTCTAATTTTAATTTGACATAAAAATATTTTTGGTGATTTTTGATAAAAAGAGAAAATTAATTCATTGGTTAGTAAATAAATAAACAATTTAAATAAAATAAATAAAAAAGATGAAGAGAGAAAATGGGCCTGAGTGTAGAAACTTTGGGGAGGTGTGGATATCAGCTTTTGGACCCAATGATATGAGATCCGTTTTGACTTTTTGGATCCAGTACGTATGCGTTGACCCTGACTCATGGTGTTCCTTCCTGGATGGCCATCAGATTTGGCCATCCAGCCACTTGACATGATTGATGATGAAGACCTATGGTGGTCTCCTGGCTTGCACGCACACTGAACTGCCTGAAAATAAATAAGAAAATAACAAATGCTGGAGGCAGGGATCGAACCCCTGACCTCCAGCCTCTAAAGCCTTAAGCGCTCACGTGGAAACCACTGCACCACTTTGTTTTTATTGTACAGTTATGGAATAATAATAATAATAACAATAATAATATGTAAAACAAATAAATATTGGAAAATTAAAAAGTGCGCGCTAAATCGTTTGAACGGGCCAATGATCGAATGACAACTCATTGTCTTCTTCCTCTCTCTGTGGGTAAAAGTCTTAGACTTTTACCTACAGACATTTTGTTTGTCGCTACAGGTAGTGCTCCTTCTAAAATCCTCTATGGGCCACATAAATGGAAACTAACGCCATGGTTGAGTTCGTCCCATCCTCCTGAACAAGATGGTGCCACTTACGAAGGCCAATTTCCCCTGTAATCAAAAACCCTAAAACAAAGCTTTGAAACCTAGCAATGGTGAATTTCGCTACATGCCATATAAATGCAATTGTATGATGCAGAAAGCTTGAAAATGTCTTATAGATCAATAATATGTAATTAATTCCATCTAACAATGCATATATCATGAGATACGAATTCAAGAACAGGGCTAGGTCGTGAGCGACTTACAGTGCGTTTTGGGACTGGAATGGACTCGTTCTTGATTGCTTTAGCTTGTAGAGAGTCCCAGGAAGCGATTGGGATTAGCAAAGAGCCTTGAGGATGCATCTAAGTGCAAATTCGATCTCACACTATTTTCTTGATTTTTCAGATTTGGTTCTCCTTCTTGCGCCTGTTTCCAACCTGTTTTTAGGTTTGTCCTCGTTCTATATGTACCAAGCAATGCATTAGGGCTCCAAAACTGATCCAAATATTCCTCCTTCAATGCTTTTTGATTTGATTTGATTCCTCTTTAAAACCTTTCCAAACATGGTCTTTTTCAATCTTTTTGTCCACTCTAATGCCTTGCACGAATTTGAGTGATGCTAGTTGTACAATGCAGCCTGAAACAATCATAAAATCTCTTGTTATCAATGTTTTGGATTTTATTTGATTTGTTTTGATTTAAATTGAATTAATTCAAATAAAAATCAAAATAAATAATAAAAATAAGATATGGACAAGTGGCAAAGGCTAGAGCACGTGGGCTATGTTGCCAACTCAAAACAAGTGAAAAAGATTGGGCCCATTTGGCAAAATTTGAAGTTTTGAGCATAGTTGACTTTTGGCAATTTTGTAAAAAAGGTCAACTTCACCAATGCATAACTTCCTCAATTTTATCTCTTTGGAGGTGTTCTTAGACTTTTTAGAAAGCTTGAGATGTCCTCTAAGCAACCCGTTTGGTCTAATATAAATTTTATATTCCATTCTCATGTATGAAGCTTTGACAAAAAAGGTGTTTTTGTTGACTTTTCAAAATGACCTATAATGTCCAAATTCATAACTTCTTATGAGTGCATATTTTGAACTTTGGAGATGAATATGGATTGTAGTGAATATCATCCTCTTCAAAATGATCTTTGGATGGGTCATTTCACATAAAGTATGAGAAAGTTATGCTTGGTCAAAGTTGAGTTGACTTTTCCTACAAAACCCTAATTTAGTAACTTTTGAGTCTTGATGAATTATGAGCAATCCTTGATGAATCATGATCAACCCTTGATCAAATGATGAAATATACTTCAAAATGAGGATGTTGACCAAAAATCTTGAAGTTTGACTGTATGTGCGCCATAGTTGACTTTTGCCCTAGCACAGTCGATTTTCAGACCTTTGAGCAATTGACTGAGTAAACTTTCGCTGCAAGGCTTGAAACTTGACATGGATGATCTTGAGAACATATTAGGACATTGGTGAGAATTTGGGATCACTTGGACTCAAGCATCTTGATGCAACATGAAACCCTAATTTGAGGTAGACTGCCTTAGGAGGGAGCTTGTCTGGCCAACCCTTGGACTACCTTGAGCAGCTTGGAGATCTTTCTTGCAATGTTTTGTGAAATATGAGAGGGAAAATTTTGGGGTACAACATCCATCAAAAGGTTGAGGAAAGTCAAAACCACAATGGTTAACCCTTATCTATCAGCAACATGCATCAATTAATGATATCCCAATGGGTATCTCTCGCAAATCAAGAAGTCGATATCGGATGACGGTACAATAATGACTATCCATCATCTAGTAAAGACTCAGACAGTCACGATCACTTTCAAAAAATCAAAGACAACGCAAAGATCAATGACTTGTTCAAAATGGAAAATATGAATAAGAAAGAAACAAAAAGCCCTGCTAAGTCGAAACTTGAAAACAAGTCGCTTAGGTAAAAGTTGGGGCATCCCGCTGGACTTCCAAATCGAAATTCAAAAGAATTTGTCCAGGAAAAAGCTAAGGAAAGCGAGAAAAAGATTACCAATGAAAATCCCTATCTATAGAACAAAGTCGTGTGATCAGACACCAAAATCAGAAGTAAATCAGAAGTTAGTAATTGTTGTATCCAAGAGGCCTCAGTAGTTACCCAACCATCGCAAACTCTTCTCGAGAGATAAATGCTTGTATCGGGTCAACTGAACATAGGAATGGAGAACATCATTGAGAATGGGTGGGAACCAAATAATTTTGAGCCTTAAATCCTTTTTTCTGAAACCGTGAACCAGGCAACATTACAACTCATAAAAGTCCTAACTGAAGCTACGGTCAATTCGAAAGCGTGCTACAACGAGATATTGTTTAACTGACTCCAAAGAGGTATGTTTGAATATATGTGTTAGCATCATATGCTTGCATTATCTTTCATAAAAAAAGAATTTGCAAATGTTGCTCTCTAGCTATTGACTCGTTCACAACAGAGTTGTGACATCATTTCATTCAAAGTTTTTTCAAACTTCAAGACTTACATACGTGTTGCATTAGACTTATCACTCGCATAATAAACATCAGTCTGCATACAAAACAACTGATCAGTATCAAGTAAGTTTATACAATGAACATCAGTAAATAGCTCAATCTTGTTAGAGAAGAGAGGCTTGAATACTCTATTGAAGCAAGAGTCAGTTGTCACAAGAGATATGACTTATCCAGGGGCAAGTTAACTAGTGATTCTATCAAGAGAAAGCATCTTGGTGCTTCAGAGTCTGAGTACCCTTTAGGGATGAAGTTAGCAGATTCCACCAATCTGGGGAAATCAAATCGAAAGTCGATCTATCCGAGTTCAGCCAGATCTAGGGCATTCCCTCAAAGCTATCAATCAGAGGTTATCACATAGATAAATCTATTCAAGCTATACTCAATCAGAGGCTATCACGTCGATAAATCTCTTCAAGCTCGACCAATCAGAGGCTATCACGTCGATAAACCTATTCAAGTTGTCATCGATCAGGGGCTATCACATCGAGAAATCTATTCAGAATTCATTCAACCTGGGGCAGTCACGTCGAGATTCGACAAATATCTCCAAGAAAGATGTAATCAAGATTAGTTTATTTCGTGATTCAAGAGATTGGGGCAGGCCACCTCATACCTTATTGTGGAACAAATATTTCGATCTTCTATTCAACACAAACTCTTTCAGAAATCCCACAGACTGAGGCATTCCTCATCCGTATTTGCAAAGCTGCTCAAACCAATTATGTTGCACGAGACTACAATAAAGATAAAAGCATTATAATAGTCATCCTGATCTAGACGATGCACGAAGCCTCCTTCATCTGCTATAGGCAATTTCAAACCTGATTCCCCAAGTGAATTCAGAAAGTTCGGAGTTGCCATTTGAATGACATGCATAAGTGCACATCCCCCAAGAGCTAAACCAAGGCGTTCACAAAGCTAAACTGGGGCATCCTCAGTGGAACTAAATTCGGGAATTCGCATGTGTCCATGCCCATCTCTTATCCCTAAATGATTCAAGATATAATTCCCCAGTGCGGCGTAAACTTGGGATACGTATTTGAAGAGATCCACATAGTATTCAATATTCGTCCTTCGACATATTCAGTTCTATCATCCTCTCAACAGTTCAGGATGTAGGGAAATCAGGCCAAATTATCTCTTCACCAACAGTGTGATTCAAAATTCAGTGGCATACCTGAAAAATCGCTTCATCATCAATTAAACCTCCAGCATAGTCACCAATAATCTTCGGTATCATGAGCTCCCAGTGCAAATTCTTATCAGTATCCCCATCAATTTTTGGTACTGTAGGTTTCCAATGCTGATATGTATTGACATCCTTAGTGATGAGCAACATTCCTTAATGAGCCTTCGCTTATCCCATGAAGTCTATTTCTTTGCATTTGCATATAGTTATCATTACATAACATTGCATCCTCAAAAGCGTGTAGCCGATCTATCAGAATGGATCTTTGCGGTAAAAAAATTCAAACATGCATATGAAGCATAAGCCAGATCAGGAACCTTACATGAAAGACCTGAATCATTCAAATATGGTAATACATCCCCATAAGAGGGTATTGCTTTCAAAATCCCCAGTCGGTGACCTTCAGCTTCATAATTCCCAGCAAAATCAATATACCTTGTCATTTTCAAAACCCAGTTCCCGTCTGGTAGTCAGCTCCTGTCTGACGATCAGTTCTAAACCCAGTTCCTGTCTAGTAGTCAGTTCCCGTCTGACAATTAATTCAAACCCCAAACACTCGTCTCTATCAATTTTCGAAACACTAATCCATGACAATTTTCTAAACAGACATTTGTTCCAGTTTCCTAGACACACATCTGTTCCAGTTTCCAAAACACTCGTCATGTCAACTCCTAAACACTTTTCATGTCATAACCCATGTGATCATCTTAGAACCTGAGATCGCCCGTTGGCTAGGTTCTTCCTTATATCATCTTAGAACCTGAGATCGCCCGTTGGCTAGGTTCTTCCTCAGATCATCTTAGAACCTGAGATCGTCTATTGGCTAGGTTCTCCCTATAGATAATCTTAAAACCTGAGATCGCTCGTTGGCTAGGTTCTTCCTCAGATCATCTTAGAACCCGGGATCGCTTGTTGGCTAGGTTCTTCCTATAGATCATCTTAGAACCTGAGATTGTCTATTGGCTAGGTTCTTCCCATAGATCACCTTGGAACATGAGATCTCCCGTTGGGTAGGTTCTTTCTATAGATCACCTTAGAACCTGAGATTGCCCGTTGGCTAGGTTCTTCCTATAGATCATTCTAGAACCTGATATCGCCTGTTGGCTAGGTTCTTCCCATAGATCTTGTCTTAGAACCTGAGATCGCCCATAGGCTAGTGTTGTACCCCAAAATTTGCCCTCGCATTTTTTCCAAGAAATCTCAGCTTCAAGCCTTTCCTGATTTTTCAAACTGACTCAAGAATCGGACAAACGGACTTTTCTTGTCAGTCAAGCGAAATTAGGGTTTTTACTGATTTTTAGGGCTCTGGATTGTTTCACAGTTGGCTTAGGGTTTTGGATGATTTTTGGTTCAATTTTGATCAGGCGAACGTTATTTGGCATTTAGTCAGGAGTTAAGGTTTTGTGGGCATATTCTCAGAAAGATTAAAATTCTACAGCACGTCGCAGTTTATTCCGAGATTCGGGTTAAATTCGCATTATCTTGATTTAATCAGTGAAAGAGACAGTGGTTTGAATTCATGTTGTTTGAGCCAGTCAAAGAATATGCAGTTTGGAATTACAGTGCTTGGAAAAGAATCAGTGAAAAAGAGGATTGCGTCTGATCAGTTTTTGTGTTCGACTGTGCGTTGCTTTGAATGATGGAGACGTCGAATTCATTTATTTTGATCAACAAGGTTTAGTTGATTATTTATGGTTCTAAGAATTAAATATTTGAAATTTAAACTTTCATCTTATTTAATTTAAGGAATTATAAATAACAAGTAAACAATTAAGGAAAAGGAATTGAAAAGATTTAATTGAATCAATAGAATTTTTATTTCATATTTAATGTTTGTTACAATTATTATTTGATACAAGTATTTATTTACGAAGTATTTAATATAATAATAGTGTACAAAAATTAAATTGAAAATAAAAAACTATCCTAAATTCCTAATCTCTTCATTCTTCACTCCGTTCCGGTGCTCCATTATTCATCTGCAAAAAGGGAAGAAAAGTTAGAAAGCAGTTGAATTAAAAAAGACAGTTAAAATTAGACTCATCATTAAGGGCCACTGACTGGGATCAGTTAACCCTCTCTGCAAATCACGGGATTTTTCCCGGTTCACAGAGAGGGAAGAATTTTTATGCAAAGTTGAAAAAATGCAAATGACAAAATGCATAGAATATCAAACTGCATAGTTTCAAAATCTCAAACTTCAAATTCAAACCAAACTGAAAAAATCCAAGTTACCACTTTCTATCAAAAGCCAAAAGTGCAACCTACTGTCAAAAATACAAAAAGTCTACCCAAGCTGTCAAAGAAGGATTTGGAAAAGATATCAAAGAAAAGACAAAGCACAAAAGCTGGATAAAGATGCAGAGAAGTGGTATGCAAGCAAGCTAACTCTAAATCATCATTTCCCATCAAGTGACCCTTTCAGAAAATAGTACAAAAAAGAATCATATAATAATATCCAATTGTACTACAGAGAGAGAAAAAAAAAGAGAAAATAGAAGCAGGTTTTCATGCTTTAGGTTTAGGCAGGATAAGAAAAAAGATATACAAAAGAGAACTCAGTTCAGCAGAGAGAGGAGATAGATACAAACTCAGAAAGCAAAAAACCTCACAATACCTGCCAAAACCATTACAAACACATAAACTGAAGCCTAAGTTACCAGTTCAAAAACCTGGACACCAAGCATCAACCTGTTGAAGCCTAAGTCACCAGGCCAAGCAAACCTACAAACATACAAATATACAGGACATACAGCAAAAGAAAAAGAAGCTATAACCTCCATATTAAAACCTACTGTCAGCATCCTGTCAAACACCAACCCATCCTAAAACCATACTAAACACTACACAGTTCAAAAGAAGGAACAAAAGCCTCTACAGGCCTGTCAAGCCTTAACCACCAAAAACCTCACAAACCTGCTGAAGCTTAACCTTAAGCCAGAAACACCACATACTGTCAAAAAATAAAAATACATAACCCATCCTAAAAACCAACAACCGGCCTAACCACATAAACCTGTCAAAAGCAAGCATCAACCTGTATTTCTAAAACCAATCCAGAACCCATCTCAAAACCAACAATCTGCCTGAACCATACTAACAACCTGCTAGCACAAACATAACCAAGTTCAAACCTGAGCCAACCAACTCCTAAGCCTCAGAAATTCTTCATCATAGGCCATAAACAATCGTTCAAAAGCATCTAAACTCTAGGCAGCTGTGAGAGAAGAAGAACATATCAAAGCATACTCAAGCCATTCATTGTAAAATATAAGCTTAAGCTTTTCAAAGCCTCAAGGCTCCAAAAAAAAGCGTCAACCCTTCAAGCCCTCAGAATCCTAGATTCATCATGGGGCGAGGAAGAAACATGCCAAATTAGGCAACAGAAACACATTTCAACAGGCAACATCAAGACAAACCCATCAGGCCCTCAGTGAAACACATCATGGGGCAAGCTCAATAATCCAAAGGCAAAACATTCGAGGCAACGTAAGCAAAAGTTCTAGGCAAGCAAACATACAGGAGAGGCAAGTTCAAGGTAACACAGGGCAACAAGAGAAGAAGAGAGAAAGTTCGTTCAGGGGCAACAAATATCAAAGCATCACATTTCAAACTCAAGGAAGCATATTCAAAAGCATACGAATTCCCAAAGGCAACATGCAGTAGAAGAGATAAAGAAGTGAATTTTAAAAGGGTTCTCAGTACAAGTCTATCATCATCAAAACCCTAGAAAATGGCAAAAGGATAAAAGTACCAAATTTTCCCAAGCAAGCTTCCAGCTCCATCACCGAACCTCCGCCATCGAACCTCCTACGCGCCTCCTTCATCTTCTTCCTCCCCTCTATCAAGGTAAGGCATCCCTCTTCTCACGCCTTTTCATCCTCATTAAAACAAACAAAAAGTTAAGCACACAGTCAAAAGAAAAGCAGTAAACAATTATGTCTAAGGAAGATTCGAACCCTAACGCGTTGAAAAGAGAGTACCTCTGTTTGTCACCATTTATGTGGGCTTGAAGAGAGGAGAAGAGGTGGAGATTGCTGATGGCTGAGGCGAAGGGTTTCAGTTTGGGCGAAGAAGCGAACGATCGGAAAAGACAAACATACGAACGACGCCGTCCCAAACCCTATGCGTTATCAAACTGAACGAACAATAATCCCTAACCCTAAAATTTGTTCCAAGTTCAACATGGGCCTTGCCCATTCTGCACCCCCCCAAAAGCCCATTAAAATGTTTCTTTTCTTTTTCCTTTCTAACAAAATATTAATAACTTTTTATATATAAACAATATACTTATTTTCTAATCTAATATAGTTTTAATATACTCTTAATTAATATAACTCATTTAGTAAAAATATGCATCTCTTCCTTAAGCACATAATTAAAATACATTTTTGTCATATATTAAAAAATTGAAAATACTTTCTTTTTATTTATTTACTCTTTTAATTTAAATATATTTTGTACATACTAAAGTAAATATACATTTTCGTGCATAACTTAAATTTCTTAAAACATTTTGTACATAACAATTTAAAAATACTCTTTAACATACATAATTTAATTTTGGACATTTAATACTTTTTTTTCATATAATTAAAATTGAAAACTCTTTTTAATTAAAATATATCTTTGTACATAACAATTAAGAATCCACTTCTTTTTATATATAATTCGATTTTTTGACATTTAATACATTTTTTATATATATAATGTGATTAAATTAAAAACATTTCTTTTTACTTACTCTTTGTACATAATAGACAAAATACATATTTTTATCTAAATATTAAACTCTTAAATACTTAGTTAAAACATTTTTGTATATAATAAACAATGATACATTTTATACATTTTTCAATTAGAACTTGAACATACGATTTAATTAAAAACATTTTCTTTTGAACATATTAAAAATATACAAATCAAAGATTCATTTAAAACGCATATCTAGGTCAAATACCCTAATACATTTCAATTTCACATTTCGCATTTGTAAATAATTACACACAATACATATACATCTCACACTTGCACTTACACAATACATTCATATTGCTCCTACACATTTGTTTATCTTATATTTGTATATTCGATATTTACATTTTGATCGCAAATTCGATTTGGTTGTAACTTATTGGATACTATAAGTCTCATCCCCATTCATACACTTGTACCCCCACTCCCGGATGCCATTCTGTAATAGCGTAGATTTTACATTTCCGCAATTTACAGTTTTCCAATTATACCATGGTTAGACCTAGGGTTTGCATGTACATAAAATCAAACGCTAGATAACCTAATACAAGACAAATACATGAAATCAATACACAATCACACTTGCACCCCTTAGGGTAATCCCACATGTTGCCTTCCAAAATGGGCCATGCTTGCACGTCGAGTATCTTTGGCAAAACAAAATCAAATGATCATAAGTCTCAAAGTGTTGCCTAAACGGAATGATCATAGTCCCTTCAAAGCAAATTGCCAAAGACACTTGGCACCATTGCATTCATGGTTCATACGATGACCCGCGCCCGTCCCGAATAAACTTCCTAAACGCAAGATTGTCCATCAATTTCAATGGTGGAACAAAATTGTTAAAAGGGGTTAAAACATAACAAAAACCTTTGAGTACAATAGGGTAGACAAAACTCTTAGTTACTTGAGATCAAACTTGCGAAAACACTTGCCTTCTTTTCAAAAATCACAATCCACAACACTTTCAAACAAACTCTCAAAAACATTTGAAAACATCTTTTCGAAAAGATCCACACTTTTGTAAAACACTCAATCACGAGTCGAATACATTAGTTTCCTAAGACAAGGCGTCTTCTTCCAAAACATTTTCAAAAGCACTCACACACACACCATTTTCAAGCAATCGAAAATCAAGGCAAGTGATCTAAAAAAAACCAAGTAACTAAGAGCCCATGGATAACCATGGATGAAAAGGGTGCTAATACCTTCCCTTTTCATAATCTACCCCCCGGACCCACGAAATATCTCAAAAGGTTTTTGCTGTGCTTTTTTAACCTTTCCTTTAGGATAAAATAAAAAGTCGGTGGCGACTCTTGCTCAACCGCACAAGTGCGAATACGAACGCAAAACACTAGTCAGTTCTCCCACCGTATCACAGCTAGGTTCTCCGACAAATCACTCTCATGTTTCACTTTAGGATCGTAGGCCACCCGTAGACCTTATCCGTCATCCTTTCGTACCAACTTTTATCTTGTATGGGCATCACACCATGTTACAAGTCCCATCTTTGTCTCTTCACTAGAAAACGAAAAAAGAATTCTTTCCCCAACAGATATCACAAAGAAAAAACAAATAAACACGCACACTTTCTTTCAGAACAAATTTTTGGAATTTGGTATTTAATCATCTTCTACCTTGAACTTATGAAAGGCACGCGCCAATTATACTTTCAGGTTTAAAACGATTAAATAAGGGCAGCTGTAATACCTCAAATTTGTCCTACCCTTCAATTTTATCTGGCTTACGCATCTTGCACTTTTCGCATGTATATAACGTCGATTAGGTCATATAACACATCATGTATCATTGATTAGTAACTTAGCATGGGATCAATGATCTTGCAAATTAGGGTTCCTGTTGGTTTGAGGTTTCATCCAATAAAGTTGATTCATCTAGTTCTTTCTGCAAGTAGTGACTTGTGGAATTAAGGTTTATGATTCTAGTCATTACACACTTCTTCTTTCACCAGGCTACGAGACTATTAAATTTTATTTCTCTATGTTTGATTAAAGATCAGATGTTTTTATCTATTATGCTTCAATTGAGGTTCATTGGGTAAAGGTTGACTATGTGGTTACCCTGATCAGTTTTACTTCAATACCTCAAGCTTGGAATTAATTTGAAGACTTCTCCCAATTACTTGCGTTACAAGTCAAGAACAAGGTTTGATGCATTGAGTCTTTATCAAGCAAGGAACCATCTTAAAGTTTGAGCTATGGATCAAGGTTTCACTTATGCGTCCTTCATCAATTAGGGTTTTCTTCAATCAAATGGTGCGTCAAAGGCAAGACATCGTGAATTGGAAATTCAAACTTGAATTAAGGTTATTAAAAAGTGCAAGCATGGTGCATGAGTGCTTAATTTGGATTCAATTAGTATGGAGATATGAAAGGTATATAGGCTTGGTTCCAAGGTTTTCACCATGTTTCATACAAATATTTATCCATGCAAAGGTTTCAAGACAAAGTTTTCTTCATTATTAAAATTTTATTCTAACCATATTCATAGTTATCATTCATACAAGAAATACAAAAAACTATAGTCCTTACAAAAAAACTTAGAGGCATAAGGATCAATTTGGAAAAGAAGATTACATCGAATACTTTACAAAATCGTTACAAGTTTATGCATATGCCTTGTCTTGCTAAGATTCTAAGTCTTGAAGCACCATTTCTCTTCAACTATTCCAGGTTTACACCATGCTTCATGTTGCTCATTACAAAAACCAGACCTTACATCCATATATAAACATAAACCTGCAGCCCTACAAACCAAAAATCTAATCCAAAATTCACAATAAGTCCACTAATAAAAAAATAGATGCAAACAATCAAACTAGTTTAATACTCATGAATTTGTGGGTCTACATCAAACCAATAAGCCTATTCAGATCACATCAAATTCCAGTTCATGATATCATTCCAAACCAATTAACCAATCCATACAGTCAGAAGATAAAGTGTTTGAATACTAAACTGGTTCAGACTACTACACTGGTATCCATTTCAGTCGGACCTAGAATAAAACAAGAAGTAGTTGATTCAAACATTCCCTCTTGAACTCATTTTAGAGTATTCAGTTGAAGCTAAGTCTTAATCTGATCCTAACTGTGATTCATCCTGACACTCACTAATCTAAACCAGTTGGAGACGTCATGTAACAAAGTCAAAACCTGCCAGCTCATTCAAACAGAAATCAAAAACCAATAATAGAACTCCTAATTAACCTTCCAAAACAGCTTTTCATAACCGAAAAAAAAACAAAATTATCAACAAAACCTATAACTTCTAACAGAACCATCCTATAACAGAAAAAATAACTGATTTTCACCTCTAACAATCTCTTAACCAATTCCGTAACAACAAAACAGCCAGCCAACTTTCAACCAAACTGTCATAACCTATAGTCGGCTCTAACCTCTAATAGAATCAACAAACTATAACCAAACTCTGTTTCAATTAACCAACCTATAACTAATTAACAGAATTTCTAACCAACTGTTAATAATTTCCATCTAACAACCCCTAACTAACCTATAATAGAAACTAACCTCCCCTCTAACCAATTTCCCAAACCTTCTAACTGTCCACAACCCTGTAACTAAGTCCTAACTGTAACCAAGCCTAAGAGGAAAAACATGTAACAAAATTCCAACTAACCTCCAAATATCCTCTAACTGTCTTCCAACTAATTTCCAAAAACTATTTTGCAACACTAACCGAACCTAAACAGAACTTCATAACAGTTAACCAAACTCCAAATTCTAACTTAATCATAACAGAAACACCTTCCTAACTTTTCTACCTAAACCTCCTCTCCAACAAAAAACAAAATTATAACTAACCTCTAACTGATTAATCACCACCATCAGATTCTCTAACTGATTCCTCTCATCCAATGGCCCTATTTCACTTTCCTCTGACTGACTTCTTCATTCTCCAGCTATATAACATAATTCTGAAAACACAAGCAGGGATTAATTATTCACAAACCATAATAGATTCACACAGATAATTATTCACAGAGGTGCAGAAGAAAAAGGGAAGAAACTCACAAAAAAATACACAATACACATAGTAAAAATTAGAGAAACTCACCAAAGAAACTCACCATAAGATTGGCTTTCTTCCTCTCTAAATCAGGAACGTGATTCATCATCACCATTACCTATCTTCACCTTCGAATCAACTTCAAGTGTTCATGACCTTCATCAACAATCTGTAGCATCAACCTTTGCACGTCATCGATTATCATCATCACATATCATCATCTCTTAACAACCTAGAATCTTTCTCATTGTTTCTTCAACGCAACAACCGCACCAATCCGCACACGTAGCAGGAAGCTCAGAGATCCGAAACTCGAAATCACAAAGTGAGTGAAAGAGAAACAGAAGAGAGCAAACCAGAAAACAGAAGGGAAGGATCTCACCAGAGAAAACACACAGAAAAAGCTTCCCTCTTCAATCTTCATAATTTTTTTCTTCAATCTTCTGAGTAGAATCACCACAAGACCATAATCTGCATCTTCATCCTTTCTTTTTCTATCTGCAACCATTATCTTCCTCCAATCATCAGCACCAAATCATCACACCCCCTTCCTCATCGTGATCTTGCATCATAGATATCAATCTTCACCTTTCTCTACAATTGGTTCTTCTACGAATTCTTCATCATCTTCGGCGGGACTTCAAATCACAACACACCTCTCTTCTTCACAAATACAGAAGGCTTCAATAATTTTGAGTCTTGAAATCTGTAATGATCAAACAGAAATGCATAAACAGCACCAGAAACATCAACAATGATGTAGAAGAATAAAGAATCGAGGAAACTGTGAAGGAGTATTGGAAAGAGGAGAAGGAAGATCAAACATACCAGAGCTGCGAAACATTCTTAGAGCCTGAAACTTTCATTTTCAAACGAGATCGAAGAGGGCACATAGTGCCACTGAATGTGAATGAATGTTCAAAATCACGGCCGGAAGGAGATGAAGTCTTTTACGAAAGCACTGTGTTACAAATCAGAATCGGAAAATAGGTTGAGGGCAGTGTTGGCGGTGTTAAAGACACGAAAAAGGGGAAGCATGGAGGTTTCTATTGAAGAATATGACGAACATAAAGGTTGATAATGAGATGGATCAAGAGGTGAGGGCATGATGTTGCACGGATGAAGCTGAATACACGGTGGTGTCCGGTCGAGTTTCAGGTGCCGCTTCACAATAGGGGAGCTCGTTTTGCATTCAGAAGGAGGCATAGGGTCACATTAACCCTAATTCATCATCTTTACCATTATTATTATTATTATTATTATTATTATTATTATTTGTTCTGGACTGGCCCAATAGTTTGACGGGCCCCAGTCCAAGACGTCTCCTTTGGTACAATCTGGACGGCCCTGACCTGGGTTGCCCGCCACCTATCGAGCTTATCCTCCATCTGCCCTTCCAAACCAGCACCAACCTAGGATCGGTGCGAACATCCTCTCACCCTTCCCTACATCAACGTCGTGCAGACCACCAGGAATCGACCAGAGAGATGCCTGTAACTAACCCCCTCCTCGGGACCAACGGCTAGTTGCGAGCACATCTGCCCCGTTTGACCAAGTCCTGGAAGTTACCTGATTTCACAGACCCATATACCTAGGAGGGAAATCAGGAACCAATGGCCACGCGCTAGGAGCATTATATAAACCCTCACGCCTGTGGGGGCCAGATATCTAATATTCACTACTCACTACCTGATATTTTTGCTTGTACCTCCCTAATCCCACTCTTACTTGATTGTTGGAGTGCGTTGCAGGTACAACCCCCTTTTCTCCTTAGCTTACAGCCTGACTGTAGATCATCCTCCGACCGTTCTTCAGGTTATAATCAACTGGCAAGATCGGTGGTGTCGTTTGTGGGAAACTGCTCTCCCCATCTTTCTTCCCTCAGAACTTAAGATCAAAGTAACTTTTTCAAGATTTATCTCTATAATCATGGCCGACCATGATGATCTTCACATGTTCGAAAAGACCATTCTTTCCTCTGCTCGCAAAACTGACGGAAGTCAGGAACACCCTCACCTCAAGGACAACCTGGGCTTCTGAGACGAACCAACCGCGTCTCCAGATTCCACAGATGCTCAGTGCGGTGACGACTAATTCTTGGACAAGGGACACTCATAGAATCTTGCTGAGGAACTACCAGAAGTCATGCAACCAGTTCCTATCCCTCCCACCACTGACCCGGCCATGGCAGCATTGCTCGCTGCTATCAATCAGACCAACGCCTTCATCATACAACAAAATCAAAGGATAGGGGCCTGGGAGAGCATGCGATCAAGATCTCCTCCTTAGAGAACCCGACGATGAAACTCCCCCAGTGCATCGCCACCTAGGCGTGGCCCATCGCCTAGAAAGGAGAGACGTGATGTTTCTTTCTTCAAGAACCACAATCACACTCCTCCTCCCAGAGATCAAGACTCCCCTTCGTTCAAGAAGAGGAAGGACAACAGGAAAATCGACCGAGCTCGACTGCCTTCTCCCGAGCCAAAGTAGAAAGGAAGGATCCCCTCCCCCCGACGGGATCGTGACGACCATCGGGGGAGAAACTATCACTCTCCTTCTCCATCTCCTGCCGATAGTGAGGATGACGAGCCCCGTGACCCGCTATCGAGAGAGATTACTGAAGCTCCACTTCCTGTCGGCCTAGAGAAGCCGCCCACTTTAGGAACCTACGACGGAACAAGAGACCCTGACGAGCACATCAAGAACATCGATGCTCTCCTCAAATACCGAGGGGTCAGGGGAGCCATCAAATGAAGACTCTTCCCAACCACTCTCAAAAAGGGGGCAATGGCATGGTACAAGAGCCTCCCTGACGAATCTATCACCTCATGGAAACAACTCAGGACGATATTTTCAAGGAATTTCACCACCTCCCGTCGACACCCTAAATCAGAAGCTTCGCTCGAAGCGAACATACAAGGCAGGGACGAGTCTCTGCGAGCATATATTGAACGCTTTAATAAGGAGGCGGTCCAAGTCTCGACAAAGGACTATATGAAGAAGCACCTCCTCGAGCGCGGGCTCCGTCACCACATTGATTTTGCCAAAGTTGTAGGCATTGAGACACCAGCCATGCTTGATTCCCTTCTCCTAAAGGCCCTGGCGTACATACAGTACAAGTAGAAGGAAGCAGCCAACAGCGCCCGGGAATCTAGGCACAGAGAGAGTGCCAAATCCTCAAAGAATGATGAACCCTCGACATACCGTCGGGGAGAGAAGAAATGGGAAGATAAGCCTCGTGATCCGAAAGACTACAATGGGCCCGCTGGTCGTTTCCACGACTACACCCCTCTGACAACCTCAAGGGAGCATATTCTTTTCGAATGCGCTAATTCTGAATTCAAGCAAGTCGGGGTACGCTTCCCCCGACAAACACCGTACAAGCCAGGAACCGACAAGATCAAGTATTATAAGTTCCACAAGAATCACAGTCACAACACGGAGGATTTCATTCATCTCAAGGATACAATTGAAATATTAATCAGAGACGGGCACCTCAAGCAGTATAAAAAGAAGGAGGGTGCCCGTGACGAAGCACCAGAAACCAAGAACGTCAAGGAAGGGAAGAAATACGCTGACCTCGACCCCATTCCGGTCGCCATGAGCATCTCGCAGCCGAGAGACTTTTATTTCCCAGACATGGAGAGCGTCCCCTTGTACTTCTCCTCCCACAGTCCATGGGAATCCTTCCCCGTAGCCATGGTCATCTCTGGCGGAGGGTTCAACAGGCACATAGTTGGATCAGTGAAGAGGAGGTTCGACTAACTCATTGAGGCCAACTAAAATATGGACGCCACGCTCGATAAATTTCGAGGAGGATCTCATCCCTCGCCTTCTACAGGGAAGAGTTGTCGGGCGAGGCCTCGAATTCGAGCATCCTATTACCCGAGAGAGATCGGATGGCTAATTTTGACGTACGTCACATTCTGGTCAACCAAGGCAGTTCAGTATACATTATGTACGCCCAACTGTTCACCCCCCTTTGGCTGAATGAGAGCCACCTAACCCCCTATGTGGGATCTGATCTCCAGGGTTTCAACGGGGCCAGCACGAAGCCCTGGGGATATGTAGAGCTGATTGTCATATTCGGTAGAGGGGTAATGGCCAGAGCCATCAAGACCCAATTCTTGGTGGTAGATTTCCCGTCCTTCTACTAGTGCATCTTTGGGAGACCTACTCTCGCCGAACTCATTGCGGTCCCTTCTACTGTTCATCTCAAGATGAAGTATTACACTACAGAGGGCCTGGTCACCACCCTCCACGGGGACATCCAAGCTGTCAGAAGATGCTTCGAAGCTTCTGCCAAAGGCCTTAGTTCCATCAACGCCCGACCTTAAATGACCACTGGAGCCACACTTCCCTCTAGTTCGGAAGAGGTCAAGCCACTATTGAGGGGTGATACCATTTACCTCGACATCCGCTTCTCCATGGAGGACCGTGTCGAGCAAAGTAGGAAGGGAAAAGAGTCGATGGCCGAAAAAGAAGAATCAACCCCCTCCACTGATCAAAACAAACCCTTAAGTCACGCACGGCCCATCCCGGACGGCGACTTCGAGCTAGTTCCTCTCAGAGGAGATCCCACTAGGGGAGTGAAAATCGAAGCAGACCTCCCCAACCTGGCGAAAAGGCAACTGAAAGCTTGCCTAAGGGAAAATGCCGATTTTTTTCACCTGGAGTGTGGCCGAGATGCCCAGTTTAGACCCTGAGGTCGCATTCCATCACCTGACCATTGATCCAAACATCAAGGCCATCATGCAACACAGAAGAAAGCAGTCGACTGAGAAAGCAAAGTCTGCAGAACTAGCTGTAAAAGACCTCCTAGAGGCACATTTCATTTCTGAACCCCAGTACACAACCTGAATCTCGAATGTAGTCCTTGTTAAAAAATATAATGGAAAATGGTGCATGTGTATTAACCATACTGATCTCAATCAGGCTTCCCCCAAAGATGCTTATGCCCTCCCCAATATCGACAAATTAGTCGACAATTCAGCCAGTTTTAAATTGCCATCTTTCATGGACGCATACTCTGGCTATAACCAAATACGCATGGCAAAAATAGATAAAAAAAATATATCGCTTTCATGACCGAGTGGGGCAATTATTACTACAACATGATGCCCTTCAGCCTAAAAACACGGGCCCTATTACCAACGCATGATGAACAAAGTCTTTCGCAATGAAATAGGCGACATGCTCGAAGTCTATATGGATGACATGATCGTCAAGTCCACCAAAGAGCTCGACCATGCCACCCACATGAAAAAGGTATTCGAGCAAGCTCGAAAATGCCAAATACAATTCAACCCGGAAAAATGCACCTTTGGTGTACGGGAAATAAAGTTCCTCGGATTCTATTTAACAAAATGAGGCATCGAGGCAAACCCTGACAAATATCTGGCATTTTCTAAATTTATGATGCCCACCTCGAAGAAATCCATCCAGATCTTGAACGACATGCTCACTTCACTTTCTCGATTCGTGGCAAAGTCCGCCCAGCACGTGCTTCCCTTATTCAAGCTACTGCGCAAGGAAGCCACCTTTGAGTGGAAGCCCGAATGTGAACAAGCCCTCGTTCATTTAAAAAGAGCACTCTCGCAGCCGCTTGTCCTATTTTGACTCGGGAAATATGAGGTCCTCTACCTTTATCTGGCCATCACCTCCAAGGCAATAAGCGCGGCACTGATAAGGGAAACCCCAGAAGGACAACGACCAATTTACTTTACAAGCAAGGCCCGAAAGCAAGATATCAACAAATTGAAAAGTAGCTCTAGTCGTTGTTAACACAACAATGAGATTAAGACACTACTTCCTGGCTCACACCATAGTGGCCCGGACGGATCAACCAATAAAACAACTGCTCAGAAGACCAGACATGGCCGGAAGAATGTTGAAATGGTCCCTGGAACTCTGAATTTGATATCCAATATGAGAGAAGGAAAGCCCTTAAGGCTCAGGCCTTGGTCGACTTCATGGCGGAAATGACCTCGCCGGCGAGCCTCGATAGATCGCGTCGTTGTACGATCTTCGTCGATGGCGCCTCCAGTTCGACCGGAAGCGGTGCCGGCATCATACTAGAAAATGAGGAAGGGACCCTAGTCGAAGTCTCCCTCGGCCTATCTTTTCCAACCTCCAACAATCAGGCCGAATACGAGGTATTCCTCGCGGGCTTATGACTGGCCGAAGATCTGGGAGCTGAGGAAGTAAAAATCTTCACCGACTCTCAGTTGGTTGCCTCTCAAGTCCGAGGTGAATATCAGGTCAAAAACGACCAACTCGCCAAATATTGGGTCCTGGTCCAGGAAGCAAAGAGGAAGTTCAAATCTATGGATGTATAGCACGTTCCCCGCGAGCACAATGCCCATGTAGACGTCTTATCTAAATCGGCGAGCACAAAGAGAAAGGGAGGAAATAAATCTGTGATATAGGAGATACTTCCTCGACCAAGCACCCAGAAGCTATATTCCACCTTAGAAGTATTCTCCATCGAGGACAGCAATTGCTGGATGACCCCCATACACGACTACCTCACTAAGGGAAAACTCCCCGTAGACCCAAAAGAAGTGACCATTGTCAGGAAGAGGGCTTGCTCGTACGTCTTGGTCGAAGGAAAACTTTGCAGAAGAGGATTTTCCATTCCACTTCTCAAGTGTGTCGACCGAAGCGGAGCGGAGCGCATATTGTTTGAAATCAACGAAGGCATCAGGGGCCAGCATCTAGGCGGGAGATCCCTCGCGAGGAAAGCCTTGCGAGCGAGATACTACTGGACCACCATGCAGCATTGAGCACGTAAAGAGATACGATAAATGCCAACAGCACGAAGACATGCATTTAGCTCCTCCTAACGATCTTAAATCCCTCTCCTCTCTCTGGCCCTTCTCCTGGTGGGGACTACACCTCCTCGACCCGTTCGTGGTTAGAACCAATCAGAATAAATACCTAATTGTAGTGGTCGACTACTTCACCAAGTGGATAGAAGCTGAAGCTTTGGCCAAGATCACCGCCCAAAACGTCCTTCGCTTCTACAAAATAAATATCCTCGCTCGTTTTGGCAACCCACAAGCGATAGTCACTGACAATGGGACCCAATTCATGGATCGCGCCTTTCAAGAATTTGTCGCCAAACTTGACACAACCCAACATTTCGCCTCCGTTGAGCATCCCCAGACAAACGGCTAAGCTGAATCTGCAAACAGAGTAATACTCAGAGGCCTCAAGTGAAGGTTGAATTAAACCAAGAAACGATGGGTCGAGGAGTTGCACAGTATGCTCTAGGAATATCAAATGACCGCATATTCGTCTAACAGGGAGACTCCACCCAGACTAGCATACGGGATGGAGGTCGTCATTCCCATAGAAATCAAGGAACCTTCCAAGCAAACTGAAGCACCTCCCAACAAGGAGATAAAGGACGTCACCCTCCGAGAAGAACTGGATCTGGTTGAAGAAATCAGAATAGGAGCGGTCCTACGAGAGGCCTCGCTCAAACCAAAAATAGCCATGCATTATGACACCAAGGTCATACGACAAGAGTTTGAGGTCGAAAGCCTTGTCTTGAAGAGAAATCATAAAGAATCTCGTGAGGGCAAGCTCGTAGCGAACTGGGAAGGACCTTATCGTGTCTACGCGAAAACGGGGATTAGAGCATGCTACTTAGAAAACTTATAAGGGGAACACCTCGTTCGATCGTGGAACACTGAAAAGATGAAATAATATTATAGTTAAAAACACTAAGCAGTCGGAGAGTTTGGTCGACAAGAGAAACTCACCCAGGCCCGACCATGCGTGCATGCCTAGGCACGAGCATAGCACCCAAAGTATTCGGAAAGGGCGAGGCTCTGCTCGGTTGACGAGCGCACCCTCAGCCCGACATGGATAACTTGACCGAGCTCCATAGTCTTTGTGCAAAGACGGTATAATGCCTGACTTGCAACAGAAAGTTCATGCTGCCGAACCCGGGTCCCTCGAAATGAGACCTGAGTTCCGGGCCTCACCCGGTGTTCACCCTGGCCGTTTGATTGGTTTCCCCATACTGAAGAACATACAAAAAGAGAATATCCCCGCCATTAACCCTTGGCAAAATATAAAACATCCTGAACGGGCTAGTTTGTCAATAGGCATGCAAAAAACACAAGTTAAATATTCAAAACAAACGACCAATGGTCGGAATTTAAATAAAACAACCACTTGGGCCGATATTGTATGAATATTACATAAACGGGAAATAGCCCAGGAAATAAATACCAAGAAAATGGCACGCAGGCCAAAATAAAAATGTAATCATCCTTCTACTTCCCCTTCGACAATGGGCGATAGTTGGGCAGGACCCCCGGTCGGTTGAGCAACGATATCCCTTAGATAACCGGGAACCAAATTCTGGTCATCGTCCACATAGTAATTGACCCCCATCCCTGATATGTTGAGCTCGACACCAGGATTCAACACACGAATTTGATTCACTGTGTTCTCGAAACTCCCCTCAGAAGCAGCCTGAGCATCATCCACGGCCAACTGGAAACAAGTGACTAACTCATCCTGAGTCTTAAGATCTTTAGTGTCCTTCGGCTCGTTCTTAGCAGGCGTAATCTCAGCAGTCAAGGCCGCTACCTTTCCCTCAAGGCCCTCTCTCTCAAGCAAAAGGACCGTGCGCTCCTCAGAGAGCTTCCCCGATTCTGCCTCGGACAGCTTCAGGGCTTTGTCCTTCTCGACCAAAGTATTCTCGGACGCCGCCCGCTTGGCCCAGAGATTCTTCATTTCGGACTCCTGAGATGAACTCCCCTCGGTATATGCGACCGCCATCTCCAAGATCTGTATCAAACAACCCTCATCTTAGGCCAGTGTCGCCCTCTTCTCTGGATGGCCCATTCCCTCGAGAAGGAGAGATTCGGCCCGGGGGAGGCGGAGAGCTGCACCCTTGAAAAAATACCTTTCCAGCCAGCAAGGAGGCAATTCATATGTCCCCTTCGTCGTTTCTCCGGTCAAGTCAACGCTCCCGTTAACTCGCAGTCTCTTCGCCTTTGAAGAAACGACAGCGGGAGAGAAGGCGATTGTGGCTTGAACTGAGGACAATCCTCCCGACCCCGAGGAAGGAGCTGTCCCTGCACTAGCATATGCATCCTTCAAAGCCCTTCTCGCTCGAGCAGCAAATTTCTTTGCCAAACGGTCCTTGGCAGGACTCGTGCTTTCTGCAAAACAAACGAAAAAAGAGCATAGTCAGTAAAATGAGGAGTCAAACAAACAAAAATCACATACTGCCATTAGGAATATATATACCCAAATATCTAATGAGCTCCTAGCTTCCGAGGATCTCCTTGACATTTATGAGGCTCGACTCATACACGGGCTCTCCATTCTTATGCAGCACTGACCTACCTCCCCGACTAACTTGCTGGACCCGAGGAATGTGAGCCACAAACGCGGTCAAGGTAGAAAAACTCTCCAAATCCTCATCCCCGAGCTCCCCCTCTCTCCAAACATAGGAGCCGAATTCTCCAAACATAGGATTCCTAAAAATATTTTTAGCATTTTTTATGTTCAAGAAAAAAAAGGCAAATGGAGCAAAAATGAGAATATTTTGACAAGAAAAACAATATACTCTCACAAATTTAAAATGAATATAAAAATGTAAAATTTACAAAATAAAATCAAAAATATCAAAATGTACTATTAACACAGTGTGACATATTTTTTGTGGAATTTTCCTATATTAAAAGCATGGTTAAAATAATTGAAGAAAACAAAAGAATCAATTAAATCCTATTAATTAATTAGTCAACTAAAACAAAGAAAATTCTAAAATAAAATTCAGAGTCCTAAAATGGACCAATCAAAGTGTCCAAAATATTTTTTATAAATTTTTTGTGTAAAGGAAAAGTCAGAAACAAAATTTAATAAAAATAATATGCAAAAAAACAATTACACAAAATTAATTAATGCACTAATTTTTCTCACCAATCAAACAATTTTTAAAAATTCCAGAAAAATTGTGACAAATACTAGAAATAAAGACCAAACTATTGTAATTTGTTTAGAAATTTTGGAAATGTTTTGATCACAAAATAAAATCAGAGAAATCAATTAAAATTGAATAAAATAAAAAAGCATTAAGATTCAAATGATCCAATCAGGGCGCGCCGCCTCACTTCGTCTTCTACCTCCAGCATATCAAAATGTATCCAAAAACAGGTCTCGAGCCCTCATTCAGATCCATCAAACGCACTTGTTTCTCAACCAAAATCCATGAATCAAAGCGCAAATTAAAGTTGAAATTACCATCTATCTCATGATTATCATAAAATTCTCAATGGATAAGGGATCTAAAAGAAATACGCACGTGAAGTTGCTGAAAACATGAAATGCACAAGTTGCAGAAAAATCATATAACACGGTTTAAGCCTCAATCAAGTGAACCAAGTACATCCGACCTATATTATGGCCAGCTAATACATCATGAACATGGAATGATTTATCAAATCATGCTAAAAAAAGGCAAATCTAAGTTCAAAAAGCTCACCTCAATGTGAAACTGAAAACCTTCATTCTTTAGTTACAGAAGCAAACAAACTCCATAGTCTCGATCTACACACTTCAAGGAAGATGAATCCACAAGAAATTTGATGAATGCACGAAGGAGATGAGAGAATTGAAGAAAACATCAGCAAGAGGAAGAAAAGTTCAGATCTCGACTTATGATAACTGGAGCGTGTACAGTATGAAATGAGGCTTGGAGTACATTATATAGAGTGAGTAGAGGAAGTTAGAAGAGGAAATTGGTCCTTAAAACTGTTAGAGGGCCGGATTGGAAAAAATGGCCAGAAATTGAGTGCATATGGGCTTCTGCATTTTTCTTGTGCACTGCTCTTTATTTCTTGAGTTGTGTGCCAAATACCATCAGGAAGAAAACTTGAAAGCTACAAGTCCTGACTTGTTGGGGAGAGTGAGTGTTGATGAATTGGCTCTTCTTGACAACTTTGAGAGTTTTGAATGCAAGTAAGTACCATGGCCCATGGGGCATGAAATGGCTGGCATTATGGGCCTCAGCAAGTCACAAATAGGTCATGGGATAGATTATAAACAAAGAGAATGGCTGGAAATGAAGTTTGCAAGAAATTGCATTTTGCTTGTTGGCCAAAACTCAATAAAATGGCATGAAATTCAAAAGACCATAACTTGATCATCCTTTGGAATTTGGACACAAATGAGTATAATTTGGAAAGGTATTGAAGATCTCTACAACTTTGTAGTTTTCAGTTTTCTTAATTGGATCCATTAAAGCCTTCAAACATTTCCATGAAAGTCACTAAATTTTGAAAATGACCTATAGTTTTCACACATGACCATGAGTCCTAAACTCCAGAACTCTCCATCCTTGCATGTTTTGCTTTTGGTAAAAGAAGAAAAGTTATAGATCTCTCTCTTATCTTTTCAAGCATATAAGATTTGCAATTTTTGGATCAAGAATGAATAAATTATGGATTTTTGAAGTTAGGTGTAAAATTTCTATTTTTAGTAAATTTCCAAGTTTCTTCATGAACAAGTTACATCCCAATTTCCTTTCTTCTTGACCTTGTGATGCAAATGACTTTGAAAAATGAAAAGAGGATGTTTGAATGAATGGTTGACCAAAATTTCAACTGGTCAACCATTGACTTTGACTGATTGTGGCCAAAATGACCATTTTGCCCCTTCTAAGCAATTAGACCATTTCCAATCCAAATTGAGCCTCAATATTTACGCCAAAGATGCTTAGTACCATGTAGTGAAGCATGGAAACAAGTTTGAGTGAAAAATTCATAGAAAACTTGATTAAATTCAAAACCCTAATTTACACTTTGTGTTAGGAGATAGTTGATCAAGCCCTAAAACCCTAATTCCACTGGGCATCATGAGATTCCTTGGGAAAATTTTATTCCAATTATAATAAGAAAATGATGCTTCATAACTTGGCTCATCTAAACCCCAATTACTTCAAATTGGACAAAACCCTAATTTTGACTGATGAATTAAAAGAATGTGATTATCCTTCAAATCAACACAATCTTTAACCCTCTGATGAATTAATGAAATGGATGAAAGGGTATTGAGATATGAGGGACCCTTGTGACTTGAGAAATCCAAATTTTGAGATAAAGAGCTCCCTTCCTACACCAATTGTCAACACTATCAACCAGCACCACTTGTAGACAACCTGAGAACCAAATTACCTTGATCCCATCATAAGAGAATGAATGCAATGCAATATGATGTTTATGATGAAACATAAGCCTGAATCAATAGGGTAAATTTTGGGGTGAAACATATGAAAACAACAGTATTCAAACAATGCAAAGTTTATGTTTGTCTTGAAGTTTTTGAAAATGCATTTTTAGCAAAAGAATTTTGTAAGAATATGAATTCAACTCAGGATTTATAATAAGCCTTACAAGAGTCAAGATACCTTTTTGTAACAATATGCTTTCGAACTAACCCATGCTTCAATTAGGACTTTTAAGGGGTTGTAACATAGCCTGGTTCACAGTTTAAGAAACAAAGAGTAAGGCTTAAAGTTTATTTGTACCCACCCATTCTTCATGATATTCTCTAGTCCTAAACCCAGTTAATTGTGCATTTGAATTCCTATTGAATATGGAATGATATTTTGGTGATGACTCAGATAAGTTAAGTTTATTTGAGAAGGTAGTCGTTTTTGCAACATTTTTCTGTTGTTGAGGATTGTGACAACCACTTTTGATTTATTATCCCTAATTTTTTCCTGACTGTTTTTTTTTATTTTGAGACTACAGTCAGCATGATGCCCCACTTTTTCTTAAGTCTCCTTCGTAGGTTTTGACTCAGTGAGATTTTTCTTTTGAGAGATAACGACTACCTATTTTATAGGGAACCATCATCATCTTTTGATTCAGAAGGATGTTTTTGATGTCATTCGTTGTGTATGAAGTGAAAGCTTGTGACTGAACACACATTTGAATTAACTGAAAAACTACCTTGCCCCCAGGTTATGATTAAAGGTTTCAATTTGTGCGAAAAAGAAAAATCCCACTTCTTTGGCTCAAAGGGGTTGACTAGGGATTATCTTCCTTATAACTCCACTATTTAGAAATTGAAAGAGCGCATGTACATCTTCAGCAAGGTCTGTCCAAAAGCATACTGTATGAGATTATGGTATTGTTTTCATTATCCTCCCTCTAAAGGCTTACAACTTTTAACGAGAGTTGAATATCACAAAAAGGGAATAAAAAACACAGTTTAAATATAGTGAAAACGAATGGATTGATTCAAGACAAACATATGCAATGCACTAATGAAACAAAGTTTGACATAATAGATAAGTGTTTAAACAAACAAAGAAATTACAACTGAAAATTCAAATGAACAAAAATTTCTCCGCCTAAATTTGTCACTTCAGATGGTGTGCCTTTGAGGGGTAACAGAAAAACTCAATTTCACCATCTTATGTTAATTCTAAAACTCCTTTGTCAATCAGGTCTTGAATCTTGTTCTTCAACGCCCAACAGTGGTTAGTGTCGTGTCCATGACTATTGGAATGGTACACACATCTTTCATTATGTTTGTAGCGGGGAGAAGAAGTATTAGGTTTTTGAGGAGGCTCCCTCAATGCAACCAGCTTGGATTCCAATACATGATGCAATGCTTAAGTCAAGGACATGTTGATCTCGGCAAATTGTCTTTTGGGTGCATCTTGTTTATGCTGACCACCCTGTCATGGTTAGCGAGGTCGTTGTTGGACTCTTGGCGTAGTATCCATTTTGAAAGGTGTTCTCTCAACCAAGCCAACTTCTTGTCCTACCAGAGGTTAATTAATGACTTGATCCCTAATTCTAACTGGTTGTTCCATATGGTTGCTCTCGTCTTGATGAAGCTTGTTGATGAGGGCTCTCAGCTCTTCTTTTCCCCGAGCTAAGTTTTGGATAAGAGCCATCTGACCCACCATCAGTCCCATCATCTAGATTTTCATTGTTGCTATCTTAGTTTGTAACCTTTCCAACTAGTCATCCCTATTGTCCTCGGGATCCTTCTTGGAAATGCTCTTAGTGATGAGTGCTTTCACTTCTTCTTTCCCCTTGGATAGGTTCGGGAACATTTCTTGAAGATGAGCATTTTGGATCTCAAGATCCTTGATAGTAAGTTTAATAGACATATCTATTGAAATAAGCAGTAAGTAGATGAGAAAACCTGTATAGGGGAAGCTTGTCATGATATGATGCATGGTATGTGGATGCAATATTTTCAAGGATCTCGCGGGGTAAACACAAGAAGATGTTAGAATTTGAATTTTGACTACAAATTTGATTGAAGAACTTCATACCGTTGAATTTCCTTCCACGAGAATCAAGCTCACCATGTCAAGTGGGTCATAGCCCTTGACTCAAGTTATTATGCTTTGGTTTTTGATAACATTTGGCTAGAGGAAAATAAATCCTCTTGCGCTTTGATAGACGTCTGGTTCAATTTAACCTTGCATCGCAAACCCTTGAGATCCTTGAAATGGTTATTGAAAATGCTATGGTATGATGTCATGATGTTATGTGCAAATAACATATATAAGTAAAGCAAACAAATCTTTAGGTTTAGGCTTGCGTGGAGTTTATAGGTAAGTACCCTCTTGAATTTTAGTTGGTTCAACCTGTCCTAGAAAGTGATCGGGTTCTATGGGATATCAATATCATTGATCTTTCTTCATTGGGCATTGTTTCAGCGTAAGCCTCTTTGTTGGCGACCGAAATATCCCAAAAAAACTGACATCTTGGGCCTAACCTTTATTTTTTCCTTTTAACCCCCATCTCAATTTTTAACCCCTAGCCCAATGTTTTTTTTTACATTATTTATATTTTCTATATTTTACTTATTTATTTAACCTAAAAAAATACAAAAAATATATTTTCTTAAATAATTATATTAAAAATATTTTAAGCACTTTATTTTATTTTTAGTTAAATTTTATTTCTTTTATAAATTAACGTTAACCTTCAAATTATTTTCTAAACTAATTATTAGACTTAGTTTTTATTTTCTTCTTAAATTTCAATTAACTTAGATTTTAGGTTTTGTTAAAATTAATTAACTTCTCTTGTAATTAAATTAATTAGGTTAATTAGGTTAATCTTTAAACCTTTTCCATTAAAAAAACCCTAAAAACAATTTCCTTCTTCTTCTTTACATTTTGTACATTCTATCATTATTCATGTTCAATGGTTTGTAATAGATAATTAGGCTTTATTAATTTCTTCCCCTATTCACAAACTTGTACCCCCCCCCCCCCATTCCCAAAGTGTTGTAATAGCGTAGGACATTTAAATTCCGCAATTTATCGCTTTCCTTATTATTGTTAGTAATTAGGGTTTGTGTGACAAGATTAAAATCAAATATTAGACAACCATAATTCAAAGATAAAATACTTGAAAACAAAACACTTTGCACATATGCACCTTTAGGGTAACCCACACTTGTTGCCTATGATTAAAACAGTCATGTCCCTCGAACGTGGGATGTTTTTAGCAAATACCCTCGATTAAAAGATCATAGTCCCTAGATGACCCTTCGATGTTGCCTTCGATAAAAGATCTTAGTTCCTTAAGAAAATTGCTAAAGCGTCTTACAAGTTGCCTTCTATGATTGTACGATGACCCACATTGTCCCTCACATCCAATGATATGGCTCCTTACCAACCAATGGTAAAATAGCACTATCTAAAGGAGGAGGAAAAGAACAAAGACTTTTTTAGTAGGTAGATCACTCGTAATTTCTTGCTCACAAACTAAAACCATTTTCACACCTCACACTTTCAAAACACTTTTCAAACAAACATTTTGTATACATTCTCAACGATATGAGAATCATTACAAAATTGTCTTACATTGGCATCTTCAAAACTTTTTCCAAACACTCCTTTTCAAAAAATGTTTTCAAACCCAAAACTTTGTATACATTCTCAACGATACGAGAATCATTACAAAGTTTGTTGTATGAAGGCATATTCAAAATATTAACAAACTTACACAAAACACAAGGAATTTTCACAGTGATCAAGCAATTAAGAGCCTGTAGATAACTACGGATAAAAATGGTGATAATACCTTCCCTTTTCATAACCTACCCCCCAAACTCAAGAAAATATCTCAAAAGATCTTTCCTGTTCTTTTCACCCTTTCCTTTATTAGATAAAAGAAAAGTCGGCGGCGACTCTTGCTATCCGTAACATTTGCGATAAAACATAAAACAAAAGTCAGTTCTCCCACCGTATTACACATACCATTTGGTGTCTATGATACTTTTCATATTTATCCATATCATTTGACATTTGATTTCTGTCAGTTTGGTAAGTCTATACCATTTGGCGTCTAGGCTAACTTTTTATCATTTGTCCATATCATTGGCATTTGATTCCTTGTCTGTCCATATCATTTAGCATCCAAGACCCCTTGTTTTTATCAAGTCCATATCATTTGGAATTCGATTTATTAATCCATTCCCCCAGTTGAGTCCTATCATTAGAGCCCAGTATGTCATCATAACTTACAAAACCTGGAATGTAAATTTCATGGCTCATTTTTAGTATTTAATCTCCTTATACCTTGAATTCTTGAAAGGCAAAAGCCAATCTCACCTCCAGGTTTAAGATGATTAAATAGGGGAAGTTGTTGCACCCTAAATGTTTCCCTATGAGTTTCAACCACAGTTAACTCAAATCTCACATCTCCACATACATTTTCATCTGCATCACAATCATTCATAGCATGTGTTCTCAAAGCATGGGATCTCATTCCTCCTCAAGTTTAGGGTTTTGAAGAATATATTCTCATATATCAAGGGTTGGTGTCATCATGATCATGATGATCATCATTCTCAAAGCATCCTCATTTATCTTGTCTCATCACTATGGATTGGGAAAATTAGGGTTTTGACCCTCACTAGTAAAACGTCAGGAATTAGGATTTTGTGGCATGAAGTTCAAGGTTAATTACTTAAAAGTATCATCAACAACACCACTTCATGGTCATTACATCATCTCAATTTGTGTTAAGCTCATAAGATCTCATTGGTTATAGAGGATTTGATTTCATCTGAAGAAAGTCAATTGTGATAAAAAAAGTCAAACTTTGACCTTTTTGGTTAACTTTGAAGTGCAAGGTCAAAGTATCATCAACATACTCAAAATCATCAAACTTGATCATCAAGAATCAAGAGAATCAAGAATGTCAACAAAAGTCAAAGTTGGAAAATTTTCAAGTACTTAGAGGAAATTCAAGTGTTTTGTGTCTAAAAAAACTTAACTTCACAAGCAAGTTACCTCAAGATGCAAGTTGACTCAAGTAAAACTTTCAACATGGAAATTGTAGCGAATAATTAATCCTAAAACTTTTTCAGTTGGATGATCCTCAAAAAGTGTTTGGATTAAGAGATATGAGCCTATGAAGTTTTGTTACTTTTTATCCAACACTTAGAAATATTTTTGATCAATTTTTCACCTCAACTTCTTGGCCAATTTTCATCAAATTCCCAATTGATTCAGCCAAAATGGTCAACATGAAAGTTTAATATCTTGATTCAAGCTTCCCACAACGTCCAAGATCATAAAAAGATCATACTTGAGCTAAGAGATTCGAAGAGACAAAGTTGGCCATTTTCACTTGGATTAGAGGTCATTTCTTTGATGAACATATAGCCAAATATCATAACCTTGCTACACAATCCAACTTTTCAGGTCTATTAGCTTTCAATTCTCTCCATAATAATAAGATTACACTTGATTTATATCTATTATCCAAGTGATTAAGGCTTTACTCAAGAAAACTTGCCATTTAAAGGAAAAATATCACACTTCCATTCCCATAAAGCTTGCTTTATGCATTTGTCAACTATCCTTGAGCCTCTCACTTGTTCCCTCTGCATAAACCTAACTTAAAATATCAGAGAATCATTCTTAAAGTGTTTAACCACTCTATGAGACATGGTACCATGCATTGGGAATTTGATTTCTCATAAAACTACAAGTTACATCCAACCAAACCATAACTTGTTATCTTGAAAATATGGTTACTTAAACTTTTCAAACCTCTTGCCTATAAATAGTGATATCATTTGCAAGCCAAGGACCAATTCACAAGCCTTCTAAACCTCTCATACTCTCAAAAACCATAATTGGCAAAAAAAAAACCCTCCATTCTTGAGCTTCAAAGTCCATTTCTTTGAAACCCATCCACCTTGTAACTTTTGTTCAAACCAATCATCCATACACTTCATATACATCATATAGAAGTGATCCAAACACCTGTTACACGTCTGTATCATCATCCTCATCATCAATCATTTTCAAATTTCACCCTTGCAACTTGACTTAAGCAGAGAGTTTCAGCTTGTTTCAAGGCAAAGTAGGGGTTGGAATACACTCAAGGAGGTCCTAGCAAACTAAAGCAATCATCATCTTGCTTCTGGAATTGCTTGAAGAAGCATTGGACTTTCTCCAACTTGTTACATTTTTCAAACTTTAAACTCCTTATTTAAGCATCATTTGTGCATACATTCTGAAGCAAAAATATAGATATCATATCATTGAAGCTAACCATGTCTTTAATTTCATTTTAATTGACTGTGTGATGATATTTTTTGCTCTGAACCGTCAGGGTTAGTTTTTGGTACCAACAAAAATTCGTTTCAATCTTTGAGTCTTTGCTTAAATAGATTACATGGTTGAATTCGTGATGATATTTAGAACAAGTTTGGTGTTTACAGTTTTTGAAATGATTGACAAGTGAAGGAGTTAGCATTTTTTAAAATGTTGTTGTTGTTATTGCTGGCTGCGCGAAAAAGGTGAAGTTCATCTTCAAATTTTTCTGAAATCACTTTATAATATATTGAATAGGGGGCGTTTCATAACTGGATGAAACAACCACCCAGTGGTAAACTATGCGCGCCTATGACTTCTTCTTTTTTCCATCATTTTCAATCAATTCTTTTTGCATCCAAATTTAACTTTTTCAAGCTGATTTTTTGCACACTATTATTTTACCATGTCTATTTTATGAATATAAAAAAATATCACAAAAATATTTTTTATTTCTTTATTTTTCAATTAAGTCAAAGTAATCACTTTTTAGGGTTTTTAAAGGGACTTTTGATGATACTTTGATTAATTTTTCAACCTTGCTCACAAAGCTTGATTTTACCATGATATGTCTTGATTCTCACAAAATATATTGACACTTGAGTAAACATTTCATGATAGCTTGAGCCTTTTTAGAACTTTTCTCATCCAAAACTCATATAAAATCATGAAACATGTTCAAAATCAAAATCTATTCTCCATGACTTTCAATTGTGATTGTGATGCATACACTTGTTTCAAACATCCAATTCACCCATGTTTTCACAAGCTTTTCTTATTTTTGAACATATTTCCTTTATAAACTCTTTTGAAGCATAAACCACAAAACATAAAAAAACATGTTTTCCACTTTCACTCTTTTGTCACAACTTTTACCAAATAAACACATGGATTCTCATCCACTTGTGTGATCATTGCTTGTTGAATAACATGTACCCTTAATATCACTTGGTTCATCTTAAATCCTTGTTTAAATTTGAACCAAGGTATACATTAGGATTTCAATCCAAGCATGACAACTTTAGGATAGAAATCCCCCATAAATCCAAACCATAAGTTCATCATTGCATGATAACACTAGGTTAGATCCCCCACAATCTCAACTATAGGATCAATATTTGCATGTCAACTTTAAATATCAATAAGTCTCCCCATTATATTTTTCTTTTCTTTTGCGTTGCATCAATAAGACTAAAATCTTTCTCAATAAAAAAAACCTCAAAACACTTAACAATATTCAAAACCCTTTCAAAACTAAAACGTATGAAGGTGATGGGTGTCTCCTTAGATGAGGGTCCACTCAAAACCTTCTTCCTAACAAAAACAACAACCAAATCCAACTCACTTTTGCCTTAGGGATTTTTCACTTTAAAAGTTTTCGAAAAGGATACGTTAACTCCATTCTACACAAAAAAACGATGTGTAGTCTCCAACGGTCGAGTAGCAATGTTAATTGTTAGAATGTGAATTTAACATCATCCATAAAAAACACACAACAACTAAAAACATTTTAAAGAAGATATATGGCATTTTTATTCCCTTGAGGATACGTAGGCATGAAGTTTCATTTCTCATGCGAATGCACTAGTAAAAATATTTTCTTTTTCCCAATGAATAAATGCATACGTTTCCGTTTAGAAAGATAAACTTTAGATAAACACACCCATTGAATATAATAACAAGAGTGGATCACATGGAGTACCACGGATGCGAGGGGTGATAGTACCTTCCCCTTGCGTAATCGACTCCCTTACCTGGGATTTGGTTGCAAGACCATGTTCTTTTCCTGATACCAAAGGTTTTCTCTATATTTTTATTTCCCTGTTCTTTGGGATAAATAAAGTTAGGTGGCAACTTTGTCTATTCCATCTGAGGTTATTCATTTTTATTTTGAGTAGCTTCAGTTGTCTGCATGGTAGAGGGAATCTCCTCTTTAGGTGCAGAAGACTTGTGATCAAACACCTCAATGTGAGACAGGTGGTCTGGATTTCATGCTTAAGGAGAAGCTCCTTGAGGTGTGTAATGTGCATGCTGAGCGTGTGTTTTTTGATCTGGTCTTGATGGTTGATCAACTACAAATGGTTGATCCTCTTGCATTCTCCCTCAAGAGTGTTTGTATGGATTTATTATGGGTGTTATCTCCAAAACCATGGTAATTGGTTAACTCCATATGATTGAGATTAATGTCTTATCTGATGTTGGAACATCATCTCAGGTGGGTCTGTTGCTTCAGAAGAAAGATATACTGAAGATCATGGGGTGAGCATTGTTGATCACCAATGAATTCCAAAATTGGAATGTTTAACCATGATGGGGTGTGAAGTCCAGTATTTGTTCAAGTCTGGAATATTGTGAAGAATCCACTTGTACTAGGAATGAGAAGAAGAGGGATGTCAAAACAAATGTTTGAACACCTCATCAAGGGGAACATCATCTACGGTCTGTGGGGAAGTATTCCTCTGATGACAAATACATTGCTGAGAGTCGGGTATAAGTCGAATCTTGTGAAGATGTGCATGTTACTGATGGTAAAGACCTTGTCGGGAGCTGGGTACTTATCAGATGTGTGGATGCAAATCTAGTTTCTGAACTATTTGGTTCAGAAAGTTTTTGAGAGTTTATTTATTTTATTAGGTATTTAAGTGTCTGTGATTACCTAAATAAATTGCATAAGGTGTATGCTTTTGAGATCTTCTTGTTTGAAAGTACTATCAAGTATAATGAGCTCTTTGAATGATAAATCAAGAACCATTTGATTAGGTTATGTGAAGAAATTTTGATGTTCTAAATGATGTCGTAACATCATTTTGTTTGTTATCCCTGAAGGAGGTATGGGATTATGATTATGGAGGATTGAGGATCAACTTTGTTGTCAGAAAATGATGTTTGACTTTGTGGATCAGAATCTGCAGATTTTGATCATGTCTACAGTAGCATGTTTGGAGAATGCATGACTACTATGTTGAAGACTTCACTAGTATCAGCAATTACTAGTGAATGTAAGGGCGGATGATTATGATCAAATAGTGTGATTTGATCAGAAAGATTATGAAGAAGGTGATTTTTCCTCTGTTGCAAATATGTCAGCTTGGTATGTGTAAAAGCAAGATTTCTGATTGCTTATGTATGTGTGATGTCCAAGCATGTGTGCACAGAATCTTGGTTGTAGCAAAAGTTACTAATGATTTTTAACAGCGAATGTGATGTGCTTTGAAGGAACAAATTTAGTTTGGAATAGGTTAAAATAGAAGCTTTGTAACCTAGGATTGGTACCAGCCATGTTTTGAAAAGATGTAATCATTAGGGCTGAGTTCGTAGCCACTCTCTATGAGAGTTGGTGTAAGTGAACCACTTGGGTTGTGAGATGGTCATTATATTTTCACTCAGAAACCTGTAGGTAATGAGTTGAGTTTTATTCTTGGAGGAAGCTTTTAAACAACTCTAAGTATTGTTCTTGATCAAAGTTGTGAAGTAAGATCAAGTATGTTATTCTTAATCAAGGGGTGTCTTGATTAAGGTGTTTGTTTGTATTTGAAGTGTGATCTTCATTTAGGTGAAAGGTCATCGATACATTAACTAGGACTGAGACTGTTAGACATTTCTCTTGTGATTGGAAGTGAGTGGGTATACTCATATCTAGGAGTTCCTAGGTAGAAGTTGCATTGGATAGGGATTAAGTGATAAGTTGTAAATGGGGGAGTTTAGCTTTGAATTAGCACTACTGATAGTGGATTTCCTTCCTGGCTTGGTAGCCCCCAGATTAGGTGTTGTTGTCACCGAAATAGATTAACAATTCTTGTGTTGTTTATGCTTTTCAGTACTGTTTTATATTGTTTATGCCTTGCCATGTTGTTTCTGTCTGAATAGATGTCTCCACATCCTATAGGACATCTGAGTTCTTACCTACCATAATTTCAAGTCTTCATCAACTTTTATCCAAGACCATTATCCAATCATCATTGATCATTTCATTTGGATTCTACCACCTTTTTTTATTTCTTCTTTTCATTTTTTTTCTTTGAATGATTATTAGTGGCTCAAACTTATGTTTTAAACTCCAAGTAATATTGATTATTGGACTTTTGTTTAATACCTTTGAAGCTTATTGATATGAGGATTTTATTCTATTAATCCTCTAATGAGTCTTCATCAACTTTGACCTAAGTTCATTATTCAATCATCATTGATCATTCCTTCTAACAATTAAAAATTAACCATTAACTTCCAACTTCTAACTTCTAACTTTACCTTTACGCCTCTTTATTATCTTATTCTTTATTTTATCTTGACTTATTTTACTTTATGCTTTATTCATCATTCATTATCATGTTTATGTTTATGTACTCTTTCTTTTGTCCACTTGGACTTTTATTTTGTTTTGTTCTTAAAACAATAATAATAAACTTGAACATTAAAATACTTAAGGATCTTTATGGACTATTGGTTACTATCCTTGGCATATTGGAGTTGTGAACCTCTTGAACTTAGGATTATAAGCCTTGATACTTGGAGACCTTGAGACCTTTGGACCTTATTCTATTTTGTTATTTTATTTGTATATTAGGAAATATTTTGTGTGAAAGTACTATTATGTTGGCCTTAAGTGATCTATGTGATACATGGCTCAATATTAAAGACCTTGCTTTGGGTTTTAATACCTTGGATTTCTTTGATACTTCCTTTCTTGTGGTTTACTTTCATGTGGTGATTGGTATGCTCTTGGTCTATTATGTGTTTGTGGCTTTAATCCAAATGATGAGAATTCTATGTTGACTTCATTATGTCAAGTGTTGGCTTTCCATTTGGTTATACCTTTCTTACCCTAGCTTTTACTATATGATTTAGGATTGTTTCTTCATATCCTCCAATTCTTCTTAGATTTTCAAAATCTTCTCCCTTTTTCAAAGGATTCTTGTTTTCTAACTTGAACTGCTTTCATAATAAACTTGAACTTAGGTTCATGCCTTTTTCAAAATTCTTTTCTTAATAAATTCATTAAACAATCTTAACCAAGATATGACTTCTTTCTTCAATAATTAAGAAATAAACACATTCAAAACCATTTTTTGTCGTTTTGGCTTTTCACTTTAAAACCTTTTCTTTTAAAAGTAACCAACACACAAACTTTCAATGTTTTTTTACCTGAACTACATGAGTTTTGATTTCAATATTGCACATTTTTTATATGTAGTCCTAGAGCTCATTAGAAGCTTTATCAAATCAAAAATTGTAAAAAAAAATACTCTTTTCTCATCTCCATAATCTTTTGTACATATTTCTTTTTAGCCAAATACACAGATTTTTAAAGAGGTTCATGTGGAGTACTGTAGATGTTTAGGATGCTAATACATTCCCTTTGCATAACCAACCCCCTTACCTTGATATCTATTTTTTATCTTGGGTTTTATTCACTCTTTTCCCATTCCTTTGGAACAATAAAGTGTGGTGGGGACTTTCACTTTGTGAGTTAAGTCAATCAATGGATTAGTCTCAACTTTTTACCGCTACGGTAACCATTCCACATGACAGATGAAACGTGTTGGTCAAAGTTTCCCATAAACAAATAGCAACGACCAACATGGGGGAATTATAATTAGGTTCAACTCTTGGGAGTTATATCATATCAAATATACCCAGGTCCTTCCATATTCTTTCCTTCTTCTGTTGAATCCTATCTAGCCAACTGATATAAGAAGCATCGTTGATTGGAGGAGATGAACTAAATACACGATTTTTCAAGAAACTAAAATCAAAAGGTTCATCCTCAAACACAAGGAATTTGCACAACGAGAAACAAGGAAAAAAGCTCTCCAAGTTTTGTGGTTTCTTATTTAGTTTGGGTAAAGGTCCCATGAAAGTGTGAACAGTACATGAAATGAAGTAAGGGATTAGTACCCAAGAAAACCACATATATGGTTTTTCTTCTTGCATTTAAGGTTATGGGACGTAAGTGCGACCGTATTTGAGAATGAGACTTATGATTTTGGTAGCAGAAGGAACATGTGGTTGACATTTAGTGAGAGAACTGAAAGCCATTATTTTTCTTCAGAATTTCTGAGTGAAAAAAAAAAGCTTGTTGAAGGAACAAGAAGGAAAGTTGTAGAAAGATTGAAAGGTTTCTAGGGCTCTTAAGAAGAAAAAGGTAGCGAAAATTAAAAAAAAAGGGAGGTGCATATATATAGTCGTGGAGAGAAAACTTTTCAGTATGCTCTAAAAAGTTGGACAAATGGTGTATCGAATTCGATAGTATGCATTTAATTTTTTGGAAAAATTACATTAAATGATTTCTTTTAATATGATTTAATTTTATGACTCATGATTTTCCTAGGAAATCGGAGTGACGATGACAATCTGCACGCACATCCTTGACATGACAGTTTGGTGAAAAGTGGTCATGATGAATATGACGTGTGCAATCTATTTTGAATAGTGTCGAGCAGTTACAAAAAAAGCCACCTTTCTTTCATCCAAAGCATATAGTTGGGAAGCTTTAGCTTAAGAAATCGACAGAGAATGGTAATGAACACGTTTGAGAATGTTAAGTGTAAAGAGACTCAATAATAGTTTTGACATACTAATCGTGTCAACTAAGATGGTATGACTAACTTATTAGATGATTTGAGACACAATGTAGCTCAATGCCCACAAAGCTTAGTTTGGAAGATTACCATGAACACATCCATATAATTAGGATCACTCTCTCTTCAAAACATGTCAAGAATCTCAAAAAGGTTTGCAAAAATAAATTCTTCAACAAAGTGTCGAGTTCGATACGTACAATAGATGTTGGGACTTAATGTGTTTTTTAGTATAGAATTCAACCAAACTATGTATGTTTCGATAACAATATAGGAGTCGACCAAAGACTCTTGATGGAGGCTTTTAGGGGTTCAAAGGCAGTTATCAGTGTGATGGGTGGTTTACAATAATTTAAACATTAAAGGCACGTGGAACAAACTAGAAGGTTAAAGCTCACGTAAGGGGATACATGTCGAGTTCTGTGGAGATAGTTGTTTTCGAATATTAACATTGTATTAGTATATAAGTTTATCTCATTGTTGTGATCAAGGATTACAATTTTAACTTAGGGGTTCAAAGGCAGTTATCAGTGTGATGTGTGGTTTACAACAATTTAAACATTGAAGGCACGTGGAAACAAACTAGAAGGTTAAATCTCACGTAAGGAGATACATGTCGAGTTCTATGGAGATAACTGTTGTCGATGATTAACATTGTATTAGTATATAAGTTGATCTCATTGTTGTGATCAAGGGTCACAACTTTTACTTATTCTCTATAGAACTAAAGTATCAAAGTCATATAGAGAAACTGTTTGTGAGAAAATGTATGAGTTTATGTTCTTTCTTTAAATTATTTATGTCTTTTTAATTGAAGCATTTGTTTTAATGACATTTATTATTCTTTTTTGTCTATTTTCTTCTTCCAAAGCAACTCTACATTGTTTCAGTTAGAGTTTATGTTCAGTTTGTCAACATAGAAACATCTAAGTTTCAATCACAAAAACATTTCCTTGTAATTTCTGCACAAATTGTCCTTAGGATTTTTTTGAGTTTAATCTATTAAGTGAAATAAAACTTGTGATTTGATTTACTAAACTACTAGTAAATCGAGTGGAAATCAAATATTGTGTACCTGAAATCCTCTTGCAACTGTATTTATACTTTGCGTTTAATGAAGCAGTTGAGATGAATGTACCTCACATTATTGGGCCTTTTCTAAACTCAAAACACTTTCCATGTTAAATATTTTACATTAATATAACTAAATTAATAGATAATTCTTTTTAACATTCATTTCATAACTTTTTCATATTGCATTAGTTTGTGTTATATTGGATTGGTGTATTATTTTGAACAATTTCAAAATAGAAATATATTTAAAAATATATTATAATATTTTTTTAAATAATATCATCTCTGGTCTTATTTATAAATAAAAAATTGACCCTTTTAGATATATTGAATATCTAATGTATTTGGATAATATATAAACTAAATACATTGTCTATTCAATGAATCTAAAAAGTAATATTTTTCTTATAAATACAATTAGAGGAAGTATAATATCTAAAAATATATAAATTTAAAATTGTTAGTGTGTGAGACACTTTTAGTGAGGAGACAAAGAGAGAATAATAAGGAAATAAGGATTATACTATTTACTTGAATTGTACAAATAATAATACAAACTATGACTATTTATATACGATCCTAATTGGGCTTGAGCTTACCAACTTGGATTATATTTGATATTATATCTAATATCTCAATATATCAAACTTGGATTATATTTGATATTATATCTAATATCTCAACATATTTAACTTGGATTATATTATCTAATATCTCAACATACCCCCTACAATCCAAGTCGTCGAACCTACGCTAACCATAGTCAATTTGAACTATTCCTAATTTCTTTCTCAAATTCAGAAATTTTTCGATCTTCAATCCTTTGGTAAAAATGTCGGCCAACTGTGCTTCACTTTAGCAATGTCTAACTTCAAGTTCATCTTGATTTACCTTTTTCCTCAAGAAGTGAAATCTAGCTTCGATATGCTTACTTCTTCCATGCAAAACTGAATTATTCGCCATATTTATGGATGACTTGTCTTCGATTTGCAATACTAGAGGTTTCTTCACTTCGACCTTCATTTCTTCAAGTATTGATCTTATCAAAATTCCTTGACAAGCAGCATAGGATCCTGCTATATATTTAGCTTCAAACGATGATAATGCCACCACAAGTTTCTTTTTCGAACACCATGAGATTGGGGCATCGAATACTTGAAAGAAATATCTAGTTATGCTTATTCGATCTTCCTTATCTCCATACTATTCAACATCTGAAAAACAATTAACTGTAGCTTCTTTGCTTTCAGAGTTTTTTTCGAAATAGTATTCCACAGTTTATCGATCCTTTTAATTATCTCAAGATTCTTCTTCCAGCCTTTATGTGTGACACCCTTTGTTCACTCATGTATCTGCTCATTAATCCGATTGCGAAACTTATATCAGGCAGAATGTTGCACACATACCTTAAAGATCTCACAATTTTCTTGAACAAAGTTACATCAACTTTGTCTTTCTCTCCATTCTTCTCCAACTTCACATTTGGTTCGACACGTGAGGATGAAATATTTAAATCATTCATTCTGAATCTCTTGAGTATCTCTTTGACATACTTCCTTTGATGCAACACCATACCTTGCTTAGACATTTGAAATTACATGCCTAGGAAATAAGATAATTTTCCCAGATATAACATTTCAAGTTCCTTCATCATCAGCTCTTTGAACTTCAACGAGTTCTCTAAGCTATTTCTAATTACTAGAAAGTCATCTACATATAAATAGATGATTTTTATATCGTGTGCTACAACTTGGACATATACACCATACTCTAATTTTCATTTGACAAATTCCAATTTGACTAAGTATGAGTCGATCTTCTTGTTACATGATCTAGGTGTTTGCTTGAGGCCATAGAGCGCTTTGTGCAACTTATATACTTTACTCGCTTCCTTCTAAATCACAGACCCTGGAGGTTGTGTGACATAGACCTCTTTGTAAAAATGACCATTCAAAAATGCTGATGTTATATTTAAATGAAATGTCGACCAACCTTGGTTGCATGCCAAGGCTACCACTAGTTGAACAGTCTCCAATCTTGTTATTGGAGAAAATACTTTAGAGTAGTGAGTCTTTCTCTTTGAAGAAAAACTCGAGCTACTAATCTCTCTTTATGTCTTGCTATCAACCCGTCAGCATTGTGTTTCAACTTGAACACACACTTTACTTTGATAGCTTTTGTATGTGCTGGCAATTTGACTAACTCCCATGTGTTGTTTCTTTCGATTGCATGTACCTCTTCAACCATAGCAGACTTCCACTGTTTAATCTCCAGTGTCATTATAGTTGATTGGTTCACAACCTGCAAGTAAAGAAAAATGAACTAATTTTCCATCTGGTGTGACTTCATCATCACCAACCACTTCCTAATCATGAATTTTTACTGGAAGAACTCTAGTTTTTTGAGGTCTTTAGTTTGTACCAGCCACACCCTATTCGACTTCGACATTGTCGGGAATGTTAGAAATTGCTTCGACATTGACTTCGATTGGAATATTTTCAATTTCTTCGACTTCGACTTCAATAGTTTCTTTGTCGAAACCATAGCTCATCAATGGCTTGTTGATCACATCATTAGAATTCAATCCCAGGCAGAATTTTCATCAACCACAATGTCTTGACTCTACACAATATTCTTATTGATTGGATTAAATATCCTCTATGCACTAGCTTTATGATATTCTACCAGAATTATAGGTTCACTTTTGTCATCAAGCTTCCTTCTCCTTGCATCAGGAACATGCTTATAACACATAGAGACAAATTCCTTCAAATGACTTATTGATGGTCGTTTTTCACTCCACACTTCTTCAGGAACCTTGTTCTTCAATTTCTTGGTAGGGCACTTGTTCAAAATATGTACTGCAGTCGAAACAACTTCTCCCCATAAAGATTTTGGAAAATTCTTATGCTTCAGCATGCATCTTGCCATATCCAATATGGTTCTGTTTCTTATTTCTATAATTCCATTATATTGATGCGTATAAGGAGCAGTTACCTTATGATCGACACCATATTATGCACATAAATTTTCAAACATCTTGGATATGTATTCGTCACCTCCATCTGTTCGTAGAACTTTAATCCTCTTCTCACTATGGTTTTCGACAAGTATCTTGAATATTTTAAATATTTTGAATACCTTGTCCTTTCTCTTGATCATATAGATGCACAACTTTCGATTATACTCATCGACAAACGAAACGAAATATATGTTTCCACCAATGGTATATTATTCAAATGGGCCACTTACATCTGAACATACCACTTCGAGTATGCAGGATGATCTTATTGGCATAGTTGAAATGAAAGAATTTCTGGATTGCTTTCCGACTTAACTACCTTCACAAAGTTTTCCTGGCATCTCAAGACTTGGGATACCAGTTACCATATCTTGAGTAATCATCTAATTGAGTGATCGAAAGTTCAAATGTCCAAACTCAAATGCCACAACCAACTTTCCTTGTGGTCGGCAACATTTTTTAGACATTGTACTTCAGTCGAACTAATCAGTGTCTTAAATGTCATGTTCTTCGATAGAGGAGATTTTAAGACCAGATTGTTCTAGGTGTAGAACTATTTTAAAACTCCATCTTTCATGACAACTGAGAAACCTTTTTCAATCAGTTGTCCAACACTTAGCAAGTTGCACTTTATTCTAGGTACATAGAGCATATATTTGACCATAGCTTTCCCTCAATTACTCATTTGAAAAACTATGTTGTCCGTACCTTCTTCTTGCAATGAATTATTATCAACAAGGTTTACCTTTCTCTTCTTCGACTCATCGAAATCTGTCAACCACACTTTTTGGCCAGTCATGTGATTTCAACAACCTGAGTCGAGGAACCAGATATTGGATTCGACATGGTTATCTTCTACTGCAGTCATAACCACCATACCTTTAGAATCATCTAAGTCTTGGTGTGTAAGGTTCGCTCATTCGTCCTTGCCTGTGGATCCCTTGTCTTTCCTATATCAACAATTATTGGCCAAATGACTCCACTTTTCATAGTTATAACATTGCATACCTTTCTTATCTTCTTTTCCCTTTCGATAGTTTCCTCATCCTTTTTTCCAGAATTCAGAAGCTCTATCTTTGACCTGATGCTTGTGAGGGTTCGACTAAGACTTCTTTCCTTGAGTCCTATCGACTTTACCTTTGAATTTGTTGGAATAACCATTCCTTTTCCATGACTGAACCTCTAGAGCTTGTATCAAGTCTTGAACTCCTTTCCTTTCGACAATCCTAATCTCATATGTTTCCAACGAACCAACCAAATCTTCCAGTTTTAGGGTTTCAAGTTGATTGGATTCTTGAATAGCTACGATAACGTGATCAAAGTGAGAGGTCAATGTTCACATTACCTTCTCAACTATCATCTTATCAGTTATGGTTTCACCACAACCCTTTATGAGATGGACAAGTTTCTGGACCTTCGACACAAATTTTGTAACTTTTTCGTCTTCTCCCATCGATAAAAATTCATATTGTCGATGCAAGGTCTGCAACTTGATAACCTTGACTTCCTCACCTCCTTCATAATACTTGTCCAAAATATCTCATGTCTCCTTCGCTGTTTCAGCATGAGAGATTTTGTCAAAGTTAGCAGCATCGACCGTCGTCTGATAACAATAAGCATCCTTACAATCTTTCTTCTTGACTTCATTGCGGGCATCTTTCTATGCTTCAGTTGCATTTGTAGCCGGCGCAAGAACGCCATCTCTAGCCACTTCCAGGGTATCTGGGAAGT